>OY744532.1:36979013-37006513 GCA_963556195.1 Sepiola atlantica | reverse complement strand
AGCCTTGTGCCTAACTCCTGGAGTGGAGTAAATCAATATCCGACATACGTCATCCACAATGTAAAACAAGCAGCAGCAGTCGTAACCGCTTGTTGCTGATGAACTTTATAATACTAACACTCTGTAAACGTGCATACATGTTTGAACGCATCTGCAGTTGTAACTGCTGGTTGCTGCTCGTCGATCTATATACTACTCTGTGGATCTTGTTTATGTGTTATCATATCTTGGCCTTTTAGCCAGGATCAAAGTGTAGTATCTGTTCCGATGGATACTACACCCTATAGACCGGTATTGTCTAGGCCTTCTAGGCTTGATTCCGACGGTCTATGGGTTTGTCCTGTGCAGTTCTAGGAGGTCCACCCTCCCAGGCTTTGCCTTCTCACTCTTTGAGAAAGGGGTAGTTTATTGCTAATCGTCTGATGCACCCGTACCGGGGAATGCCGACGGGCTACCCAGACATTTTTGAGGGTCACAAGTGCTCTTCCTCTAGGGTGCTGACTTATCAAATCCAACTTTCCGACCTTGTGTCACATTTTACTTTGTGGGAGGTAGATAAATACCTAAATGATGGAGGATGATTGCGCATAATAGATGACGTCACAAAATTATATCCATTGTTATTCATCCCTAAAAATGCGGTTACGTATGTTTAATTGAAAGCAACAGCAGCAACCTGTAATAAAACATGTATGAAAACATTTTGGAATGTCTAAATATGTAATAATATGTGTAAGAAATACCGACCCAACGGGTCAGGGGTGGTAAAGTAATATATAAAATGATGATTCTGTATGGCGAGACAATGTTGCTATTTCTATGGGTCGTAAATATTTCATCGTGATTGGAGCTTCGTCAAGTAATGGCATTTCCGGTTTTGGGCTGAATGTTTACGGTCATTATTTCTTGATCGGAAATAACTTTGCAACAAATTAAATAAAGTGATGTTGTCAGGTAATGACCCTCATTTCTTCGCCGCATTTTAGATGTGTCCATCTATCTATCTATCTCTCTCTCTTTATCTCTCTCTCTCTCTTTATCTCTCTCTCTTTCTCTCTCACTCTATTTCTCTCTCTCTGTTTCTCTCTCTCTGTTTCTCTCTCTCTCTCTTTCTCTGTTTCTCTCTCTCTTTCTCTCTCTCTTTCTCTCTCTCTCTCTCTTTGTCACGTGTTAGTTTCAAGTAGAATGTTTGTCACTAGACGCATAGATTTGATGGACGCAGCTGATTTTAAATGGGTCCAAGCATCGACATAAAAGACTGTCGTTCTGCCTGTCACGCTCAAGTTTTGAAATAGCATCGTTAAACGCGCAGATTGAATAGACGCATCTAAACTCCACGAATCTTCGTCCAGATCAGATGTCGTCAAACTCGTGTATTATTTACAACTCTGCTATATATTCATGCAAATGCAGTTTTTATTTTGCAGTTGTAAGTAAACATGCACATAAATGTGCAGATATGCATGTTTATGTAATGAGGATAGGTCATTGCATAAGAGTTTAAAAACAAGACCTCATCTCCCCCCTTTCTCTCTCTCCCCCCTTTCTCTCTCCCCCCTTTCTCTCTCTCCCCCCCTTTCTCTCTCCTCCCCTTTCTCTCTCCTCCCCTTTCTCTCTCTCCCCTTTCTCTCTCTCCCCCCTTTCTCTCTCTCTCCCCCCTTTCTCTCTCTCTCTCCCCCCTTTCTCTCTCTCTCTCCCCCCTTTCTCTCTCTCTCCCCCCTTTCTCTCTCTCCCCCCTTTCTCTCTCTCCCCCCTTTCTCTCTCTCTCCCCCTTTCTCTCTCTTTCCCCCCCTTTCTCTCTCTTTCCCCCCTTTCTCTCTCTCTCTCCATATATATATATATATATATATCTGTCTTCGAATACTATACACTCACGCTGAACACAAAGACAAATAACATACAGATATATAGAGACACATATATTCGTATTTACTTCGATATATAATATATATATATATACATATACATACATATATATAATGTGTATATATATATATATATATATATATATTATATATCGAAGTAAATACGATTTTCTCCCTTATCATTGTGGTCAATATCTTATTAAAATATATATACAAGTTTTTTAAAATCGCTATTCAAATTAGCGACGAATTTACTTTTTTAAATACTATTTTTGTCTTTATCGATTGAATTTTTCTTTAAAAAAATTGATTACGTCAACGATGTAAATCATAAGGCATTATTTCTTAATGATATTAGTGAAAAAAAATATATTTAATAAGATTTTATGAACGTAGGAGTATGGTGACGAAAGTGCAGACAGACACGCCATCGCCATTGTAATAGAGATATATACTATATAGGTGTATCCGGCGTTGTCCGGGTATGAAATATACCGTCAAATTGAGAAATAATTATTCAAGCGGATTGTTCACTATTACCTAACGAAATAACTAGAAGCATTAGATTGCAAATATCGCCTACAACTTTATAATCCATACGAATATCGATCTTTTGTCATTTTGATGGGATTTTATGGTACACGTGATCATCTTTGGCTGAACCCAAAGTATGTCAGGAGTCTGAAATCTTAACATAGCATTGATCAATAAACCTAATAAAAGTGATTTATGAAGTGAGTGTGTTCGTATAGGAATTTGTTAGTGTCGATATGTTACTTCAAATTTATAAAACAAACTCTGAGATGGGTTTCAAATTGACAGCTCGTTCTTTATGTAACAAGGTAGATAGAAAATGTAAGAATAATAATATAGCTAGTAATGTATATGACGACGATGGTGTTGACTGTCTTTGTTACGTAAGTGGGTTATGGGAAAATGAGTTAGACAATGTGGCAAATAAACGAGTAGTGGTATGAAGTCGCTTTCCGGAAGTAGCGAAGATAGCGATACGTTGTAAAAAAAAAAGGGGTTTGTCTCCGAAACGCAGCAGACGTGTTTCGATGTCTCTTCTCCTCTCCCTCTATATGTGAGATAGATTGGAGGAAGGCTAATAATGTATACTGCGTATTGTAAAAAAATTAAACTACAAAAACAATATTAAAATTAAAAATATCATATGCTCGTTGGCAACACATATGCGAAGAAAGACGATAATTACCACTACGAATAACATTGTTATTTTTGGGGGGAGGGGGGTTACAGCATGTCAACTTTCGTTGGGTAATTTTATGCCAGAATCCTATATGTTTTCTTTACGATTGATTTCTAGATTCATTTGAATTTGAAGAGATACAGAACCTGGTCTTCCCAAATGGTCACCCATTTAGTACTGACTCACCGGGTTGCCGATAATATATATTTCAAAATTCATAATAATCGATTCATAAAATTATATATATATATTGCCCCCCCAATAACACACACACCCACACATACGCTACTACTAACATCATCGCTGACTGAAACTTATGCTACGTTCCTTTCTAACCCTAGACTGATTTTGACACGTCCCATCGCATGTGTGTTGCTTCTCTTCCTCTCCCACTTCTGTCTCTATCGTAAATGATCTTATTTTATCCCATCTTATTTTATCCCATTTTATTTTATTTCTATTTATCTCTATCTATGCATCTATCAATCTTTTTTATTATTTCTCTCTTTAAACTTTATTTTATTTTATATGTTATATTTTATATTTTATATGAATATTTTGTTTTTTTGAATTATTTTTTATTTTTTTTTTTTTTTTTTTGATTTGGATTTGGATTCTTAACGGTCCCAACCACGTGACTTTCAAAATTTTAATTTTGTAAAACTTTTTTCTCCATTTGATTATTTCCAAATATGATCTACGGTTAAGATCAGATTCTAACTCTGCCTGATTATATCTGAGTTTATAATTACTGTTGATCGATAACATCGACATGCCAGTGTCGCAGATTTTGTACATGTCTGTGTAAATAAAAAATAATCATATTTAAAAGCACTATTTGATAATGAACACTTTTTATAAACCCGGTTGAAATTCTTTAGATTACTACCCTGCGGATGTTTTACCTAAATTATTAGTAGTAGTATTATATATATATATATATATATGTGTGTGTGTGTGTGTATAAAACTCCTACATGTTCAAGTAAAGAAAAAAATAATAATGTGCCCATGTTACTCACTGTTGCCTCGAATATATATTCCAAAATTAATAATGATGCGTTCAGTACATTGAGATTACTGTGTACATATATATATATATACACATAAGTTTTTACATGTATATATACAAGTTATTACATGTGTGTATATATACAAGTTATTACATGTGTGTATATATACAAGTTATTACATGTGTGTATATATACAAGTTATTACATGTGTGTATATATACAAGTTATTACATGTGTGTATATATACAAGTTATTACATGTGTGTATATATACAAGTTATTACATGTGTGTATATATACAAGTTATTACATGTGTGTATATATACAAGTTATTACATGTGTGTATATATACAAGTTATTACATGTGTGTATATATACAAGTTATTACATGTGTGTGTGTATATATACAAGTTATTACATGTGTGTGTGTATATATACAAGTTATTACATGTGTGTGTATATATACAAGTTATTACATGTGTGTGTATATATACAAGTTATTACATGTGTGTGTATATATACAAGTTATTACATGTGTGTGTATATATACAAGTTATTACATGTGTGTGTATATATACAAGTTATTACATGTGTGTGTATATATACAAGTTATTACATGTGTGTGTATATATACAAGTTATTACATGTGTGTGTATATACAAGTTATTACATGTGTGTGTATATACAAGTTATTACATGTGTGTGTATATACAAGTTATTACATGTGTGTGTATATACAAGTTATTACATGTGTGTATATACAAGTTATTACATGTATATATATACAAGTTATTACATGTATATATATACAAGTTATTACATGTATATATATACAAGTTATTACATGTATATATATACAAGTGATTACATGTATATATATACAAGTGATTACATGTATATATATACAAGTTATTACATGTATATATATACAAGTTATTACATGTATATATATACAAGTTATTACATGTATATATATACAAGTTATTACATGTATATATATACAAGTGATTACATGTATATATATACAAGTGATTACATGTATATATATACAAGTGATTACATGTATATATATACAAGTGATTACATGTATATATATACAAGTGATTACATGTATATATATACAAGTGATTACATGTATATATATACAAGTGATTACATGTATATATATACAAGTGATAACATGTATATATATACAAGTGATTACATGTATATATATATACAAGTTATTACATGTATATATATATATACAAGTTATTACATGTATATATATACAAGTTATTACATGTATATATATATACAAGTTATTACATGTATATATATACAAGTTATTACATGTATATATATACAAGTTATTACATGTATATATATACAAGTTATTACATGTATATATATACAAGTTATTACATGTATATATATACAAGTTATTACATGTATATATATACAAGTTATTACATGTATATATATATACAAGTTATTACATGTATATATATATACAAGTTATTACATGTATATATATATACAAGTTATTACATGTATATATATATACAAGTGATTACATGTATATATATATACAAGTGATTACATGTATATATATACAAGTGATTACATGTATATATATACAAGTGATTACATGTATATATATACAAGTGATTACATGTATATATATACAAGTGATTACATGTATATATATATACAAGTGATTACATGTATATATATATACAAGTGATTACATGTATATATATATATACAAGTGATTACATGTATATATATATACAAGTGATTACATGTATATATATACAAGTGATTACATGTATATATATACAAGTGATTACATGTATATATATACAAGTGATTACATGTATATATATACAAGTGATTACATGTATATATATACAAGTGATTACATGTATATATATACAAGTGATTACATGTATATATATACAAGTGATTACATGTATATATATACAAGTGATTACATGTATATATATACAAGTGATTACATGTATATATATACAAGTGATTACATGTATATATATATACAAGTGATTACATGTATATATATATACAAGTGATTACATGTATATATATACAAGTGATTACATGTATATATATACAAGTGATTACATGTATATATATACAAGTGATTACATGTATATATACAAGTGATTACATGTATATATATACAAGTGATTACATGTATATATATACAAGTGATTACATGTATATATATACAAGTTTTTACATGTATATATACAAGTTATTACATGTATATATACAAGTTATTACATGTATATATACAAGTTATTACATGTATATATATACAAGTTATTACATGTATATATATACAAGTTATTACATGTATATATATACAAGTTATTACATGTATATATATACAAGTTATTACATGTATATATATACAAGTTATTACATGTATATATATACAAGTTATTACATGTATATATATACAAGTTATTACATGTATATATATACAAGTTATTACATGTATATATATATACAAGTTATTACATGTATATATATACAAGTTATTACATGTATATATATACAAGTTATTACATGTATATATATACAAGTTATTACATGTATATATATACAAGTTATTACATGTATATATATACAAGTTATTACATGTATATATATACAAGTTATTACATGTATATATATACAAGTTATTACATGTATATATATACAAGTTATTACATGTATATATATACAAGTTATTACATGTATATATATACAAGTTATTACATGTATATATATACAAGTTATTACATGTATATATATACAAGTTATTACATGTATATATATACAAGTTATTACATGTATATATATACAAGTTATTACATGTATATATATACAAGTTATTACATGTATATATATACAAGTTATTACATGTATATATATACAAGTTATTACATGTATATATATACAAGTTATTACATGTATATATATACAAGTTATTACATGTATATATATACAAGTTATTACATGTATATATATACAAGTTATTACATGTATATATATACAAGTGATTACATGTATATATATACAAGTTATTACATGTATATATATACAAGTTATTACATGTATATATATACAAGTTATTACATGTATATATATACAAGTGATTACATGTATATATATATACAGGTTTTTACATGTATATATATATACAGGTTTTTACATGTATATATATATACAGGTTTTTACATGTATATATATATACAGGTTTTTACATGTATATATATATACAGGTTTTTACATGTATATATATATACAGGTTTTTACATGTATATATATATACAGGTTTTTACATGTATATATATATACAGGTTTTTACATGTATATATATATACAGGTTTTTACATGTATATATATATACAGGTTTTTATATGTATATATATATATACAGGTTTTTATATGTATATATATATACAGGTTTTTACATGCATATATATATACAGGTTTTTACATGCATATATATATATACAGGTTTTTACATGCATATATATATATACAGGTTTTTACATGTATATATATATATATACAGGTTTTTACATGTATATATATATACAGGTTTTTACATGTATATATATATATACAGGTTTTTACATGTATATATATATATATACAGGTTTTTACATGTATATATATATATATACAGGTTTTTACATGTATATATATATATACAGGTTTTTACATGTATATATATATATACAGGTTTTTACATGTATATATATATATACAGGTTTTTACATGTATATATATATATATACAGGTTTTTACATGTATATATATATATATACAGGTTTTTACATGTATATATATATATATACAGGTTTTTACATGTATATATATATATATATACAGGTTTTTACATGTATATATATATATATATACAGGTTTTTACATGTATATATATATATATACAGGTTTTTACATGTATATATATATATATACAGGTTTTTACATGTATATATATATATATACAGGTTTTTACATGTATATATATATATATACAGGTTTTTACATGTATATATATATATATACAGGTTTTTACATGTATATATATATATATACAGGTTTTTACATGTATATATATATACAGGTTTTTACATGTATATATATATATACAGGTTTTTACATGTATATATATATATACAGGTTTTTACATGTATATATATATACAGGTTTTTACATGTATATATATATACAGGTTTTTACATGTATATATATATACAGGTTTTTACATGTATATATATATACAGGTTTTTACATGTATATATATATACAGGTTTTTACATGTATATATATATACAGGTTTTTACATGTATATATATATATACAGGTTTTTACATGTATATATATATACAGGTTTTTACATGTATATATATATACAGGTTTTTACATGTATATATATATACAGGTTTTTACATGTATATATATATACAGGTTTTTACATGTATATAGATATACAGGTTTTTACATGTATATATATATACAGGTTTTTACATGTATATATATATACAGGTTTTTACATGTATATATATACAGGTTTTTACATGTATATATATATACAGGTTTTTACATGTATATATATACAGGTTTTTACATGTATATATATACAAGTTTTTACATGTATATATATACAAGTTTTTACATGTATATATATATACAAGTTTTTACATGTATATATATATACAAGATTTTACATGTGTATATTTATACAAGTTTTTACATGTGTATATATAAATGCATGCATGTATGTACGTATATACGTATATAAATGTATATGTATCTATGTATGTATGTATGTATATAGTCTTGGAAGTTTCTCAACCATTAAAACTATATTAAAAAATGTTTTCTAAAAGTTTAAGTCCCAAGTCGTTCAGTGGAAAATCACTCATGTAAGTCAATTTAACTTTTTCAGTTATTATATTAGTTTTCTTCTAACATTATTTAAGGGATTATTAGTTGTTTACCATGAAAAACTGTTTCGGGAATTTAAAAACAAGACAGTATTTAATTTCATGGCTTTCCAGCAGAGTTGATCAGACCCCACTTTCCTTAAAAGACAAAAACATAAACGTTCCGTATACTAAACCTAAGTTTTGTTCCGTATAAATGTTTTGCTAACTTATATTAGTTATCAAAAAAAGAAAAAAGTCCTCCTTACCTGTATTGTCTGTCTGTCTAATAAAATTTATCCGTTACTTACAAAAATGTTGCTGCATTTTTAAGTGTTTAGACAAATCCATTACACTACTTTTTAGGTGATTAATGTATTTTTAGTTTTAGTTTTATATTTAAAATATAAAAAATATCAACGTATCAAAATATATTAAAAAATTTTTTTAATTATATATGTATATACATATATATACTTTTAGTCCTTTTTTCTCCCCCTCCTCCTTCTCCGCCTCCTCCTCCTTTGTTGTTTAATTCCTTGTCATCAATTTAAAATAAATACTAATCTACCTTACCCACTCACAGCGTTCATAAGCTTAACTGTCGATTTTTTCTCTCTCTGGTTCTTCTTTTTTTAACATTTCTTTCTTTCTTTATCCCTGTCTACTGTTCACACGATTGACATTTTTCTCGCATCCTCTTTTTCCGTTCATACGTTTTTGTCACATCGAACCTTCTTACCTCGCTAGACAATCCTTTGCCTGCGTTTTTCATTGAATGTTTTTACGGATATTAAAATGGAAAATAATTATTTTAAACAAGCTCAAATGGCGAATGTTCAATATACAACGTTTGTAACTAAAATACAGCATGATTCATTAAGGTATAAAGAACACAGATACAAATATTTTGCTATGTTACACGATAGTAATCGTGTTTTAGTGGAAAAGTTTAGAGGTCAAGTATCAGAGTTGAGGACACCAGACGGAATGTATGCAAATCACGTCACTGTTGACAAGCCTCCCCCTTTCTCTCTCTCTCTCTCATCTGTCCTTCTCTCTCTCATCTGTCTCTCTCTCATTTGTCTCTATCTCTCTCATCTGTCTCTCTCTCTCATATGTCTCTCTCTCGTCTCTCGTCTCATCTGGCTCTTCTCTGTCGTCTCTCTCTGATCTGTCTCCTCTCTCTCATCTCTAGCTCGTCTCTCGCACGTCACTCTCGTCTCTCTCTCGTCTCTCTCGTATCTCTCTCTCTCACACACACTCACTCGCCCACATGCGATGTTTGTGAAACCTTTTTATGAGTTAAAAATGTCAGCGTTGTTTTGTGTCAACGGACGAAAAATCAACCTGGGTTTATAACGACGATGGCGGCGACACAGTGACAACGACGAGAAAATCAAGCCGCGTGCGTAAAAGATTTCGTACATCTATCGGTAAGGGTGTCCACAGCAATTATACATTTAAAAAAATGTTCAGATAAAAGTGTTAGTAAAAATAGGAGTTTAGCCACGTTTAAAAAATATATTAAATTCATCGGATCAAATGGATTTGAGGCACCCTAGAATGGGCACCGATCAAAGATGACACATTTTACCATATCAAAACAATATGGCAATTTATTTTTAAAGTGTTTCATTTACAAAAAATGTTCACTAATAGCCAAAAAATTCAATTTTATTCACAAGCACGTTTTGTTATACGCACATTTTTGGTGCTTCTGTATTATTGAAGCAGATGAAATTTTCATCTTGAATTTAGAAAAGTCAGTTGAAAAGGGAGATAATTCAAACTATTTTTTTGTTGTAACCATAACCCATTATGAAAAACCAGAGAATTAGTAAGAGAATAAATTTTTAAAAGGGTACTTATGCAGTTTGCGGACCGAGCTGAAATAATAACGTTATAATTTAGAAAGCCATTCTTAATATGGAGGAGGTGGGGGTAACTATTCTGTTAAATTGTTACGTGAAAGTACAGAATAGTTAATCAACCCTCACCTCCCTATATTAAGAATGGCTTTCTAAATTATAACGTCATTATTTCAGCCTGGTCCGTAAACTGCATAAGTACCATTTTTTTTCTTACTGATTCTCTGGAGTTTCCTTATGGGTTTTGGTGACGACAAAAAAAAACAGTTTAAATTATCTCCCTTTTCAACTGAATCTTCTAAAATAAAAATAATTTTTTTTTATCTGTAGCCAATATTACAGAAGCACCCACATTTTTAATTTAAAAAAATATTTATTTACGAAATGTTTCGTTTGGTAAACTTCTTTTTTTTTAATTCAAGTACGGTTTTATTCATAACATTTGTTTATTTAATAAAAATGTTTAAACATTAAAAGACATTTAAATGAAAAGATTCAGTGCAGAGATGCTGTCAACCAATTTGAAAAATGATTGTATAAAAAACAGTCTTTTTATGTTGGATTTTTCGCTACAATAAATCTTTAATTCATAATAAGCGATAAAAGCGAAAATCAAAATTAAAAGATAAAATCGGTGTTGAGACTAAATGTATAATTTATTTCTCTTGCTCATCTTGGGGTGCTTCACATATATTTGATCCGATTCATCAAACAATGATTACCTCACGAAAAATCTAAATGGAGATAATACGTTATAGTTTTTCTTAAGTACGAGAAAATAATTGCAGCTTCCTGAAAGAAGTTTAACAAATTCAATAAGAAAATCAAACTTGTGAAGCAGAAAATAAATATTTTATTCAACGAATCTTATGAAATTTCTTTCTAGATTAATCGCAGATTTATCTGAAACTAAAAAGCATCTTTACTTATTGTTATGGTGCCGTACCTACCTACAAAGAACTAATGGACTCGTCCACCTTATAAATACGGGAAGCATGTGACACTTGTTCTCTTCTTCCCAGGCAAACCAGCAATGGCGTTTGAGAGCAACCTCTCCTTGTAATATCTTTTTTTCTATTATATAATATATACCTTTGTTCATTTAAACCATGTGTTCCTGTGTCATTTATTCAGCTTTACCCAGGTCCACAACACTTATATACCTCGCTGATAACTTTTCAAATGTTTGCATAAAGACATGTTTATTTTAAACATGGCTGCTAGTGTTTTCTTTCGTTCTATCACCCTTCTATCCCCATGCATTTTAATAATGGTGGTAATGATGATGATAATAATGATAATAATGATGTTGATGATGATCGTGATAATAATGACGATGATAATAGTGATAATAATGATGATGATGATGATGATGATAATAATGATACGTCTTTATTTAAGAATTTTCAAATACAAAAATCTACAAATGTTAGCAGGAACGGGAACTTACCTATAAGGTAGTGTTCTGCCCAACTCCCAAATTTTATCATTCTTCATAAAAAGAGAAAAACAGACAGTAGACACATAACAACAAATATGGATTAATATACTACAACATGCGGAAATTGTGCACTCCTCGCCAAATACAATAATACGCACAAAACATTCATTCATTCGCATATACATATACATAGGCATGTACATATATCTACTCATTTAATTTGAAAAAGAAAAACTCCACCAGAAACAAATGCATTTTTCATACCCCCTTCTCTCTAGACAATATTGCATCCCCATCTGTCAGTTTTTCTCATACAGGAAGTAATGTCGATTTCCCCTACTTATCTTCGTGATTGATAGCTTTCGTAACAAAAAGTCACATACATAAATCTTTTTAGTTAGTGATTTCGGGCACAGATTGGTATGTGTTGTTATAAAACAAAATTACATTCGATCGATTGCTTCGATTTTTCTATTTAATCCGTCTCTAAAATTGATTTCTAGTTAAGAATAGAGGAAGGGGGTATTTATCCTCAAAGTCACATCTACTCTTACATCTATATACATTCTGAATGTGCGTCCAATGCCATTTTAAATCTGGATATGGTAGGCATCGTGACTACCCTTTCTGGCAGGCTATTCAAAGAAGCATGAACATGGACAGAGAATGCTGCATTTCTTCTGTTGTGATAAAAGCGACGATAGTACATCTTCTTCGGGTGATCGCGGAGACCGTGACGAAACGCTGGGGTGAAAACCTCCTGAAAAGGTAGATTTAAATCCCTGTTGAGAGTGTTGTGCACCAGCATCAGTCCCCGTTGCAGCGTCCACTATTCAAGTTAGAACAGACTTGGAGTCGCTCTTTGTAGGTAAGCGTAGAAAGTCCCGTCACCATCCTTGTTGCCAGCCATTGAACTCCAGATGTACGATATCTTTTTGAAGATGAGAAGTTGATACTTCCATGGAAGATGCTCGACTGAGCTCTAATTTTTGGTTCTTTCTTGACATTCACAGTGACAACTCGTCCGACTACCACGACAACAAAAAAGAACTTTCCTTTCACTCCCCGTGTGCTAGAGTCAGTCGGAATTTTCATGAATAGAGTTTCTTCTCAAGAATTTTTATGAACAGAGTTTCTTCTCAAGAATTTTTATGAACAGAGTTTCTTCTCAAGAATTTTTATGAACAGAGTTTCTTCTCAAGAATTTTTATGAACAGAGTTTCTTCTCAAGAATTTCCATGAACAGAGTTTCTTCTCAAGAATTTCCATGAACAGAGTTTCTTCTCAAGAATTTCCATGAATAGAGTTTCTTCTCAAGAATTTCCATGAATAGAGTTTCTTCTTGAGAATTTTTATGAACAGAGTTTATTCTTGAGAATTGTTATGAACAGAGTTTCTCAAGAATTTTTATGAACAGAGTTTCTCAAGAATTTTTATGAACAGTTTCTTCTCAAGAATTTCCATGAACAGAGTTTCTTCTCAAGAATTTCCATGGACAGAGTTTCTTAAGAATTTCCATGAACAGAGTTTCTTAAGAATTTCCATGAACAGAGTTTCTTAAGAACTTTTATGAACAGAGTTTCTTCTCAAGAATTTTTATGAACAGTTTCTCAAGAATTTTTATGAACAGAGTTTCTTCTCAAGAATTTTTATGAACAGAGTTTCTTCTCAAGAATTTCCATGAACAGAGTTTCTTCTCAAGAATTTCCATGAATAGAGTTTCTTCTTGAGAATTTTTATGAACAGAGTTTCTTCTTGAGAATTTTTATGAACAGAGTTTCTTCTCAAGAATTTTTATGAACAGAGTTTCTTCTCAAGAATTTTTATGAACAGAGTTTCTTCTCAAGAATTTTTATGAACAGAGTTTCTTCTCAAGAATTTCCATGGACAGAGTTTCTTAAGAATTTCCATGAACAGAGTTTCTTCTCAAGAATTTCCCGTCTGTAAAACACATTGCCGCAGCACTTCTTCTCTGCTGATAAATTAATCGTCTTCAAATCCAATTGTCAACAAGTTCTTGTCATGGCCCTCCCCAAAAGTAATCAAATGCAGTTCATACCATTGACCAATGTTAGTACTCCCATAGTATTCCTCACCAATGTTAGTACTCCCATAGTGTTCCTCACCAATGTTAGTACTCCCATAGTGTTCCTCACCAATGTTAGTACTCCCATAGTGTTTCTCATCAATGTTAGTACTCCCATAGTATTCCTCATCAATGTTAGTACTCCCATAGTGTTTTCCATCTTTCGGCTGGCATTGATTCCCGTCTTTGTCCTCGAGCGATTCTTTGCCTTAATAAATTGTTACACCGATACTAGAAAAACTCCTAGTATTACGCACTATTTATACAAATATATATGTATATATAGAACTGTTGTGACCCTGTTAGGGGCCGAAATAAAGACACGGAAACACGGGGTTACAGGAACAAAGATATATTATTGAAGAAAAAGAATATATATACAAGAAGTCGTATTCTGGACTGCCAGTATAGAACTGGTGTGGAAGAAGACTTGTGAGTTGGAATGCTTCTCGCATTTTATTATGTATGGACGAGTCCATTTGGTCTCCGTACGGGTACGGCACCATAACATCCCACTTTCAAGCCTTACCTCCTCGGGAGTCTTAGTAACGTTTCCTTTTCGGATTTATCTCTATATAGTCCGGAGCAATTCGTTTTCTTTTTGGCTGCCGTTTCTGTGTGACTACCTAGGGTTTTATTTACTCCTCCCCAGGAGTTAAGCACAAGGCCAGTTTTATCTTTCTCCCACAAGTAAGATGTGACCCAAGATCGGGTCGAGAAAGTGGGGTTTGAAAAGCCAGCGCTCGAGAGGTGAGCACTCTGGCCATTTAAAAATTGCCTGGGCAGCCCCGTCGGCATTCCCCGGTAGGGGCGCCTCAGACAGTAAGCAATAAACTTACTCCTCCCCAAAGAGGGGAGGCAAAGCCTGGGAGGGTGGACCTCCTAGAACTGCACAGGACAGGCGTGCAGTATCCATCGGAACAGATACTACACTTTGATCTTAGCCAAAAGGCCAAGATAGGGTACTGGCAAATTGAAAGTGTCATATATCACGTCCATCACGTCTTCTACTTGTGACGAGCTGTCAGTGTCATCTGGCAGTCTTTTTCTGATCTGATTCAGATGTCTCTTATACGAGAACTGTGGTCCTTTTATAATATAGACCATCGACCCGATCCTCTCTTCAATTGTACCGGGTTCCCAGAACGATGTGTTGTTTTTGAACATCTTAAAGTATACCCTATCTCCTGGGCTGTATTTTTTCTTCGATACCGTAGAGATTCGATCATAATGATTTTGTTTAGGTAGTAACTTATCAAACACGGACTTCACTTTCCGCGCAAACATCATCTCTGCGGGGGATAATGAAGATGGTACGTTTACGTTTTTAGTAATTTTATATACTTGCAGAAATTGCCGCAAAGCCTCCTCCTTAGGAGTATCACCGGTCTTTTTAGTGCTCTTTTTAACGTGTCTACAAAACGTTCCGCCTGGACGTTTGACCTAGGATGATACGGGGGAGTCGTTATATGTCTTATTTGAAACGTCGCGCAGAACTCCTCAAAATCTGATGACGTGAACTGCGTCCCATTATCACTCACCAGACAATCCACTACCCCAAAACGGGCGAATAGTTCATGTAGGAATCTTATCGTAACCTCCGACGTGGGACTCTTGCAACGTAGTACCTCGGGCCACTTCGAAGAACTGTCGACTACGATTAAGTAGTAAAAACCTTCCAGTGGTCCCGCGAAATCCACGTGGATTCTTTCCCACGGACGGTCGGTCTTTGACCATGGGCTATGTTTTATATGCGGTGCTTTTGCCGCCAAGGCACAGCCTTTACACAGCTTTACTGCTTTTTCAATGTCATCAAGATACGCTATCGCAAAATCCAGTCTGCCCAGCATTGTATCCATTACTTGTTGGAAAATGACTGGCGCGACTTTCACTCCGAAAGCTAACCTTTCGAATTTATATAAACCACGATGTGTGTTTATACATAACAGCTTCGAACTATCCTCATCCACCGGTATTTGGAGGTATGCCTCACTTAGGTCTATTTTAGACAAAAATCTTCCTCCATTTAAACTTGAGAACACTTCCTCGGGGCTGTGCAGTGGATAGTGATAGTCTTCTAGAGCTGTATTCAAACCCGTTGAAAAGTCTGCACATACGCGAATCTCATTAGATTTTTTCTTTACATAAACCGTGGGTGCTTCCCACTGGCTGTGTTGTACTTTTCATAATATACCAATCCCTACAAGTCGGTCTAGTTCCTCGTTTATTTTTTCTATCGAGGCGAAGGGTACTTTTCTTTCTTTTTTAAATACCGGTTGTACATTTTCTTTAAGTTGAAATTTGGCAGCCATCTTAGTGCAGCGCCCAAAACCGCCAGAAAAAAACCTTGAGAAAAGATTTTTTTAATTCTCGTGGCAGTTTTTCCGATTCCGTTGCTCGACTATTTATTTTTTTACAAAATGTATTTATTGGCAATTCCCATAACTCAAATGCCTGCATCCAGTCCGAATTGAAAAGATTATTTGAATCCTTCAGCACCAGTATTTTTAGTTTTTTTTAGTATTTCCCATTAGGGACACATTTGTGATTAATTCTCCTTCTTTTTCATTCTTTGTCCTAGTGGCTTGAACCCACGTTTTATTTCCTCTACCTGTTCTGCAGTGCGAACTTTTATGTCCGACCTTTCTGCAATTCATACAGGACTTAAAACGGAAAGAACAGTCATTGTACCAATGTGGGCTACCACAGCGTGAACAAGGGCTCGATGGCCATTTATTTGTCTTTTTACCTGGTTGACTTGTCTTTGCTGCATAAAAATCACTATTTCTGTTTTGACTTATTTTTTATAAGGTTGAACTTTTGTTTTTAATGTACTTTTTTATATGCGCAATGCCCGATAATTCAATGTCTTTTGAGTCCTGTTTTACATTGATAAATCTTTGACAGTCCTCGGCCAACTTTTGCAGTGTAAGGCTTGATTCATTCTCTAATTTATTTAGGACTGTACGCCTTACATCCGTGTCATTTGCTGAGACTAACCCTTGTACGAAAATTAAACACTTGAAATTATCGGCACTCAATTCAGCTAGTTTAAAGTTCTCACAATGTTTGTTTACTATCGATGCAAATATAACGTAACCTTCCTCGTCTTTTTTACCAGGTTTATGCACTTCCAGCGTTTGTGAAATAGCGTGGTCTTGGGACTGAACAATTCTTTAATAATTTTACCACTTCTATAAAAGTTAAATCGCTAGTTTCCCGAGGCAAAATGAAATCCACGAATTTCGTATGTTCCGTGGTACCTAGTTTCCTAAGTAGCAGGCGAACCTTTTTTAAGTCAGCCCAACTTTCGCAGTTAATTCTATATAAATCTTCATATTTTCGAAAATATGCTGCGAACGTATTTTCAAAAATATGTGAAATTTTCGATGGCGTTCCACACGGTGTTCTGCGAAAACGCGTTGTCACTTTCATCCCCTTGGTCTCTACGCGATATTGTTTGTATAAGTGTTTCCAATCTATCGTCATTTTCTTTCTTTTGCTGACACATTTTTATATTTTGCTCGGGGAGAAGCTTTTGAAACTTTTCTTCAGTTTGCTGTTGTTTTTCATTTTTCTCGAGTAAAAGCTTTTGAAATTTCTCCTCAGCCTGTTATTGCTGGGAGATTTGAAATCTGGTTAATTCCGCGATGATTGAAATAAGGTCATCCATATTTATTTAATTATTTTTATTTATTTTCTTTAGAAAATGAATATTTTCTTTTTTAGTATGGCTTTGTAAGGTCTTTTCCCTAGATTAGCGCTTGCTAGACGCCATCTTAGTTGTGAAAAGATTATGAAACCTTTTTTTACTACGCGTTTTAGTTTTAGAAAAGAAAAAAAAATACTGTTTCACAATTTTTTTTCTTTTCGGTTGAAATAAAATCATATATTCCCTTATTTGTAACATATTCTAACAGTCAGAATAACAATGTAGGGAGAGAGAGAAAATAAACTGACCCTTTTTTTTTCAATTAAGAAAATAATCAATTTGATTTATCGTGTTTTTTTTTCTTCACCGATAACTAGTTTCACAACTAGACAATGTGTATTCAATCTCATCAAGTTTTGTTCCTTTTAAAATCCAACGTCGGTTTTTTCGAAGGTTCCGGCAAAAATCCTTTGTTGTTTGTTTTTTTTTTCTGTTGTAACTCGTCAATAGTTTCGTTGTGGTTTCCCGTATAAGTGTGGGTACTTTGTCGACCGTTAGTTGGCGACCCGTGTCAGTTCGAATTGCCTCGTCGCCAGTTTGTTGTGACCCTGTTAGGGCCCGAAATAAAGATACGGAAACACGGGGTTACAGGAACAAAGATATATTATTGAAGAAAAAGAATATATATACAAGAAGTGGTATTCTGGACTGCCAGTATAGAACTTGGGTGGAAGAAGTCAGTGAGTTGGAATGCTTCTCGCATTTTATTATGGATGGACGAGTCCATTTGTTCTTCGTACAGGTACGGCACCATAACAAGAACAAATAGACAACGCGCATGATTGTCGTTAATATCTATTTATTCACAGAGACAGAGAGAGGGGGAAGGGGCAATAGAATAAATGTAGCTAGAGAGAGGAGAAGAGAGAGGGGAAGTGGCAATAGAATAAATGTAGCCAGTGAGAGCGTTACATGACGAAGGCTGTGTTTGAATGGACAAGTTTAGGTGACACCTTAAGGGTCAGAGGTGAGCCTAGATGGTAGTCTCGAAACCACGTAATTTTCGGGCGAAGATTTTCTGCCTCTTGGCTGGCGAGATTTCAAGCAGGAAAGACGTGTTTAGGGTGCTGTCTCCCATAGTGGAAACACGCAGTTTGGCTGGTTGGAGCGAGACGAGCGATCCGTCTATTCGTATGTCTGTCTTTCTCTCTCTGCTGCGCGTACACAAGTAGCCCGTCGCTCGGATTTCATTTACGTCCTTGTTCTGGGGTCAGACACAAGGTCAGGTGTTGTTTTGATAACCTCTTCTTAGAATAAATGTAAAACATGGGAGGGTGGACCTCCTAGGACTAACCAGGACAATACCTCAGCTGACAGTGCAGAACCAGAAGAAACCACAACGTCCCAACCGCTGTTGGACTGATCTTCGAAGACATATCCTCGACTTGTATGAAGTATCAAAAAGTGTTAATTCGGTGATTTCATTCTGTCGCTCTGATGATTTCTGTGACTGTCTTTCTTTTGTTCAATAAACTTTTTATGAGTCAACATCGGCGTCTGAGTAGTTTTGTATCCACAGACAAGCAAGAACCTGGGTTCACGACGACGACACGGGTGTGTAATCGTATATACATGCATCGGTAAGTGAAAATATAAAAAGAGATCTGATTAAATGTGCGTTTTGACAATTCCAACATCTCCGTATTATCCAATTTCTTAAAACTACTTCACAAACGCTTAAATTACAGTTAATTGTGCCGTTCTTCCGATCCACTAGAGGGCGCTTTCTAATCAGGCTAAGGAATTCAAAGGAAATTGGAATGTTAATAACGTCTGCATATTATATTCAAGTCAAATATTTGTAATGGTTATTAGGCGCGTCCTCACATCTTTCTTAGAGGCTTGGTTTGTCAGTTGATCTGTGACCTATCAGTTTGAAAACGGATTTTTCACAGCCATGCGCGCGGATAGAATGGACGCTTCTTCTTTCTAATGCGTTCAAGCTTTTATATAACATACTCAATCACGATTAAGTTTGAAAAAGCACTTTTGGGGTCTGTTAAATTTAAAGTAGAATTTGTGTTCGTCTGTCACGCTTAAGTTTGAGATAACAATTTCCATTATCTGCCATGGTTAAGTTTAAAATATTTTCGTTGGTTTGTAACGCTCAACTTTTAAATTGAATTACCTTTGATCTGTCAAGCTTAAGTTGAAATACGAGTTTCGTCGGTCTGTCATACTTAAATTTTAAATAAGATTTTCGTTCTGTCATGCTTCGGTTTCAGAAATGTTTTCGTCAGTCTGTAATTCTTCAGTTTGAAACAGCACTTTCGTCGGTCTGCCATGCTACAGTTTTAAATAGGATTTTCATCGGTCTGTCATGCTGAAGTTTCAAACAGGATTTTCGTCAGTCTGTTATGCTTCAGTTTGAAATAAGATTTTTGTCGGTCTGTTATGCTTCAGTTTGAAATAGGATTTTCGTCAGTCTGTTATGCTTCAGTTTGAAATAAGATTTTCGTCAGTCTGTTATGCTTCAGTTTGAAATAAGATTTTCGTCGTCTGTTATGCTTCAGTTTGAAATAAGATTTTCGTCAGTCTGTTATGCTTCAGTTTGAAATAGGGTTTTTGTCGGTCTGTGATGCTTCAGTTTGAAATAGGATTTTCGTCAGTCTGTTATGCTTCAGTTTGAAATAGGATTTTCGTCGGTCTGTGATGCTTCAGTTTGAAATAGGATTTTCGTCGGTCTGTGATGCTTCAGTTTGAAATAGGATTTTCGTCGGTCTGTGATGCTTCAGTTTGAAATAGGATTTTCGTCGGTCTGTGATGCTTCAGTTTGAAATAGGATTTTCGTCGGTCTGTGATGCTTCAGTTTGAAATAGGATTTTCGTCGGTCTGTGATGCTTCAGTTTGAAATAGGATTTTCGTCGGTCTGTGATGCTTCAGTTTTAAATAGGATTTTCGTCGGTCTGTGATGCTTCAGTTTGAAATAGGATTTTCGTCGGTCTGTGATGCTTCAGTTTTAAATAGGATTTTCGTCGGTCTGTGATGCTTCAGTTTGAAATAGGATTTTCGTCGGTCTGTGATGCTTCAGTTTTAAATAAGATTTTCGTCGGTCTGTGATGCTTCAGTTTTAAATAGGATTTTCGTCGGTCTGTGATGCTTCAGTTTTAAATAAGATTTTCGTCGGTCTGTGATGCTTCAGTTTTAAATAGGATTTTCGTCGGTCTGTGATGCTTCAGTTTGAAATAGGATTTTCGTCGGTCTGTGATGCTTCAGTTTGAAATAGGATTTTCGTCGGTCTGTGATGCTTCAGTTTGAAATAGGATTTTCGTCGATCTGTGATGCTTCAGTTTTAAATAGGATTTTCGTCGGTCTGTGATGCTTCAGTTTGAAATAGGATTTTCGTCGGTCTGTGATGCTTCAGTTTGAAATAGGATTTTCGTCGGTCTGTGATGCTTCAGTTTGAAATAGGATTTTCGTCGGTCTGTGATGCTTCAGTTTGAAATAGGATTTTCGTCGGTCTGTGATGCTTCAGTTTTAAATAGGATTTTCGTCGGTCTGTGATGCTTCAGTTTTAAATAGGATTTTCGTCGGTCTGTGATGCTTCAGTTTGAAATAGGATTTTCGTCGGTCTGTGATGCTTCAGTTTGAAATAGGATTTTCGTCGGTCTGTGATGCTTCAGTTTGAAATAGGATTTTCGTCGGTCTGTGATGCTTCAGTTTCAATATCATTTTTTGCCGCTGAACACAGATTAAATGAACGTATCATTTTTTAGATATCTCCAAGTATCTTTATTCGAATGACTGTCTATCGGTTGTTCTGTCACACATTCAAATAGCATTTTCGTTGGTCTGGCACGCTTAAGTTTTTAATAGACACGTTTAAGTTTTACACTTCAGTGGTATGTCTCACGTAAGTTTGAAATCGTTCTTTCGCGTGTTTTTAGCTTAAATTTTAACATGCGTCTTCGTCCGTCTAGTAATATTAAGTTTCAAATAACATTTTCATCACTAAATGCGCAAATTAAATGGACGCATCTTAAAGATCCATTCCCGTTTCTATAAATGTATATCATTCTAATTATCTATACAAACAATTTCGAGGCATTTAGACACAAGAAGAAAGTGAACATGATACAAAATGACTCCCCGCTTCCTCCTCTATCTCATTGTATATTAGATAAAAGTTTATTAAATTTTCATCGCTTGAAATGCAAATATTAAAAGTAAATGACAATGGTTTTGGTTACAACGGCCTCCCCGTATCGACTGTAAGCAGTCGATTGATACAATGAACCAATAAGTGCATATACCCAGATACAATAACGTATATGTCGTACTGGCTGCTTGTTTGTCTTTTGTAAACACAGGACAATATTCTTTGTAAATAGAATGGAGAATAATAAGGCGATGTAGTTTGTTTGAAGCATTGCGTGTAATATGTATTCATATTTTAAAACTTAGTTCACCACAGACGGGGCAAGTTGCCATTGTAGACATAAGGGGCTACTGAGAATTAGAGTGAAAGTGTTGAGGGTCATCCTAAATTGGGAGTTGTGCAGCGAGATGTTTTTCTACATTAGTTTTAAATTTCTGCATGTCGGTACAGTCGGGGAAACAGGGAGCAGAGAAGGAGTTCCAAAGGCCGGCAGCTCGAGGAAATAAGCTATTTGAGTAGAAGGCTCTGCAGCATATGAGGACCTCCACAGTAGATATATGGAATTCAGCTGATTGTCGGGTTGGTCGAGTGTATGTACGTCGAAGATGCACCAGAGCAGCAAGTTCATCGGAACACATTCCATTGAAATACTTGTAAAACAAGCGGAATCATGAAACATTGTGGCGATGGGACAGGGGTTGGAGCATGGTGGATAGTGAGGGACCTATTAGATTAGCGACTATTATTTGGATCTTGTCTAAGAAGGAGAGACAAGTGGATAGTACACTCGCCCAGATGTGACGACAATACTCCATGCATGTGCAGATGGTTGCTTTGTAGAGATATAGGATACTCTCAGGTGTAATAAGTTTTCTAGAAGAGTTATAGAAGGCTATCACAATGCAAGAAATGGAAATTATCATTTTTAAATCTTTGGTATGACTCAACCGAAGATTGTACTCTGGTCTTCCGGCCTATTTAGAAACATTCTTAATAAAAGTAATAATTTAATTTATCTAACACACTAAATAAATTTGAAAATAAGTAAATAAATATAACTATTACAAATAAATTTAACGAGAACCATCTCATCATTTAATTCTTTTATTTTATTTCATTTGCTGCAGGCCACTGTGACTTTTACTGTAGTACAGCTAAATAAATTACAGGTTCACAGAGTTTCAGAAGATTTGAAACACCTAACATTTGATAAAGAGATCTTACCTCAAAATATTTTATGGAACAGTCACACGCATTAGATAACTGTGTAGAAGTTCTGGCTAAACAAGTAAGAACTGCTATTTAAATGAAAAAGTTTTTGTTTAATTTTGAAAAAAAATCACTTCATGTTTGTCCTTATAAACACCGACATATGTCCATTGTGATAGCTATCTATTGCTCTTTTGTATACATAATTTATTTTATTTTAGACATACAGTTTAAATGGTTCACTACAACCGGCCCATTTGGCAATATGGCAAGAGTGTTCACAAATAGACCAATTGTGCTGAACTATTTAAATTGTATGTCTAAAATAAAATAATCACTTGGATTATTTCGACTGCAATTCTCACCTTGATCATTATCCTCACAACGTTTCAGCCGATGTAACCTCCGACGTTTTTCAAGTAAATTTGTTCGAACTTGGAAAGTTTTCTGTCGAACTCGGAAACCTATACGAAATTTCGAACTAAACACTTTCTGTAACCCACAAAACGAGAACAATCTACCTTGGCACATCCGAGGTCACACCTTGAAGACTCGTATTGCGACCGCTATTACAAAACGAGACTAGTCGACACGCACTAACCATATTTGTCTCTATGGGTAAAATTCGTCCGTTGTGTTCCAGATAACTTATTGGGTTTATGATTTACTTAAATAAGTAAAAGTGCTATGATACATGATTATGCATATGTTTTTCGAGGAAGAATCCACATGATTCTTTGATTATACCTTTATATCTTCCCGGAAGACCTGCGTCGTACCCTCCCTAACAACCCCAATGTATGTTGAATTCTATAATCAAAACTAATGCCAATGCAAAGATGTGTTCACGTGATAATGTGCACTCTGTGTAAAGTTTGTCAAATTCATCTTGTATTCTCCCTTGTTTAGTTTTAATCTCTACTCTGATATACTTGAAGATGTAACACTTTACGGCGATTGTGTAGTATAGCTAACAAGAAAAAAATGAATGAAAAAACAAATAGATAAAAAAAATAACTGTTTCCAAACGCTAGAAAATTTACTATTCTACTTACCTATATAATCTCACGTGTACTTACTGATTTTAAGATTTATTATCTATGAATTTGTTGTGGTCACTTTTACTTATCCAAGCACACGAGAGTTCAAACATGACCGCCAATTTGGGGGGACTTGGTCGCGAATTTGAAGCTTAACAGATAGTAAAAAAAAAATCTTACCCTAATCTGATTGGCAACAACCTAAGACTTACGGTTTAACAAACCTCCATTTTTTTTAATTTAAACAAAATATCTTTATTTGCGACCAAGATCCTTCGAAATTGGCGGCCATGTTTGAAAGCACGCGTGCTTTGGTAACTAAAAGTGACGATAACAAGTGCATAGATAAAATGTGTTTTCTTTTTCTCCCCTTTTTTCTTGTTTACTATACAGTACAATTGCCCACTTTACAAATGTTTTTTTTTACTCATAGTATCATCTCTGGTGTGTGCATTAACTATTTATTAAAATAATCTCATATATCTACCGCAGCAACTATTAAATAGTTGCGTCCGACGGAGAGCGAACATAATGACTAGTATATTTTAAAATGTGAATCGTGGCTTACGTATAGATTTTCCAATAGATTACAGAAATAAAAGACAATGGAAACAACCCTAACCCGACGATAGCGCTATTGATATGAATTCAGTGTGTCGACGTTCAGTTGATCCGCAATCGATAATTATTTCGTTTCAACGCTTCGTCTAGATGATCACCCTTGTTGTCTCGGCTGGTCTGACCCTTAGGCTCGGAAACGACTGCACATTGGCTTCCCTGTGATTTGAAACAATACAACCAAAAAAAGGATTAAGAAAAAAACGATAAACAACCTCATTTCTTTTTCTTTTCTTTTTGAACTTTTTAGAAGTACGATAATATGTGTTTCTGTCTGATGATTATCATGATGATCATCATGACGTTTTTAGGATACAATATGGAATTTGTATGAACACGCATAAGCTTCTATTTTTGTACAAATACATAAAATTACATGAACAAATTCAAAACTACTATGTAAGTAAGAATCTCTCTCTCTCTCTCTCTATATATATATATATATATATATATATATATATATGTGTGTGTGTGCGTGAGAAAAGGAAAACCATCAAACACAGGGAGAAATAAAAAACAAAAAAAAACAAATGGGATATTCAACCGGTTTTGTTCGAATCACAAACAAACCTTTCCAGAAAAAGTCAAGTTGATTCGAACAAAACGGGTCAAACCGCCTGTTTGTTTTTGTTTGATTTATTCCTGTGTTTAATTGTTTCTTTCATACATTTTGTCTTCGCGGCTTTTCATTTCATGATATATCGTGTATTTTATCAATATATATATATATATATATATAGAGAGAGAGAGAGAGAGAGAGAAGTATTTCAGTTGTTTCAGAAAAAATTAATTTATAATCAAAAACAAATGCCAAAACATATTAGATTTTATTACAATTATGCTGGCTACGATTGTTTCAGAAATATTAATGGCAGTTGTATTTGATGATAATGAAAAAAGGTTCATGCTACTCAGATAGTCGCCATGTTTCTAAACTGGGCAAATCTCTTATTCAGGCCAGTTATAAAAAAAAGTATTTGGTGTAATCCAATAGGTTCGAATCAGCTTATAAATTATAGGGATGAATTTCCAAGGTTGAAAGGAATAAAGGTCAAAGAAATCCGTTTTGGTTTGATAGAAAGCAGCATCGGCTGAAGCGTTTATTACTAATTAAAGACGACTGTCAGTCTTCATTTTTGAGGGAGAAGTAATTGAAAATAACTTTAAACCATTTGGGATGAGGATAACTCTGTAATATCTATGTGTTTTTTTAGGAAAATAATTAATTGTTCGTCTATAGAAAGTTATTAGTGATTAAGGTGAATTTCTACTGGATTTTGAAGTATGTATTTAGAGAAATTAAATATGTAATTATAGGAATAAAGTGGAAATAATCAGATTTTAGAGGCTCAACATTCTAATGATTTTTAATGATATAGTCAGTCAAAATTAGTACAGGAAGATGTCAACTGTGATCCTGAAACCAATGGTAATGACCAATTAAAAACACGTAATTTAGTCAAGTATTGTGGAAAGGCATTGGTAGCTGTATATAAGTGCAAATCGAAAACTTTATTATAAAATATACGTAATAGGAAAATAAATAAATAAAAATAAAAAATATATATTAATTTTCACGAAGAAAATTAAAGATGAACAATACATTTGAAACAATTTTTTTTTAAAGATTTGAATTTCAAATCCATCTCATTTTCTGCCTAATAGTTCTCACCGGCAACGATTTTCCTATGCACGTTTGAATTAAGGTTGAATACACATCTGAAGAAGAGAATTTTTTCTCGAAATATCATGTTATACGGAACTTCCACGGAACCACACTGACGCAAGTAAGATATATATATATATATATATATATATATATATATATATATATATATATATATATATATATAATTGATTAATAAATAGGTGGAAACGGAAAGACTCATTCTACCGTTATAGCTTAATTTTTGTAATGGAAATAGCTCCAGACAAGGCATGAAGCCATTTCATGGAAGAAGCTAAAAAGAAATACTTCACGATCAAAAACTAGCCAACAATACGTGTTAGATGGATAGATTTCAACCAAGAAAACATCAATTATTCCCCCTTTGTCAGAAACATCGCTAATGGAATATGAGGACTAAAGGTCAAAATAAGAGAAGCGAGAGTTACAAGGCTGCCAAAATTTTCTGCTCCTAATTTGCTTCAGTTCGTATTGATCTGTTACACCTCTGCATTGTATTGCCTTCTATAAATTACCTGTATATACACACTGAAAAATGCTTCAAGCAAATTACATAACACTTTTATAGTGATGTCGAACACTGTGTAGCAGCTTACTATATATATTCCCTTGTAAAGACATAAATAGATTTTAATTCTCATATTTACGTATATCTGTCAGGTTAGCCGCATGGAAAAAAGGGTTCACACTTTGTGTTAAAAGGTGACTCGTGTCTGGGTT
>OY744532.1:36974013-36976513 GCA_963556195.1 Sepiola atlantica | reverse complement strand
TGAAGAAAACAATCATGAGTGTATATTTGCGAATACTAATTTATTAGAAGTTCAAAAGCAATTGATTATGTAAATTGAGAAACGTGCATTGTGTTTACGGCGGTTTTATTTTCATAGTATATAATGAAGCTGGCGGACTTATTACTCTGATGGAGTTTCGGCTTCAAACAGACAGAAAGAAAGACAGATACATGAACTCCATTATTAATAGATTATTATTATTATAAAGCTAAAATAATAAACATTAGTTTCCCTATGTTTTTTTGCCTATATATTTTAACCACACAAAATATAGAATATTCTTCAATTTTGGGATTTAATTATTTCTAAAAATAATTTTATTTAAATTCTTCTAATTAGCCGTAACGTCTAATTAATTGAACAAGTCAGCCATCTCTCACTTAGCTGTCTATGTATATTTGTGTAGATTAAACCACTTATTTATATCTCTGAGTTTTCTGTCTGTTCAACTAATTTACATATTGTATTCGTACATACCGTAGACACGTGTGTAAATTAGATGGCAAAATAATAAGTCAAATGATACTTTTATATTATCAATAAGGATAATTAGAAGTGCAGAAACTTATTATTTTTAGTTATGCAAGAAGAATTTCTTAACAGATACATCACATTTTATGACATTTTAAGTTTAACAAATAGAAATCTAATATATATATAATTTATCTTCCTCACACAGCGGTAAGATGTGACACAAGGTCGGGAAATTGGGATTTGAAAAGCCAGCGCTCGAGAAGGTGAGCACTCTGGCCTACAAAAAATGCCTGGGCAGCCCCGTCAGCATTCCCCTATAGGGGTGCCTCAGGCAGTAAGCGATAAACTTACTCCACCCCAAAGAGGGGAGGCAAAGCCTTGGAAGGTGGACCTCCTAGAACTGCACAGGACAAACCCACAAACCGGCGGAATCAAGACCCGAAGGCCAAGACGACACCGGTCTATAGGGTGTAGTATACATCGAAACAGATACTACACTTCGATCCCAGCCAAAAGGTCAAGAAATATATATATATATATACCAGAAGAATACTCTTCCCAGGACAAGTAGCATAAATTCCTTGAGCATAACAGTTTTTGCACCACTTTGATGTCCCCTTGCGAAGATTAAAATCTAGATATAAAGATACTAAAACCATATGTCTAGAATCCTTATCCCAATTTTGATCAAAATCCATTACATGATTTTGATTCCAGAAAATGTTTAAAATTTAAGGCTTCGGCTTAAGGGATCTTAAGAAAAAAATGAAATTCGGAGTATATAATGACTAGGGATCAAATTTAATGCAAATCTGAAATATTTGAATTTTCTAATGTGAAGTTGTGCCCATATTATGCTCCCTAAAAAAACTTTAAAATATTCCAAAGAAACTGAAATTTGGAGAATATTTATTAATTGATTATTTATTAATATTTATCAATTAAATATTTATTAATTAAATATTCATTCCTCTCGTTAAAATTTCACAAACATTAGAGGTATCCGAATTTTCATGGAGGGTTTTAACCCCCTCCCCTCTTTGCCTCCTTTTCATAAAAATAAATTTGAAAAAATATTACCCACGCTTATGCCTAAAAGTTGTGTTCTAAAATTCATAATGATCGGTTAATTAGTTTAGGAGTGAATCTTATGCATAGAAATATATAAACATATACAGCTACCTTACTTTATATACACGCACCCACTAAATGTTAACATTTACAAAAAGATAATTTGCCTATGTTACTCATCGTGTTACCAACAATATATATTCCAAAATTAATAATGATCGAATCATTAGTTTAGGAGTTTATCCAGCACAATGAAATTTATAGATGTATACACATACCTAACTTTATATATGTAGATATTTTAAATATATGCTGTTGGTATGTAGGAAGATACATAAAGAAACGAATATCTGGAGAAGACAAGATATTATTTAAACACTAGTGGCACCCATGGAAATTCCACAGTCGTATCTTTCAGCGGTATAATGGCATAACGACCGAGAATTGCCACTTCCGGCTAAGAATGCGTTTAGAAGCCAGAGGTGAATTGCAAAACTCAGTTCCCTGTGTATTTTACACATACGAAAATATAGGTCAACACATAAAAAATTGTGAAAAGTGATTTCTTTCATTGGAAATTTTGAATTTTATTTTAATTACAAATTTATTTATTATAATTGGAATGTTTTCTTTTTACAAACACTCAAAGGAAATATTTTTAACAACGTATCCCCCTCCCCATGTTAAGAACGGCTTTCTAAATAATAAAGTTATTATTTAGAATGCCATTCTTAAAATGAGGAGGTTGACTTGTTAACTATTCTGTACTTTCACCTAACAATTTAATAGAAAAAAGAACATGTGTGTTTGCCCCAAAATAAGAATAGTCAACAAAGCCCTGGGAACGTAATATAGCGGGAACTGACTTCCGCAATTCTTCGCTGACTGCTGAACAGATTCTTAGCCGGAAGTGGCAATTCTCGATCGTCATGTC
>OY744532.1:36911082-36956082 GCA_963556195.1 Sepiola atlantica | reverse complement strand
AAAAAGGAACTGGATGTGTGGGTGGACGTAAGCTCACTTGCTGTGGGCTTAGCTTTTGACTAGTGGAGCCATCATCGAGTATACATGCTGGTTGCGACCAACAAAGGATACCCAACATATAAACGTGGCAGAGCTGGATGCCGTACTAAAAGGACTAAACTTTGCACTCAAATTGAAAGGCCAATGTGTTACACATAAAAACAGACTGTGTGTGTGTGTGTACCACTGGGTGACTAATTGGGTGACTAATGCGCTCACGGGAAAGTCTCGAGTGAGCACAAAGGCCGCAAGTGAGATGTACATAAGGCAGACTTGGCACGGTAATCTAACTTGTGAAAGAGTACGACATTTCAGTTGATCTAGCACTAGAAAGATCTGGCCAGAACCGAGTAGACTCCCTGATGAGAGTTCCACAGCGGTGGCTCAATGATGTGAAGAGAGAGATTGAACCAACACAGCCAGTGTGTGCTTTTGCCACAGGAAACCTAAACCCAACACAGCTGAACGAAATTCATCGACATAGTGGACAACCTGGAATCAGGCGAACATTATATTTTGTGCGTAGCATCGACCCGTCTGTGTCTAAAGCGGCAGTAAATGCAGTTATTCGGAATTGTGAGGAATGCCAGACAATAGACCCGGCTCCAGTGTGCAGGACGTATTAAACCGGCTAGACATGGCATCAGACACTACAATGGTTGCTATTTTTTGATACTAATCGATTGTGGACCCACGCGGTTTTCAATCTGGCGGCCACTACAATGGCAAGACACTGCACATGTGATCTGGCAATTAGAATCAGTGTTTTTTGAACGTGGCCCCCAGCCGAGATTCTGGCTGATAATGACACTGCCTTCTTCAGTCAACAGTTCAGGCAGTGAACTTCCGACCACGCTGTGCATACAGGCCATCAGGAAATGGTATTATAGAAAGGTGTCATCGGACAGTGAAGCAGATTGCTGCACAAAAGAGCTGCCCTATTATGGAGGCTGTGTATTGGTACAACGTTACCCCCAAGGATGATGTGTCTGCATCATCAGCACCTGCCAATTTGTTGTACTCATACCAGATCAGAGTGAAAGGGGTCAATGCTGTGTCCCATCCGAATCACCATGGGATCTCTGCACTTTATAAAGAGGGGGACACAGTTTGGGTGAAAAATACACAAGGACGTTGCACATCGAAATTCCGACCAGGTTGTGTCACTGGAGTGATAAGTCCACAGTCGGTGGTCGTCAATGGCATGCCTCGATATGTAGGAGACGTGCGCCCACGTCTCAGTTTAGTGGACGACAATGATGATACATCATCAGAGAGTACTGAATGGAGAGAACCAGATTCCGATACAAGTAGTAGTGATTCTGCATCTAAAAGTGAGGGAGAGGACAGACGTTGAGCTGCCTTATTTCATTGCCAATTCAGGTCCTGATACATCTGATGTAAGAGAGAAAGAAAGAACTGTCCAAATACAGAGAAGTACTAGGATAAAGCGACCAGCCCCCATCTGTCACTTGTGTGATCATACGATCAGGGGGGGGGGGGTTACAATAAAGAGAAACACTCACCGTCAGGAAAGAGAATGAGGTGCTTCGCATGTCATGTCTGCAGATTAAAAAAGGGCTTCTCTTCATAGGTGCAGGTTTTTATGGTGGTCTTTGATTTGCATATGTGGATATCAGCTGAGATAAATGAAGAGGGCAGCTGGGAAGGAAGCAGAAGCGATTTGGATTGGAGAGAGAAAGGCAGAGAGAAAGTGGGTTGCACGAAATTCGGTTGGAAATTGAATTACAGTCAGAACTTTTTTATTTTATTTTTCTGGCACAGTTAGTTAACACAGTGATGCTTTTTGCCGATAACGGGAATGAGTGTTAAACACTAAAATGACTCTGTAAACAAACTGGAGATATGTCAGACATCATTGCAAACATCAGCACAGGTCATATAAGTTTAATTTCTTACTTGAACGCTGAACGTGTGCCCACCGTTACGAGGAAATAGGTCGGTCTGATAATATAACTTGGTGTAGATAACGGTCAGCTGAATCGGTGGACAGATTATGAAAGGACCCATTCATCGTTGGACGCGAGGTGGATGAGCATGGGTTAATGATTAATTGACTGCCAGTAGGCATTTCCTTGTAGTTAAAGTTTGATAACATGGAATAAACAGATTATTGTAAGTAATACATTTTGTAAAAGGCATTTATAAATATCAAGATACGTCTCAAAGAAATGGAGTACCCTTCCCCCTGTTGAGGTAACAGTGAGAGGTGGTAAACAGATGAAAAAGGATGAATCACTCCAAAGTCATAAAAACGGATCCCCGCAAATTGGAAATTGTAATCATGACCAAAGATTTAATACGATAATGATGCTTTAATTAAGAACTGTTAATTGTATTCTGTTGAGAGGGAGGTGGAGTCATGCCCGTCCAATTCTCAATATAAAGTGTAACAGGCTTCAGAGAGTCCACTTTTCTCGCCCATCGAATCCACATCGTTAAGAGACAACCCCCCGAACTTAGGGTTGATATCGCCAAAACCAAAACCGCCCAGAACTTAATAATAGTGTCAGTCAAAAACACAGACAAAAGAAATTAACAGTTAGTTTTTTTAGCAAACATAATCTTGTATATTTTAGCCAAATAATTATTTTTATACAAAAACACAACAGCCGTGTTATCCTTTATTTCTAGTTTTGCTATAAATTACCATCGCTCCTCAGAGGTACCAACTTCGAAGATCAGCGTCGGACGATCGCCCTCTTGATCTAATCACAACGTAAAGAGAGCGGTAATTAACAGACCAAGGAGCTTTCAACTGCTGCGATCTTCATCAGAGCAGCAACCTTCTTCGCAAGCAGGTACCGAGTGATCAACCGAAAAACAAGAACGGCCAACTTTGATGACGTCACGCGACGACTGGGGTACATTTTAGTGTTGCTGTGCGACTCAGGATATCATATTTTCGGTATACAGCTCTAACGGAATACGACGGACAATTTCTTTTTTCAACGAAACTTGTTTTTATGTGTTTTTTGTTTGGGATCTAAAAAGAAAAAGATAGACCGAGGGTCAACCAAACCCGTTTTGAAAAAAAAAGAGATAAACAGAGACTTTGAGAGCCTAGCCAGACAACGGACTTTAGTCAATCGACTATAAGGTCAAGGCAAGCTTGCCAGAATAGCCACCCAGCCAAAGAAGGGGTAAGTCACTTTTTGGTTCCCTTGTTCATTTTGTTTTTGCTCAGTTCTGTACTCTGTCAATGTATAGTTTGTTTTTTATTATTATTCAACTTTGCACGGAGTTGAGAAGTAGCTCTGTTACGATGTAGTAATAGTAGATTTGTTTGTTTGTTATTTGGTGTTTAACAACCTTTCAAATATTATAAGTCATCTCAAGTCAAGGTAACAGTAGAAGAAAATATATATATATAGAATAATGGCTCCCAAGAAGAGATTGCAGGGAACTTAATAGATGAGGGCAATTTAATAGTTGAGAATAATTCTGTTGGTGAGGGGGCCGGAGAAGGCCGATTTGAAATGCCTAGAGGAATCGAGAAGCCAATAAGGGGAGTAAGGATACTACCCTATAGGGAAACTCTGCTGGGTTGTAAAAATGGTTAGCCCACATTAAAAAGAAGAAAGTGGTGTACGGGTTTGCAGATTATGAGCTGGTCCTGTTGGTCTTTGACGGAGCGACAGGACCAGTCTCGAATTTCATCGGGACTATTTACGGGAAGAACCGAAGCATAGCCTGGTCCAAGCTTCACAAGCTACTTGTGAAACCGTACGCAAGCGAACGGACCACAATAGAAGCTGTGCGAAAGTTGACTTGGTTGAGAATGACTGATACTTGGTGGTCCTCGCATTTCCAGATGGTCGATCCGGAACGCAGGTCCGATACAGTTCATTCTGGTCAACGGGTTGGGAGACGAAGAGACCCGGATAGAGGTCTTGAGGGGTCGCCCACTCATTTTGTTAGGAGTACAAGAGTTAGCGAGGGACAGCACTAGGTTGTGGGAATGCATTGAGAGATGCGAGAATGAGATGAAAGCCCGAATTAGAGAGAAAATGGTTGAGGGTAAAGAGAATCCGGGGCCCCAAACTACAGCCGAATGCGTAGATGATTGGGAGGCGCGGACTGATCCTGAGAGGAAGGCATGGCACCTTCAGTATGGGTTCTATAGGCCCACACCAGGCAGATACAGATTGGTCTGTTGGACCTGCAAATACAAAGGGCATCGTGCAAAAACGTGTCCCACTAATTATAGGGGATCACCTTGCTCGTTTGGGCCGAACTGCACTAAACGTGACCGGTTAGGATATGATAGTTGGTGGTGTCGAGTAGCAGGAGATCGGAGGTTAGGGATTTAGATGCTGAACCTTAGCGTACCCCCTGACGCTGAGGTAAGGAACCAGGGAAACGCCCACAGGTCACCCCGCAAGAAGTAAAAGGCAAGGTGGACCCAATAATGACAAATCTAGTGAAGGGTAGTGAATTTGAATGGGAGGAAGAGGCGTTTAGGTTTTGCTCTCCAGTTTATGAGAAGACATGAGAGGCAACAGACCCCCCCCCCCTCCCAGTGGAAAGAGAGATTGACTTAAACCTTGGTGCGGAGTCGGCTGATGAGTCAGCTGGGTGGGAGGTGGAGGATGAAATACCCCTATCCTTACTCCATCAAAAGACTCCGGGAAGAGAAGGTAATTAAAGTGGCGGAAGAATTACCCTTAAAGTTACGGTTGAGGGGAGCAAGACGCCCCACAACACAAGAGTAATAAGGCCAGGTAAAAGATGGTCAGGGAGTTGGGTGACCTCCGAGGTTAGGCTGTATCGCATCTGTTGGCTCCATCATGGGCAGGGAGGCCTCCCATGCATGTGTGGTGCCAGTGGTTGTGTCGCAGACCGTTCTCTCGGATGTTGCTCCAGAGATAGAGAGATAGATAAGGATAGAAAGAGATATATAACTAAGACCGATTCTTCTCGCTGTCTCGTTACAGATATGGATGAGACAAGAGTGATATATATATTAGCTGTAGCTATTCACTTCTGTCTGTATGCAATGAAGTCATTTAAACTTTTATTAGTTTGCATATTTTTAAACTTATATCGAAAATGAAGTACAATTTTAATAAAAGTATTCCCCTGATGATTTTAATTTTTAGGTCAGAATAGAAAAATGTTTCCATTTCACCAGTTGTTCTAGTGCCAATAACATGTTACAAGCAAAAAGAAAATGAGAATTCTCTAGTCAGAATCAAATTCTACACGGATTCCTTTCATGCGTTTCATGGAAATATGTTTTACCCTTCTCATTCACTCTCTCTTATTTAATTTGTATTGTTGAATAGTAATAGGTACGTTTTTAGTATATATCTGATGATTTGGGTTTCCCAGGCGACATTCATACGTACACAAGATATCGGGATCATAGGATCAGCGAGTATGCACTGAAATGTAACATTAACCTGGTAGCCTAAAGCAAACGTGACATTGCTCAAAGAGGGGCGATATCAGAGGGGTATGAGTTGTTTAGGAAGTTTTTGAGGCAAAAACCACGAGTAGAGTTGTCTTAACATCAACGATAAATAAGGGGACAACAGCGCCAAAGATATGTGGCAGGAATGCACCCTCGTCACTGACAGAAGAGAAGGCAATGACGACAGCCTAATAAAAAGGTCCTTTCTTCAGACGACTCTTCTTTGTGCTGTTGTGTCCAACTTTAATTCCAGCGATAATTCAGCCTTAGAGACGGTCGTGGTATGCAGTCACATAGGATTGCTGTTGTTGAACGTGGGAAACACGAGGTCTGTTTTTAGACGCCCACGTATTTTATTTGGTTGTGACTTGTGGGTCATAGGATCTCCCCTGAGAGGAGGGGGGGGGGGTAAATGTAACAGTATTCGGAGCCGATTTTCTATCCGACTAAGGCAGCTAAGTCTATATGTTAATACGCTTGTAGCTTCCTTTGTTTCGTGTCACTCTATCAATAATAAATATGTATAAGTCATGGTTAACAATAGTTGTAAAATACAAAAAGTCAAAAACAAGTAGAATTAATACTTCGGTATGGAAGCTATTGGTAACCAATTTTTTTGCCTTTCTGACTTATTACATCTAATTGGTATTTTTGCATCCTACTTTTTTTCACTCTGATTATTTCTCTATTCGGAGATTTTTATGTTTACATTTTTTCCTGGTGCTGGAGTTTCGGAAGAAAAGGATTTGTATATATATAGTAAACTACCTGACATTTTGTTTATTATGCAGATTTTTTTAACAATTCTAAAGCAGATGATTTGTTTTGGGTATGAATTATTATGAAATGATATCATAAATTTTTTTTTTAAATGTATACGTGTAAGCTCTATTTATTGCAAAATATTTAGCTTAGTATTTTATAAGTGAAATTCTATACCTTCGGGAATCATTTTTATTCATATAAATGTAATTTATATTGATATAATCTCTTATATATATATTGTAGTATAATTTTTTTATTATGGCGAAAAACAGACCATATTTATTTTACTAAACATAATGAATAAAATAATAAAAGAGAGGGCTAATCGGTTTCGAATCTCGCTTAACAGAGCTAAATCAAAGTTAAGAGAAAAAATACAACTATGAGAATTAAAGCGAGGGAAAGGGACAAAGAAGTAAATCAAATAAAAACTACATTAAGTTCGAGAAGATTTTCTCTTTGCTTACAAAGAGAAAGGTCGCCAAGACTTAACATAAATAGTTTCTAGAATCTTGAGATGAAAGGGAGAGCGTGAGTTACATAGAATAGTGAATAAGTCAATACTAAAATTGAAGGCACAAGAACGGCTATTTATTAGATGTTCAGCGATGGATGACCCGTATGTATTGTTTAAAACATCCGATGGTAAATAATTTTCCTGGCGATTTTTTTGTGCGCACGTGTTGTTTGACCAGAGTGTCTAATCTTTGTGACGACCTTCCAACATAGTGGAGATTTATATGTCCTTGCACTTTGAACTATGTTGGAAAAATGTTCTCCTTTTTCTTCGCTGTGTTTCTCATAGAATTATTTTTGTCTTAACTCAACCTCGATTTTGCTCTTTAGAGCGAGGTTCGAAACTGACATTATTATATTTTTTAATTCATTATGTTTAATAAAAAATAAATATGGTCTGTTTATAGCCATAATATATATATATATATATATATATATATATATATAAATGAATACTAACATAATGTGATCGATATTTAGAGATAGAAAGATAAGTAGATATAGACAGTCTGTGATATATATAAATACATAAAAGTCTCTCTCTCTCTCCTTCTCATCTATATATATATATATATATATATATATATATATATATACATATATAAAACACAGAGAGAGATAAACGTACTGTAATAGATATTGACAGACTTAGACAAATAATCTCTATATAAAGTTATGTATATGTCTATAAACAATATTTTATTAAATAATATATCATTATCTTAACCTATATACGCCGGCTTTTGCTATCATCAGTGTAGGAAATGACAATTTCAGACGATCGTCAGGCACGAACCTAGTACACAATCAGTCTCGACTCTGCAAGCAGGCGCTCTAATCCCATGGCTACGAAGAAATTATCACGTAAAGAACAGAAATTAAGTTCTATGTGTGCGTTAAGAAATCATGTCACAGACAATATACAGTCGAGGGTGTTTAACGAACTATCTCTCTCATATATATATATATATATATATATATATATATAAGATATGGGTTCTTACAAAAAATTTATATCTAAGTATATACTCTTTATAATATCCGAACATGTTCCAAATTGCAAGCTCAATGAAGCTGTATTGCAAGCTTCAGAGCATATATATTTTATAGTCACATTTCACAGCAAAATCAAGAGAAATACATAGTCTTCATCTTAACCTCGTTGATCATCAGAGAAGTTGGTCATTCAATAGTAATAGGAAAACACATCATTCCAAAGACGCGAGAAAAGAAAATGGGAAGGGGTTTAAAAGAGTTTGTGACAAAGGTGACAGCAAGTCAAACTACTGTTGTAAATTTTCAAAATAATGAAAAACATCTGAATTTCGTGTATTGATGGGGAAATACTTTTTAAGCAAAGCAAAAGGGTTATTCTAGCTCTCCTCCGTCGGAAATAACGTTCAAGAGGTAGTATACTGACTTTAAACGTGGTTATACAGACACAAATGATGCTGAACGCTCAACTGGCACAAATGCAGCGGTTGTCCACAAAATGGTTTGGGCCGATCGTAAATTGAAGTTGCATGAAATAGCAGAAGAGTTGGAGATATTAGATGGCAGTATATTCACAATTTTGTATGAACATTCGTCAATGAAAAGCTGTGTTCAAAAGTGGATGCCGCGTTTGTTCACAGTCGATCAAAAACAAGGCGTCCCCGATTCAGAGCGTTGTTTGCAACTGTTTTCATGTGAAAAAAAAGTTTTTGCGATGGATGAAACATGGATCCACCACTTCACTTCGTCAAATCGGTAGTCAGCTGAGTGGACAGCAGTAGGTGAAAGCCGTCCAAAGCGAACAAATACGAAAAAATCACCAGGCAATGTTTTGGCCTTCTGTATTTTTTGGATGTGCAAGTTATTTTGTTCATCCATTATCTTGAGGAAGAAAGAACCATCAGTAGCGAATATCATGTGGTATTATTGGAGCGTTTGAAAGAAGAAATCGCCCCAAAACAGCCAGAAATAAAGAAGATAAAATATAATGCACCGTGTGACCAGTTTATCGCAACAGTGGAAAAACTACATGAATTTCACTTTGAAAGGTTCCGTACCTTCACTATTCTTCAGATTGTGTACCTACTCTATCCTTCAGATTTTGTACCTACACTATTCTTCAGATTGTGTACCTACACTATTCTTCAGATTTTGTAACAACACTATTCTTCAGATTTTGTACCTACACTATTCTTCAGATTTTGTACCTACACTATCCTTCAGATTTTGTACCTACACTATCCTTCAGATTTTGTACCTACACTATTCTTCAGATTTTGTAACAACACTATTCTTCAGATTTTGTACCTACACTATCCTTCAGATTTTGTACCTACACTATCCTTCAGATTTTGTACCTACACTATTCTTCAGATTGTGTACCTACACTATTCTTCAGATTGTGTACCTACACTATTCTTCAGATTTTGTAACAACACTATTCTTCAGATGTTGTACCTACACTATTCTTCAGATTTTGTACCTACACTATTCTTCAGATTTTGTACCTACACTATTCTTCAGATTGTGTACCTACACTATTCTTCAGATTTTGTAACAACACTATTCTTCAGATTTTGTACCTACACTATTCTTCAGATTTTGTACCTACACTATCCTTCAGATTTTGTACCTACACTATTCTTCAGATTGTGTACCTACACTATTCTTAAGATTGTGTACCTACACTATTCTTCAGATTGTGTACCTACACTATTCTTCAGATTGTGTACCTACACTATTCTTCAGATTGTGTACCTACACTATTCTTCAGATTGTGTACCTACACTATTCTTCAGATTGTGTACCTACACTATTCTTCAGATTGTGTACCTACACTATTCTTCAGATTGTGTACCTACACTATTCTTCAGATTTTGTAACAACACTATTCTTCAGATTTTGTAACAACACTATTCTTCAGATTTTGTAATAACACTATTCTTCAGATTTTGTAACAACACTTTTCTTCAGATTTTGTAACAACACTATTCTTCAGATTTTTTACCTACACTATTCTTCAGATTGTGTACCTACACTATTCTTTAGATTGTGTACCTACACTATTCTTCAGATTTTGTAACAACACTATTCTTCAGATTTTGTAACAACACTATTCTTCAGATTTTGTAACAACACTATTCTTCAAATTTTGTAACAACACTATTCTTCAGATTTTGTAACAACACTATTCTTCAGATTGTGTACCTACACTATTCTTCAGATTGTGTACCTACACTATTCTTCAGATTTTGTACCTACACTATCCTTTAGATGTTGTACCTACACTATACTTCAGATTTTGTACCTACACTATACTTCAGATTTTGTACCTACACTATTCTTCAGATTTTGTACCTACACTACTCTTCAGATTTTGTAACAACACTATTCTTCAGATTTTGTAACAACACTATTCTTCAGATTTTGTAACAACACTATTCTTCAGATTTTGTAACACTATTCTTCAGATTGTGTACCTACACTATTCTTCAAATTTTGTAACACTATTCTTCAGATTGTGTACCTACACTATTCTTCAGATTGTGTACCTACACTATTCTTCAAATTTTGTAACACTATTCTTCAGATTGTGTACCTACACTATTCTTCAAATTTTGTAACACTATTCTTCAGATTGTGTACCTACACTATTCTTTCAAATTTTGTAACACTATTCTTCAGATTGTGTACCTACACTATTCTTCAAATTTTGTAACAACACTATTCTTCAGATTGTGTACCTACACTATTCTTCAAATTTTGTAACACTATTCTTCAGATTGTGTACCAACACTATTCTTCAGATTGTGTACCTACACTATTCTTTCAAATTTTGTAACACTATTCTTCAAATTTTGTAACAACACTATTCTTCAGATTGTGTACCTACACTATTCTTCAAATTTTGTAACACTATTCTTCAGATTGTGTACCTACACTATTCTTCAAATTTTGTAACAACACTATTCTTCAGATTGTGTACCTACACTATTCTTCAAATTTTGTAACACTATTCTTCAGATTGTGTACCTACACTATTCTTCAAATTTTGTAACAACACTATTCTTCAGATTGTGTACCTACACTATTCTTCAAATTTTGTAACAACACTATTCTTCAGATTGTGTACCTACACTATTCTTCAAATTTTGTAACACTATTCTTCAGATTGTGTACCTACACTATTCTTCAAATTTTGTAACACTATTCTTCAGATTGTGTACCTACACTATTCTTCAAATTTTGTAACAACACTATTCTTCAGATTGTGTACCTACACTATTCTTCAGATTGTGTACCTTCACTATTCTTCAGATTGTGTACCTACACTATTCTTCAAATTTTGTAACAACACTATTCTTCAGATTGTGTACCTACACTATTCTTCAGATTGTGTACCTACACTATTCTTCAGATTGTGTACCTACACTATTCTTCAGATTGTGTACCTTCACTATTCTTCAGATTTTGAACCTACACTATTCTTCAAATTTTGTAACACTATTCTTCAGATTGTGTACCAACACTATTCTTCAGATTGTGTACCTACACTATTCTTTCAAATTTTGTAACACTATTCTTCAAATTTTGTAACAACACTATTCTTCAGATTGTGTACCTACACTATTCTTCAAATTTTGTAACAACACTATTCTTCAGATTGTGTACCTACACTATTCTTCAAATTTTGTAACACTATTCTTCAGATTGTGTACCTACACTATTCTTCAAATTTTGTAACAACACTATTCTTCAGATTGTGTACCTACACTATTCTTCAAATTTTGTAACACTATTCTTCAGATTGTGTACCTACACTATTCTTCAAATTTTGTAACAACACTATTCTTCAGATTGTGTACCTACACTATTCTTCAAATTTTGTAACACTATTCTTCAGATTGTGTACCTACACTATTCTTCAAATTTTGTAACACTATTTTTCAGATTGTGTACCTACACTATTCTTCAAATTTTGTAACAACACTATTCTTCAGATTGTGTACCTACACTATTCTTCAGATTGTGTACCTTCACTATTCTTCAGATTGTGTACCTACACTATTCTTCAAATTTTGTAACAACACTATTCTTCAGATTGTGTACCTACACTATTCTTCAGATTGTGTACCTACACTATTCTTCAGATTGTGTACCTACACTATTCTTCAGATTGTGTACCTTCACTATTCTTCAGATTTTGAACCTACACTATTCTTCAAATTTTGTAACAACACTATTCTTCAGATTGTGTACCTACACATATTCTTCAGATTGTGTACCTACACATATTCTTCAGATCTGGCCCCAACGCCTCATCAGAATGTTCTAGAAGAGATTAAGCTCAAATGAAGAACTGATATCAGGAACCGTGACGTATTTTAAGACCAAAGACAAATCGCTTTACAAATAAGGCACTGAACTGTTAGAAAAGCTATGGAATCAGTGTATCTCTCTAGAAATGACTATTTTAATGATTAAAGTCAAAGTTAGCTTGTTTTATTAGTTGGGCCTGGGACTTATTGAGTGGTGTGCGATACTATAGGCCCTGCTTATTGAGTTCTCTTGACGACTTGCTGATATAGCTGCTGAATTTGCTATTTAGACATAAATTTACTCTCCTATTTCTAGGCAATGCGTGGTGGACACATCGATACGCGCTCCGACTACTGAGTCAAATATGATTTTTGTATTGGTGTTCGAACCGTGTGACCGACAGGGAGTGTCTCCTCCTATACTGATGATTGCATGTTTGGCATGTGTATATGGGTTTATTTGAAAATATTATTTATAAATGATTTTATATATATATATATAAAAATATATTTCAATATATGTAAACATATGTTTCGTGTTCATTAACACTCATCAGTATGAATGATGAAAGTGTACCGCCGGTCGAACGATTCGAATCCTTGATCCGGATATCTCGAACCCAAGCTTCTTACCGTGAGGTCGTCATGACAATCCCTTTTAAATGCGAGAAAAATAAGTTTTGTATTTTTATTTATAAACACAATTATGAGAAACAGGCATTCTTCTATCTACCTAGAGAGAGAGAATTCGCAACGTGGCTCAATTTGAATCTCTTTCATCTCTCTTAAAGTGCTCGACTTACGGAGCTGAGAGAGATAGAGAAATAGATATAAGCAGATTCAGATAGGTAGATAATATATAGATATAGACTGTGATAGATTTGAACTGGAATAAATATATAATGAACAGACGTTATTTTTATGTTCGGAGTTAGCACGATTAAATATGACTAATTATCCGTGAAATTCATATTTCAGAACCTCTACATCTGCTATTTGTGTTGCTGTCTCTTTATAATATCAAACATGACTAGAATAAAAATGAATTCAGAAACTGCAGTAAACAAGAGGAAATCTGTAATTATATAGACTTTTGGATAAGATTAGCAATTTAAAAATGGTTTGATATTTTGATGACATAAAGTTCAGCTGACACTGATCTTGGGTGAAATCAAATCTTATTTTGAGAATGACATCCCCGAACAATAAATGTGGGAAAGTTATGAGAATGAACAGTTCGGCAGACAGATTCGAAGAAGAGACACTTTGCTGTGGAGGATAGAATCAGACGATAGTCAGCGATCTCTCTCTCTCTCTCCCTTCCTCTCTCTCTATCTATCTCCCCCTTCTCTATCTATCTATCCATTTATCTCCCCTCTCTATATCCCCCATTTCTATCTCTATCTCCCCCCTCTCTATCTCTCTATCCCCTCTCTATCTCTCTATCTATCTCCCCCCTCTCTCTCACTTACACATGCACCTCGTAAAAAGGAAAAAAATTAATACCTTTGACAACTCTGAAATGTGTCGTATTTGTATTCTTGTTATAACATTTCATTTCAAATGTGTATGCCAGAATCAGAGAGAGACAGAGCAATAAAGAGCTACTTTCTTCTTATTATTATTATTATTAGTAGTAGTAGTAGTAGTAGTAGTAGTAGTAGTATTATGCGTTAATCATGAGTTACGTCGGGTCCACATTAATAGATTTTTGTCTGCGCTTGACACGATCACAGGCTTGGTCCAGGTGAAGAATTATTTTACAGAGATCTTTGTACAGGGTATCGGCTCATCTCATCATATGCCATCCTCTCGGTCCCTTCTCGGCGACTTCCAATGCAAAGGCAAGTTTCGAGACGGTGTCGTTGTTGTCCAAATAATCTGTGCCGCCATTTCCTCATCTTGCCCTCAATCGGTGCAATGCCACAGCACCTTCGGATAATCCTCATTGTAGACGTTGTCAAGCAGTATAATCCCAGACATGCAGTTGACCATTTTGTTTTCCATAACGGCGAATCTTCGCCCTGCCTTTCTCGTTGTTGGTAAGCACTTGGAGCTGTACAAAATGACAGGTTTCACAACAGTCCGGTAGATCTTCGACTTTAGACGGTTGCTGCTCTTACAGTTGCAGAGGATGTTGATGCGTCACTTAAGCCACGTCGCATTCATGAGCGCAGCAACTTTGCTGAGGGTGTTGCCGTCAATAGTTATTTAGTGTTGGATGCAGTACGGTAACAATATGGCGGCGAACAGATCCCTCGTAGTGTACTAAAGATTTCTCATAAAAGTGAGGTAATTATGACAGTCTTTACAACCACACGTATTAAACTGCTCAAATGATGTAATTAATAAGCACCCAAAGAATTTCAGTACTTACGTAATCGTTTCCTAATATCGACGGAGTATCCAGAGTCGGTCACGGAAATAGTCGAAATAATTTACGATTTGAAAGATTTAGTGAGTTTTTTCTAACAGTTTTCTTTTGGTTTTATTGCGGGAATTAAATGTTCTTTTCACCCTAACCATTCGAATGCTTACACTAGCCTAACCCTTAGCATGCTTACACTAGCCTAACCCTTAGCATGCTTACACTAGCCTAACCCTTCGCATGCTTACACTAGCCTAACCCTTCGCATGCTTACACTAGCCTAACCCTTTGCATGCTTACACTAGCCTAACCCTTTGCATGCTTACACTAGCCTAACCCTTTGCATGCTTACACTAGCCTAACCCTTTGCATGCTTACACTAGCCTAACCCTTCGCATGCTTACACTAGCCTAACCCTTTGCATGCTTACACTAGCCTAACCCTTTGCATGCTTACACTAGCCTAACCCTTTGCATGCTTACACTAGCCTAACCCTTCGCATGCTTACACTAGCCTAACCCTTCGCATGCTTAGTGTCGTTTGTATTTTTTATATTTTCACGCGGCTTTCAAATCGTAAATTGTTTTAACCATAGCTGGGCTGACTCTTGATACTCTGTCAAAACTCTGGACTAACTACATAAGTACTGAACTTCTTTGGGTATCTTTTCAGAACGTTTTTTGAATAGTTTGTTATTAGGGGCTAAAATTTTCTTTTGACCTTAGCCCTTCGCATGCTGACATTAACGTAACCCTTCCCACGCTTAGTGTTTGGATTTTTTACATTTTAACGCGGCTTTCAAATCGTAAACTGCTTCCGCCATGGCCAGGGCTGATTTTAGATATTCTGTCGAAACTCATAATTGACTACGTAAGATACTCTGGAAGTATATTCCTTACAAGTACTAGAAATGTACGTAAAGTTCATCTCAGTTGAATCAAGCCTATTTCTTTACAAGTATTAAATTTAATAAAAAATAGTAAAATTCTATATAAAACTGTGCGTTTGTGTGATGTTTGTATGTTCTCTATAGAAAGAAAGGTTAAAGTATCTACATAAAATCTAAAAGTGTATTCTTATGTAAAATTTACTAGGAAGACAATGGAAGTGTTCACGAATCTCTACGTTACCCTCTATGTGCCAAATATCTACGTGTCTCCACCTCTAAGCGACCCATGGGGACAGAACCCCATTTAAACTTCAAATACGTATATCCGATTTCAATGAAATTTTAACGGTATGTATAATACACTAATTCGGTAAGTTTTCCAACATTTCAACTTCTTCCGACTATATTAGGGGCAAAATGGGAGTAGGAGGGCAGTAAAAACAAAAAAAGTAATATGTTGTTCTGAGCATAGTGAAAAAGTACATAGTAGTGATCCTCATTAATTCCCGAGCAACGTCGTTTTGTCCTGCTAGTTTTCTATCATTTCTTTATTTTCATATATCTAAGAAAAGTAAGGTCTCTCTAGCTTGGTTGGTTGGCATATCAACAATCGTTGGGTCATTTTATGTCGAAACCGTACGTATATTTCGTATACGATTGATTTGTAGTTTAATTTGTTTTGGAGGCGTATATTTTGTCAACAAATAATCTGTAGACGATAGTTTCTATTCAACCCACATATATCGCCCTGACAGGTGCTACCACTCCTAGCCAGAGCGAAATTAGGAGTAATGTTAACTAAAGATGACTGCACACTCTCCAAAGCTCCCAAATTAAGGCTTCACCCTTGAATGAATTCTGTGTCATACCAGGGTAGTTGAAGATTCGAGTGTTTGAGTAAGACATAGGGTTGGGAAATAGGGTGGGTGAATAAAAGAGAGAAGAGGCTGATAAAGATAGATTTTGGGGTGGGATAGGTGAACACCTTGCTCAAGGGTGTCTGAGGCAGTTTAGTGTTGTTTCCATGACAAATTCTATCTAACTCATAGATATGACGCTGACAGGTGCTACCACTCTGGCTCAGAGTGGAGTTGGGAGTGTTTCCCTTTCATCTACTAAGCGTGTATAAATCCTTGATACACCCGTGTTGCTGTCGCTGTTGTTGTCGTTGTAAACCCAGGTTTCTGATCGTCCATTGACAGAGCATGCGGACACCAATGTTAAGTTTTCAACAAGATTTATTTTAAACAGAAGAACAGTCAACGAGGCATGTTATTTTAGTGTGTGAGAGTGTAAGAGAGACGGATAGCTCACCTTGCTACAGTCAGCTATATTGTCCTAATTTGGGGCAGTAGTTGTACGCGTCCTTTCTTGTTGAAATCTCTCTGACTCTTTATCTTTAAAGTTTTCCACTCAAGCACTAGCTTCATTATGTTACAGAAGCAATGGTAGCTAAAGGGTACACACTCATCAAATTTCTCAAACAGGGGCCTCACCATCAAATGCACTTTCAGTTTTGAATATTTCCCTACTAATAATCCGCTATATATAATTTTCAATAACAAATACCATTAAACTTAGTTATAGTTGTACAAAGAAACTGGAAAAAATAATTAAAAGCCATAAAAGACATATCCTTTACCAGAAAAATAGATATAGTAACAACAATAAGATAAATAAGATACAAGATAGTAACACAATAGAAACTCGGTTCTCTCTATCGCTCCAAACACTTTATCACACCTGAGACTATTTTCTATTTCTACAAATCTACTATAAAACCATGTACGTAGTACTGTTGTAAATAGTGTAATTTCAGAATCAAAACTTACTGTCCACTACAATAAATATGTTTAACCAAAGAGTATAGTCTACATGGGTACAGTGTACCTAGAAGATAATCCTTACCTAAAGAGATTTTACATGGAAGGAACTAGCACATAATTTAAGACGAAATACAGGAACCAAGAAAAGATGGATGACACTTCATTATCTCAATAAATATGGTTTCTAAAGACGAACAGCAGGTACATGTCTTTGAAGTGAGCATTTTAAGGAAGGTTATAACACTCACGTTACACAACCCTACATGTTTTCTTTGTCTTAATAGAAAATTAAGGATCATTACGTTCATAGAGAATGATAAATTATCAAACCAAAGAGATGAAGTAGGAATTAGTTGTAGACATTTCAAACAAATTACCTCGGATAAATATAGTAGTAACCAAGAGATATTATAGCATCCTATGAATAAAACCTTTAAAAGACCATTAGGTAGTATAAACATGTTGCGCAAATTCATATAACAATAATAATTTACATAGGCAATAGATATTAATCTAAATTTCTTATGAAATGCAATTTCTTATTCTATGATAAAATCTTCGAAACTTGCGATATGATGCTGAATCATGCAAAGAAGAAGAAACGAAAAGTCACAGAGATAAGTTATTTTCATATGTGTGGTGAGAGAAACGAGTAGATAGACGTATGGCCTGCTTCGCTACACCGGCCACAGTGTCTTCATTGGAGACAGTAGAAATCTCGCCAGTTAAGAGAGAGAGAATATTCATATATAAAAATGTGGCACTAGATCAAAATCGGGTCGTGGGAAAAAGTTGATCAAATCTGACTTCAGCTAACTCTAACTCACTTATACTAACTCTAACTCACTTATACTAACTCTAACTCACTTATACTAACTCTAACTCACTTATACTAACTCTAACTCACTTATACTAACTCTAACTCACTTATACTAACTCTAACTCACTTATACTAACTCTAACTTACTTATACTAACTCTAACTCTAACTTATACTAACTCTAACTTATACTAACTCTAACTTATACTAACTCTAACTTACTTATACTAACTCTAACTTACTTATACTAACTCTAACTCACTTATACTAAATCTAACTCACTTATACTAACTCTAACTTACTTATACTAAATCTAACTCACTTATACTAACTCTAACTTACTTATACTAACTCTAACTCACTTATACTAACTCTAACTCACTTATACTAACTCTAACTCACTTATACTAACTCTAACTCACTTATACTAACTCTAACTTATACTAACTCTAACTCTAACTAACTCTAACTCATACTAACTCTAACTTATACTAACTCTAACTTACTTATACTAACTCTAACTTACTTATACTAACTTTAACTTACTTATACTAACTCTAACTTACTTATACTAACTCTAACTTACTTATACTAAATCTAACTCACTTATACTAAATCTAACTCACTTATACTAAATCTAACTCACTTATACTAAATCTAACTTAGCTAGTCGCATTCACTGACCAGTCCATTCACCAAAATACCACAGTTATGCTTAACATTCACACATTCACCAAAACAAAACATATAATGGGTATCCTACTTAACACCCATATGAAAAAATTATATACACGATAAAAAGTAGGAGGTGGGGAAAAAGAAATGTTATATACAAAAATAAAAATGTGAATATTTACAATGATCAAAAACCCAGTGTTAGTATAAGAACCCTCTACCTATAGGTTGTGGCAGATAAACGGATTTACCAGTTAAAAAAGCTGACGCAGGCCCCAACACTTTATTAAATCTACACCTTCTTGCAAAATTTTGAAGGGTGACCTGCGTCTCTGGCATATCAAGCCATCTGTCACCTAATGGAGGTGGGTGGAAATGGGAATATTATAAAACTAAAATGGGTCAAAAAAAGTTGAGAGCTTCACCCGGAAATCACGTGGTTTCTTAACTTCCGCCTGGTGTCACTCTCTTATACTTGAACTTTAAACTTTTCCACTAAAACACGGTTCCTCATTATTTAACAGGAGTGATGGTAAATAAGGGATACACACTCCTCGAATTTCCCAAATAAGGGGCCTCACCATTGAAGGCCCTTTCAGTTTTGTCGATACCCTATGATAGACTCTTCGAACAATCGCCGTTATTTATTTCTATGAATTATTTCCACCTTGAAATAGGTTTCTTCAAATTAATTAGGCTGGATAATGCTGCATTTTCGCTTTCCTGCGCAAACGGGGGGATGGGCGTGATTTCGTCAGTCCGATCTGTCATCGTGACAGGAAATTCTGAGGTTAAGTAGCAAATGTTGTTCCCCGATTTCCGACTTCAATCATTTCCGTGAATATATAAGATTGTCAAGAAGACGGAAACGGAACTCCGTGGGAGGAAGTCATCCATGGCAATCCGCTTAGGCGGAAAGAAACACAGCCAGCGGGAAGAAGTGAAGTGAAGGGAAGAAAGGACGGTATCGTCGTTGGGATACAGTCCGATCAGAAAGGCCGAAACTCACTGCATTGGACAAAGGCCAAATTTTCAGGAAAAACAAGTCGGACGAAAAGCTGAACAAAACAACAACGGAGACTAAGCAAATACGGCTCATGTGCTCATAGAAGAATTACATAGAATTGACGAAAAACAGAAAAAAATACAATACCATCATACGATACATACGCAAGTTTATATTATAAAAATTTAATAGAAAGTTAAAGATGTTTTTGTTTTTTTTACTTTGGCTAAATTTGTATTTAATGTGGTCCAGGGAGATTTGTATTTAGTATACGAAATAAAACCATTGTGGCGCTTAACTTGTTTTATTTAAAATAATATTTTGAGGATGAAAATTTTAAAAAATCTTTGGGAGTGTCGAAATACTTGAAATAACTAGTGTGTATGTATGTATGTATGTATTTCTGTGTATGTATGTATGTATGTATTTCTGTGTATGTATGTATGTATGTATATGTATGTATTTATGTATGTATATGTATGTATTTATGTATGTATATGTATGTATTTACAAAAATTTGTTCATTCTTTTCACCATTCATCTCTTTCTCTCAACATTCTTACGAATCTTTCTCAATTTACTGCACCACGTTCACTAAGTCCATTGCGAAAGGTATGAATCCATGTCTCCTTCTTCCAGCTTTGGATTAAATAGTAGGGTAGACTAAACTCTCAAGCATTGAAGGTGCAACTACGGTCAAAGAAAGAAAAAAACTCTCAAATAAACAGTGTTTCTCTGCTTATTCCGGCATTGTTTCAATCGTCCTGCAGTTTACCTTCTCAAGCAATGCCTGTTATGGGGAAGTGCGGTTCGAATTGCGCAACACTTGTTGCGTAGAGTACATGCACAGGAGCTCTTACAGATATATCCATTATGACTGAACAGGAGGCTTTATATATATATATATATATATATATATATATATGTTTTTTTTTGTTTCATTTTACTTCAGTCGAAATTCTCAGAAATCAAGGGGCCCCTTCTTGGGGCTAACACTTGATCTCTATATGAGATACACAGATAGTCGAATATTCCATTAAAGTTCTCCTTTAACTGTCAAGAAAAACTTTATATACATATATATTTATATATACATATATATGTACATGTGTATATGTATGTATATTTTTTGTTTATTTTACTTCAGTCGAAATTCTCAGAAATCAAGGGGCCCCTTCTTGGGGCTAACACTTAATCTCTATATGAGATACACAGATATTCGAATATTCCATTAAAGTTCTCCTTTAACTGTCAAGAAGAACTTTATATACATATATATTTATATATACATATATATATATGTACATGCGTATATGTATGTATATTTTTTGTTTATTTTACTTCAGTTGAAGTTCTCAGAAATCAAGGGGCCTCTTCCTGGGGCTAACACTTGATCACTATATGAGATACATAGATATCTAAGTGTTTAACTAAAGTTTTCCTTTACCTTTCAAACGTTGAGTTAGAAATAACATTAATTTTCCTCTCCCCAATTGTCCAGTTAACTATGTTATAGTATATCTTTCTTGTGGTGTCTTGGTCTTACCGGATTGCAGGACAAGAATTCATCTAGTCTGGTAGAGCATCCATCTTAGTGCTGTTACTAGATGCAACATCACTTGGAGAGGGTGCACCATTCCTCATATAAGCAAGTATGCAATAATACCGAGGTGATCTTATTTGGGCTTTGAATACTGTTATTTTGAATATTTGGTTAGGGTTTAATTGTAGGGTGAAGTATCCTCATATCAGGTTGTCCTGACAAACCCTTGTAAAGAGATACCAAAGACACTCGAGGATGGTGTCTAGTAGGTAATTCAAACTCTCTCCTGTCTAGTAGGTAATTCAAACTCTCCTATATGTATATGTATTTTTAAATAAAGGGAGGGGCCTACCAAGATGAATTGCAGTTAGTGGTGGGCACATGTGGGCGCCGTTGAAATGGATGCATCCGCGAGATGAATTGCTTTGACTTAGTTTGCTTTTTTTTGGGGGGGGGGGGAGTTTTTAAATTTCAAAACACAAAAAAAAGCAAAGCAAACTACGTTGATTCGTCTTGCAGGCCTGCCACGTAGCCAGGGGCAGAGTGTGGGGGGGGGGGGCAAGGCCTCCCCTGAGATTACATTTGCACCCCCCCCCCGAAATGTGTGACCCCAAAAAATATTTTAGACGAAGAAAATATAAAATAGAACTTATATGAAGGCTAGGCAAAAACAAAAAAAATGTAATAAAAAAATTAAACCGATTGTGTCACTGTGGAAATTTTATTTTCATTGCCATTAAGCAGTGTGGGTTGAGAGGGGGTCAAAATTTCCTTTATGAGTCAGCTAGCCGCTTCATTACCCCTGCTGCCATCAGACCCTTGGGTCGACTTGTTTCTCTCTGTCTCTTATTTTCAGTATCATCACACTTATCATCTGTGTGATGCTTGGCCTGTCCTGTTGCCTCAGGGTTGGGGAAGGCGGTAATGTTAGTAATCCGACCACAAGGAGGAGGGGCAATGACTTGCACTGAGAGTCAATGTTGCCAATTTAGCGGTTTTTTTCTTTAAAATCTAGAGATTTAGTTTGCTATCCAAAAAGCTTGTCCTGAAATTTAACTCTCTGAGCAGAGCCATATAAGCATTTAACAAATAGGTGCGAAAAGAAATTTGAACATTTCAAAAGGTTTGATAAGAGGGATAGGATTAAGTGAACTCTGGAATATTTACTTTGTATCCCCATAAAATTCAAATTACACTGGAGAGCCAATGTTAACTAAATTCTTTTACCTATTAAACCTAAATTGGCAAAGTTGTAAAACCACATGCTTTAAAAAGTAGAACCCCCTCACCCCACAAAGAACAAAGCATAGAATTTATCTCCAATCTCAAAAAGAAATTGGTTAAGTGGCCTAAAAAGTTAGAATGGCCCAGAAACGGAGGATCGTTTTATGTTACAATTATATGCAAAACTGACCCCCTAATCTGCATTCTAAAATAATTGTTTTTTAACTTTCTGCGAAAGATAAGTGATAAAATACAACGATTTATTTAAACGAAATAACACAACAAAAAAGCAACTTTAATGTTCAATAAATTGACTAGCAACGGCCTCGTTACACCCACATCGCACGCACCGTTTCTGACTTTTGTTAAATTTATTTTTTATTTATTTTTCGTATTGCCACCCGGACTTATGGTTTGGTAGTAGGAAGGGTGTTTGCATTTTTGTGCCCAGAAAATTATCTAATTTGGGCAAGGTAGGTAAATTAGGTAAGTATGGAATAAATATAGAAGTAATTCAATCATTAACAAAATATTAAAATGGCTTACTTGTGTACGAAGAAACCGAAATGCATAAATGGATAATCTCGGGTGCTTTTTCGTATTTGTCCATAATCCGTTTTCCCCAACTTTTTTACTGACCATTTGTTTCTTTTTTCGGTGTACAATTACCTATCGGTCGTTAGAAAATTCAAGGTTTTTTGGAAAAAAAAATTCAAATTTTAAATAAATATGTTTATTTAATAAAAAAAAGTCTCTGCATTTTACTGGTTTCAAAAACCGTTTCAAATTACAATTTAAATGCATTCTATACAGTGGAAACATTTTACTAATACTTATAACGTGCGACCAGAGCACACACACCACTTGTGTGCATTATTACACAGCGATCTTCGTTAACAACTGAAGCACAAGGTCAAGCAACACCATGTCGTTTAAAAAAGAAAAAATATTGTCTTTTATTCTGATGAAGATTCCTGTGTTAATCGAAAATTTGAATTTTCAATAAATAATATGTTTATTTAAAAAAAATAGTCTCTGCATTTTACTGGTTTTAAAAACCGTTTCAAATTATATATCGCTCCCAGGACAAGTAAAATTTATTGACTGAACATAAAAGTTTTGCACCACTTTTATGTCCCCAGAAGAATTGCAAAGAATTAAAAATAAATAAATAAATAAATATATGATGCCACCATACTGTCCATATGTAAGTTGATAGTCATTTTGATGAATCAAAATTTGTTTTTTTCTTATTTTGGTTTAATTTGTACTTTATGTAGCGATAATAAAGACCAATATGTATTTATTTTATACAAATCTGGCCGTCACACAAAAGTTAGCGAGTAAAAAACATGCTTTTTAAACCATTTCAAGTATTAAGGAGAGCGAAAAAGAAAATAGCCAGATAAGCCCCGCCGCTTGAAATGAATTTGGAAAGAAATCTTTCACTCTAAACAAAAGTCAACGGTTGATGTTTTTTCTTTAGGTCATCAGAAATGATAATAATTTATATATGAAAAATTAAATTACTAACATAATTCTAGGCTTTTATATGAATTGGTGCACACACTGGCGAAGCATAATTTTTTGCCGTGATTTTTTTATGGAGAGTATACACTAATTTAGGGCAATAAATGAAACAATTGTGGGGCTTAACTTGTAGAAGAATACCCGTCCCATGACGGGTAAAATTAATTCCCGGAACAGAACAGTTTGGTTATGGATCAAATTTAATGCAAATCTGAATGGAAGGTTGTGCCCATATGTCCACTAAAAACTCTTTAAAATACCCCTATGAAACTGAAATTGTGGGAATATTTATTATTTGATGCCTAATAACTATTGTTAATATTTCACACAAATCGGAGGTATCTGAATTTTCACTGAGGTTACTACCCCCTTTTTGCCACCATTGCATAAAACTAAATTCAACTAAATATAGCCCACATTATGACCCCTTACGCCTTACAGCAGTGTTCCAAACTGCATAATTATCGGTTAATTAGATGAGGAGAGAATTTTATGTATGTATATATATGCATATATAAACACTAGCAAAAACTACCAACCCTCCGGGCAGCAATTACTGCGACAGTTTTCTTTACAGAAAAAAAAATTCTATTTGATATTTTGGTAATTTGGAGGAAAACAACAAAAATATGACTGTCGTAGTGTTATTTAATATATTTCAATGTTGGGGAAATTTACTGTGCATGAACATAGTCAAATTTTATTGATTAGAAAAAAACAACCAAAAAGGTTTATTGATATGGTCTTTAAGATATTCATGTAGATAAAGATTCATTTAGCTTACAATGACGGCTACAAACATAAACGACTATTTATGGTTACCTATACGTTAAATAGTTGTCAGTCAAGGGGTATAAACTCCAACGAGGGAGGTAATTTATGATATACATTACAATATATTTCGTTTACTTACTTAACTTAACCCGAACATTGAGCCAAACCAAATTTGTGTCAACACAGAATCTTCGTCTTTTCCTCTTCTCTTACACATAAAGTAAAGTAAGGTTTTTGATTGACCGATATAGCTTTAAAAATAAATATGTAAGATATTGCATATATTGTTTTGTGTTCTGATCAAATTTTTATTCCCATCGATCTCTTTACTTGTGTTGCATACTGCTTACCTGCAAAGGTGTATACATCATTATACACCCGTTGATCTGTGGCCACCCAGGTTTCGTCGCTGCTGGTTTGTGTTCCTTGGCCATTGATCGATAACCACATGGACGCCGGATTTTATTTTTAAATAGTTTTATTGAATATACAACAAAGAGACAGAGACTGAAATAGTGTGAGATGCTCAGAAAGAATGAATTAATTGGAGAGAGATACCCATAATATATGAAGGCAGACCGACTTCAGCTATCTGTGCGCCACTGTTTCCTCCTCCCCCCCCCTCCCTATCAGGGCTAGCGGGACGATCAGTTCTCGCGTCTGTTCAGTTCGATTGTCAGCAACGAAGAGACTGTCAGCTCTCCAAACGGAAGTGACATGATTTTCTCGACTTCTGCTTTTAGCTTCCCCCACCTTTTAGGGTCTTCTCCCTCCGGCTCCCTCCTTCGTTATCTAATATTTGTATATTTTATCCGACCAAGAGTTTTCATTTTTATTAGTAATGTCATAGAAATTGTCGGATGTGGTATTTCTTTGTCAGTCAAAAGTCATCTGACCGCTACTCGAATCACCAAGTTAAAATATTTTGTAGAATAAATAAATTTCGCTGCACCGCTTGTAAACACTGCGAATACTCAACCATGTAATAATCATACACATTTTCTTTCATCAAGGCTTATTCGACTTTAAGCAAAGACTAAATACTTATTAGTCGTAATTTCTTGATTTATTATTTTTAATACTAATTTTCACACATCAAATACACGCTACAAAACATATACCCATTAACTATAAGGATTTTTTACCTAGGAGTAATGGTAGGTAAAGGGTGGCTCTACACTCCTTGGAGTTCCCAAATTAGAGCCGCACCACTGGATGAAGCACAAAGCCAGGACCCTACCCTATTTGTAAACTTAATCAACATTTTGGTTATGAAACAAAACTGTATGTGTGAGGCCCCGATTTGAGAGGTTTGCGAAGTGTGGAGTAATGCTTCGGTTGCCATGACTGCCAGGTCCATTCTGACCGAGAGTGGTAGTACCTGTCAGGGTCTCCTTTATGGTGTAATGGTAGAACAAGGCCCGAAACGAGTATGAATGGTGGAGAATTTATTTATCTGCATGCACATGGCCGAAGCAAATTTTAACACAATAATTCTTTTCTTAAACGTGAAAACTGAAATTAACACAAAACAACAATTTGAATGGAATTCGAATTGATTAAGAAGAAAAATGTTATATTACCACCCCTAGTGAGACAATATAGTGAGACATTAAAGCTCCCCTCTCAGGGGATTAGGGTTAATGTCTCACTAGTCACAACCAAATAAAATACATGGACGTTCAAAAACATACCTCGCGTCGCCTACAGTCAACTAAGCAATCCTTTGTGACTGAGTTAGTCATTCCACGATCGTCTCTGGGGGTAAATTCTCGCTGGAATTCAAGTTTTGCACAACAACACGCCGACATTTATTGGTTAGTTTATAAAAAGATTTATTTTAAAAGGGCAGAACATGAACTTCGCTAGCTGTGTGGGAGATAGAGATTTCACCATATCAGTCGTCTGATATTTGTTTCTTGTTTTGTGGACATCACGCAAAAACACATCTTCTCTCATTCAAGTCTCGCTGGCTAAGGTCGAGGACGAGAGACCCACCCGGAAATCACGTGGTTTGCGTAACTTTCTTCTGTTGCCCCCCTCTGACCCTGACCCCCCCCCCCCCAAAAAAAAAACAACTTTTGCATTGACACGACTACTACTATTATGTAACATAAGTAACTTAATACAATAATAATTTGACTGGATTTCGAATTGATTAAAGAGAGAAGTTCATGTGCTTATCTCTTTTAGCATCACATTTATCCTGGACGCAAATACTACAAAGTATTTCGGTGCGTTATGCTTGTCATCTAAAAAAATTGCAGTGCAGACAATATATGTGCCTCGGTAAGAAATATCGGCATAACACCAGTTGCGTTAGAGTTAAGCGACATTGAGCCTGTTCATTCTAAAAATGGATGACCATTTGAGAATACCAGGTGCTGTATGTGCTCTCCGCTTATCTTGGCATTGTTTCCAATCGTCCTGGACTTCTCCTTGCCATTGGATTCAAGCAGTGCTGACTCAGAAGAAATGTGGTTGGGATTGTGCAACTCTTGCTTCACAATTACACACGCAGCCACCCTTACAGGGGGTATCCATTGTCTTTCGAGACTGAACAGAGGCCATGAATAAATATTGACAAGCAAAAGAGGAAGCCTTCATTTACATACGGGTGAAATAGAATCTATCTCTCCTGCGATCTACAAACTATACGTCCACAAAACGAATTAATCTACTAATAAACAAAACATACATTTACAGCATGAATAAATATGTGAAGATAATTAGAAACTGAAGCATGAAGTTTTTTACTAAAATTCGGCATTAAATAACCCGAAAACTGTTGATATGCCGCAAAACAAAACAACTAAACCAAACAAAAACGTATTGGCAATTAAATAGAAAATTATGGTTTTGGCAAGCGATAAATTATTTATGTGTCACAAACAGAAAAAAACAAAACAAATCAGTAATTTCAATAAAACATGAGTTTCAAACTTCTAAACTAATCAATTTTGGAGCTGACGTTTATAATGCGATCCTTCCACCCCTACTAAATATGTAAAAATTAATTTTAGGGTCAAATAGAACTAGAAGGATAGCCATGTTCAACTCTTGCGTGTCCATATATTAGATACTCGCCTAGTTCTTAATTATCTTACAACGATCGTACGATCGACTATCGCAATTATCTAAGCCATACTTTTAATGCGTGCCTCTATTCGTTTGCTTGTTCTCGTCCCCAGCCGAGGCCTTTTTTGCTACGTACATCTGTCTAACTTATTGTTGAGATGTAGATCTAGAATCAAAGGTCGTCAGACATACTTGTCTTATAATAGGCAGGCAAATTATTCAACAACACCGGGTCAAGAAGACGAATAGGTTTATTGAGTCGCACCTCTCATCACATTGTAATTAATTACATCATCATTGACCAATGACATCAAGTCATGATTGTCTTATTGTGGTGGTAACCGCAACGAATGAAAAAATGTATCAGTGTGTAGCGGCATTCAGCGCACATACAGCTCTAGGATAAAACTATACTAGACAGTTTGTACTATTGTCAAATTTTACTTAACAGTAATTTAAAGTTAAGTATAACTGTATGATTTGTTAAATACATAAGGGTATTTAGGTTCGATGGACAAAGTTTGAACCTTAGGTTTACTTCTCACCTTGTATTAAATTGAGTTTAGTCATGTGATTTGTGATAAATAGATTTGAATTTAAAGAAATTTGCAGCTTAAAATGTTAGACATCTCGGGTTACATAATTATTTAGTCCTTAATTATTTTATACTAATTGAGTCTGTTGAACTCCGGCAATTAACAAACCAAACCGTGCTTTAGCTTTTCCTCCCATGATCGAGAACCACCTTAGCTGAACGTGTTTCGTTAATGTTAACACATGTGACCGACAAAGAACTGAAAGTCCAAGTCAGACACTTTTTCTTTTAAAAGACGGGCAATTAATTGAACAAGTTTCACGTCGAAAGAACAATAGATTTATTGAGCCGCACGCAGCTTTCTTTACGTTATAGCTGATCAATTTCATTCGACTGTTATCGTCTCATAGAAAGAAAAAAGTCAGTGTTAAGATTTTTAGATTACAGTATTTGTTAGCCCATATTAATGTGTGGTTTCTCGATCGCTTCTTTTGAGAGTGAGATAATAGATCCTTTTCAACCAAAATTCTCTCGCTTTCCTATGATGTCACTTTCTTTTTCTGTATCCCTACTTCCGTTCCCACGATTTTGATGCCCAGTCATGTTTTTACCTTCAGTTTTTATTTATAACATTTCCTTCCCTTAAGTCCAACATCTTAACCCCAAATATATATACTAGCTAATATATATACCAGCAAACGCGGATACTCTTCCACTATATGATGATCGAGCTTTTTGAGAGCAGTTACATGACTGAGATCTACTTTCTTTTGTATTTACACACAATCTCTTGTGTAATGATTAGTGTGTGGTTCGGTTGGCTAAAACAGGCATGTTAAAACTTGCATACAAATGCATCTGGGAATTCGAACACTTCCGCACATACTTAGCTTTTCAGTCATTTCCGTTTAGACACTTGGTGCGCAAATACATAATTGAGACCAAAAGATTTGGTCTCAATTACATTTATATAATATAGACCTGCCGAACCAACTCGCCTTACATTCTTGTGTTCATGAAGCGGTTAAATAAAGTTGATTAAATTGTAGATAAGATGTTGGTATTTTTATATGGAACTTCGGTGACCCTTTCCTTCATTTGAAGCCAGCTCAGTCAGATTAATACAGACGCCTCAACAAAATGGCTATCTCCAATCTCTGGCAAGCATCTCATCACACCAACAACCCTACAAGAATATAGCCTAACGATCGGGCCATTATAAGCAAAGAAACTCCACAGCCTCTAACTGATCAGGTATTCAACACTTTTTAACCGAAAATGAAAAGAAATTGAACTTCAAATAAATTGACGCAGAGACTCGGTGCATGTCTATATACTATGTGTGGCGCCGAAGCTTTGTCCTGATCACCAAGTTTAATATCAAAATGTGCATAATAAACTTGTTACTGGCTTTTGCTTATAAACAATAGTGTATTCTTTCTTTTTTTACTTTTATTCCCCCGAAGTAAGGCATATTTCTACTGAGACGCGAGAGGGCTACTATAATTAGGGGCCAGATTTATAGGGGACATCTTAAGTGGGGAGTTGCGCAATAAAATGTTTGTTTACATTACATTTAAATTTCTGTATGTTGGTACAATCAGAGAAATGGAGCAGGGAGAAACTTCCAAACAGTCGGAGAAAAGAAGCTATTGGAGTAGAAAGTTTTCCGACATCTGGGGACCTCTCCAGTAAGGGAAGGAGGGTGATCTTCCTGATGTCGGATTTGTCAGAGGTATTTAAGTTGGGGTTACAAGTGCAGTAATTTCGTCGGGGCACATTCCGTGGAAGTACTTTTAATACAAGCTCAGTGATGCAATATTGCGACGATGGGACAGGGGATGAAGCTTGGTAGACAGTGCGAGACCTAAGTCAGAGGATCATTTTTTATTACTCTGTCCAGGAGGGAGAGACTAGCGGTTGGTGCAGCAGCTCAGATTTGGCAACAATACTCCATGCATGGGCGAATGGTGGCTTTGTAAAGATATATAGGATACTGGCAGGTGTGAGAAGTTTTCTAGCCCGGTAGAGGGAGCCCACCTTCTTTGCAGTATCTTCTATGTATTTATTCCAATTTATGTTGCCTGTGAATGTTTGAACGTTGTACTCTCAGGAAGAACCTCCAGCAGCAGCAGTCTTTTCCCCTCGAATCCCAGCTGGATGGAACAGCATTTTTCACTACCTCGACCAACACAGCAGCAGCAGCAGCTTGTCCCCCTCTTTCTACAGCATGCCAACAATGACTACCATCACCATGATCATCAACATCATCAACATATGCACCTTGTTCTTCTGCCAGCCAAGGTAACAGCTCCCAGCGAAAAGACCAAAGGACACTTCAGCCAGGATAATCACCACCACCATCCAACAGTAACGATCTATTATCTTTCCTGTCGACTCCATGAATCATGAACTGTTTTCCTAACGGTCACATATTTATTTCTTTGAAATAAATGCCACCTTTATATTTTGCTGCACACGCGAGTTTGTTTTTCGTTCTTTACCATTACTGTATTTATGTCGGTGTCTCTTTTCTTAGTTGTAAGACCAAGAAACCAGTGACCGGCTCCTGCAACAGCTCATTTCAGAAAGCTGACCTGGTTGAGCAAAATCAAAATTGTCCTAAATCAGCTAAAACAAAACGCTGTAACCATAAATTTGTGGTTGTCCAGGGAATTTCATTTTGTGGTAGATTTAGTTTTTGAAATTTTTCTTGCCAAGAAATCTCCAGTGCGAGATCCGATATTAGAAATTCATGTTCAATATTTAGAAATCACATTAATTATTTTCAAAGTCAATATGATAAAAGCCTTCTTTTAGTCTAAAGAGACAATGGATAACCTCTGTAAATTTGTCTGCATTGGGATTCTATAGTGAAGTAAGAGTTGTGCATTTCCAACTTGAATCCAGTGGCAAGATTCTGGTTATGAAACAAAACTGTATGTGTGAGACCCCGATTTGAGAGGTTTGCGAAGTGTGGAGTAATGTGTGGATGACTGGAAACAATGCCAGAATAAGCAGAGAAAGACTGGTGTCATTTCGGAGTTTTTCTTCTCATAGACTAGTTGGCCGTTCTGACACTACATCTTACCTGTTCTGTCCTCGATCGGTGAATTGTAAGGTGGAGGTGTTGTCCGCGGTAAGTTAACGTAGAACATCGCTTCTTTTCTGACATTATTGGACATAATTTACGAGTCCATTTGCCTTCATCCAGATAAATCATTATGGCATCTTTGTGTGTGTGTGCCACCTCACCTCGTCTTCTACCTTTCGAACATAAACCAGCGAACACGTGATTTTGGGGAGAAGAGATTTGTACGAAAGAAAGGGGAATCTGGTATGGCTCCAAACTCACACAATAAAAAGAATAAGAATATTCTTGTTTTTTTTGTTTTTGTTTTCTGTTTTTCATATATAGTGCTATAGTCATCTGGATAAGACACAAGGTGCTTCTTGAAAAATAATGACTAGTGTGAATTCTTTTAATTCCAAGCAGCAAACTGCATGGTTTTCCGTGGGGAGTGATCCAACAACTGCATGTCGAGCCATATGCTGAAGTAATCAGATTTTGTCTCTTCCATACATCGCTTTCAATCGTCTCACAGTATAGTTCAGCATCCAAACTGGCAACCTAACTAACCCTTATCTGCGAATGGCTTTTGGCCTTGGTAAATGGTGACTTGTTACTATATAAAAAATAGCAGCAAATTATATGGTTTCCTGTTCAAAGGGATTCCCTCGAATCTAATGGACTTTCCTATCCTTCTCTTCTGCCATGCTTCTCTGGCGCATCATTGAAAAGGTTCTTGTGCGATGACCTCTCTATTTATGACGCTTTCAAAACAGATCCTCTTGATCACTCCCTTGAGTTTAGGGATTTCTTCATCCAAATAAATCAGTATGGTATTCGTGTGTACCACCACCCCCTTCTCCCACCTTTCAAACATAAACCAGCAAACACGTGATTTACAGAGAAGAGATTTTTCGCTAGGAAAAGGTAAATCTCCAAACGCACAAAATAAAAACGAATAAATATATACTTGGTGTTGCTTTTTCTTTTTTTAATTTCTGTTTTTCGTATGCCATAAAAAAACTAAACTATGGTGTGTCTCAAAACTAACGAGACTGATGGTAATTATTTCAATTAAAAATACCTGACTCCTGATGCAATCCTCTACCCGTAGTAATGTATTCTGAAAGTAAGAGATTCAAAGAGCAATGTATTCTGAGAGCAATGTTTTCTTAGAGCAATGTCACTGGTGGGGTGCTTCCTTGGGGTGCTCCGTGTTCATGTTCTTCAATAATGATAGCACCTTCTGTGCCATTTTTTTCTGAAAGCAATGTATTCTAGGAATATAAATAATTATCCTACCTATAGAATTATATTTGACAACTTTATTCGGCATAAAATAACCCATAGATGGTTATTATTAGTGATGGGACGATTCCAATATTTTTCCTGATTCCGATACAATTACTTATTCCTATTCTAAAATCGCCTAATAGTCTAAATAGCTAGAATTTTATTAAGGGGGGGGGGGTAGCAGAGAGTCCTCATCTATTTTTAAATCTAGATATAATTTTCTTTTTAATGTCACAAAATTCTTAATGTTTTTTTCCTTTATGTATTGTACCAAAGATTTTGATAAACTCATTGTGATATTTTCATCTATATTTTTCACTTGTGCCATTTTTTACTATTTATCTACTCATGCCATTTTTACCTGTCCTATTTTTACCAAGCCATTTTTTCTGATACCATTTTTACATAAATTCGTTATTATGATCTATAAATTTTAATCAACTGGTAGTTTAAAATCACTACATTTTTATCATTTTATCATTCGTACCAGCAATAGGAAATAACGTTTTAAACAAAAAAGAATTCAAAGAATCGTTTTAGTGGAATAAGAAATTACGTTTAAATTTTTCCGATTCTGATAACAATTCTGATGCGCCAAAATGTTCCGATTTTCTCGATTTCAGTTAATCGTCAAAACACATTTATATATGTATATATATATATATATATATATATATATGTATATATATATATATATATATATATATATATATATATATAAGATAGAGGCAAAATGCCTTCAAATAAACCATGTGTTAGATGCAGATATTTTATTAAATCAAAATCAAAATAAAATATTTTATTAAATCAAAATCAAAATAAAATATTTTATTAAATCAAAATCAAAATCAAATATTTTATTAAATCAAAATCAAAATCAAATATTTTATTAAATCAAAATCAAAATCAAATATTTTATTAAATCAAAATCAAAATCAAATATTTTATTAAATCAAAATCAAAATCAAATATTTTATTAAATCAAAATCAAAATAAAATATTTCAAAATACCTTTTTTTTTCTTCATCTTGATTTTTTTTAGCTAATATTTCGCTTGATAAAACAAGCTTCGACAGAGCTTAGACAAATAAAAGGTATAAAACCTTTTTTTTTTTTTGTAATAATCCTTCTTGGTCTTGTAGAAGTGTCTCGTCCGATGATGTGGACTAAACGGTGCAAATGTCTGTTTTAAATAGAACTTGATCGCGCATGGTCGCTGGTAGTTATAAATTTGGGAGAGTTCATTTTTTAGCATCTTTTGAATTTTAATATAAAGATAGAGGCAAAATGTAATCATTTTAATTTTAGGCGCTGAAAAGTGACTTCGTTTCTCTCTCTTTCCGCCGGTCTATGGGTTTGTTTTGTGCAGTTCTAAGAGGTCCACCCTCCCAGGCTTTGCCTTCTAACCCTTTGAGAAGTGGTGAGTTTATTGCTAATCGCCTGAGGCGCCTTTACCGGGGAATGCTGACTTATCAAATCCCACTTTCCGACCTTGTGTCACATTTTACTTTGTGGGAGGTAAATAAATACTCCCTCTCTCTCTCTTGTTTTGATGCAATGGTACTATTCGGTTGACCGACGATCTGGGGGAGTGGAGTAAGAACTCAAGTAGACATGAAAGGGTCATCAAAATATGAGAACCGAGGCCGGATTTGCATCTAAAGAGACCCCAGGGCTATTAAAATATGACCCTTCGCCATTACTTATATCTATCCTTTGTGAAATCATCTTCGTGACGTCATGAAGGTTTGCCTGGTGTCTTACATATCTATTTGGGTGTTGAAAGTCATCCCTTTGTTAAATCATCTCTTTATAACGTCATAAAAGATTTACACTGTGCCTTGCAACACTATTTAAGAGAAAGACTTTATCCCTTTGGACGTCATCCATTGTGCACAGCTGAAACAGACAAGATCCACAGAGTTTTACAAATATCTCGACTGGGTGAGATCAAATGGTGTTAATTTATTGTATGAAATCAAAGAAATTTGATTGAAAAAGAAACTTTAAACATTTTTTCTTTTTCAAAATCTCCATTTTGACATTTTTGATGCATGTTTCAAACTACGTAGACTTTTGATTTAAACTATCGTGTAAATTGTTTTGTCAGAGGAGGAGAAATCCTTTATAGACTGGTGGAATTTATATTCTCCAAGACCAACTTCCTCATTTTAGAGAACTGAATATCACATCTATTCGCCCGTCCTTGTGTAATATCCGACCCTCGTGGGGAGCCAGTAAAAAAGGTAATTGGAAAAATGGCGCAAGTGCCGTCTAAAAAGACTGTTCAAAACACTGAATTTATCCTTTCACCTGAACTTATGATGTAACTTGTGACACCTGGAACTTATCAAACATTTTCACAAATGATCTCTACTGCACTTGTAAGACCATTTACAAGAAAAATACCCCAGCAAATGTTGCCATTCGGAACTGATAAGGTTATTCCATTTACCACCACTAAAAACCCGACTGAGGCAAAAATGCAACCGACACCTTTGACATTCAAAGCCGACGAAGCTATTCCTTCGAGCAGCTCTAAAACACCGACTGAGGCTGAAATGCAACCGACACCTTTGACATTCAAAGCCGACGAGGCTATTCCTTCGAGCAGCTCTAAAACACCGACTGAGGCTGAAATGCAACCGACACCTTTGACATTCAAAGCCGACGAGGCTATTCCTTCGAGCAGCTCTAAAACACCAACTGAGGCCAAAATGCAACCGACACCTTTGACAATCAAAGCCGACGAGGCTATTCCTTCGAGCAGCTCTAAAACAGCGACTGAGGCTGAAATGCAACCGACACCTTTGACATTCAAAGCCGACGAGGCTATTCCTTCGAGCAGCTCTAAAACACCAACTGAGGCCAAAATGCAACCGACACCTTTGACAATCAAAGCCGACGAGGCTATTCCTTCGAGCAGCTCTAAAACACCGACTGAGGCTGAAATGCAACCGACACCTTTGACATTCAAAGCCGACGAGGCTATTCCTTCGAGCAGCTCTAAAACACCAACTGAGGCCGAAATGAAACCGACACCTTTGACATTCACAGCCGACGAGGCTATTCCTTCGAGCAGCTCTAAAACACCAACTGAGGCCAAAATGCAACCGACACCTTTGACAATCAAAGCCGACGAGGCTATTCCTTCGAGCAGCTCTAAAACACCGACTGAGGCTGAAATGCAACCGACACCTTTGACATTCAAAGCCGACGAGGCTATTCCTTCGAGCAGTTCTAAAACACCAACTGAGGCCAAAATGCAACTGACACCTTTGACAATCAAAGCCGACGAGGCTATTCCTTCGAGCAGCTCTAAAACACCGACTGAGGCTGAAATGCACCTGACACCTTTGACATTCAAAGCCGATGAGGCTATTCCTTCGAGCAGCTCTAAAACACCGACTGAGGCTGAAATGCAACCGACACCTTTGACAATCAAAGCCGACGAGGCTATGCCTTCGAGCAGCTCTAAAACACCAACTGAGGCCAAAATGCAACCGACACCTTTGACAATCAAAGCCGATGAGGCTATTCTTTCGAGCAGCTCTAAAACACCAACTGAGGCCAAAATGCAACCGACACCTTTGACAATCAAAGCCGACGAGGCTATTCCTTCGAGCAGCTCTAAAACACCGACTGAGGCTGAAATGCAACCGACACCTTTGACATTCAAAGCCGACGAGGCTATTCCTTCGAGCAGCTCTAAAACAGCGACTGAGGCTGAAATGCAACCGACACCTTTGACATTCAAAGCCGACGAGGCTATTCCTTCGAGCAGCTCTAAAACACCAACTGAGGCTGAAATGCAACCGACACCTTTGACAATCAAAGCCGACAGGGCTATTCCTTCGAGCAGCTCTAAAACACCAACTGAGGCCAAAATGCAACCGACACCTTTGACAATCAAAGCCGACGAGGCTATTCCTTCGAGCAGCTCTAAAACACCGACTGAGGCTGAAATGCAACCGACACCTTTGATATTCAAAGCCGACGAGGCTATTCCTTCGAGCAGCTCTAAAACACCGACTGAGGCTGAAATGCAACCGACACCTTTGACATTCAAAGCCGACGAGGCTATTCCTTCGAGCAGCTCTAAAACACCGACTGAGGCTTAAATGCAACCGACACCTTTGACATTCAAAGCCGACGAGGCTATTCCTTCGAGCAGCTCTAAAACACCAACTGAGGCCAAAATGCAACCGACACCTTTGACATTCAAAGCCGACGAGGCTATTCCTTCGAGCAGCTCTAAAAAACCAACTGAGGCCGAAATGAAACCGACACCTTTGACATTCAAAGCCGACGAGGCTATTCCTTCGAGCAGCTCTAAAAAACCAACTGAGGCCAAAATGCAACCGACACATTCGCCCTTTAAAACCGACGAGGCTATTTCTTGCACCAGACCCATTAGGACAATTGGAACCCAAACACCATTAATGTCTGCAACTTACGAAAACAATGCAGCTATTCCTTTAGGATTTATGAGGACAAATCAAACACAAACAGAGGTAACAGTGGAAACATTTAAAACCAATGAAGCTATTCCTTCTGTGAACTTGATAAGACCGACTGATCCTGAAATATCGCTAACTAATTTGCCCTGCAAAAACGATGAGGTCAAAATTCCGCCCTTTGCAACAAGTGGGGCAGTTCCTTCTCCTAGCTCTATAAGCCTAATTGAAGGTGAAATGCCACCAGCCAGTTGGTCTTTTTTGCCATCAACCACCTTCCAAACCGATGAGGCTATTCCTTTGAGCAGCTCTAAAAAACTGACTGAGTCTATTCCTTCTTCCAGCTCCATGAAATCAATTGAGGCTGAAATACATCCAAGCAATTTGCGCTTTGATGCCGATGAGGCTATTCCTTCAACCAGCTCCATGAAACCGATTGAGGCTGAAATGCATCCAAGCAATTTGCGCTTTGATGCCGATGAGGCTATTCCTTCAACCAGCATTATTAGATCGACTGAGGCTGAAATGCTGCTGGCGACCATTTTGCCATACGAAATCAATGTTGATCTCCCTTCCACCAGACCTATTATACCATTTACAAAGTTATCAACGCTGGGGACTGAGAACTTGCAAGTCTATGATGTTTTACTGTATATTGGACGAATCATATTCATTTTATTCATTTTCTACATATTAGATCGATTGCCGTTTGTTGTAATTAATGACGGAAAACCAGTCTGATATTCAGAATACTGAATGTAGTGTGAGTATTCCAGTCCTAACCTGAGCAAAGCTTGTAAAATATTTCACTGGACTTTGACAGTAAAAACAAATGAAAAGTAATAAAGAAAGTAGATTCAATTGTCACAAAAATAAAACGGTCAGTGAAACAGAAGATTGACACAAATATAGATTCCCAGTTAACAATTTATTAAATATAAAAATCTCAATCAATTATTCCAGGCTGAATTGCACAATTTTAATTCGAAACGAACAAATTTTGTACTTTTATCCAAAATACAAAAGTAAAATATTTTGTTTTCAATTTTAGACAATCCATTTTTTCAAGTCGAGAGACAATATTTTCTTACTTCTTACAAAGAAGAGAATATCTTTTTATTCAACAGTTTTTTTTAGCCATTTAATGGCATAAAAATGCTATGCTTTCATTCTGAAGCTGGCCCTTTCTGTTTATTCTTTGAAACGAAATTCTTCAGGAATTCTTCATCTATAAACAATTCTTGAAAACTTTTTTCCTGTTCTCTTATAATCGGGAATTGACTTGTTGACAAAAGGCAGAAACGTGTCTGGATTAAGCACTCAAAACTTATCAAACATTTTTTTAATTGGATTATGTTTTTATTTTCTTTTAGTATTTACAGAAGTGGATCTAAGATTTTGTTATAACAATGAAGAAAAATGAAAAACATTAATTATTTATCCGTTTAAGATCCAAATGTCATGCACAACAGTTTTGTTTCTAACTTTATCAATATGAATGTGACTGGCAGAAGAAATATTTTTTTTATGAAAATAAATGAAATTTAAAAAGCAAAACATTTTTTGTGCTTTAAAGGAATTAAAACAAATCCATCCATTCGTTTATTTCTTTAATTTCATCATTTTAAATGAGATGAGCAGAATTATTATTTGTATTGAAATTTAAAAATAAAATTTCCTGACAAAACATTTGTGCTTATTTATTTTTATTTTTGTCTTTATTAGATCTCATTATCTTGAACTGTTCAGCTTTTTGGTCATTAAATTATTAATTGAACGAAATTGTTATTAAACGAGAACAAATTTAGTTGAGATAATGTTGTTTCTATGGCAGACATCTTAAAGCTGAAAAGGTCAAGATAACCGTAGATCTACAAGTAGAACTTCCATAAATATGAAGACAGAAAAAAGTCCTTGTACAGTGGGGTTTTATCTCTTATAAAGTCAGTTCTGAGTATTGACAGAGAATCCCAACCCGGTCATGGAAATTGCTGAAGCAGTTTATGATTTTACGGCCACCTTCTTTTCTCTTGTTTTTTTTTTTTTTAGAAGTTCAATTTTTTTCTAATCTTTACCTAACTCTTCCTTTGCATACTTAGTTTCGTCTAACTTTTTACACATTTTTGTTGCTTTCAAATCGTAAACTATTTTGGCAATTTCCAGAACTGGACTAGTATTTTCTGTCGATATTTGGACCTGACTACGTATGTACTGACATTCTCTGGGTGCCTATTCATTACAAGTACCTACCTGTGGTTGTCAATATTTGCTTGCTAAAACCCTGTAACAAGTTAAAACAACAACAGAAAAGCAACGATACAAAATGAAAACAAGGTTCAAGAAAAGAAACGGCAAACGAAAAAACACTCACTGATTTATTCACATTGTTACATTTTATCATATATTTCAAATTTGCATTCAATTTAATCCATAGTAACTAGACACCAATTAAGCAAGGATCACTGGTCGGTTCAGAAGAATTTATTAATGTATTCTTCTAGTGTATATAGTTATATACTAGACGAATACCCGCCCCAGGGCGAGTAAAGTCAATTCCTCAAACCGAACAGTTTTGCACCACTTTTATGTCTACTTACAATAATTAAAATCAAGATATAATGATACTAAACCTGGGAACCTTATTCAATTTTGATCAAAATCCATTTACATGATTTGGGTTCTAGAAAATGTTTACGGCTTAAGCTTAAGAGTTCTTAAGAAGAAATTAATATTCAAGGAATTTTGCTTAATTAGTGTCTAATGATTATGGATCAAATTCTGTTGCTTCTCATGTGTGTCTTAGAATCATTGTCCAGGGTGTTTTGTACAAGTCGTCAATAAGAGATGTTATATGCTGATGATTTAGTACTTGTCTATGAAACAATGGATGTTAAAGAATTTTTAATTGAAATGTCTGAGAGTGAATGTTACCAAAACAAAAGTGATGTCCTACCTACTCAGTTTGTGGAATGAAATCAGATGCAATTCAATCTTTTGTGGTACTTGTAAGCATTGGGTACATAACAGGCAGGTAGCCAGACTTCTAACTCGGGAAGGGGGGTTGGGGCATTTTAGGGGGGGGGGGGGCAAATAATATTGTGGTATATGAAACGGTTAGCTCCCAAAATGACTGCCAAATTTTATCGACTACTTTTGTCTGTGTTTCTATACATAACTATGGCAGCGAAAATGTATCCATTGTGCAAATATCAATTTATTTGTTTTTGCCTATTACTAAAAAAAAAAATTATTTTGCAAATATTAATTTGTTGTCTGACTTTTGTGGATTATTATGCAAATAAATTTTTTTTTTCCACAAATATTAATTTGTTGCCATCTGGACCTAGGGTTAGTGGGTGGTTTAATGACGTCTATATTTTGTTTTGGAAGAAACACATCCTAAAATAAAACAGTGTTTATTAAAAATTGAAAATATAATGACGTATCTAAATATAGAATATTGTCAAAGAAATTGTTCGCAAAAATGAAAATAATATGGCACTTTTTCGTATTTGTCCAATGTCCATGACCCGTTTTTCCCAACTTTTTACTGACCTTTATTTTCTTCTTTTTTCGGTGTACAATTACCTATCGGTCGCTAGAGAATTCCGAGATTTTTCGTAATTTTTTCAAATAATTTAGATTTTAGGAGGGGGATCAGTTTCCAATATAATTTTAACGTAAACTGAGCCCCTCATTTTGACCATTTCTAATTTTTAAAATTCTGTTTCTGTGTACGATTATTACTTATGATGTAACTAGAGAATTACAGGTTTTGGGGAATTTTTCTTCATATATTTTAGATTTGAGGAGGGGGTATCAGTTTACTGAAAATTTACTAGAAAAATTTACTAGATTTAACGTAAACTGAACTCCCACTTTTTGATCATCACCATATTTTCTTTTTTCTGTGTACAATTAGCTAGCATGTAGCATGAAACGGCACTTGTGAAATATGGCAGTTAAAAATAAAATGATACGAAAACTTTATGAAGTACTTACTGGTCGGTTCAGAAGAATTTGTTAATGTATTCTTCTAGTGTATATAGTTATATACTAGACGAATACCCGCCCCAGGACGAGTAAAGTCAATTCCTCAAAGCGAACAGTTTTGCACTACTTTTATGTCTACTTACAATAATTAAAATCAAGATATAATGCTACTAAACCATAGTTTCTTTTTTCTGTGTACAATTAGTGAGCATGTAGCATGAAACGGCACTTGTGAAATATGGCAGTTTAAAATAAAATGATACCAAAACTTTATGAAGTACTTACTTGGTATTTAAAAGTATTACCGTACAGTACACCGACAATTACGGAAAACGAGCAATTATTTTCATTTTTATTTAAGAAAATAAAGGCGCTGGTGATTAAAAGATACTTGTGAAATATGGCAATTCAAACTGATAGGTAATCGTACACAGAAAAAGAATTTTAAAAATTTCAAATGGTCAAAAAGAGGGGGATCACTTTACGTTAAATTTATATTGGAAACTGATCCCCTCTCCTAAAATCTAAATTATTTGAAAAAGATTTTTTAAAAACCTGCAATTATCTCTAGCGACCGATAGATAATTGTACACCGAAGTTGGGAAAAACGGGTTATGGACAAATACGAAAAAGCGTCCGGGATTATCCATCATAATGCATTTCGGTTTCTTCGTAAACAAGTAAGCCATTTTAATATTTTGTTAATGATTCAATTACTTCTATATTTATTCTATACTTACCTAATTTACTTACCTTGCCCAAATTAGATAATTTTGTGGCCACAAAAATGCACACACCCTTCCTACTACTTATCCTAAGTCTGGGTGGTAATACGACAAATAAATAAAAAATAAATTTAACAAAAGTCAGAAAAGGTGCGTGCGATGTGGGTGTAACGAGGCTGTTGCTAGTCAATTTATTGAACATTAAAGTTGCTTTTTTTTTGTGTTATTTCTTTTAAATAAATCGTTGTATTTTATCACTTAGCTTTCGCAGAAAGAAAAAAATTATTTTAGAATGCAGATTAGGGGTGTCAGTTTTGCATATAATTGTAACATAAAATGATCCCCCGTTTCTGGCCCATTCTAACTTTTTAGGTCACTTAACCAATTTCTTTTTGAGATTGGAGATAAATTCTATGCATTGTTCTTTGTGGGGTGAGGGGGTTCTACTTTTTACAGCATGTGGTTTTAGGACTTTGCCAAATTAGGTTTAATAGGTAAAAGAATTTAGTTAACATTGGCTCTCTGGTGTAATTTGAATTTCATGGGGATACAAAGTAAATATTCCAGAGTTCACTTAATCCTATCCTTCTTATCAAACCTTTTGAAATGTTCAAATTTCTTTTCGCACCTATTTGTTAAATGCTTATACTGTGCTGCTCAGAGAGTTAAGTTTCAAGACAGTTTAGCAGGTTCAGTGCACAGAGTAAGGCCAAGGAAAACATGGGAAAGAAGTGATAAAAATGGACTTGAGAGAAAGAGGGATAAATAAAGACCTGGTCAGAGATGAGTTACTTTGAAAGTCAATTTCTTTGCCAGCATGTAAAATGGATGTTAAAAAGAAGAACATGATGATGATGGTTGTAGTAATGATGGTGATGGTGATGATGATATTGGTGATGGTGATGATGATATTTTCTTTTTTTGTTTCTTGCCTAAAAATATAGTTTCTATTATATTTTTGTCTCAACATAAACTCACATGGATATTGTCCACCATTTTGCAATGTGTTCCAGGTCTCGGATTTATGCATGCGGCTATTTTTTTGTCAAAACTCACGTTCTCATTAGTATTACTTTTTCTACAAAAGTTGCCTCCCCCAAAAATGATTTATGGGGTATATTTATTTACTCCTCTGCAGGAGTTAGGCACAAGGCCAGTTTTATCTTACTCCCACAAGTAAGATGTGACCACAGCTTGGGTCGAGTAAGTGGGGTTTGAAAAGCCAGCGCCCGAGAAAGTGAGCACTCTGGCCATTAAAAATTGCCTGGGCAGCCCCGTCGGCATTCCCCGGTAGGGGCGCCTCAGGCAGTAAGCAATAAACTTACTCCTCCCCAAAGAGGGGAGGCGAAGTCTGGGACGGTGGACCTCCTAGAACTGCACAGGACAAACCCACAGACAGGTGGAATCAAGGCCCGAAGGACAAGACGACACCCGTCTATAGGGTGCAGTATCCATCGGAACAGATACTACACTTACTTCCTAGCGTGCCAGTATTTTGTCAGCCAACATTGTAAACCCTTTTCTAATCTACTGGCCTCTTGAAGGGCTTAAGTTTAGGCTAGCTTGTAGCAGGGATTCAACACTGGTGGTGGGGTTTTGAAGGACCTTTTTTAGGGTTCTAGTTTTCACTGGAAAATTTTTTAGATAGCCGAGTTTTATAGAAACAGTTAAAAAAAAAGAAGAGTTTTAAGTAATATTCAAATGTGTGAGAGAGCGAGAGAAATGTTATATGATAAACAAACAAAATAAAGAGTACAAAAGCATAAGTTCACAAAAGAGATATCTTATATACGTTTAAATTGGAAGTCTACACATATAGGAAAACATAGAATAATTGTTCAGTATTTGAGTGTTCTTGCCGAACAAGGGGGATTCATTAGTTGAGATATCGAAGAAGCCTGAGTCAAAAATTTAAGGCTGTGAATTATCCACGAGTCTAAAAAAATCGTAATCAAAACTTCCTCACTCAACCACATGAATTACATTTCATTGAAACTTATTAAATGGAGTCAATAATCATTTGTTTTCATATTAGAAAGTTCAGTGAGACATGTATGAAGTATGAAAATGGTGAATTTTATAAATTTGTTTTAAATCAGCATAAATTCGCAGACGACATTGAAAGAGGATTCAAGAAGTGTGTGTGTGTGTGTCTGTGTGTCTCCTTTGGTTTGGCTAATAGAGTGAAAGAGTTAATGCATTGTGTATGTGTGTGCGTTGATGTCAGTGTGGCTATGTGTCAGTTTATAAAAGGGATTTTCAGCATTCCCAAGGCCCAACAGATGGGTGATGGGGGCTGGAAACAGCAATGTTAGCTCTCTTATAGATTTGGGCTAAACATGCAGTTAAAAGAAAAATCTGGCTTTATATGGGGTCAAGGTGGCTCCAAAAAGACAATTTCTATAAATCCAGAAAAATCCGCTGATTGGTTAAAAATATTATTATTTGTTTTTATTAATTCTGCCGGATACGTGTGCCAAGCCGTGTGCGCAGAAACGAGTTTAAGCACTTTCAAATTGGGCACCGAAGATTACATTTTGCTGCTACAGTGTCTCTGTCAGGCTTCGTTTGTCTTGAAGTAATTCTACCTTCCTCTCCCTTTTTATTATTATGATTAGCTCCTTACATCAAGTGTCTTCATGCATTGTCTAAGGCGATTTCTCTCTCCCTCTCTCTCTCTTTATATATATATATATATATACACTTTTTAGTTACATTTCAATGATCAAAGGAAAAATTAATCCATATTTATTTATATATTTTTATTTATTAATTTATCTTTATTTATTTATTTTCTTCTAATATCCTTATTTACTGATTACAACGAATATCTATTTTTTTCCTTCGCATACTATAAAAATTTATATTTATTTATTTTTTCATTTTTACATCTCAGTTAAGAAAAATAGATATAGCCTTTAGTTTAACATCGCAGATCATATATGCATATTATATGCATATATATATATATATATATATGCATATTATATGTATATGTATATATATATATATATATATATAATGCGCATATATGTGTATATATATAATGTGTATATATATAATGTGCATATGCACATATATATATATATATATTTATAATGGAGATTATGTATCTGTCTGAAGCCG
>OY744532.1:36901082-36903582 GCA_963556195.1 Sepiola atlantica | reverse complement strand
ATACATGTGTATATATATATACACATATATATATATATACATGTGTATATATATATACATGTGTATATATATATACATATGTATATATATCTGTATATATATATATATATATATATACATATGTATATATACATATGTATATATACATGTGTGTATACATATGTATATATACATGTGTGTATACATATGATATATGTATATATACATATGTGTATACATATGTATATATGTATATATATATATCTGTATACATATATATGTATGTATATACATATATACATATGTATATATGTATATATATATGCATATATATATATATGCATATATATATATATATGCATATATATATGAATATATATGTGCATATATATATATGCATATATATATGTATATATATATATATCCATATGTATATATATATATGCATATATATATGTATATATATATATCCATATGTATATATATATATGCATATATATATGTATATATATATATGCATATATATATATATGCATATATATATATATATGCATATATATATATATGTATATATATATATATGCATATATATATGTATATATATATATATGTATATATATATGTGTAAATATATATATATATGTATATGTAAAGAGTTGTACTAAAAGCGAACTTTTAGGAAAGGTAAAACCCTATTGTGAAGAGTATACAGCTCAATATCCAGGATAGAGCAGGTAGAAATGCACTCTGGAAACCTTTATGATAGCTACTGCTACTAAATCTAAAAATATTATTAATTCTAAGAACGAACTTATCTCCAGTTGCAGGCATAAACGTAAATTCAGGTATAGCAACCATAATAATCCCCAGACACCCCTCCCCCATTTGATTAAATACCCTCCCTTCATCTCGGATTTTCCCTCCTTACATCTCGAAACCCCTTTCTGATAGTTCTACATCCTATTGTTCTTTCATCTCTACTTATATCTCCCTCATCCCTTTAACCTTCTCTTAACTTAATAAATTACCCATAAACTTCGTTAGCTTCGCATTTCCCTTAGTTTTAACACCTTTCTTCCATTACCCCCCTAAATCTTTCCACTTAACCTCCTTAACTGTATAACTTTATTTGGCTTTCCATTTTCTTTCCCGTTTAACTTCTTTTAATGCATTCGTCCGCATCCCTGCAACACTTCCATTCTTCATTCTTTTCCCTTTCAACGTGATAACTAACCCACTCTATTCATATTATATCCTAGCCCTTTTATTTACTTGTTGATTAGCCTTATCTACTCCATATCCCATTTGCACACTTCGATATCGAACTCCTTACTGCTTCCACTGTGCACTCTAATTATTCTTCCCCTCCTGTTTTTATGTCTTCTCACTTTTTTAATAGCCTCGATTATTCCCCCCTTGTTTTACCTCGCCCTTCGCACATCTCTCTCAAACTACTCAACACCCAACCCGCCCTAGCTCTACCATCTTTTAACCCCTATAGTATTTACTTGTAACTGCGATCTCCACTCTCCCTCTGGCTTAATCCCTTGTCACTTTTGTAACCTTGTATATCTCTTACTTCTTCCGGCCTTCACTAACCTATTTAACAATTTTCTTAATTAACATCCATATAATTTTTTAAATAAAATTTCAAAGTTTATATTTTCCCATATCTATTTGAACTAGCATCCCGTAACTGCTTATTTACTTCAACCCATAATTTTTTCCACCTTGGAGACTCCTATTCCGGATATCCTCTCTAGGTCTTGTTTTCCTTTTTCTTTTTCCTTATTCTAATTTTCATTCTTGAGCTCCAATCTTATCGACTTTTCCCTCATTCTATTATTAGTATCTTATTTTTTAATTTTTTAATTTTTTTATTCTTTATTCTTTCGGTCAATCCTCAATTTTCCCTGCGAGCTTAAGACTAATCTTATTATCTATTTTTCATTCTTTATTCTTTTATTTTCTTATTTCTACTTTTTATACTATTTTTATCTTTATTTTTATCTTTACTCTTTTAATTTTTAACTCATTTTCCTAGTCCTACCCTTCACATTTATTTTGCCTCATTGCTTATATCTAAGGTCACTTGATTAATCTTCTAAACCCCGAACTCTGTTCTTATACATATTCTGATATTTTAACCCCTTATCCTAACATTCGTTAACTTACCCCACTCCTTTCTTCCCCTTTTCTAGTTGAATCCTAATTCGCGCTAACTTCCAATTTCAACTTTATGTTTCACCCCCCCACTTTCACACTCTTAGTTTTATCCGCATTCCTTCACCGCATCGCTCCCTTTCTCCTCCCCCCTTTCTTTCCTCGTACCCGTCCCTTTCTCCTCCCACACACCACTTACCTGTTTCCTCCCTTGCCCACTGGTCGCATATTATATTCTTGTTTTCACTGTCTTTGCTTTTCTTCATTTATAGCCGGCTTTCTCAACTGGGCAGACTTTAAATATTCTCACTGCCCCTTTTTTCCACTTTAAAACACTTTCCTTTGTCATCTCTGCCCG
>OY744532.1:36891289-36893789 GCA_963556195.1 Sepiola atlantica | reverse complement strand
CAATAGGAATATGTGACACAAGGTCGGAAAGTGGGATTTGAAAAGCCAGCGCCCGAGAAGGTGAGCACTCTGGCCATTAAAAATTGCCTGAGCAGCCCCGTCGGCATTCCCCAGTAGGGGCGACTCAGACAGTAAGCAATAAACTTACTCCTCCCCAAAGAGGGGATGCAAAGTCTGGGAGGGTGGACCTCCTAGAACTGCACAGGACAGACCCATAGACAGGCGGTAATCAAGCCCGAAGGCCAAGACAATACCAGTCTATGGAGTGTAGTATCCATCGGAACAGATACTACACTTTGATCTTGGCCATATATAAAGAGAGAGAACTAGAAGTTTTGTACCACTTTTATGTCCCCTTACGAATATTAAAATCAAGATATAATGATATTAAACGTTATGTCTATAATCCTTATTCTAATTTTGATCAAAATCCATTACATGATCATGATTTTAGTAAATGTGTAAAATGTTATGCTTCGGCTTAAGGGGTCATAACAAGAAATCGAAATTCAGGGAATCTTGCTCCATTGGTGTCTAATGACTATAGATTAAATTACATCTAATTCAGATTTATTTGAATTTTCAAACGGGAGCTCGTGTCCATTAATATGGCCACCTAGAAACCCTTTTAAAATAATTTCAATAAACTAACATTTGGGGAATATTTATTAATTGATGTCTACTACCTATTGTTAGAATTGTACAAAAATCGGACGGAACTGAATTTATAAACAATAAATAAAGATGAGAAAAAGTGTTTTACAACAACTAACAACAGAATTGTTTGTCTATTTTCTTTGTATTTCAGGATCAACAACAATGGAGAAACAATCAAAAAGAAACCACTCATGATACACTAAAAACTCCAGTGTATATTTTGGAATCAGAGTTATCGCTCTGTCGTCATTTTAATTTTATAATTGAGGACATTTATAATTTTTACTTAGACTTAGGTACTCCCATGTCCTGAAACACATCAGGCAGTTAAAGTGATCCATCGCATTCATAAGAATTTGAATTTGGCATAATTTTGACTGTTTTTGAAGCAAGAATATTTTACAAGAACAGGTCGCTAGCCTGAAGCCAAACCACTAACATTTATTAAGAAGACTGAAAATGCAGAAGTTTCCGGTAGATATTTACTTCCTTGTTTTCAAAGTGGAGCGAAAATTGCAAAAACGTCTCCATGCCGTTGTTGTCTTTTTGGGTTTTTAAAAAAAAAAAAAACGTCATGAAACCAACAACTTTCGGTTCTTCGGAGCCACAAAAAGATCCACTTCTTTGCCTTTAATTAAGTAGAGAGCGAAAATAACAAACTTCATGCCGCTGTTGTTTACACTACACAAGGAATCCCAAAATCGTCAAGCCTGGCCTGCAGTGACATGCGACCTTCTTGTTAAATTGATGGACACTTGCAAGGTTAGTGCATCGATCACGGGGATGACAGTCAGAAATTATCAGACGACCTCCACATCATTTTCTTTACACTCACTCTTTTCATACGTTTGTTAAGGCGCACAACGTATGCTACGTGGCGTCTGATTATAGTGGATCATACATTGTGGAGAACATGACTCACTCTCACTCAGTTTGGTGATAGTCGCAACAAGTACCAATGTACACTAGACTCATACACTTTTTTTAATACCAAAAATTGAATTTTGTACCAGACACTCACATTTCTGACAAAAAAAGTAAATAAATAAAGTTATTTGAAGAATTTAAAATACCAAGTAATGTTATATAATTTAAAAAAAAAATTTTTATTAAATGAATAAAATCATTTATTTAAATATAAATATCTGAGACTTTCGGCGATATACGCCTTTTTCAAAGTATACTTTTTTTTTCTTTTCATTCTGCTGGTATTAACCTCGAGGGTTTCCCCATCGTCGATAGAGCAAAGTGTACGTTCGATCTTGTTGACGATTTTGGTTCAAATAACTTTACGAAAATAATGTTTTCTATGATATGCCAACCGCTTCTATTTCAATAAATAAAAGCAAAATAAAAGTACATAAATAAATAAGACTTTACTTACCTAAAGTTTTGCTGGTTGGTTCCCCGGAATTGGCTTTCTTCAATTTGCTAGGCGGAGCTTCCGTCTTTGAGTCTCCTCCGGTATTCATTTCTAGTTTTTCTCGTTCTGTCATTTTCTGGAATCTAAATTAAATAACAATAATAAAAATTAAAGTTGATTTATTTTTAAATACCTTACAGAAAGAAACGGTGTATGTATCAACTATTGGTTCATTTGTCAGTTCGAGCCTATCAGTGCTAAAAAAAAAAAAGGTGACTTTTCTTTGCATACTATATAAGTTTAGTTTTACCATTTTTTTCTTTTTTTTTTTTTTTGCTTATGATATGATGCACGGTCTGGAAAAATGTCACGATAAAGACAGACATTTGTAGAGTTGACCAGGTCTGGATGAATCTGACTGGAATTGAATATTGAATTAGAAAAAGGGTCACCATCTTCCACGGAAAAAAACCCACATCT
>OY744532.1:36746289-36878789 GCA_963556195.1 Sepiola atlantica | reverse complement strand
GTAAAAATAAACGGACGTCTAAACACAAAATATTCTTTACATTCTTATATAAATTGTGGTAAAAATAAATGGACTTCTATACACAAAATATTCTTTACATTCTTATATAAATTGTGGTAAAAATAAATGGACATCCAAACACAAAACATTCTTTACATTGTTATATAAATTGTGGTAAAAATAAATGGACGTCTAAAGACAAAATATTCTTTACATCCTTATTTATAAATTGTGGTAAAATAAATGGACGTCTAAACACAAAATATTTATTACATTCTTATTTATAAATTGTGGTAAAAATAAATGAACTTCTAAACGCAAAATATTCTTTACATTCTTATTTATAAATTGTGGTAAAAATAAATGGACGTCTTAACACAAAATATTCTTTACATTCTTATATAAATTGTGGTAAAAATAAACGGACGTCTGAACGCAAAATATTCTTTACATTCTTATTTATAAATTGTGGTAAAAATAAATGGACGTCTAAACACAGAATATTTTTTACATTGTTATATAAATTGTGGTAAAAATAAATGGACGTCTAAACACAAAATATTATTTACATTCTTATATAAATTGTGGTAAAAATAAATAGACGTCTAAACACAAAATATTCTTTACATTCTTATTTATAAATTGTGGTAAAAATAAATGGACATCTAAACACAAAATATTCTTTACATTCTTATATAAATTGTGGTAAAATAAATGGACGTCTAAACACAAAATATTCTTTACATCCTTATATATTAATTGTGGTAAAAATAAATGGACGTCTAAACACAAAATATTCTTTACATTCTTATTTATAAATTGTGGTAAAAATAAATGGACTTCTAAACACAAAATATTCTTTACATTCTTATATAAATTGTGGTACATAAAATAGACGTCTAAACACAAAATATTCTTTACATTCTTATTTATAAATTGTGGTAAAAATAAACGGACGTCTAAACGCAAAATATTCTTTACATCCTTATTTATAAATTGTGGTAAAAATAAATGGACGTCTGAACACAAAATATTCTTTACATTCTTATATGAATTGTGGTAAAAATTAATGGACGTCTTAACACAAAATATTCTTTACATTCTCATATAAATTGTGGTAAAAATAAATGGACTCCTAAACATAAAATATTCTTTATATTCTTATATCAATTGTGGTAAAAATAAATGGACGTCTAAACACAAAATATTCTTTAATATTCTTATATAAATTGTGGTAAAAATAAATGGACGTCTAAACACAAAATATTCTTTACATTCTTATTTATAAATTGTTGTAAAAATAAATGGACGTCTAAACGCAGAATATTTTTTACATTCTTATTTATAAATTGTGGTGAAAATAAATGGACGTCTAAACGCAAAATATTCTTTACATCCTTATTTATAAATTGTAATGAAAATAAATGGACGTCTAAACACAAAATATTCTTTACATCCTTATTTATAAATTGTGGTAAAAATAAATGGACGTCTAAACACAAAATATTCTTTACATTTTTATATAAATTGTAGTGAAAATAAATGGACGTCTAAAAACAAAATATTCTTTACATTCTTTTTTATAAATTGTGGTAAAAATAAATGGACGTCTAAACACAAAATATTCTTTACATTCTTATTTATAAATTGTGGTTAAAATAAATAGACGTCTAAACACAAAATATTCTTTACATTCTTATATAAATTGTGGTACATAAAATGGACGTCTAAACACAAAATATTCTTCACATCATTATTCATAAATTGTATTAAAAATTAATGGACGTCTAAACACAAAATATTCTTTACATTCTTATTTATAAATTGTGGTAAAAATAAATGGACGTCTAAACACAAAATATTCTTTACATTTTTATATAAATTGTAGTGAAAATAAATGGACGTCTAAAAACAAAATATTCTTTACATTCTTTTTTATAAATTGTGGTAAAAATAAATGGACGTCTAAACACAAAATATTCTTTACATTCTTATTTATAAATTGTGGTAAAAATAAATGGACGTCTAAACACAAAATATTATTTACATTCTTATATAAATTGTGGTAAAAATAAATGGACGTCTAAACACAAAATATTCTTTACATTCTTATTTATAAATTGTGGTAAAAATAAATGGACTTCTAAACACAAAATATTCTTTACATCCTTATTTATAAATTGTGGTAAAAATAAATGGACGTCTAAAAACAAAATATTCTTTACATTCTTATATAAATTGTGGTACATAAAATGGACGTCTAAACACAAAATATTCTTCACATCATTATTCATAAATTGTGGTAAAAATTAATGGACGTCTAAACACAAAATATTCTTTACATTCTTATTTATAAATTGTGGTAAAAATAAATGGACGTCTAAACACAAAATATTCTTTACATTTTTATATAAATTGTAGTGAAAATAAATGGACGTCTAAAAACAAAATACTCTTTACATTCTTTTTTATAAATTGTGGTAAAAATAAATGGATTTCTATACACAAAATATTCTTTACATTCTTATTTATAAATTGTGGTAAAAATAAATGGACATTTAAACGCAAAATATTCTTTACATTCTTATATAAATTGTGGTACATAAAATGGACGTCTAAACACAAAATATTCTTCACATCATTATTCATAAATTGTGGTAAAAATAAATGGACGTCTAAACACAAAATATTCTTTACATTCTTATTTATAAATTGTGGTAAAAATAAATGGACGTCTAAACACAAAATATTCTTTAAATCCTTATTTATAAATTGTGGTAAAAATAAATGGACTTCTAAACACAAAATATTCTTTTCATTTTTATTTATAAATTGTGGTAAAAATAAACGGACTTCTAAACACAAAATATTCTTTACATTCTTATTTATAAATTGTGGTAAAAATAAATGGACATTTAAACGCAAAATATTCTGTACATTCTTATATAAATTGTGGTAAAAATTAATGGACGTCTAAATGCAAGGATGCAACATATCTTGTATATTTTCATCTTTCAATTAAGGTATAAATAAATGGATGCATGGCTACTAGCATGCAAAATATTCTTTACATTCTTTTTTTAATTGCGATAAAAAAATAAATGAATGCATGGACGCAAGAACACTAAAATATTCTTAACATTACTGCATCTCTCAAATAAGTTTTTCAGTCACATAAATTATTAATAAATGTAAAAAGACCGTCAGGCAACAGTGGGTAGGGGGGGGGGGCTAGTTTCTTATAAAAAGCACTGTTCCAGCATTCGATAACCCCAAAAGGCTTGATATACTGTTGGGAAGATGCAGCTCGTAGTACTCCTTTTTTTTGACAGAGTAGCAAACTATCTTTGCAGTCTAGTAGGAAATGATCTCTTCTCGTCATCCTTTTCACACAGAAGAGATGTTGCTAGCTACTCTATCGGTAAGATCAAAGTGTAGTATCTGTTCCGATGGATACTGCACCCCATAGACTGGTATTATCTTGGCCTTCGGGGCTTGATTTACGCCAGTCTATGGGTCTGTCCTGCGCAGTTCTAGGGGGTGCACCCTCCCAGGCTTCGCCTCCTCTCTTTGGGGAGGAGTAAGTTTATGGCTTACTGCCTGAGGCGCCCCTACCGGGGAATGCCGACGGGGCTACCCAGGCAATTTTTAAACCCCACTTTCCCGACCCGACCTTGGGTCACATCTTACTTGTGGGAGTAAGATAAAAACTGGCCTTGTGCCTAACTCCTGGAGAGGAGTAAATCAATACTCTATCGGTATGTTCATGTAGTTACTCGACTGAGCTCCAACTCGTCCAACTACAACCACAGCTGAGAACTTTCCTTTGTTTATCTGTGTACCACAACCCAAACAAAGTTTCTTTCCAAGAACATCTTATTTGTTGAACAAAATACCACAAGACTGCTTCTCAACCGACTACAACAAGGTCTTCTTTAAGTTCACTGTTTAGAAATACTTGCTAAGCCGTCCTCTTGGATAATCAAATTCTGCCCATTCAATCCATTGCTTCCAATCCTCTCATGGTGGTGTTTATTGTCCAACAGACAATAACTTTAACCTTTATACTCGAGTGGCCCCCGGGCCTTGATAAGCGTTGATACATTAGTAAAAAAACAAAACAAAAAACATTGACAATTCTCTTCACTATTGAACTGCTAACTGTCTTAGATTGTGGTTGTGGGCTTGGCATGCTATGTTTTATTCCCATCAGGGCCATGAAGTTATTTCCATGAATACCCTCGGAAATGGTATGATTCCATGTATCATACATCCAGCTATCAATGAAATATTAAGGTAGACTCAGCAGTGGTCGTGAAGGGTCAACTGAAGGAGGATAGAAAGATCAAGGGGGGAGAGCATCACCCAGGTCTCCACTGGAAGGGCACAAAGAGTACTGAAATCTTGATATTGCCACTTAAATTTTAGAGAAAACCAATGGATGTTATCAGCAAAAAATCAATGGTAAATGGCTGTTGTGATAACGCAAAGTGATTTTCAACGGTTATCGGAACAGACAGATAATGCTGAAAGTCTGTGGAGACTTGCTGTCACTCAGACTCCAGGGAACACTACTTATAATAACCAGTTAGCATCATCATCATCATATTCGGTTTCACATCTATTTTACATGCTGACATCTGTTGGACAGCTTTTTAAAAATTGACTTCCAAACTAACATATTGCTCGCCAAGTTGTTATTAATCCCTCTTTCTCTCAAGTCCATCATCATCACTTCCTACTATGTTCCCCTTAGACTACTACTGTCAACTGACCCTGCTACCTCAACTGCTCTACAACTACTAACCCAAGAATTCTCATCAATTCTTTCAATGTGAGTATACCATCAAAGTTTCCAGTTCTGCATGCATCTCCCTATACTGTCCAGATTCAATCTCCCTTTGCAGTCATCAGATCTAAGCCTGTCTTTAAAACTCACATTACACATCCATTGTACAATTCTCATATCATTTCTATACATGCAATTCTCAACCTTAACTGGCCAGGTTTCATTGCACACACATGCCAGATAGACTCTTCCCTTGGTCAACAGTGGTAACGCTCTGCTGGTTAATAATGTCACAAGTTCCTTCAACTTAGTCCATGAGCTCCTAATTCTTGCAACCACGCCAACACCAGCTCCTCCCTGTACTTTAATGATATTACTAAAGTAAAAAAACTTCTGAACAACTTAAATAGCTTCGTCGTCCATATATATTTCTCCACATCTGAGTTCTCACCCATCTTCATTGTCTTGCATACTACCCATGATTCCACTGCACTTCAGCAATCACTGATAATTACTCATATGAAAACTCCTAAATAACAATAATAATAACAATAATAACAATAATAATAATAACAATAATAATAACAATAATAATAACAATAATAGTTTATATGGCTTACATAGCAAGGTTTTGACCTAGCAGATTCTTGACCAAAAACAAAAAAGGACAAAAGTCAGTTGTGAGACTGCATACTTCCACCTGACAACATAAGGATGAGCTAAAGTCTTATCTGGGTATTACTTCTCCATATTGTATGAAGTATTCCTGAAGTAATGTCATGGAAACGTTTAAAACTAAAAAAAACTATTTATCTGATCAGGTGTAAATTTTGCATGGTGGCTACTGTTATCAAAGAGCATCAAATCCATACATGAAATTTGGAAAAATCTGAACTTGAAATTCTGTCCAAATTTCGATCATGATCAATGTTCAAGGTCATATAAGATGTGGACTTCACTCGTAACAATATAAATCAAATGAGCGAATCTCTACTATGAACAGAACAGAACGAAACTTATTGTCAAAAGTGTGACTTTCACCGTTTCCGTGACCTTGATCTTTGACCTTTGACCTAGATATCCTAAAATTAAATCAGTTCTAAGTTAGAACCTTGAACAATATTTTGACCAAGTTTGATCACGATTGGTGAAGCGAGGTGTCAAAATTGTCAAAATGTTACCCTTAAATACAAGAATATTTTCAAAATAACAATCTCGAAATGTTAGGTTTGGTTTGGTAGTTTTGTTTTACGGCATATCAACCCTTTTTGGGTTATTTAATGCCGAATCTGGTCATTATAGTAAAAGTTTTTATGCTTCAAGTTCTTTATATCTTCAAATGTTTAATCATCGTTTTTGGTTTGGTAGTTTTGTTTTACGGCATATCAACCCTTTTTGGGTTATTTAATGCCGAATCTGTTCATTATAGTAAAAGATTTATGCTTCAAGTTCTAAAAATAAAATAAAAAAGGGGAGGGAGAAAGGGAGAGGGGCTGTTGTTTTTGTTTTTGGTTTTGTAGAACATAATTAAGTTTTACAAAAAAAAAAAAAAAAAAAAAAAAAAACGTCAATGTAGGTGAATTTCGTCTCAGGGAGCCACAGGGCAGCCTGATCTGGTATCACCAGTCGAAATGTTAGGAATCCATATCTCATTCATCCAGCTATCAGTGTTGGTCGTGAAGGGTCAAGGAGGATATAAAGACGAAGGAGGGAGAGAACGATTCAGGTCTCAACTGGAAGGACGCAGAGAGTATTAGAATCTTGATGCGGGGACTTTTTGCTACCTAAATTTCAAAGAAAATCAATAGACATTATCGGCAAGAAATTAATGTCAAACGGCTGCTGCGATAATGCAAAGTGATTTGCAATGATCATCAAAAGAAATGGAGAGTGCTGGAAGTCTGGAGAGACACGTTGTCACTCAGACACCAGGGAACATCACTTTTATTGCCAGTGAGTAATCACTGATAATGTTTCGTGTGAAAGCTAGCGAGTGAATAATAATAATAATAATAATAATTCATCTGGCTTACATCCGCATGTCAATGTTTCGACCTAACAGCTTCTTCAGTCAATCTAACCTCTGACCTTCTTCAAGTGCTTGTCAAACTCTGGAATCTGTACGGGATTTTGAATGGGACGTTTTATTTAATTCACGGGGGTAATCCTCACTAAAGGCGATAATAAGAATCCAATTACGAATTACTTCAAACTTCTGCCCGGTCATTGCTGTCGGAATTAAAGCAAGCTACTTCCATGGATTAAATAAAAGGTCAGCTTGAAATGGCAAACAAATTTCTGAATTCGACAAGATGCACCCGAAGAAGGTCAGAGGTTACATCGACCAAAACGTTGTGAGAATAACATTTAAGATGAGAACAGTAATACAAATAATACAAACTCAAAAAATGGTATTTGATGCCCTCTTGCTAAACACTTAGAATTATAAAGTCAAGATCAAGGGTAAGTGGAGTAAATCGAGGGAAAGGAGTGACGCCCTCCCCTACATCTCGGTGGACTAGCCAATGAAAAGAGAGTCTATGGGTTGCTCTTGACTACAATCGATCCATTTATTTTTATTTTGTATATCGTTTGAGTTATAATTCTGGACCTAAAATCCACTCCTGCCTTTTTTTAAATGTTAGTCAGTTTTAAACATGTAATGGCTGTTTTTGAGATTGTCAGATGTCATCAAATAGTTAGATTTTTTTTTTTATTAAGTTAACCTTACTTTTTTGGACATTTTGGAATTTTAAATATCTTTTTAATGTGCTTGAAAATCAAGTCTTTTGCGAAAGTTCCTCCAGAGAAATGGATTATTAATTAAAATGGAAGGAAAATGAAACCAAGCAGAATTTCACAGTTTAGTCGGGTTAGGGTTAGGATTCGGGTTAGGGTTAGGTTCCACAGTTAAGTCGATCGAATCATTGATTTTGCAGTGGATCAGTCAGAATTTATTTTCATTTCAATGATTCAAAAGACTAAAATAAATAATTAACAATAGTGTGATTGCAAGAGTTAGGAGTGGATGGAGTAGTTCAGGGAACTTTCATTACTATCCAGCAAAGTGTTAACACTGTCGGCCAAGGGAAGGCTCTATCAGACATTTGTATGCACTGTGATTATGTATTAGAAGTGAAACCTGGCCAGTGAGGGTTGGGGACATGCGTTGCATAGATAGAAATGATATGAGAATAATTCAATGGATGTATATGAGTCTTAAAGACAAGTTTAGATCTGATGACCTCAGAGGAAAATTAAATCTGGACAGTATAGGGAGATGTGTACAGAAAAGTAGACTTCGATGGTATGGCCATGTTGAAAGAATGAATGAGAGTTCTGGGTTAGGAGATGTAGAACAGTTGAGGTAGCAAGTTCAGTTCATAGGGGAAAGCCAAGGAAAAACATGGGAGGAAGTGACAAGAATAAATTTGAGAGAAAGAGAAATAAATAAAGACCTGGTCAGAGATAGGCTACTTTGGAAGTCAATTTCTTAAAGCCGTCCAATGCGTGCCATGTAAAATGGACGTTAAACCGATGATGATGATGATGATGATGACGATGACGATGATGATGATGAACAATAATAATAAATAAAATAAACAAATACATTACCCATTAAAAAAAGACACAAAACACAAATATAATTTAAGAAATCCCGAAAAGATTAAATAATTGTTTATTGGTAAAACTACACCAATGTAAACAAATTAACTGAATAACACCAGATGACACACGTCATAATAGTCCCACCTAAATTATATAAATAAGATAATCACGCAACAGTAAATTACATGTCCAGAAGAATACAAAACTACTAGTCAGCATGTGCTGTGAACTCCATGTCTCCAATCTTACATATTTAAATGAATAAATGTGAAAGTTTTCTCCATTTATCACTACTATAATACCATCAAAACGGGTTATTGCTATTCAAATCAGTAATACAATAGCATATTTCCAAATACGGTATATATCGTACTAAACAAACCCATACAGACATTCAAATATCTGTCTAATTTGCATAATTTCTTTTTTAATAGTATATAATTAATTAATGTTTGCTGTTATTCATTTATGATTTTATTATTTTATTTTCCCTGTGTATCTGCAATAGTTTTGTCAATATTAACAGTAATTGAATTTAATTAAAAAAAATGAATAAATTACGAAAAGAATTTCTTAAAATATCAAGGTACATAATTTAGATGAAACAGATCTGTCTTAGAGAGCTGGAAAGATATACCGATGAGGCATAAAAGTTCACAGAGAAGGGGAGGTGACCTTTCTCCTTCTCTATCTCTCTGGGGGGTGGGTGGACTTTTAAAAACAATAAAAATTAAAAATTTGGCGTCATCATCACTAGCTCTCCTTCCCCTTCTTTCTCTCTCTCTCTCTGTAGATTTTCTTTTTTTTTTATTGTTTCTGAGGGACATGATTTATTTACGAAATAAAAGAGCAAAAATTATATAAATATACAGTCTGAAATAAAAACCCTTGTTTCTTAAAATACAAACCAATAAAATCGGATTTTCTGTTTAAATTGTAAGATTTTTTAAAATTGAAAGTTTTCTTTCACTTCTTAATAAAGTCTGTTATCAACACTTACAAGTTGTTGTTGTTTTTTTAATTAACCCCTACTCTTTAGAAAAAGGAGTATTTTTCCTTTCATTTGGCGTTAATTCCTATTTCAGTCACAGAAATCATTTAAAGTGAAATAAGTTTCGGCATTACACATAATGAACTTATATTTTTTTTACTTAAACCATGTTTTACTAAATAAACAAAACAAAAAAATCATTAAAAACCCTAAGTTATGTCAAGTTTCATCGTACACGTGAAACGAAAAAATAAAAATTAGGTCGGAAAATATAGTCGACATCTAAACAAGTCGAGTAAGAGGCTAGCTGAGGAAGAACGATAACTCATGTCTTTTTTAATAAAAAAATATGAAAGGAAGTTATCGTTCTTCCTTAGCTTGCATACTTCTTTTTGTTTATAAAGATGGTAACTATATTTTTCAACACACTTTTTATTTCAGCATTTTACGTGTATAATAAAACTTGCCATACCATACTCGCAGGCATTACCTTCTCCTTTTATGGGGTGATACTTCCTCACGATCTTATCGTCCCAGACTAACTTCCTCCCTTTTTTACGGGTTAGGGGTTGTTTATTATCTATTCTGTTGTCATGATATCATACTCCCAGGCATTAACTCCTCTTTTCTTGGGATAGGGGTAATGATCGTCCATCATGATATAACCCTCTTAGTCATTACCTTTTCCTGTAGGGGGTCAATGTATATAGTTCATTCATAATGATATTATGCTTCCGATCTAGCAAAAATATGCGACTGGAAAGAGCATATATTTGCTAGTATCTATATATACATATATACACATGTATGTATATATATATATATATATATATATATATATATATATATATGTAACAACTATATAGAACGCACACCCCAGGATGTGTATAAGCAATAAATATAGCATTAGTTTTAAATTTGAACTTTTTAACTTTTTCAGGAATGTATAATACGGGTTTGGTGGAACTCTCTAAATGGTAAAGTTTTCAAAAAACATAAATACTGTGCCGACGCTACTCACCCTGTTACCTTAAATACATATTCCATAATAGTTCAAGATTTTACAAAGCACATATATATTATTGATGCTAATGAGCCCTCACTGATGCTTTTTAACATGTATTACTTATATTAAGTAATTTGATGCAGAGTAATTTTTGTCTCTATAAATTTTTTTTGTATCTAACTTATTTTAAAAGTTGTTGGTGGGCTCACCCGCTAAATATTAAAGTTTACAAAAAAATGATGTGCGGATGTTATTCACCGTGTTGCCTAGAATATATATTTCAAATTTCATAATAATCCGTTCAGTACATTAAATATTAAAGTTTACAAAAAAATGATGTGTCGATGTTATTCACCGTGTTGCCTAGAATATATATTTCAAATTTTATAATAATCCGTTCAGTACATTAAATATTAAAGTTTACAAAAAAATGATGTGTCGATGTTATTCACCGTGTTGCCTAGAATATACATTTCAAATTTCATTATAATCTGTTCAGTACATTAAATATTAAAGTTTACAAAAAAATGATGTGTCGATGTTATTCACCGTGTTGCCTAGAATATATATTTCAAATTTCATAATAATCCGTTCAGTACATTAAATATTAAAGTTTACAAAAAAATGATGTGTCGATGTTATTCACCGTGTTGCCAGAATATATATTTCAAATTTTATAATAATCCGTTCAGTACATTAAATATTAAAGTTTACAAAAAAATGATGTGTCGATGTTATTCACCGTGTTGCTAGAATATATATTTCAAATTTCATAATAATCCATTCAGTACATTAAATATTAAAGTTTACAAAAAAATGATGTGTCGATGTTATTCACCGTGTTGCCTAGAATATATATTTCAAATTTTATAATAATCCGTTCAGTACATTAAATATTAAAGTTTACAAAAAAAATAGTGTGTCGATGTTATGCACTGTGTTGCCTAGAATATATATTTCAAATTTCATAATAATCCGTTCAGTACATTAAATATTAAAGTTTACAAAAAAATGATGTGTCGATGTTATTCACCGCGTTGCCTAGAATATATATTTCAAATTTCATTATAATCTGTTCAGTACATTAAATATTAAAGTTTACAAAAAAATGATGTGTCGATGTTATTCACAGTGTTGCCTAGAATATATATTTCAAATTTCATAATAATCCGTTCAGTACATTAAATATTAAAGTTTACAAAAAAATGATGTGTCGATGTTATTCACCGTGTTGCTAGAATATATATTTCAAATTTCATAATAATCCATTCAGTACATTAAATATTAAAGTTTACAAAAAAATGATGTGTCGATGTTATTCACCGTGTTGCCTAGAATATATATTTCAAATTTTATAATAATCCGTTCAGTACATTAAATATTAAAGTTTACAAAAAAAATAGTGTGTCGATGTTATGCACTGTGTTGCCTAGAATATATATTTCAAATTTCATAATAATCCGTTCAGTACATTAAATATTAAAGTTTACAAAAAAATGATGTGTCGATGTTATTCACCGTGTTGCCTAGAATATATATTTCAAATTTCATAATCATCCGTTCAGTACATTAAATATTAAAGTTTACAAAAAAATGATGTGTCGATGTTATTCACCGTGTTGCCTAGAATATATATTTCAAATTTCATAATAATCCGTTCAGTACATTAAATATTAAAGTTTACAAAAAAATGATGTGTCGATGTTATTCACCGTGTTGCCTAGAATATATATTTCAAATTTCATAATAATCCGTTCAGTACATTAAATATTAAAGTTTACAAAAAAATGATGTGTCGATGTTATTCACCGTGTTGCTAGAATATATATTTCAAATTTCATAATCCATACAGTACATTAAATATTAAAGTTTACAAAAAAATGATGTGTCGATGTTATTCACTATGTTGCCTAGAATATATATTTCAAATTTCATAATAATCCGTTCAGTACATTAAATATTAAAGTTTACAAAAAAATGATGTATCGATGTTATTCACCGCGTTGCCTAGAATATATATTTCAAATTTCATTATAATCCGTTCAGTACATTAAATATTAAAGTTTACAAAAAAATGATGTATCGATGTTATTCACCGTGTTGCCTAGAATATATATTTCAAATTTCATAATCATCCGTTCAGTACATTAAATATTAAAGTTTACAAAAAAATGATGTGTCGATGTTATTCACCGTGTTGCCTAGAATATATATTTCAAATTTCATAATAATCCGTTCAGTACATTAAATATTAAAGTTTACAAAAAAATGATGTATCGATGTTATTCACCGCGTTGCCTAGAATATATATTTCAAATTTTATAATAATCCGTTCAGTACATTAAATATTAAAGTTTACAAAACAATGATGTGTCGATGTTATTCACCGTGTTGCCTAGAATATATATTTCAAATTTCATAATCATCCGTTCAGTACATTAAATATTAAAGTTTACAAAAAAATGATGTGTCGATGTTATTCACCGTGTTGCCTAGAATATATATTTCAAATTTCATAATCATCCGTTCAGTACATTAAATATTAAAGTTTACAAAAAAATGATGTGTCGATGTTATTCACCGTGTTGCCTAGAATATATATTTCAAATTTCATAATAATCCGTTCAGTACATTAAATATTAAAGTTTACAAAAAAATGATGTGTCGATGTTATTCACCGTGTTGCCTAGAATATATATTTCAAATTTTATAATAATCCGTTCAGTACATTAAATATTAAAGTTTACAAAAAAATGATGTATCGATGTTATTCACCGCGTTGCCTAGAATATATATTTCAAATTTCATAATAATCCGTTCAGTACATTAAATATTAAAGTTTACAAAAAAATGATGTGTCGATGTTATTCACCGTGTTGCCTAGAATATATATTTCAAATTTCATAATCATCCGTTCAGTACATTAAATATTAAAGTTTACAAAAAAATGATGTGTCGATGTTATTCACCGTGTTGCCTAGAATATATATTTCAAATTTCATAATAATCCGTTCAGTACATTAAATATTAAAGTTTACAAAAAAATGATGTATCGATGTTATTCACCGCGTTGCCTAGAATATATATTTCAAATTTTATAATAATCCGTTCAGTACATTAAATATTAAAGTTTACAAAACAATGATGTGTCGATGTTATTCACCGTGTTGCCTAGAATATATTTCAGATTTCATAATAATCCGTTCAGTACATTAAATATTAAAGTTTACAAAAAAATGATGTGTCAATGTTATTCACTGTGTTGCCTAGAATATATGTTTCAAATTTTATAATGATCCGTTCAATACATATAAACATATACATATACACATACCTAACTTTATATATAGATATATATATATATACTAAGGTGAAAGGAAAAATAAGCAAATGGATTGAACTGTACCAAAAAAATATCTAAAAAATACAAAAAACTCTTTTTATTTTTTTGTGTTCTTTTAAAAATAATGCAAGAAAGTTTATTATCGAAAATCTTGCCCGAACAATAAAACCTATTTTCTTTTCTGTTTTTATAGCAAAATGTAATTTTTTTCCTTTTGTTTTCAGAACTTAAAAACAAAAATTACAAAGTACCTTCCCTCTTCACGTCCAAATCGAAAAATTGGGCTTTTTTGTTCCATAAACAAAAGTTGAGGTGGTTGATTTTCTTTTCTCTTTTTTTAGTCTATAATTGGACATTTCTCTCACTACTTTTGAAATGTAACTAGCAAGGCTACCTGGTGACGGGAGGGATAACATATTATTTATCTTCTTGCCAGGAGGTTAGACACAAGGTCAGGTGTGGTTTTGAGAAGGCAGCACACTAGGATTAGCGCACTGTAGCCTACAAAAAAATGCCTGAGCAACTCGTCAGCATTCTCCGGTAGGGGGTGCTTCAATAAACTAACCCCTTCACAGAGAGAAGGTAAAGCCTGGGAAGGTGGACCTTCTAGGACTGAACAGAACAATACATCAACCCAACAGCAACAAAGCGACTGTCAGAATGATTTGTATCAGCATTCAAAATATTGTCTGTGACATACTTGGAGAAAAAAAACATGGTTCTTCTGTTAAAAAAAAATGAAGCACAAAAATTTTTAAATCTACTTATCTGTTAGGGTAAAAAAAAAAACACAGTACACCAAAATTCACCAAGTATTTTTGTTTTAAAAAAATAAATTCAAGTTTTATCGGTAAACAGTTTCTGGACGCCATTTTCGACAATCGTCACTGATTAACTCCCCTTAAATTACATCTTCTTAAATAGTTTAAATCTCACCTAAACAACGTAGTGATGAAGACGATTTTCCGCTTACCGATAAAACTTGAATTTATATTTTGAAAACAAAAATACTAGATGAATTTCCATAAACTGTGCTTTTTTTTACCTTAACAGATACATCATAAAGTTTTTGTGCTCTTTTCTTTTCAACAGCAATATTCCATATATATATTGAACTTTTAAAGTAAATTAAAGTTAGAATAAATCTTACAGTTTCGATTAGAAAAAAAAAAAAAAAAAATAAGCATTGTAAAAATATTTACAAAATGCAGATGTATATGTACACACACTGAATCATATATATATTACCTACTAGACACTGTCCTTGAGTGTCTTCGGTCTCTCTGTATACGGGTTTGTCAGGACAACTTGACATGAGGATACTCCACCCTAACAAGAAAACCCTGACTAAATATTCAAAATAACATCGTATTCAAAGCCCAAATAAGATCTCCTCGACACGGTTATACACTGGCTAATATGAGGAATGTTGCACCTACTCCAAGTAATGTTACCTCAAGTAACAGCACTTAACTGGATACTTCACCAGACTAGATGAATTCTTGCCCTGGAATCCGGTAAGACCAAGAGACAACGTTTGAAAGGTAAAGAAGAACTTTAATGGAACACTTGGATATCTACGTATTTCATATAGAGATCAAGTGTTTGCTCCAAGAAGGGGGCATTTGATTTGTAAGATTTTAGACTAAAGTGAAATTTATATTTATATATATATATATATATATATAACATCATGTAGACTTTAGTCATTTTTTTCAAAACCACTTTTATTTACAACAATTGTTTCGGCCCATTTCCTTTGTTGTTTTTGATATTCATAAATGACTTACCTAATAATATAAATTCAGAAATAGGACTGTTTGCTGATGATGTTAAACTACTTGTGAGACCTTTATCAAAGGAAATAACACAGATGGATGTAAATAAAGTATCATATTGGGAGGACGTTTGGAAATTGGGATTTAACCTAGACAAATGTAAAGTACTACATGTAGGATCCAGGAATGTTGGAGTTGAATATGTGCTAAACAACAGAGAAATCAAAGAAGTAAATAGAGAGTGCGATTTGGGAGTGGGATTTGATAATACATTTAAGGCAAATAATCATATTTTGACCATTGTATCGAGGGCAAATCGAATTATCGGGTGGATGGTTAGGAATATTATTTTGAGGGAGACAAATGTTGTGTGAAGGATATATAAAGCTCTTATAAGACCTCATATAGAATACTTCACCCAGGCCTGGGCTCCATCGACTAAACATGGAAATTGGAATGCAATATTGAAACTGGAAGGCGTACAAAGAAGGGTGACACAACTAATAAGTAAAGTAAAGGAGTGCAGTTACAGGGAGAGATTGGACAAATTGGGATTGACTACTTTGTTGGAGAGAAGAATGAGAAGTGATATGATTGACACTTTCAAGATAATTAATGGCATTTCTAACTATGGTGGGCATTTTTTTTAGTACTTCTCCTAGATCTGGAAGCTTATTGTCAAGGCAGTTTTCAAAAACTAGATCTGTTAACCAGTTAAGTTTTTTTGCTAACACAGTAATATGTTTTTGGAATAAGTTGCCAGATCGGATTAAGAACAGCAATAGCATGGATCAGTTTAAGATGAGGTTGGATGAATTCAGAGAAAGTGGTAGGAGGGAGAAATTAAGGGGGTACTTTTGGGAGTTATCAAATGAAATATTTAACAGAATTTGATCTGGATATCGATACTGTACTAAGAGTTTAATTTTTTTTTTTTTTTTTTTTTAACAGTTAAATTGAGAAGATAGTTAAAGAGGAGATGCCCAAGGAGGCATAACAAACAAATAAATAAATATTTTACACTAAAGTAAAATGCAATATATATATATATATATATAGAGAGAGAGAGAGAGATAGATAGATAGATAGATAGATAGATAGATAGATAGATAGATTTTTAATTAATTAATTAATTTATGAACCAATTTTGTTGTATACAGATTTTTATAATTAATTTACAAATTAATTTTTTGCATGCGCAAAAGTTAGACATGGACGCACGTTTCTGGCTATACTGCACTTCTTATCGTCTATAATGTTACATAGATTATTTGTTATTGTTTTGTTTTTGGCGATAGCGACCGGTGTTCTTTTAGGGTGTGTTTTTATTTTTCGCCACCCTAAGCTGTTTGTTTTTATTATTTCGTAAGAATATGCAAATGAGTGCATTTTTCCGTTTTTAATGGGGCAGGTCATTCTAGTCTAGTTGTTAGAGCGCTAGTCTATGAATATTAACATCGAAAGTGGGAGGTGACGGTGGTTAAGTGGATATCGACATGGACTGAGGATCTGAGTCTTCCAAGTTCGAATCCAGTCGGTTCCACAGTACCACTTTCACTTAGGGATGTTGGCAACCGTCTCATGGTCCTTCCCGTAAGTACCCGATGTCTTTCCAGAAAGATTTCTAACTAGAAAAATATCCGGGAAACTAATGCCAACACCAGAATCATCTGATTCACACGAAAGAAGAAGAATATCGAAAGTTCGATCCCTGCTCTGGGAGGAATGTTGATGACGGCTTATAGCCAGAAACGTGCGTCCATGTCTAACTTTTGTGCACGCAAAAAATTAAGTTGTAAATTAATTATAAACAACAAAATTGGTCTATAAATTAATTAATTAATTAAAAATCTATATATACAATTCATGACTCGTCCGATTAAGAGCAACTAAAAAAAAAAGAAAAATGCGCTCATTTGCATATTCTTAAAAATAATAAAATCGAAACGCTCAGGGTGGCAAAAAATAAAAAAACGCACCATAAAAGAACACCGGTAGCTATCGCTAACAAAAAAACAATAACAAATAATCTACATATGTATTTCACATACAGACTGTATACATATATATATATATATATATATATATATATATATATATACAGTCTGTATGTGGATGACTATATGCCCCTCCTGTTGGATAGAGGTCTCGTAAGGAAATTGCCAACTACCATTAGCTTTTAAGGCATTGCTCATTATGTAAAAACAATTCGAGCTCTCTGGCACTTGACAATGTTTACATTGAGTTTACATTGAGATTTCGCTTACATTCAGCAGGTGTCAGATGATGGCGCAGGGGTTAGAAGCGACGACTGTCAGCTTAACAGTCATGTTTCGATTCCGGCTTGAGGCATTTGCTTGAAGAGCTGTGATACAGTGAAACAGTCTGTATGTGGATGCGTGTGTATGTGTATAAATTCCCGAAACAGTTTTTCATGGTAAACAACTGATGATCCCTTAAATAATGTTAGAAGCAAACTAATATAATAACTGTAAAAGTTAAATTGACTTACATGAGTGATTTTCCACCGAACGACTTGGGACTTATGTTTTTTTTTTGTTTTTTAAAATTTTTTATATAGTTTTAATGGTTGAGAAACTTCCAAGATTATATATATATATATATATATATATATATATATGCTAGCTGTATCTGCCGGCTCGCTGTCACTTCACAACGTTTGCTAATTGAAATACTTGAAACATTAATTTTAAAAAAATAACATTTCATTTGTTGTAAACGAGAAACAAAACCTTTCGCATTTACATATAGATAAATAAACATTAACATTTTGGTAAGTTCGATATAAATGTATTCATCTTTTAAATGTGACCGTAAAGAAAGGAAAAGAAAGAAATCAATTTGCCTTTTCACTTGCAATTTAGAAATTCTAAACGGCAAATTGATTTCTTCTTTTTCAACTCAAGATCGCAACCTGTTGAAAATCAAGCCGGTCCCTCTAAAGACAGGAACATTGGAATCATATGGATTTCAAGCTCCCTAAAATAAGCACCGACCAAAAGGACACTTTATTCAGTAACACCGATATTTGAAAACTTTTATTTCCGGCTGAATCAGAAACAAGACAATACAAACTTTCATAACTTTTCCATTACAGAGTTTTATTAAAGAAAAAAGTTTTTCTATTAAAAAAAAGGGGTTAATTTACAACCAGTTTTATTTACAATTTTTTTTTTTTACTTCAAAATGTGCATATAAGAAAATGTGTTTCTAAATAAAAGCATGTATTTGTAACTTGGCCATTGAACTTGTAAGCAGACGGATGATACGCTAAACCTTTTTTTTTTTTAAATTAAAACTATTCTGCGTTGTTTAATTTTTTCGTATTTATTTTAAGGAGAAATCCTTCTAGACTGAGGCAATTTTTATTTAATATTTATTTATCTTCTGTGTTTTTCCTATAAAACACCTACCCATTGTTCACGTAACCGCCTCCCTTCCAGTCTCTCTCTCTTTCTATCTATCTATCTATCTATCTCTCTCGCCTTCCTACAAAGCTCTTCCTCCCACTCTTTCTTTGTTCTACTTGTAAAGTTCCCTCTCACTCACTCTCTTTCTGTTCTAATAAATCTCCCTCTCTCCCCCTCCCGTAAAGTCTCTCTTTACCCTCTTTGTGTTCTTCCTATAAAACACCTACCAATTGTTCTCCTAGTAACCCTCTCCCCACTGGCCTCTCTCTCTCTCTCTCTCTCTAAAGTCTCTCTTTATTACCTTCTGTGTTCCTCCTGTAAAACACCTACCCATTGTTCACCTAACCGCCTCCCCTCCAGTCTCTCTCCCTCTCCCTCAACTTTCATAATTCTTAACCATTCCACACATCACCGAGGCCTCTCAATTCTCTCGACACAACATTCTGACATCTCCAAGACTTTCCCTGCATTTGCTCTTCTGACAATTCCATTGATTTCTATTTTCCTAGGGATTACTTCAAATGGATTGTCGGAGCTTTCATGCACTTTCTGTCGAAAGAACATCAACAATCGGCTGACATTTTATTATGCAATCCAAGCCACCATGGAACCAGACAGATGGACAAACGAAATGAGATGGACTTTGAAGAATGGAGGGTTAGGGGGTTGGGGGTTAGGGGGGTTTGGTTATCAAAGAAATTACAGTTTGCAAGAATTCCTTTATAGCTTCGTCTTTTTTTTGTTTTTAAAACATTGTTTTTTTTTACTGTTTAATCTTTGTTTTTTTTTATTTTCTTCCTTTTTTTTTTTAAAGAAAATATTTGTCTTTTTTTGGTAATGCCACCTTGATTGCATTGAGTGTTATGGTCAACGAGTCACTCCAGGATTCAAAACAGGCAACGATCGTTTAATGACTCTCATCACGTTGCAACAGGGTTTACCAAAATTGATCTTGCAAAGTCAACAGTTGTGGCTCTGTGTGAGATTCTGAAGACAATCTTTGACGTTATTTCAACATCTCTGACCGCGGGGACTTTCTTCGTCTTGTTGCATGTGATTACTTGAATAATTAAAGGGGGGACCGGGAAACTCAGATTAACTCGGCAAACAACACTTAACATTCACCTTCTCATTTTTACATACTACTTAGCAGTAATATGATTTTCCTTATTTTGTCCTTTAGTCCTCACATTCCATGAGCGATGTTTCTGACAAAGGGGGAAGAATTGCTGTTTTCTGAGTCGGAATCTATCCATCTAACACTTATCGTTGGTTAGTTTTTGCCCTTGAAGTCATATTGTTTTTAGTTCCTTACATCAAGTGGCCTCATGTATTGTCTGGAGCGATTTCCATAAAAAAAAAGAGTTTTTTTAAAGTGTATAATTTACCAAATGCTAAAAGTTACTTTAGTATGATTATGGCACAAGGCTATGAGAGTTTGCTCCTTTTGCATGGCCTCAGACCGAACTTTGGACTAATAGAAGATAATACCGTTTTCTCAACCAAAGCATCATTGTGTCCAGCATTAAACGGGCCTTTGTCAATCAAATTCTCCTCCACTTCCAGCCTCAGATTTGTTGTCAATAACTCGGGGCATTCAGGGCCTAAGTGTGGAAGGTCGAATAACTAGCGGCTGAAAGCTGTCGGCAGAAAGGTCTGGGGTAAACTACCACAAGTAACTTTTGTTCTTTTCCTATCTTTCCTTTTGCTGATTCTTTCTTTTTGTTGAACTTTTATTTTTCTTCTTTTTGTTCTCACGAGAAAGAAGAGCAGTTGTTAACATTCTGTCACACAGATGAGATGGGCGTTTTTGTCTAGCACTGATGATTCGAGTTTTGTTGTTTTTGAAACACAGTGAGGAAATAAATTATATTTTTATACACGATGTCTTGCCCTCTTTTTTATCAGGTGTTTAATTTTTAGCTGCTATGATTCCTCTCTCAAAGTCAAGATAATTAATTCTCTGCAGAGAATTAATGACTAACACCAACTGCGACCAATTATTACCCGTTACGCCAGACAGCAGACCACACGCTTTTGAGGATCTTAAGACAATGTAGGCTCTAGACAATGGTCACCCGCTGCTTCAAACAGGGATCTGACTTTTGTACTCCAAGATCTTGTGGCCCAGTGCCAGAATAATAAGATTTCATACCAGAATATCGTTGTCGGCGCAGCCATACCAAGATACACTCCTTGGACAACATGATTAACGCGGTTCAACCTGAGGTAAAAGGGTTTGTAGAAGGGTAGTACCTTTCTAAGTTGTCTCCATGCATCCCCGCACTATGTGATGTAGAAAATATAGCCTCTCCATAGTTAATGACTCTCCATGCGTGGTGAAGAGCCACATACTTCTTCTGTTAATATGCATTTTGCATAGTCAGAACACGGCAGATTTAGAGGAGTAAACCTTGACCACAAATCCTGCTATTTCACAGGTAGCAGTAGTTCCGGTTGCACTCGTCAACAAACTGATGATATTGTTCTGAGAAGAGCATGACTTCACAGATAATCATATATATTTTACAATGGGAATGTGAAACTGCTCCAAGTAGTGGGGTCCCATGGACTAGATGCAGGTTTGGCGTGTCGCATATACAATAAACCATTAGATAAAGCATAATGAAGCTAATCAATATTAGTCGTGGTGCACACAATTCAGGAATGTTTCACTGTCAATTGATGGATGACTCAAGTCAACCATAACTTTAGGTACAAAGATACACGCCTCTGATTGGGTGAGGCTAGTCATGTGACTATGTGTAGAAAGATTTGAAGTTGTAAAAATAATACCAATAACCGCTACTTCATTTCACTTTTTCCATTTTTAAAGCACAATTTTCCGGTTTTCATTTCTGTTTCACTTGAGCAAATCTAAACACATGCATGTTTAATACCTTTTTCACATTTTTGAGAATATATTATATATATATATATATATATATATATATATATATATATATATATATACTAGTGTTGGGATGATTAATAACAGGAATGGGAAAAATCAGAACTTTTGGGGTTATTGGAATCGGAAAGATTTGAGCTTTATTTCCGATTCCAAAAACGATTCTTTTATTTTCTTCTTGTTGTTTAAAACTTAATTTTCTATTGCTTGTACTAATGATAAAATAATGAATATTTATCTATAGATCATAAAAACGAATTTAGGTAAAAATGGCACCAGAAGAAATGGCACGGTAAAAATGGCACGGTAAAAATGACACAAATGGATAAATGAAGATGCTAAAATAATATTAGAAACGGAATTTTCCACATGTAGGTAGATTAAATAGAGAGGAATTTGTTTTTTAATTTTAATTCATCACAAACCAGGCACATTGCCACCGAGTTGGAAGGAGCACTGTAGATTTGGAGCCATTTCCATAGGGGCATCCTAAGTGGGGAGTTATGCAGCAAGATGTTTGTTCACATTACATTTACATTTCTGCATGTTGGTACAGCCAGGGAAACAGGGAGGGAATTCCAAAGGCTAACAGTTCGAGTAAAGAAGCTATTAGAGTAAAAAGCCCTCCGGCATCTGGGGACCTCAACAGTGAAGGATGGGATTTACTTGATTGTCGGGATGGTCGTGGGTATTTACATTGAGGGGGTACCAGAGCAGCAAGTTCATCACAGCACATTCAATTGGGGTACTTGTAAAACAAGCACAGAGATGCAACATTGCGGCGATGGAACAGCATCTGGAGCTTGGTCGACAATGTGGGACCTATTAGATTATTGATTCTTTTTTTAACCCTGTCTAAGAAAGAGGGACTAATGGCTGGTGCACCAGCCCAGATGTGACAACAATATTCCATGCATGGGGGAATGGTGGCTTTGTAGAGATACAGTTAGAAAATTAAGCTAACATGTCAGGAACTTGGTCATAGACAGGAAGTCACCAGTGACATGTATCGGATAAGCTGATAAAAATTTTCTCTTGTTTCTAAACTGAGACAGCTGCTCTCTCCTCTTTGAGGGATGGACTGAGGAAGACCTCATAGTGTATTATGTAACATTAAGGTACACATGTATACTGTTCAGAAATATTTAAAAAAAAGAATAGTCAATCCCCATATGATTTTGTGCTGTCATTATTAATAAGTCTTTTTTTTTTTGATGGGTCACCGCTTATCAAGGCCCGGGGGCCACTCGAGAATAAAGGTTAAAAATAATTGTTGGTTGGACGTTTGTCACCATCACAATAGGATTGGAAACAGTGGGTGAGAGGAATTATTTAAGACGACTTGATTTTCCAAAAGGATGGCTTAAGAAGTATTTGCTCACATTAGACTTGCCGACGACCATGCTGTAGTCAGTTGAGAAGCAGACTCGTGGTATCTTATTCCACTAATGGGATATTCTAGGAACGAAACTTTGTTTGTAGAAGTTCTATTTGTTATTTTGTACAGAGAGAGAGAAAGGAAAGTTCTTTTCTGTGGTTGTAGCTAGACGTGTTCTTGCTGTGAATGTTTTACAGGGAGGGGGACGAGGGATTGGAGCTCAGTCGAGCATTTACCATGAATATAAATATACAGTAGAGAGAGACTAGCAACATATCTTCTGTGAGAGAGGCTGTAGGGACGAGAAGAGATCATCACTCATCAGATTGCGAAGTCGATTTTGTAATCTGTCAAGACAAGAAAGAGTGCTCCGAGCGGTACCTCCCCACATGTGGCAGCAGTACTCCATCTTAGGACGAATCTGGATGTTATGTAGGCAGAGGATTGCATCAATCTAGGTTGCACTCCCTATAAATCAAGCCCCTGTCATAGTAGTCCGTCCTACTTTAGTGGCAATATACTTTGTTTGGCTTGAACAAACAGAAAAGCCTGTTGAGTTGCTGACTGTATTTTCTTTCAGGCTCTATTTAGAGATTAGTTGGGAGGTGGCTGTAGTGAAGTGGACTGATGACATGGACTGATGACCTTGTGGTACCAAGTTCAAATCCAGTCGGTTCCATTACATCATGTTCACTTATGGATGTTGGCAACCTTCAGGTAGTTCCTCCTGATTCTAGAAGATATCAGTCAGAAAAAAACAATGCTAACAACAGAATCAACTAGGTCAGATAAGTCGTATGTTCATACAAATTTAATTTAATTTAGAGAATGGCCACTCATGGATATTTTGGTATAAGAAAGGAGAAATTGACTGTCCAAGGAAACTACAACATCTGACCACATCTCAACAAGCATCTCCCTTTTGCCAAGATATTCCATTAACAAAAAAAAGCAAACGAAAAAGTGGTATAAAATTGTCTATAGGCGATAAAAATTTTACAGTTTTTTCAAAGATTATGACATGCTGAACGTATTGGAGTTAAAATGTATTTAGTATTACGTATGAAGTCTGAAAAAAAACTTTTTTTTAAATAAGTAAATATGCTAGTATTATCGGCTTATTTCCTAGATGACATGTTTGATTGGATCGAGGTTAGTCACTAAAAACCGGAATCAGAAGTACGTTTGATGAAAAGAAATCTTTTTAGTGACTTATATAAAAATGATTTAAATTAAAATATTTATAAAAATATTTGTTTCAAAACATAATTCTTGTGTTATCGCAAGACAATTTATTTTTTTTAAAAACAATAAAAACATTTTTAAATCTTAAATAAAGTTTCTTAGTTCTTTCACAACCATATTTTAATTTTGATATATTGAGAAAACACACGTGTTGCAAACACACAAGAATTATGTTGTAAAAGAAATACTTTTATAAATACTTTAATTTTTCAAATGAATTATTTTTATAACTCACTGAAAGACTTTAGTTCTTTTCATTACAGTTCGTTTCCATTCCACTTTTTGTATCGATCATGCCGCCATATTGGTAATAAGCTGCTGTACTAATTTAAAAGTGTTAAAAAGTTGCTGTTTTTTCCTATTAATACATAACACTCAATTGATTTTGACTCCAATACGTTCAGCATTTCATAATCTTTTAAAAAAAATATAAAGTTTTTGAGCTATTGCATATTGTCTTTTCGAAAAATCTTAACCGTACTCTAATCTTTACATTTACTTTCCTCCCACCCCCGCAAATAAATGAAAGACTTACTTATCGACTTCTTTCCAAGTTTGTTCCACTTCTGTTACTTCGATTTTCTCTTTTGGTGCCGCCTTCTCACTGGCCCGTTTGGGCGACATGATTGTCTTGGAGTCTTCAGATGGCTTCTTACACTCTAGCAGGCATTCAAGAATTTTGCCATGCATTGGGGATGTTTCCGAGTGGAGTCGGATCAAGGTTTCCAGTTCATTCCAGAATTGGCGATATTGTTCCTCCCTGAAACAAAAAAAAAAGAAAATTTAGAACAAAATATGGAAACTGCAATTAAAAAAAAAAGAGCTAGGAGCAAAGTGTAGTATCTGTACTGATATTACACTTCGTCTTTTCTGTTCTCATTCAGAGGAGAAATACTTCTAAAATGAGACAATTTTTTTTTTTTGTTCCAAATTCAGAGTGGCCCTTTTTGAAGAGCTGGATTTTCCCCCACATGAACCACCAGCCTTGTGTTTAACTCTGTAAATCGGAACATCGGAAAAATCATCATTAGGCTTTATTTGGGGAGATGGGTGTAAATACCTTGCTCAAGGGTGTCTAAGACAGTATTGTGTCATACCCGGGACCAGGAAAAAACAATCATAATATTGAACAAAGAATGAGTAATAATATTATATACTGGCTGAAGTACCCGGCAAATGCACAAGTTCGAAATAAATATAAATAATAAATAAATTATAGAGAGTTCCTGTTTGAAAACATTGTAATATTTGAACTTAAAATAGGAACTCTCTATATTTTCTCATCTCAAAACGCGTGTCTGCATGTAATTTCCTACTGATCTCGACATTTGAGGTACAGTTGTTAAGAACAACAAGCGGATTTCTACTACTTTCTACGAGTGATAAACATGTAACTAGAAAAGAAAAAAAACGAAAAAAAAACGTCTTATTGCACCTCTGAGAAGGACGTTTTTACATCGAAAATTTGGGACTTTTAAATAAATAAATATATTTATTTTTTAAAAATGCATTATTTGGTTTCTAAGCGCTTTTTGAATTCTAATAAATAAATGTTGATTTTTTTTTTCAAATAAATCTTTCATGCCATCAACATCAAAAAACAATTGTCTTGTATGAGCGAAGTCACCACATTCCGTCAGAAAGTGCTTAACTGTGTATGGTGTTTGGCATGCTATACACTCTGGATGAAAATAAAATTTTTGTTAACTTGCTGATACGGCGCAGAACACATGGATAGAATTCACAGCGCTTTTTGAGTTTCGTTCCGACATGTAATACTTCTCTGAAAAAGAAAATAGCTAAAAAAAAATGTATAAACTTTCTTATGTACTTACGTGGTAGCTGAAAAGTACGCAAATTTATCCAGTATTTTTTTAATTAAAAAAAAAAAAACGCCATTTTATCTCTCAGACGTCACCAGCGGGTTCTGCTTCGACAAGGGAAATAACTCCAAATTTCTGGGCTATATTTTGTCAAAGTATTACTTTTTAATATTTATTTTAGTTTAATAACATCTTATGTTGTTTTTATCTTACATAGTACTGAGAACTTGTTTTCCCGCAATTAGTTAAAACAAAAAAATGTTTAAATTGTAGTTATTTCGCTTGTTGAAGCAGAACCCGCTGGTTACAAATGGCGTCTGAGAGATAAATTCATGTTTTCTTTTATTTAAAAAATACTGAATGAATTTGCATACTCTTTTGTGTACAGTCTTCTTTTTCAGCTACCACGTAAGTACATAACAAAGTGTACACGTTTCTTTAGCTATTTTCTTTTACAGAGAAGTATTACATATCGGAGCGAAACTCAAGAAGCATCGAATTCACTTTCGAAGGACTTGTTATATATTATATATAGAGAGAAATCTGAAGTAGAGAACAGGTAAGTCACATGACGTCACCAACAAAGTTAGGAGACGCTGCTAGTCATTATTTTAACATCGCACATAGACTTTTAATCAATTGAGAATTACACTTTGATCCTAGCCTGAAGGCCATGACCATCGTCTGCCTTATAGAAAAGAAACATTTCATTTTTCAACAAATCAATGAAGCATAAAAATCTAAAGGAGTTGCTATTTCCTCAAATAAACAAGTCAGACCATATGCGAAGTACAATTGCTGAAGTTTGCATATATATATATGTACTTAAGCTTTATTTTTTATTTATTTTTTAATGCAACTTTGATTCCTATATAATTTTATTGCTAGCTACCATATTGCAGAATGGTTCTTGGATATAGTGTTTAGATAATATTATTATTATTTTTATTTTTTTATTATTGTTATAATTAATGTTATTTGATATGCAAATTACTATATCATACGGTAGTCTTAAGTGTAATATATTATTATTATTTTATTATTATTATTATTTTATGTATATATTAGTGATATTTTAAGCTGAATTATTTCGACACTTGATTATTGGGGAAATGGTCGTATAATCAGTACCATTGGAGAGCCATGAATATTAAAACTGTCCTGTTTTTAAATCTCCGAAACAGTTTACATGGTAAACAGCTGATGATCCCCGTGCTAATATTAGACGCTTAAGGTTTCCTGTTTTTGTTTCACTCTTAGATAATTAACCCCCCCTTTTTTATTTCTATTTTTTTTATTTTTTTATTTTTTTAATTTTTTTTTTATTTTACTTATATTTTTTTCATTTATTAATTTTCCAACGAATGTTAAGTCTGCAATATCTTGGATTTAGTTAGTTTGTCTGGGAATTTAAACTGCATTTTACATTTTTTTATTTTTATTTTTTATTTTTTTTTATTAATGACTCAAAGCTTCTTTAGACTATATATGTGTAAAGGAGTAAGGCTACCAACATTTGTAAAAAGTTTTTTTCAACATTTATTTATTATTTTATCATGTTATATAACGCGTTTCAAGCGGTGGTCCGCTATCATCAGATATGTAAATCCATTTGAAGAAATGTCTTTCGATTTGAAAGAGTGTTGTTTCATTTCAAGACATTTCTTCAAATGGATTTACATATCTGATAAGAGCGGACCACCGCTTGAAACGCGTTATATAAAATTATAAAATGTTAAAATAACAAAATAATAAATAAATGTTGAAAAAAGCTTTTTACAAATATTGGTAGCCTTACTCCACTACATATATACTTTTCTCTCGTTGGAACGGCACTAATACTGTACTACCCTCTTCTCTCTCTCTCTCTCTCTCTCTCTCTCTCTCTATATATATATATATATATATATATATATATATATATATATGTATGTATGTGCGTGTGTGTGTGTGTGTGTGTGTAAACAAGATTTCGTTACATTTCAAAGACCAAGATTTTATTTATCTTACAAAACATTTTTTTTTCAAAACAAACTTTTTTGGTACAATTTTACTGTTCCGTTTCGTTCAGTAGGGAACCAACCAACATTTGTTTGTCATTATCGGATCTTTCTTCTCTGAATTCACCAAAAGCAGAGTGCTCGATTATTAAGAAAAATTCCAAAATAAGAGCGTAATATTTACTTATATATGTATTACAGAAGATCAGTACCATCGGTTTCAAATTCAACAAAGGGGAATAGCACGTGGCCGCCCTTAATAGGCTTTCAGCAGTCTCTATTTAGCAACAAACCGAAACAGAGGCTGAGGACAGTCCATAAAGGGCGGTCACGTGATGTTCCACTTTGTTGGATTCAAAACTGACGGTACCAATGTTGTTTTGATCTACTGTAATACATATATAAATATATAAATATATATATATATATATATATATTATATTATATTAATTTCTTTTAGTTAACATAAAAGTTTTTGTTGTAGCTCAATAGTGTACGACTAGAGCTCTTAATTTAACATCAGTTAAATAAGTGCTTCCCTTTTAAAAATTGTGAGTGAAAAGCAAATATGTATAAGTTAAATGAATGTTGGATGCATTTTAATTTTTTCAGCCTGACTGACGAATTTTTATTCACTGATGAAGCCTCCTCATGAATATCGATGATATTTTGTATATGATGAAAATATATGTTCTTAAAATAGCCAGAAGCAATTGTTGTGAATAAAAGTGGTTTTGAAGGAAATAACTAAAGTCTGCATTAAGTAAACACTGGTATGTTTAATTTCAATGACCAAGTCTTTATTCATTTTTTCCTACCGAAATTCAAAACAATTCAGTGTAATTTGACGACCGTTTCGTGCACAAACAAACAACTGGAAATAAACATGTAATTAGCAGGATCTTTCGTTTATGCAGCTCATCAGAAAACCAAGGATCTGTACCTGGAAGAAGACCTTGAACAAAAAATACACAAAAAAACTTATAAACACATCTTACATAGAACCTAGTTCCTCATATATATATATATATATATATATATATATATATATATATATATGTGTATCGAGGCAGCATATATATATATATATATATATATATATATATATATATACAAGAAAAATGTGATTCGTTTAGTCACCCATTGAACTTAAGTTAGATTGTTTGAATCAGGAAGACCGACAATAAATTCACTTTCCTCTTGAAGAGACAAGACATTCCCTAGATTACCAGAATGATGCCAAGAATTACAGCTGGTATGAAAAAAGTCAATTTGTAAAGCCAGTTAAATTTAATAAAATAACAAAATAAAAATCTAAAATTAGCTTCTTTCTGTTTGCTATATGTCTCTCTTTTTATCTCTTTCCCTTTCGGCTCCGGGTTAAATAGTTTTACTACTCGTGGTGTTATTTCCTTTTTTATATAATGGACCATTCCAATCTTTTTATTCTTCCCTTTCTTTATTGCATTCGACTGTTAATAAACAGAGAGAATGATGAAGCGAGAGTATTAGTATAAAATAAAAGCGGAGGGGGAAGGGGGGCCACACAACATACATTAAAAGAGTAAGAGAGTGACTAACAGTAACTTTGTAAAAGATGTGTCACTTTGTGAGTAAATTACAAATTGAGGCTAAGTGGACCCATTAAATAAATTGAAAAAAAAACATAACTCAATCCCCAAACCAAGGAATATTTTATAATGTATTTTGTGTCATTAAAGTATATAGGAAAAAAAATCAAAGCGAAACAAACGTTAATGAACTCAGATATATATGTCTTACAGAAGATCAGAACAACATTGGTACCGTCGGTTTCAAATCCAAACAAAGGAGACCTATAGTTGGTCTCCTATGCCGGACTCTCTTCGGCCTCTGTTTATGTTTGTGTGCCCATGGCTAACTTAGACAAGGATCGAACCTTCGATATTGATGTCAATAGTCTGGTTAGATCCTGGTGTTAGTTAGCCATGCTGATGACGGCTGTGAGCCAGAAATACGTGTCCATGGATTACTTTTATATACATATAAAATTAATAAAAATATATTTATTAACGAAAAATCCGTCCTATAAAGTTAAGGGCGACTAATTGTTTTTACATTTTTTTTATGGAAGTCGCTCCAGACAAGGCATGAAGCCACTTGATGTTAGACGCTAAAAAAAATACTAAAAAAACTAACCAACAATAAGTACTAAATGGATAGATTCTGACCCAGAAAACAGCAATTCTTCCCCCTTTGTCAGAAGCATCGCTCATAGAATGTAAAGACTAAAGGACAAAATAAGGGAAGTGAGAGTTACGAAGCTGTCGAAAGTAAACCCACAGTCCACTTAATGCAATCTTCTGCATTAATCTGTATCACTTAGGAAGTGAACAATCGAAATAGTAGTAAGCAATATAACAAACACTACCATCACCAATAAAAACAATTACATGAAATACATTAGATATATATATATATATATATATATATATATATATATATATATATATAATACACATATCTAACTTTATAAATCTAAATATATAAGAGAAACTCACAAATATGGGAAATCAATCAAATGCTAGATGCCAGAATATAATTTGTAAAGAATAAAAGAACTTTCCAGTGAAAATGTCGGTGGCAGTTTTCTTTTTCTGTTGTTGTTGTTGTCAAAAATGGACGAATAAGATGAAGATCAATTGTCATCATTTGCAACAGATGAAGCCGTGACCAAATGGAACAATGCTTTCAAGCGTTTCCACATCAAACATGTCAAAAGATGATGCTTCGAAAAAGAAAAGCAACTCAGCAAATCAAACCTGATGGAACCCAAAATGCAATACTCTAACTCACTAACCAGAGATGAAGAAATACTATATATATATATATATATATATATATATATATATATATATATATATAATAATATTTATGAATAAATATTAATTATTTCTTACCTACAGACATCGATGTTTCATGCTAACGCAATCTTCAGTGCAGGAAGCTAATTCCCAACGGTCGGCGGGCGTGAACCCCGATCACAAATCGCCACTGATTTATAGTCAAGACTCTTAACCCCTCGGCCATAGTGAACTAGTTATTAATTAGGGAGGAATTTAACTTTGTAAATAGCGAATCGGCGGCTAAATTTATATATATAAGAGTGAAAATAAAGCACATATATTTAGACAGTATCCTCGAGAGTCTTCGGTCTCTCTGTACTAGGGTTTGTCAGGACAACCTGACATGAGGATACTTCACCCTACAAGTAAACTCTGACCCAAAATTCAAAATAACATAGTATTCGCAGCACAAATAAGATCCCCTGAGCACGGCTATAAACCTGCTCATGCGAGGTATAGTGCACCTTCTAGTGATGTTACCTCAAGTAACAACACTTAGCTGGATACTCCACCAGACTAGATGAATTCTTGTCCTGGAATCTACTTCCATAAAATGTTATACATATCATTTAAATTTCATAAAAATAGGATATATTTGAAGTTTTAAGGGGGTTATGCCCCCATAGCCCATTAGGGGTGCACTTCCATAGCCCATTAAAGGTTCACTTCCATAGCCCATTAGGGGTGCACTTCCATAGTCCCATTAGGGGGTGCAATTCCATAGCCCCATTAGGGGTGCACTTCCATAGCCCCATTAGGGGTGCACTTCCATAGCCCATTAGGGGTGCACTTCCATAGCCCCATTAGGGGTGCACTTCCATAGCCCATTAGGGGTGCACTTCCATAGCCCATTAGGGGGTGCAATTCCATAGCCCCATTAGGGGGTGCAATTCCATAGCCCCATTAGGGGGTGCACTTCCATAGCCCATTAGGGGTGCACTTCCTGAGCCCCATTAGGGGTGCACTTCCTGAGCCCCATTAGGGGTGCACTTCCACTGCCTTCAGTGAGAAATTCCACAAAGAATATAGTTTTAGATTTCATGAAGATTCTCTAACTTTTCATTTCTATAGGGAGCACACATACATTACACACACATACATTGAGTTATATATATATAAAAAATATACACATACCTAACTTATATATATATATAAAATACATGGATATTTTTTAAGTTCATTACTATTTTTGAAATTCTGCATTTTTTGCATAGTTCCAGTAGGTGTATCTGAAAAAATGTCTGAATGTCACGCAGATGGCGTCCAATTAGTCTCCGAAAATTCTATAAGTCGACGAATTTTTACCAGAACTACTGTCCACCATTTTTTTCTACCTCTAAAATACTTGTTGATTTTAAATGGAATAAAACTCGCACATATACAAACAAGTGATAAAAAATAATTTACTCTCAACACGTTGATCACTGAATTGCAACTACATACACATTTAAGCATGTAATTTTACATTTAGCTTCTTTCTTTGCGTCAAAGAAAAATGCATAAATTTAAAAACCAAACAAATAAAAGATAATCTTTCATTAACCCTCGTCACTGAATTTTAACCACATTCCGACGATTGTCATTTGAATTTAGTGCACATAAATCGGCAGCCAATCACAGCACTGCATACTCCTGATAAGAAGACATTTATAATACAGTTTTATCAGAAATCTTCAACCAGAAGAAAAAGTAAAATGAAACAGTTGACAAACCACAAAAAGTAAAAAAAGCACTTAGAAAAAGTTTTTTTCAATAAAAGAAGCGAAATATTTGTCCACTAATTTTCTTTTAATGTGATCTTGTCTTCTATATTTTGTGTTTATCTATTTTCCATTTTATTTTCTAGATGCACTCGGTTGGATTTTATCCTTATAATCTATTATAACAAATGGCAATTGTCTGTGCGTCCAGGTAACAGTCAGAAACTACATAAGACACACCCACAAAGCTGATATATTCTTTTTCAGTATTGCCTTGGACAGAATATGGGCACGCTTTTCTTTGTTGTAATATTCATTCATTTGGGGGTCACCAAATACAAAATTAGTCGTAAGGAGGGGGGGAGGGAGAGTTGACATTTAGAGCGATTTGTTTTCAATCGATATTTGATCTGAAACTTGAACTAAAATACACTTTCTTGGCCTTCAAGCTAGGATAAAAATGTAGTATCTGTTCTGGCTTCTTTCTTGACTGGGAGAGGAGGAGAAAATAGAGGGAAGGGAAAGAGTTTGAAGGGGAGTGAGGGGAGAGGAGGGGATAGAGAGGTAGAGAATATTTAAAAGAAAGATATTACACTTTTTAACTCTTCTATTTTGTTGTCCATGCACCCGGGCAACGCCAGATAGCCATGCTAGTTTTATATATGACACTAGCTGTCCCTACCCGGCGTTGCACGGGAGTTTTATAACTTTTATTTTTGTTTCTAGCTAGAAAGAGAGATATATTGAGCGAAACAGTATTAACAGAGCAGTTAGTACATACAAATATATAAACAAACACATACCTAACTATATATTTCTTTCTCGAGAAATAATACATACAAATATAGAGAGAGAAAGAGAGAGAAAAAAAGAGTATGATTTAGCAGTTATCTCACCTTAAAAAGGGAGAGCGGAACACTGTTGTCAGAATCTTATTGTTTTTCTTATAAAAAAATGCAAGGCATATTTCTTTCGCATTTAAAAGTGTCAGTGTCACAACGGCTGAATTAGTAAGACGCCGGGGTTCATAATACTTAGATCCAGAGATTTGAATCGTTCGACCGGCGGTATGGTTACTTAATTTCTATACTGACAAGTGTAAAAATACGAAACATAAATATTTCTATAGATATAAAAATATTTATTTTTTACATTAGATAATATATATATATATATATATATATATATATATATATATATATATATATATATATATATATATATTATTTAATTAAATATAGAAATATTTTTATATCTATAGACATATATGTTTTATATATATATATATATATATATATATATATATATATATATATCATCATCATCATCATCATCATCAACCGGTTTATTTGTTGAATCAGGCCACAATTAATCCTCTGATGAGGGTGGGGCCTGATTGTCTAGTCTCGAAATCTAAGTCTTCCTCTCCACTCCTGTCTTTGGCAAGGTTTGATGGAATCCATACCCATGGCCTTCCTATCACGTTTGACTACGTCCTCCCAAGTCAACTTGGGTCTGCCAGTGGTGATGTTCTCTGCTGGCACATTCAACTTTCGGACTTTAGCAATCCAGCCATCGCTACGCTCAATGTGACCCAACCAATGCAGTCTGTTCTATATATTATACTATATATATATTATTTAATTAAATATAGAAATATTTTTATATCTATAGACATATATGTTTTATATATATATATATATATATCATAGATGCATTCCAATGACCAAAGGAACAATCAATCTATTACCATACCTTTCATTTGTTCTTTCAATTTTTTAGTTTTCATATATCGTCAAGCAACCACAACCATACTTTTTTCTGTTCCTTCAATCTCTTTATTTTCATATATCAGCGAGTACTTGTAATTCCTCTTTGTATCACAGACAAACAAAATTTTAAATATGTTTATATTGTATTTTTTAAATTTATTAATGTTTATTTTTACCAAATGCAATGCCTTTACTACATCTTACGCGCGTTTCGCAGCAAAATCAAGAGAAATACACAGGCTTCATCTTAACTTTGTTGCTCATCAGAGAAATTGTTCATTCAGAAGCAATTGGAAAAACACACGGATCAAAGATATGGGAAAAGAGGATACAAAAGTTCAAAATGAGCTCTTGTCTGTGAGACAAAGAGGAATTACAGGTATTTGCCGATATATGAAAGCAAAGAGATTGAAGGAACAGAAGTTGTGGTTGCTCGATGATATATGAAGATTAAGAAATTGAAAGAACAGACGAAAGGTATGGTTATGGATTGATCGTTCCTTTGGTCATTGCAATGCACCTATAATATATATATGCTCTGAAGCGTGTAATACAACTTCATTGAGCTTGCAATTTGGAACATCTTCGAATATTACAAAGAGTATATACTTAAATAAATATTTTTTTGTAAGAACCCATATATATATATATATATATATATATATATATATATATATATATATATATGTTTCTTTGCAATTCTATTTAAAAAAAATTTTAATTGGATGTCTGGAGCGAACGTAGAAAACAACACAAAACCTCTATAGAAAATTAAAAGTTAAATTTAATTATTACGATATTATGTGGCCATTAAATTATAAACTGAACAAAATTGTTATAAAACTAATTTTATGAAAGAATTAGTTGAGACACGAACGATGCATGCACCTATTTGTTTACATTTTGCTCCAACAATTCTTTACATCGTATAAATGTGTACTGATAGCGACAGCTCCTTTTTTGCGGTCTCCAAAGTAATAAAGTTATTATATTTATTAAAAATAAATAAAAATGTGGGCGATAATAAATTGACACACACACGCACCTGTTTGTTTGCAACAATTTAATTCTTTAAATCGTATACAAACACGAAAAAATGAAGAATTCCAAGTTAAATTACGATACTATCAAATAAATCAAATGAAAATTGCAATGTATTTGCAAAATTAATCTTCTCTATATAGAAAACTCAATGTCTTTGTGTGTGTGATCTCTATAGAAAGAAAGGTTATTGAATCTACATGAAATCTAAAAGTGTATTCTTATGTAAAATTTAGACAACGGAAGTGTTCCAGAATCTTTAAGTGCACTCCTAATATTACTATAAGGGTATAACCTCCTTTAAGACTTCAAATATATCCATATTTTTATGAAATTTAAATCATATGTATGAAATTTTCTGGGGAAAACAATGGAAGTGGTCCTGAATCTTTAAGTGCCCTTCTAACCTAAGGGAACTAGAGGAGGGGGGGGCGAACCTCCTTTAAAACTTCAAATATATCCTATTTTGATGAAATTTATAGCATATATATAAAATTCACCAGGGAAGACAATGGAAGCAGTTCCAAATTTCTACGTTATCCTCGATGTGTCGAATATCTACATGCCACACCTCTAAAACTTCAAAAACTTATGATGAAGGATTTTGAAAATGTCAACTTTGTGGTTATCTGTCGCATATTTTTCAAGTTTTAGCCGGACATACAAACACACATACACACGGACAACTGTATTTTATATTATAGATTATAGAAGACTAATCAAAAAATAAATATTGATCAGGATTAAATATTAAAATCGATCATTTTTATTTTTTAAGAATACAGAGCAATATTTGCCATAATTAACTTGCAAAACAGAATTAAGTATTAACCTTGTATTAAAAAATCTATTAACGTTAAAGAAACATGAATAGACTGGTTTTACTTTATGTATAAGATGTAGATGTAGTTGAAAGACAGTGAAATTGAGTAACGTCATTATGTATTCAACATGGCCAACATCAATTAGGCAAATTAAACTGAAGTGTTTTGAAAGTATATTGAACTAGAAGAGTACCCATCCCAGAACAAGTAAAATTGATTACATGATTTTGATTGTCTAAAATTTAAAATTTAAGCTGAAGGGGTCTTACGAAGAAACTGAAATATGGCCCTATATTGTCACTCAAATTTCAGAGAAAACCAAGGGTCGTTGCTACCGAGAAAGCAATGGTAAACGGCTGTTGCGATAACACAAAAGATTTGCAAAGATTAGAGAGTTCTGGAAATCTGAGAAGACTTGCTGTCACTCAGATTCCAGGCAAACACCACTGGTTATTGACAGTGAGCAATCATGGATAACGACTTGTGTGAGAACTCACAGTGAATATAATAATAATAATAATAATAATAATAATAATAATAATAATAATAATAATAATAATAATAATAATAATGGCACTAACCTCGGCTGATACCACGCAAAATAGTCGAGAAGGGTCAAGGGAAGTGCAAAGACCGAGGAAGGAGAGCACTAACCAGACCTCCACTGGAAGGGTGCAGAGAGTACTGGGATCTTACTACGGCTTATTGCCTCCCAAATCCCAGGGAAGACTAATGACCGTTGCAAGAAACAAGGGTAAGAAGCTGTTGCGATAACGCAGAGTTATTTGCAATCGTTATCGAAAGAGGTGGAGAGTACTGGAAATCTGGAGAGAATTGTTGTCACTCGGACTCCATGGAACACCACCGGTTATTACCAGTGATAATCACTGCTGATGACTTATGTGAGAACTCCTAGTGAGTTGATAATAATAATATAGAAGTAAACAAACTTATTATTTTTAATTAGACAAGAAGAATGTCTTAACAGATATATCACAGTTTATGAATTTTCGAACGAAATCAAAGTCGAATAAATAGGCGTAGTGAACCAACGGATCACGGGTACGTCTAGTTCCGGTAAACACGTCGATTCCCGACCCATGTAATTTTATCTGAAAGACGATATGGGGTGGGGGGGGGGGTGATTAACTATTCTGTACTTTCACCTAACAATTTAATAAACAGAATAGTTAATCAACCCCCACCTCCCTATGTTAAGAATGGCCTTCTAAATTATAACGTTATTATTTCAGTCCGGTCCGTAAACTGTATAAGTACCCTTTTTTAATTTATTTTCTAACTAATTCTCTCGATTTTTCTTATGGGTTACAATAAAAAAAATTTCAATTATCTCCCCTTTCAACTGACTCTTCTAAAATAAAGATGCAAATTTCATCTTTCCCCAATAATACAGAAGCACCCAATTAAAACATAAAACTATTTTATTTAAAATAATTAAAATATTTAAGTTTTCAAAGATAAATACATAAAAATATTTGTTTCAAATTCTTTTGTTTTTGCAACATATAAAAATACAATTAAAAAAACAATGAAAACATTATAAAGTATTAAAAAGTTTGAAAAAATTCATATATTTTTAACAATATAATTCAGTAAACACATTGTCTTAAATATTTTAATTGTTTTAAACAAAATATTTTATATTTTAATTGTTTTCAATAAAATAGTTTTATAAAAGACTACTTCTTTTCGTTTCGTCCTACTTTTCTCTGTTCCAACTTTTGAACTACTGCACATCGTCTTTCAGATAAAATTACATGGGTCGAGAAACCCTACTTCCATACTAAAAACACCAATCTCACACAGACATAAACCTATAAAACCCTGAAGAAAAAAGTAACAAAAATGGCCTGCTTTTGATTTCTACATATCACTTCATGTTCAATAAGTATCAAAATTGGTTTAGACGAAACTTTCCTTGAAAACTTTTCTTTAAAATTTCGGCTCGCAGGTAAAGATCGATGATCACAGGTGACGGTTAAAGTGTATTGATTTGACCCTCGCTTTCTCAAACAATCAACGTAACGAGCAAAGACATGATTAGGAGGGGGGAGACAGATATACAGGTAGTTGAACCATAAGTTGACCACCAAATGTGATATCACAGTATACATCCGCCTTATCAGAATCGTTTTTATAACTCTGTAATACGCATGCGTACGGACTGAAATCCAATCCCCCTCCCGTCAAAGAAAGATGAAACGTTTATCGTATTGTTGTTGTTCATATTAAGATTAAATAATAAAGTTTTCTAACTTTGTTCAAATTGGTCAACAGTATATGTAAATTAATCTCTCTCTCTCTCTCATATATATATATATATATATATATATATATATATATGATGGACTCTCCCGTCGATTTCGACGTATGAGTGCCCTGTAAGTGGCTAGCCGCACGTGTAATTGTGAAGCAAGAGTTGCACAATCACGAAAAACACCTCTCCTGAGTCGGCACTGCTTGATTCCAATGACAAGCAGTTCAAAACGACTGGAAACAATGCCGAGATAAGCAGAGAGCACATACAGCACCTGGTATTCCTAAATGATCACCCATTTAGTATTGGCCAGGCTCGACGTCGCTTAATATATATATGTGTGTGTGTGTGTGTGAGTAATTTCGGTAGGAAATCCGTGTATGAGAACTCAATGTAAAACAGAGCAGGAATAAATTTTGAAAGAAAAAAAAACTATGGTGCTTCTGCTGTTTCGCCCCGACATGTAAGGTCTCTCTTAAAAAAGAAAATAGCAAAAGAAATGTATAAACTTTGTACTTATGTGGTAGATGAAAAAAAGACAGTACACCAAAAATTACGCAAATTCACCCAGTATTTATTAAATTAAAAATAAAATCGATTTTATCTTTCAGTAGCCATTTTTGTTAAACTAGTAAACAAAATTTGAGTTATCTCCCTTGCCTATTTCATAAGTGAAAATGTATACCGATACATAAGATCGTTTTTTTTTTCTTTTTCTTATAATTTAAAAAATACTGGATGAATTTGCATAATTTTTTTCTGTACAATCTTATTTTCAGCTAACATGTAACTACATAACAAAGTTTATACATTTCTTTAAATTTTTGAATGTCGGGGCGAAACAGCAGAAGCACAAAAACTACTCACACATTTGAGCTGTAAGCATTATAATTTATTTCGACTCGTTAGGTCTCATCAGATGCTTAATCAAACAGCTACATCTGCAAACTGGGGCTTCAGTTTCCAAATGTAGCTGGTTGATTAAGCATCTGATGAGACCTAATGGGTCGAAATAAATTATAATGCTTACAGCTCAAACGTGTAAGTAGTTTTTTTTCTTTTAAAATGCATTATATATATATATATATATATATATATATCAACATTAATAATAACTGTGGGGTTAGAGCGCTAACTTGTGGAGTCTAGGTTGATTCTGTAATTGTGTTCGGATCCTACGACCGTCTAAAATTATCACTTCCTACAAAAGCTTGAAACGCCGGCGTCTGTAGGTAAAAATAATTTAATATTTACTTAATAAATATTGTTATAAGCCCCTTTAAGAAATTAGAGTTGAGCCCTGTTAGGGGAGTTGCAAATAGACTGTCACTTAGCTTTACGCAAGGTTCCAGCAAAGTTCGTTGAACCCTCTCGATTATCTACTGTCTGTTGCCCGCTTTCTTAGGCACAAATAGAACTTAATTTCTCTTCTTTACGTTGTAATTCCCCGTGGCCGTGGGGTTAGAGCACTAACTTGCAGTGTCTAGGCTAGTTCTGTAACTGGGTTCTGATCCTCCGACTATTTAAAATTATCATTTCCTACACTGATGATAGCAAAAGCTCGAAACGCTGGCGTCTTTTGGTAAAAATAATTTAATATTTACTTAAATATTGGTATATATATATATATATATATATATATATATATATATATATATATATATATTAGCGCTTGCCCCGTGGCTCAATGATGAGAACTGCCGCCTATCAACTTGATAGGTTGATGGTTTGATTCCTGGCTTGCGATGGGTGCTAGTCTGAAGAGCTGTGATACAGCGAAACAGTCTGCCTGTGGATGGCTGTATAAGGTGCCCTTCATGGGTTGAGCACTGTCGTTAAATGATATCGCCTGCTGCTTCTTAGCATAATGTAAAGATCTTTGTAAATAAGCAAATAGAACACTGTAAAGGTGGCCATCAATATTTATATAAAGACATTGTAGATATCATTTACCAGAGCCTGTCTCGTGGCTCAGTTATGAGAACTGTCATTTAGATGGTTGATGGTTAGATTCCTGGCTTGGAATGTGTGCTAGTCTATCCGCACTGAAGAGCTGTGCTAAAACATCACCTTCGAGTGAATTCAAACTTTTTATAAATAAATGATAGGATTGATTAACTATATCAAAGAAATACCACTTAATTTAAATTTTCGAATGTCTGCGTATTTTAGTGTGCTAGATCTGAACTGAAAAATTCAAAATGGCGTCCTAATGACCTTTTTTACACGTGTAAGCATTCTTTCTTTGTTTTTGCCCACAATGACCCACTGTGTGGTGTAGGTTTTTTTTCAAGACTTTTCAATTTGAGAACTTTTCTTTTTTGTTAGATTATTTCTGATGATCCTGAAGTGTTGCAGAGCCGATAATTGACATAATAATATTTGGTTTGCACACCACAAGAGAAACGAATCGTAAAATATACATCTCACAGGAATGTTATGTTTTAGACATACTGTGTTTATATAAAATGGCTCAATAATAAATAAAGCTGTTTATTAGGTATGATTCTTTTTTTATTGATACAATAATTATTTGGCTACACATTTGCTGACATATTTCGGTCAGAACTAGAGTTAGGAGAGAACTCGAGTGTCTAAGGTTTCTCTGTACCGTGGTTTGTCAGGACAACCTGACATGAAGATACTTCCTCCTACAAGTAAACCCTGACTAAATATTCAAAATAACAGTGTTCGAAGCCCAATAAGATCACCTCAGTATGGCTAACCAACACTAGCTAATACAGTAGCAGTTCTGGTCAGTAAGTAAACAGTTTGTATTTGAATGGATTTTTTTAGACAAAATTGTATATAATTCAGAAAGTTTAAAAGGGTTCAAATTGGGAATTAGTGCTCAGACGATTGGAAATCTGGAATTAGCGTGTTTAAAATGTAATTATCCGGACATTTATAGTATTTCGGAGTTTAATATTTAAAGAATTTATAGATTTACCAGTTATTTAAATATAAGATACTTTAATATATTACTGAAGTTAGGATTGGGAACGGCGTCAATATGTTTGCAATAAGTGAGTTCTAGTATAAGGATTATGGGGTTGGTTTAAATTATGTAACCGAAGTGATGACATGGAGTATTGAAATTACAGATAAGGGGGGGGGGCAAATGGGCCATTATAGTAGTAATCTTAATTTAAAAAAAGCAGAAGTCTCACATGTATAAACATTCAAATATACCTCATATCACTTTATATAAATAGAGATAAGTGTTTGAAGCTAGACTATATATATATATATATATATTTTAGAGGTAAAAGATGAGAATAAAGAATTGTAAAGATACAATATTTATTTATTAAAACATCAAAAGTTCAAAAGTTATCCATCACCTCAGTTTATAACAACGTTTTATTCGGCTCTGACTTAAACTATCAGATCTGTATATATATCTATCTATAACCTGCCGATATTCGTTTCACCCAGGAAGCGATGGTTGTTCGAAATCTTCAATTTTTTATATATACCGAACTATAACAGACAAAAATCAATCCGAACCATATGAAAGGAACAATTCCAGCACCAAACTGATACTAATACACAAACGGGATAAAATGGAAGTTACCAATTACCGTGGGACCACCAGCATCTTACAAAAACATTTGGATTCCTGAACAATTTGAGTATTGCTTTCTTTTTCAAGCATTCATTCCCAAATAACAGATGCTTTTATTTTTATTTTTATTTTATTTTGTCCTGACGTGTTTTTAGATAACTTCCACCCTGATTTTACGCTCCCACCTCAACATAAGACTCTTCACCTTTGGCCCTTATTTTGTTCTTTATTTCTACTTTGTTTTACTTTATATAAAATTTTCAAAGTGTTGCCGATAATATTTACAACTACATTATCGGCTTCCCCATCCTCTGATGAGAAGAATTTTTTTCTTTGAAAATCCATAGATTAAGGATATGAGGCTCCTTGCTCTGAACTTTTGATGTTTTAATAAATAAATATTGTATCTTTACAATTCTTTATTCTCATCTTTTATCTCTAAAATAAATTGCTCTATTACATATATTGAGCTTTACACTATCACGATAGATTATTATTATTAAACGATAATTCAATTATCGTTATATAATTCAACATTTAAATATTATACATGGACGGCGGAACCGGGGGGGGGCAGGAGGGGCTTGAGCCCCCCACTTTTTGACTTGCCCCCCCCCCCCCCCGCACTTTACGGTCATCAATAATGAAGTTATATATGCATGTGTTTAACCGGGCCCCCCCACTTTTTAGGAGAGCCCCTCCCCCCACTTTTATAACTGTGCCGCCGGTCCTGTTATATATATATATATATATATATGATGGTCTCCATTCAGTCTCAGAAGACAATAGACATGTGTAATAGTTCAGGGTTGCTCAATCCTCAACCATTCGTCTCCTGAATTGGCACTGCCTGATTTCAATTGCAATGAGAAGTCCCGGACGATTGGAAACATACAGCACATATTCCCAAACGGTCACCAATTTAGTACTGACCAGGCTCAACGTCGCTTAACTTCAGTGATCCAGCAGGAACCGATGTGTCAACGTGATTATGCCGTATAATACTATAATATATATATATATATATATATATGGTACTCTTATAGAGAAGGGTCGCGTTTCTATGACTTCGCGTCGTCAACATTCGGGCAGGCGAAAACTGCCAAACGATAAATTGAAGACTGGCAGACGATAAATTTAGACGAAGAAAATCAAAGTAAAATACATATATTATAAAAATAAAGAACGAACAAGCCATAGCTAAACAACTGTTATTAATTAGATGTTTTTTTTGTCAAAGGAACCATTGTTAATGAAATGTTTTAAAATAAAATGTTTTTCTTTTGTGCACCGAAAAGTTTCAAAAGATGATGATTTTTTTTTATATAACAAACAACGAAACCACTGTTTCTACCAATTTCTTGTTTGTTTTTTCCCATTTTCTTTGTCAATGTTTTTTTTTTTACATTTTCTGAGTTAGGGTTTAGGGGTTAGGGTTAGGGTTTAGGATTAGTCTTTCGCTAGAAGTGACCGTTGCTGACAACTCAATGAGTCCTTCGGGAGATTCAACGTGCTGACACACATCGTAGAAATTCATTTTTTCTTTTAACGCACTGCAAATCGTAGAAATTAATTTCTTCCAAAAGTTATCGTCTGCTTGCAACCTGATTATTTAATGCCTGATGCAACCTGATTGGTTAATAGTTTTGTCAACTCTCGGGCGCTTCCGAGACCGGGTCGAACGTTGATGACGTAAAGTCACAGAAATACGGTGCGTTCTCTATAAGAGTACCATATATATATATATATATATATATATATATATATATTAATTGAATAGTCGATTAAAAGGGCACAGGATGGGATAAACAAAACAGGGAGGGGGGCTCAATGTTCCTCGTTTGTTCATTATTTTCGCTAATATTATTGATTCATTTAGACTATTGGTTTCTCCTGACAAGATGATAGTCGAAAGAGCTCGAGATTTTTCCGCAAATTACTTTCAAAAGTATATATAAATTTTGTACCTCCAAACATTTATATATATATATATATATATATATATATATATATATATATATAAGTGCAGGTTAGTAGTCCGAGGCTGTAGCAATGCGATGTAGTTGCCGGAAGGTGGAAAGAGTGAACAGAAATAAACGAAGAGAGAAAACGAATCTCAAAACGATTTATTAAAAATTTCACAATTTTTTAATTTTTTAATTTTTAAGAAATTTTAGTGAAATTTTTAATAAATCGTTTTGAGATTCGTTTTTTCTCATCGTTTATTTCTGTTCACTCTTTCCACCTTCCGGCAACTACATCGCATTGCTACAGCCTCAGACTACTAACCTGCACTTATATTTACCAGCAATGCTTCAAGCAAACTACAATCTCCTTATATATATATATATATATATATATATATATATATATATATATATATATATATATATATATATATGTATATGTATATATGTATTTATTATTATATTTTTTCATTGAGAAATCCCTTCTGTTTGACATTCCTGAAATCTGTGCATGGACGTGTATTTTTAAGAACAAGGGATGCATCTTCTCTGGTAAAACTAAGAAAACAAAAATTAAGAATTCTTGGAGAGGGGGAGTAGAAAAAGAACAAAAGGATCCAATCTGAAAGCTGACACATCATCTCGAAATGATTGCTTCCTTGGAAGAAGAACAACATTCCCCAAAGAGAATGATTTCTACTCAGATAATGAAACACAAACAAGCTTTCATGACAGTGAGATGCTGTAGTCGTATTTGCAGCAGAATGCCAGTGTCGTAGACATGAGTCATGCGAAATGAAGGAAGAAATGACGATCAGGTAGAAAGTTCCAAGAAAATTGAACCGGTCAGTTGCGATATATGAAAATCAAAGAGAAATTAGGAATGGCAGAAAAGTCTGTTGATCTATTTGGGAACTGGAATTTGGCTATATTTCCAAAAACTGGGATTTTATAAATGGATTCCAGGTGTTAAAACTGGATTTCAAGAAACAGACTCAATAATGCTAATGTGAATTTTTTTCAAAACGTAAATCTGGATTTCTAGAAATAAACTTTAGAAAAAAATGGATTTCTAGAAATTAACTTTAGAAAAAAATGGATTTCTAGAAATTAACTTTAGAAAAAAATGGATTTCTAGAAATTAACTTTAGAAAAAAAATGGATTTCTAGAAATTAACTTTAGAAAAAAATGGATTTCTAGAAATTAACTTTAGAAAAAAATGGATTTCTAGAAATTAACTTTAGAAAAAAATGGATTTCTAGAAATTAACTTTAGAAAAAAATGGATTTCTAGAAATTAACTTTAGAAAAAAATGGATTTCTAGAAATTAACTTTAGAAAAAAAATGGATTTCTAGAAATTAACTTTAGAAAAAAATGGATTTCTAGAAATTAACTTTAGAAAAAAATGGATTTCTAGAAATTAACTTTAGAAAAAAATGGATTTCTAGAAATTAACTACAGAAAAAAATGGATTTCTAGAAATTAACTTTCAGAACATAACAGTGAATTTCCAGGAGCAGACATTAAAGTAAAGACAAGTGAATGGACTGCATATACGAATTTTCAAGAACAGAAATTAGAAATTTAGAAGATAAAGTTTGATTTCTAGAAATGGGCTTTCAGAAGACAAACTGAATTTTCAAAAACAAGCAGCAAATTTAAACAAAACGCATGGAGATCAAAAGATAAATCTAGATTTCTAGAAATGGATATTAGAAGAAACAAATGACTTTCTCGAAATGGACTTACAGAAGATAAAATTGAATTTCCAAAAATAGGCAACAAATAAAACATTAAAAAAGAATTAATTAATCTCAAAACGTAAATCTGGATACCCAGAAATGGGTAGCGAAAGGTATTGGATTTCTAGAAATGGACTTCCAGAAACACCTTAATAAAAATAAAATCAGTCTGTTCAACTGACATTTTTAATGAAATATCGTTTGTCAATTTTTTAATAAAAATTTTGGTAAAAGTACAGAATAGTTAACACGTAAACCAAAAAAATAAATAACATATAATTTATATCAAACGCATTAGATAGAAATTCTTTATCTAACTAGCTAAGTTTTAACGTTTATAACATTTTTTATGTCACGTTTTTTACTAGAAAATCTGTTTTATTGACACTTGATATTTTTTAGCGGTCAAGACCTGTAGGCATGTTGTGGACGCTATTAAAAGTTGAGAAGACTGATTTTTTAGAAGAAAAAGTGTGATATAAAAAATGTTATAAACGTTAACATTTCGCTAGTTAGGTAGAGAATTTCATTCTCATGCGTTTGATTTAAATTACGTGTTTGTTTGTTTTTTGGGGGGGGGACTACGAGTTATCGAGTGTTAACTATTTTTCACTTTTAGAAAAATTTGAAGCAAATTCTTTCAACTCTTGATTTTTACATTTTCTGTTTGGTATAACTTAATGGTACTTCTCTAGTTTACGGACCGTTCTAAAATAATAACATTATTATTTAGAAACCCATTCTTAACATTGGGGGGGGGGATTTGTTAACTATTCTGTACTTTCACCTAACAATTTAATAAACAAAAGATACCGTTCAAATTTAATTTAACTTGAAAATCCTACCTAAAAAATAGCACGGTCCGTAAATTGCAGAAGTAGCAACTTAATTATCAGCAATGTGGTTTCGACTCAATAACTAATCTGTTATGCTGTCATGTTGATCTACCCTATTTTGGGTGTAGATGGACTCTTCCAAAGACTATGAATAGAGTTATGACGAAGTGTTGTAGTAGTCATGGCGGCAGCCATAGCCACAGTATCGGACACAGACTTTCTATGACATACTTTATGTACTTCTGTAAATACACTCTTGTAAATATACCACCGTGTTGTCTTTATTATTATTATTGGCCTTTTAAGGTCACAACATAATCAGAAAAAAAACTTACTGCTCATGTAGAAACAGGCATAATCCTCCACCCTATAATAAAGAGCACCGTGTATTTATTTGTAAATATATAATATCCGTCCCGTCACAAAGTTAAAGGGTACAAAACTGTCCGACGAAAGAGGGAAGGGGGAACACAAATCTACTTCCATAACATTTTCTTTCTTTTTTTTCTTTCTACTTACTATACCGATTTATACGTTATTTTCTTTCTTTTTTTTAACTTTCCCGTTTAGAACGTGTTCTTTCTTTCTTATTTCTTTATGTGAGTGACGATTTTTCTCTATCATTTCGAACGTTTTAACATCCGACATCTAGCTGCCCTCCTCCCTCCCATTTAATATCTAGCTCTCAACCTACCTCTTAATAACCGAAGGAACAAAATTCAAGGTAGAAAATAAAAGAAAGCAAAGTCAAAGTTGGTGTTTCATTTTCTTTCGGTCATCAAAAATGACTTGTGTTTTTTTTTGTTTTCAACTCGCGATTGTTCAGCCCTATCGTATTGAAATAATCAATAAAAAGCATTTTATGTGTGCATAACAGGAGACTTCGATGGTATGGCCACGTTGAAAGAATGGATGAGAGTTCTTGGGTTAGTAGATGTAGAACAATTTGGGAACCACAGCTTTGAGCAGAATCTATTTTAGGGGCGTGAAGATGATGATGATGACGACGTCGTCGTCATCAATCGATTTATTCGTTAAATCAGGCCACAATTAATCCTCTGATGAGGGTGGGGCCTGATTGTCCAGTCTTGATCTAAGTCTTCCCCTCGATTCTTGTCTTTGTTGAAGTCTGACAGAATCCATACCCAAGACTCTCCTATCACGTTTGATCACGTCCTCCCAAGACAACTTGGGTCTGCTAGAGGTGGTCTTCTCTGCTGGCACGTTCAACTGTCGGGCTTTAGCAATCCAGCCATTGCTGCACTCAACATGCCCCAACTAACACAGTCTGCTCTTCTGTACAACGTCCACGAAGCTTTCCAAGTTGACCTGTGCGAGCAAAGACCCAAAAGGCATGCTCTGTTCAGGCCTCATCATACAGATCCATCTGACCATTGCCTTGTGATTACTATGCAGTTTATTTAGTGTGCCGGCCGAGACAGCCCAGGTTTCGGAGCCATACACCAGCACACTTCTGACACATGAGGAGTATATACGACCTCTCGTAGCTGCTGGCAGGTGTCTGTTTGTCAGAATTGGTGGCAGCTCTCCAAACTGTCTCCAAGCAGACTTGCAACATGTAGCTGCCGCATGTACACATATATATGTTTATATATAAACTGGAAAACAAATAGCAAGTTAGACACCCCCCCTCCCTCCGTCTGAAATGAATTCAGAAAAAATGATCACTCTAAAATGTTTTTTTTTCTTTAGGTCATCAGAAATGATAATAATAATTTATGTATGAAAAAATAAATTATTGAAATAAATTACTGAAAAAATCATCACTCTAAAAAGTTTGTTTTTGTTTAGGTCATCAGAAATGATAATAATAATTTATATATGAAAAACTAAATTACTGACATAATTCTATGATTTTCTATGAATATTAGTGTGAACACTGGTGAAGCATAATTTTTTCCCGTCGTTTTTGACTGAGGGTGTACACTAGTTTGATATAGTTACTAAATAGGGTGTACACTAGTTTGATATAGTTACTAAATAGGATGTACACTAGTTTGATATAGTTACTAAATAGGATGTACACTAGTTTGATATAGTTACTAAATAGGGTGTACACTAGTTTGATATAGTTACTAAATAGGATGTACACTAGTTTGATATAGTTACTAAATAGGGTGTACACTAGTTTGATATAGTTACTAAATAGGATGTACACTAGTTTGATATAGTTACTAAATAGGGTGTACACTAGTTTGATATAGTTACTAAATAGGATGTACACTAGTTTGATATAGTTACTAAATAGGGTGTACACTAGTTTGATATAGTTACTAAATAGGATGTACACTAGTTTGATATAGTTACTAAATAGGGTGTACACTAGTTTGATATAGTTACTAAATAGGATGTACACTAGTTTGATATAGTTACTAAATCTGCACTGAGATACCAATTAATGAACTTGTGTATTGAATTACCAGTGAAAGTGTCCAAGTTTTTCAATAATACAAATTTCTTAGATATCCAATATATGAAACAGTCGCCAAGAGAGAAGGAAAAACAAAGAAATAGTTCTTCAACAAAATATGTTTGAATAACAAATTTCTGTCAATAAACATTATATGCCAAGTTGGAGCAAAGGTCCTGTCGGTTGTCTTTTAGTAGATCCCTAATTAGATTTAAAGGTGTCTAACTTCTCAATTATATTTGAAGTGGACCTTGGGGTTTACTTTCGGCAGTAACTCTCGCTTCCCTTATTTTGTCCTTTAGTCCTCACATTCCATGAGCGATGTTTCTGACAAATTGCTGTTTTTCTGGGTCGGAATCTATCTAACACTTATCGTTGGCTAGTTTTTGACCTTGAAGTAGTATTTTTTTTTTTTAGCTCCCTATATTAAGTGGCTTCATGCCTTGTTTGAAGTGATTTCCATAAGCGATGTTTCTGACAAAAGGGAGAAGAATTGCTGTTTTCTGGGTCAGAATCTATCCATCTAACAGCGATTTTCCATAAATAAAAAATTTAAAAAATTAGCTGTAACCAACCGGCATTCCCCGGCAGTCTATTTACTTGCAATTTGTTTTCTTTTTTTTTACCTAAGCCATTGTTTTTCAAAAAAAAAAAAAAAAAAATCATTGTTTTTCAAAAAAAAAAAAAAAAAATCATGTTTTTGTTCCACTCAACTGGAAGTAACTCTGTATGGATAGTGTAATGTAATCTCAAAACTAGATTCCTTTTGTAAATAAAATATCACCGAGCATGATAATACATTCTTTTTAAACTCTATTTGTTTCTCAGCTTGGAAGATGAAAGAAAAAAGGGAGAGAGAGAGAAAAGGGGAAACGAAAGGACCTGCATGTTACGGTAGGCCGAATTTTGCTCCACACCCACTTTTTAAATCATTACACATTTGAAGGCATGGCAGTTGGGGAAGAGAATTAGTCATCTCCATATCTATATGAAAGGTCAGTGGAGTGCATGCGACCTGGCTCAAACCGTGGCCGTCGGTATAGCAGGCCTAACGACTGAGTCGAGATTTTCTGGTGGTGTCATTGGTCGTGGTTCTTAGACCCATGATCAATCAGGATCGGAAGTTAGCCGTGCAGTAATGCGCATGCATGCGTCTTTAATAAAGATTCATATACAGCATGGATTATTCATTCACTTGGAAATCATATTTAAATTTTTCCTGCTATATTGACATTATTCACTACCAAGAACACGGCTAGTCTCCTAAGGATTATTCATTCACTTAGAAATCATTGTTACCTTGTTCAATTTTTCAAACGTATTTCCTTTGTTAAGCGAAAGACATTTTTTAAAAATCCATCATGGCGTTCAAAGATAAGGCATTGCATTATATTATGACGACCATGATTAAAGTTCGAATTTCAAGTTTTTAAAAAATAAATTAGTATTTTATTTTGAGATTAAATATACAATTTTAGACTAATTAATAAGTTTCATCCAAATCACCAACCCCAAAAAACATGTTTTAACGTATTACAAATTTTTACTATATTGTATAAAACTTCGTTTTGCCAAAAAAAAAAACACACACACATTTTATTTCAATAAATGTTCTATTAATTAGTTGAATTATTGATTTTGTGTTACTTTAATGAATTCGTAATTTTTCATGTTTGATTTAAAAAACTTTAATGAATTCGTAATTTTTCATGTTTGAGTTAAAAAAAACAACATTTATTATAACATTGTAATAAAATATAGTTTTATTATTATTATGTTCGTTGTATAACATTTTAAATTATAAAAAAAATCACTGTCAATTTCAGAAACTATATTTTATTACAATCTTTTGGCCAAAATGTTACTTTATTGAAAATAAACTTTATTGTTTTTCTTTCAGAAACTATATTTTATTAAATAAATTAATTTATTAAAATGGTTTAATCTATTTGGTCGTTATTAATACGGAAAAATTTCATTAAAATTGGTTGATTTCCTGAATTTTGGTGAATTTTTAAGTAAAGAGAGGGGTCAAACTGCCCATGGTCTGACTGTTCGACAGATCTCGTTTGTTACTTTAGAGCATGACGTCATTTTCCAGTGAACAGGCCTGCTATAACGACGGCCACGCTCAAACCCCGACACCTAAACTGATACATGGTTCAGTGCAACCTCTTTTGCTGCCAAAAACAAAGAAGAAAACTGCTATGCACACACAATCTACCCCAAGGCCAGGGAAAAAGGAGGCGCTCCTAAAAATGACAGAAGCGAAAGACTGACTTTGAAAGAACTCCCTGCACATTGGAGACTACCAAATCGTCTGGTATCGATACAGACATTGATATAAAGAGAACATCTTGGATACATCTTCCTGAATGCCAAAGGCATATAGAAAAATAGTCAACTAAATAGTACGCTAAACCAAGGAGAACTATGTGGACCATCCCCATACTAACTGATAACGGCACGTCGACTACAGCTGTTTATGGGTGTAGAAGATATTCAAATGTTCCTTCTCACAAACCTTGAAGGTGTATCAGCAAATTGTAAGTTCAGGCCATTTTCCTTCTCACAAGCTGATGTTTTTATATTGTACATGTATTTTTCACTCGGTTTACCTGCATATCTATTAAGACCTTGTCCCTGCTACTTTTGTTTTGTTTTCTATCTTTTTCCTCCCTATACGTTTTGTAAATAAACTTTTTAACTCCTGAACTTGTGTTGGTTTTCCGTTCTTTTACAAAGTGTCCATTGTTTGTATATCCTCATTTTACAGGTGGTTTGAGGAAGAGTCCCCTTCCCCACTTGTTCAATGTATACGCATACTTGAACCTGAGGACCTAAATCTGCTTTCTTTCTGTTGTGTGACCGTCTTGTTGTTCCCAACGAGATGCGAGCATAACAACAGATACAGAATTCAGTCCCTTGGTTTTAAGATGGCAGCCATTTGAAAAAAATTCCTACCTGGACAAAGTATTTTCTGGAAGAATTAAATAGAATTACATTTAATTCTTCTTAATAACATGCTGTAACGATTCACAATAAGAACTGACGAACCAGAATCAAATATTGATTTTGTAGGAAGAAAGCTTTGATAACAAAAAACAACGATAAAAAGAAAGACTAACTTTACTGTCTATCAAATATGCTGGAACCATTAATATAATTAATTTTCTGTAATATTTGGATTATTCGGACTACTGTTCTCATCTTGGATGTTATTGTTACAACGTTTCGGCCGATGTAACTTCTGACTTTGTTCAGGTGTGTCTTGTTGAACTCGGAAATCTTTATTGTTTAAGATTAAGAATCTGATTTAGCTTTTAGTTTTGATGAAGTTAAAACAGGGTTATTGTTATGGTCGACGTAAACTCACACCTTCTTCGGGTGCGTCTTGTTAAATCTTTATATTGAACTTGTGAATATTTATCTTTTAAGATGAAGAATTTGGTCTGGTTTTAAGACTGGACAGAAAAATTATGGTGAAGGAGTCGACATGAGAAAAACGTTTAGGAAGCACTGCTGCTTTGAGCAAAATCTATTTTTGGACGTCAAGATATAAACTAGAAAATAATATTCATTGCAAAAGGTATTAGCACGTCACCCTTGTCAAGATGAAGAGTCGGCTCTAACGTCGGCTTTTCTATTTAGAAGCTTATTGATCTCCAATAAAATTGATCCGCTTTCTCTTGACGGCCAAACTTTCGCCTGCGTTGAACCGTTATCTCCGCCAGATAGGATCCGAGCCCCCATGTTATTGAATCCTTTTCAAACAATGTTTTCCCTCGCATTTTTCTCAACTTGATCTTAATATGAGTAGCAAGATCAACCCTGCTTATCCGAACTGAGCTGCCATGAGAATGACAGCCGCGACCTTTCTTACATGAGGGTGTGTGTGTGTGTATCCCACAGCTTTTTGTTAATTCCAATCCTCGCATCTTTGGTTATCCGAGTCCGATTCTGCCAACTTTTCCATTTGGTTGATTCCTTTTACACGATTGTCTTTACACAATGCACCACAAAAATGGAAATGTATTGTTGCGAGCGAATCGCCACTTATCAAGCCCAAAAAGCCATTCGAGGATAAGGGTTAATGAAATAGACGGATTGTCAGTATAATAATGAAGAATATTATGAGAGGATTGAAAATGATGGATGGAATGAACAAAATTTAATTAGTTATGAAGATGGTTTATGACAAGTATTTGCTAATATTGGATTTGAAGACAACCCTGTTGTAGTCTGCAGGTAAGCACACCCGTAGTAACGTGTTCTTGGATATTAAGTCTGTTCATGGAAATTCCGTTTGATGGTCAGTACACGAGTTCTTGTTGTGAATGTCTTATATAGAGGAACCAGAGATTGGAGCTCAGTCGAACACCTTCCATGAAAATAACGATAGAGCAGAGAAAGACTAACACCGTCTCTTCTGTGAGAAAGGGGCTGTAGAGAACAGAAGAGGCCATTACCCATTAGATTGCAATATCAATTTTGTACTCTACCATGACAATAAAGGGTGCTTTGAGTAGCACCTCCCTAGATGTGGCAAGAGTACTTCATCTGCGGACATATCTGACTTTATCATATTTAAATAGAGGATTGCATCAGGAGTGTGGTAATTTCTGGATCGGTAGAACGAGAGCCTCCAAAAATGTCTTTGTAAATTCATTCTTTTACCATAATTTCTGAATTCAACATCAGTGCTTTTCTTTTTGGTACTGGTACAGCTTTTCAACAAGACAAAACCGATTGTTTGTTCAGAATCTACCCGCCGTGTACGTAAACGGCCGGAAGATGCAGAAGCGCTTAGCCAATCAGAAGTCTCGAAAAGCAGACGATTACTTTACCTGTAAATTGATTAAATCTTAAAATTCCTGGCAGGCAATCAATAATTGAAGAAGAATGATTAAACCGAAAATGAATTTCGAACCAAACAAAAAAAGAACTGTTTTTTTAACCTAATTGGTTTTTGTCCGGTTCAAAAGCTATACGAGTACCCACCCCCCTCAAAGAAAAACGAAAAAAACAAAAACGCTGTAAAAATCGTTGTTTCATTGAGTATGTTCTATACAATCTTTAGTTTATTCATAAAGAAATTATTGAAAAAAAAAATTTAACTTAACTTTTCTATGAAAAAACAATTATTTCATTGATTTTCTTTGTCAAAATATGAATTGTCATAAAAATAAATATACGGTGAGTGTTTAGCTTTCATTATTTTTTTCTGTTGAAAAGTCGCCTCGTTTTGATTTCGACTTTTTCGAGCTGTTTACATAATTCTGCGTTGGTAGAAGTCGCTTTTGTCTGATTCAAAAGTTGTAGCATTACAATTTTTTTAAAAAACTTGATTCGGTAATTCGTTCAAAATATATATTACGCTACCAGTTATATCTAGTTTCATTTTTATTTCGCTTTTTTTTCCAACTTTTTTTGGTTTTTGTTTTTGCTTTAGTTTTTACCAAATTATTTTTTTTTAATCGTGTTTTTTCCAAACTTAAATCTAATTATTGGGGTATAGCTTGGCCATTAAATTATTAATCAAACCAAATTGTTATAAAATTATAATTAATTTTATAATTTTAAGGATATAGATCACATCTTTGAAGCATCCATGTATATGAATATTTTATATTAAATTGAAAACCAAACATGATGCAATTTTAAAATGAATAAAATTATTTATTTACTATTTTTTTTAGGCTAAGACATTCGATGATTACATCATTCTCAGAGCAAGATTTTTTTCTTCTTCATTTTTTTTGTATTAATCCCAAGGGCGGGGGGGGGGGGTCAACCGTAGTGTCAGAAAAATACGTCAAGTTGTTATAGACAACAGTTTCAAGTAAAGACTGGTCGATGTGCTGCGCTGGTTAATATCAACAAAAATGAAGAAGAAAACAAAAGGAAAAAATCTTGCTCTGATGTATTCATCGAAAGTCTTAGACCCCCCCCCTACACACACACAAGGAGGTCATGTTTTAAATCATCGTTTATTTATTTTTTGTTAGTTTATTTGTTTGTTGGAAACTTTATGCAAAAAAATAATCACCAGATATCAATACCTTTTTTACCAAAATTGTATCTTGGCCCAGGGAAGTCTCATAATAAATTCTGAATCTGACCCAGTTCAGTATCTGAATGCAAGACTTTTTGGAATTTGGAAAATCCCTATTTTTCATCATTGTCAAAGTTTTTTAAAAAATCACATCTCAGTCAATTTCTTGTCTATTCTTTTGAAATTTAAAACATGGGTACCAAATAGTATTACATATCACCAGATCAAATTTCACCTAGATCTAAAACAGAGTCAATATTTGGCAACATTTTTCATTTTAACATCCGATTTAAGAACTTCATATGAATCTACGTCAATTCTGCATTTCTCAATCAATCTGTGTAAACTTTCCTATGTTTATATAGTGTCTCATTTTAAAAACATTACCAAGTTTCACCTGCACAGTAGGGTAACACAATAAACCTTGGTGGAGAGTTATGCTCTCCGGTGCCTTCGTCATTCAATTATTTTGCAATCATCTAACTCAATATTATCTTCAGGCAGTGACAAATTAGCACAAGCTGTACCACAACACTCTCCAACTGTGTGTTGAACAATTAAGTCCATGCTTTTTACATTTACATCGTGCTGTATTGCAATCTTTTTGTCAGAGGTTACATCGGCTGAAAAGTTGTGAGAATAACATCTGAGATTAGAACAGTAGTACAAATAATACTAATGTTTTAATGTCTGTTCATAAAATGATCGGATGTAAATAACTTCCAAAACTTTCAATCTTTTAATGCATGAGGATTCGCTAAGAATTTTAAAGTCGGGTTAAATGACTTTCGGGCATTTATAACGACAGTTAACAGAACGAAAAAGGGGTGAAAAAAAAACAAATAGCCAACAATAAATGGCACCAAAGGCAAGATAAGTTACTCTTCTACCTAACTGGATAAGTTTATTTGTGTTTTAACTTATTTTAAAGCGTTGTTTAGTTTGATTTAAAACTTGTGTCTCGATGCCATGAAAACTCAAAATCAACATATTTGACCACGTGACATCTCGATACTAGTTTTTTTTTCACCCATTTTTCGTTCTGTTAGCTGTCGTTATAAATGCCCCAACTTTCTATTAATTATACAGTTTAAATTGTTTCCAAATTCCTTACAAATTTCGTAGGGTCACAAAGTAATTATTTTTTTTCTTTTTGAACTATTAACAAACGATTAAAATGTCTGCTTTATTTACGAAGAAGTAGAAATGAGTTGTTGGTAGATTTAATTTCGTAATTTATCTTTTTAAATGGGATCTTTAAAAAGTTGTTTTTACTATTTTATACTATTGCATTTTTGATTTCAATAAATAATTTATTAATAGTAAATAAAAAAAAGTAACCATTAATAAGTCATTTCAATAAATAATTTATTAATAGTAAATAAAAAAAGTAACCATTAATAAGTCATTTCAATAAATAATTTATTAATAGTAAATAAAAAAAGTAACCATTAATAAGTCATTTCAATAAATAATTTATTAATAGTAAATAAAAAAAGTAACCATTAATAAGTCATTTCAATAAATAATTTATTAATAGTAAATAAAAAAAGTAACCATTAATAAGTCATTTCAATAAATAATTTATTAATAGTAAATAAAAAAAGTAACCATTAATAAGTCATTTCAATAAATAATTTATTAATAGTAAATAAAAAAAGTAACCATTAATAAGTCATTTCAATAAATAATTTATTAATAGTAAATAAAAAAAAGTAACCATTAATAAGTCATGTAGAGGCGAGAAAGAAAAACGCATGAGAAGTGGTCACACAATCTATTGCTAATGGAGATTTTTTATGTGTTCGTCTGAAGCCGACCTATACTATTCCTATCTTTTAATTCTCAATTCAGTTTATTATACTGTTCCAGACTAATGTATTATTTGTCAAAGCCCAATTCAAGGAGGGTGTATAGTGTAGTATCTGTTATGTTGTCATGAGACTATCCTCCCAGGCATTAACTCCTTTGGGGAGAGGCAGTGTAGTATATGTTCATTTATTATGATACAATTATTCCAGACATTACTTCCTACTTTTTTTTGGGGGGGGGGGGGGGTAGTGTAGTATCTGTTTTGTTTTAATGCTACCATCTCCCCAGGCATTACCACTTCCTTTTAGGGAGTTAGGAGGGTAGTGTAGTATGTGTTCTGTTGTCATGAAACTATCCTCTCGGGCATTACCTCCTCCTTTATTTTGGGGAGGAGTGTAGTGTAGTATCTGTTCTGTTGTCATGATACCATCTTCCCATATCTAATTGTCTGGTCGATTTTGTTTTTAAAATCTTTCTTGCCAATAAATTACCAACACGTAGAGGGATATTAAAAGAGCAAGTTCGAAGTTTAGAAATCCCATTAATTATTTTAACGCTCCCAATTAAATAATTGTTTTGATCTGTGCAGTTGATTCTGTGAAAGAGTAAAAAAAAAAAAAAAGTGCGGATATTTTTTCACGCTGTTGAAAACAATAGACAATGTACAATTAAACAGAAAACCTACAAGGTTTACACTCAAAATCGAATTAGCAATGGAAAAATGTTTGCATCCAGTCAAGTGTAATTGAGTCTAGCTCTATCGGTCATGTGTGGCTGTTTGGTGCCGAGCTAAGAGTACACGCTTTGAGAATCTGCCTGGCTATTTAGTCATTAACCGGAACCCCCACCCCCATCCCAAATTCCAAACCTTTCTCAGTTCTAGAGGTGGTGGCAACATGATAGTGTCCAGTTGAGTGCAGAGAGGGGGAGGAGAGGGAGAACGGTGACCCCAGTCACACAAATTGGGAGGAGGAAGGGGCAGGGCATCCAATCATATTTAAACTATCTCTCTTTCCTATATTTTTCAATACTAGTACTTATACTTGAGTCTTTGGGGCATAAAATCCAGAGGATGACCCAGGGCATCACTGGACCTCTTCATGCCACTGGTAGTGTCAGAACTACACGGCTAACAAGGTTCTGGTGAAAATCCAAGAGGAGTCAACATCAGGATCCTTTGTCCTCTTGCCGGCTCTCACCTTCTCTGTGATGTAAATACCCTCAATTAACCTGACCATCAGCAAAATCCCACCCTTTCACTGTAGAGGTTTCCAGATGCCGGAAAGCTTTCGATTCTAATAGCTTCTTTTCTTGAACTTCTTGCCTTTGAAATTCTCTTCCTTCTCCTTGTTTCGCTTACTGTATCAACATGCGGAAATTTAAATGTAATGTGAACAAACATCTCGCTGCACAACTCCCCACTTAGGATTCCCCACTATAAATCTGGCTCATCATTCACAGGAGCCCCTTATGTCTCAGTGGCAATTTGCCTTGTTTGGGGTGAATTAAAGTAAAAGAAATATGATCCAAATTATCAATCCTCGTATCAAAAAATTCAGAAACAAAACAGAACCATTTCCTTACATAATTAATGGTAACTTTAGTGCTTTAAAAAATTGACACTTACTTCACTGCTTTGAATATCGCTTTGTATAATCTAAATACTTGAACTGCAGCTGATACACCTTGAACGTTTCTTTCGTGCGGTGGGGGGATACTCATCGACAAAGACATCCGATTGAATCAATGCTTTTTTTTATGTACTAACTAACCACTTATCAAGGCCCAAATGCCACTCAAGGATAAGGTTTGCTGAGTTTGTCAGGTGAACAATGCGACAACACTGTGAGGATTGGTAACGATGGTTGAAACTGGGTGTTTGAACATTTAGAATGGCCTACATAAATGCAATTGTGTTTCAGAAACACTTGTGCTTCGTCAGGGCTGAAATTATTATTATCTCTCGGCCCTGACGAAGCACAAGTGTTGCTGAAATGTAATCTCATTTATGTAGGCCATTCTAAATGTATTATAATTTCTATATACACGAGGCATGTCTAAAAAGTATCTGACCTTAGTCCAGAAAAAATATTTCAAATACCTGACGGGGTTGGGGCCCTAATCCCCTTCAAAGTAGGCCCCTTGTGCTTACACACACTTAGCCCACCGATCCATCCACTGCCGGAAACACTCCTTGAAGTCTTCTTTTGGAATGGTGTTCATCTCCACCACCACGTTCCGCATTATCTCTTCTCTAGTCTCAAAACGGGAACCTTTCAGTGGCGTCTTCAATATTCGAAACAACCAGAAGTAGTAAGGAGCCATGTCTGGAGAGTAGGGAGGTTGGTGAACAACTGGAATTCTATGTTTAGCCAAGAAATGTTGGATCAATTTGGATGAATGTGTGGGGACGTTGTCGTGATGCAGTTGCCAGTTTTTCACCGTCCACATGTCTGGTCTTTTGCATCGAACTGCGTCACGGAGATGCTGGAAAACATCATGTTGTTGAGAGGGTGCAAAATTTGGTAATGGAAGATCATCATTCAACTGTGCGGGAGATCGGCCAAAAGGTTGGAGTGAGTAAAGATTCTTTAATTCACCCCAAACAAGGCAAATTGCCACTGGACATAAGGGGCTCCTGTGAATGATGGGCCTGATTTATCTAAGTGGGGAGTTGTGCAGCGAGATGTTTGTTCACATTACATTTAAATTTCTGCATGTTGATACAGTAAGCGAAACAAGGAGAAGGGAGAGAATTTCAAAGGCAAGAAGTTCAAGAAAAGAAGCTATTAGAATCGTCCTTCTGGTGCGTATTCGTGATGTGCAATTCCACGAATATAAAAAAAGGCAGTCAGCTTCACCTTGATTTTGCTTTGCACATGTCGTGCTTTTTTTGGGCTTGGAGATTCAGGATGCTTCTATTGCGATGACTGTCTTTTTGTTTCTGTTTGTGTACCCGTACACCCATGACTCATCTCCAGTTATCATGGTGTTCAGAAACCCAGGATCAGTGTTGGTGGTTTCCAGAAGGTCCTGTGCAACTTGAAAACGGAGGTCCTTTTGTTTCTGCGACAACTTGGGCACAAATTTTGCAGCCACTCTATGCATGTTCAAATCATCACGCCAAATTGACTGTGCAGAATCTTTACTCACTCCAACCTTTTGGCCGATCTCCCGCACAGTTGAACGATGATCTTCCATTACCAAATTTTGCACCCTCTCAACAACAGCTGTACTCCAAGCAGTTGAGTCCTGCCAGAACGCTGGTCACTCTCCGCTGATGTTTAGCCATTTTTGAATCGGTTGAACCACTCCGTAATTTGTGTTACACCCTCTGCATCTTCTTTAAACACCTGCTGAATCGAATTGTTTTGCTTTGAGAATCACCAAGCTTTTAACAGAATTTGATGCAGTATCTTTGCTCAACATGTTCAGTCATCTTGAGAGAATCGGTAATCTGATGAACACATTGTGTAGCACCTCACTCAGCGACTGAAGGGCAGCAACTAACACGCAGGAAGGCGGCGATAAAATTCACACATGCGCATGAAGGTGTCTTCCTTCACTGTGTAGAGTGGTGCTGCCCTATCGTCTCTTTTTCGCACGGAAAAAATAATGGTCGGATACTTCTTAGACAGGCCTCGTATATCTGGGTTTCAACTTTTGCTGACGTCTTATTAGTAGTGTTTTACTTCGTAAGCTTCTCAGTGGTTTCCACTGACATGCTGGTTCTTCTGTCAAGTAATCGGTTCTCTCAGCCGCACTAAATCTGGCAGGATGGACATGCAGACGCTGCGTTCATCAATCATAGTTTTAAATGCATTCATGCAAGTTTGGGGACACATCACGAGAAAGACTGGTTGAACTCTTTCTATGAACAACAAAATGATGAGATTTTATCAGACCATTAGAATATTACCTAGTTTCATTGTTGAACATCGAATCTCCATCTTTATAATGTTAAGTATGCATATATGTTTATATATTTGTATGTATGTGTATATTTTTAGATATTTGTATGCATGTATAAATGTTTATATATTTGTATGTATGGGTATATATTTATATATTTGTATGTATGTATATATGTTTATATATTTCTATGTATGTGCATATGTTTATATATTTCTATGTATGTGTATATGTTTATATATTTCTAAGTATGTGTATATGTTTATATATTTCTATGTATGTATATATGTTTATATATTTGTAGTATGTATATATGTAGGTGTATATGTTTAGATATTTGTATATATGTGTATATGTTTATATATTTGTATGTATGGGTATATGTTTATATATTTCTATGTATGTATATATGTTTATATATTTGTAGTATGTATATATGTTTATATATTTGTATGTATGTGTATATGTTCAGATATTTGTATGTATGTGTATATGTTCAGATATTTGTATGTATGTGTATATGCTTAGATATCTGTATGTATGTGTATATGTTTAGATATCAGTATGCATGTGTATATGTTTAGATATCTGCATGTATGTGTATATGTTTAGATATCTGTATGTAGGTGTATATGTTTAGATATCTGTATGTAGGTGTATATGTTTAGATATTTGTATATATATGTGTGTATGTTTAGATATTTGTATATATGTGTATATGTTTAGATATTTGTATGTATGTGTATATGTTTATATATTTGTATGTATGGGTATATGTTTAGATATTTGTATGTATGTATATATGTTTATATATTTGTATGTACGGGTATATGTTTATATATTTGTATGTATGTGTATATGTTTATATAATACTCTGTAAGTTCTGAGAGTCGTAATATAAGAAGTATATTATCAAAATTAACATAAAAAAAATGTATTAATCAGTAATATAACCACCATGTTCATTAATTACACGCTCACAATGACGTAATAATGTTTCTACTTGCTCATAATATTCATCTTCTGGGATGTCTCTTAGCACTCGCAGCGCCTCAACTTTCACCTCCTCGGAATTATGAAATGTAGTTTTCCGTAGTTCTGTCTTCAGTTTATGGAACAACCAGTGGTCGCATATGTTGAGATCAGGTGAATAGGGGCTCTGCTTCAATGTAACAATTCCTCGACTTTCGAAAAATAAACAGGTCTCACGTGAAACATGACAGCGTGCATTGTCATGTTGCCATGCAACAGCACGGAGATTAATTGGATTTTTCCTCAAATTTTGCCACTTCGTACCACAATCACGTACAAACTCTATGAAACCAGCATTATTGAGATAAGTTGTACATGTGTACACATTTTCATAAGCAACCAATGAACAGAAAAAAAGTTATCAATACACTCTCATTACTTACCTAACAGAGTATTATTTCGCATTTGTTTATATATTTCTATGTATGTGTATATGTTTATATATTTCTATGTATGCGTATATGTTTATATATTTCTATGTATGCGTATATGTTTATATATTTCTATGTATGTGTATATGTTCAGATATTTGTATGTATGCGTATATGCTTAGATATCTGTATGCATGTGTATATGTTTAGATATCTGTATGTATGTGTATATGTTTAGATATCTGTATGTATGTGTATATGTTTAGATATCTGTATGTATGTGTATATGTTTAGATATCTGTATGTATGTGTATATGTTTAGATATCTGTATATATGTGTATATGTTTAGATATCTGTATGTATGTGTATATGTTTAGATATCTGTATGTAGGTGTATATGTTTAGATATCTGTATGTAGGTGTATATGTTAAGATATTTGTATATATGTGTGTATGTTTAGATATTTGTATATATGTGTATATGTTAAGATATTTGTATATATGTGTATATGTTTAGATATTTGTATATATGTGTATATGTTTAGATATTTGTATGTATGTGTATATGTTTAGATATTTGTATGTATGTGTATATGTTTATAAAATTGTATGTATGTGTATATGTTGATATGTATGAATTTGTATACAATGTGCAAAATTGGCAATAACTATGACCCCATTTCTTTTCTTAGCACTGTCCTGATTAGGGCTGTGATGGTCCTCTTCAGAAATAGTCTGGGAATTGTTTTGATAGAGAATATGTTTTAGATGACCCCACAGATAAAATTCAGCTAAGTGACTCAGTGACAATAATGCTGAGAACGGTATTTTCCAAGTAAGGTGAAAATTAAGCAAAGAGTGGAAAATTCTATTTAGAACTTAAAAGTTTAGAATTAAGACTACATGGCAGGATATGATGTCATGATAGAGAGTACATGAAAGATAAGCTAGAGAGGTCCTGCCTTTGGGAAATTTAGCGTTGAGCACAGGGTGGAGCAGGTGCTAGTGTGATTGCCAGAGTAAGGAGTGGATGGAGTAAGTTCAGGGAACTTCTGACTTTACTAACTAACAGAGCTTTACTACTGTCGACCAAGGAAAGAGTCTATCAGGCATGCGTACGCAGTGTGATGATGTATGGAAGTTAAACCTGGCCAGTGAGGGTTGAAGATATGCGTTGCATGGAGAGAAATGATATGAAAATGATACGATGGATGTGTAATATGAGACTTAAAGACAGGTTTAGTTTTGATGACCTCAGAGGAACATTAAATCTGAACAGTATAGGGAGATGCGTGCAGAAGAGAAGACCGATGGTATGGTCTAGATGAAAGAATGAATGAGAATTTTTGGGTTAGTAGACATAGAACAGTTGAGGTAGCAGGTTCAGTTCACAGGCCAAAGAAAACATGGGAGGTAGTGATAAAAATGGATCTGGGAGAAAGAGGGATAAATAAAGACCTGGTCAGAGATAGCTTACTTTGGAAGTCATTTTCTTATCAGGTCTCCTTGGCCTTTTGACTAAGAGCAAAGTGTAGTATCTGTTCTGATATCACACTTCATCTTTTTTGTCCTCGGTCAGTGAAAGAGAAATACTTCTAGACTGAGGTTATTTTAATTTTTGTCCCAATCCAGAGTTCCAACTTTTGGAAGGCTGGATTTTTCCCCACATTAAAAAACGACCTTGTGTCTAACTCTGTCCTCGTGGGGAGGCAAGTGAATAGGACCAGACGTTAAACCGAATATGATAATGAAGTGATTAGGTGTGTTTTTGAGTTTTCCTCCACCCTTGACATTGAAGATGAACTGCATCTTGCTGTATTTTCTGTAAATGTGTGTGTTTATATATTTGTATGCATGTGTATATGTTTATATATTTGTATGTTTAGGTATATGTTTATATATTTGTATGTTTGTGTGTATATTTATATATTTGTATGTTTAGGTATATGTTTAAGAGTAAATCAAATCTCAGCGCAATTAATGGGGTTAATTGTTGTTTTGTTTAATTGTTTCCATTATTCCAAGCATAGAGCCTGGCAACAGCATTATGAAACTTTGTTTCATGTTGCATTCCCCTGGAACCTGAATAATCTAATGTTAGAGCAACGAGTGCAAGGCCCAGCACCACAGATCAGCTCAGGTAATGATAGAAAATGCTTTAGGCAAAATGAAGAATGGTAAGGCTGCAGGACCTCTGGAATAGTCCCTGAAATGCTGAAAGTATCTGGTTGGGTCAGCATTCTAATTCTAACAGACATAGCGAATGCTTTCACAAGAGAAGAGCATGTGATAAAGTGCTGGAGTGAGGGTTATATTGTCAATTGTTGTAAAGGGAAAAGAGACACACAATCACAGGGGTAATTATAGAAACAGGAATGAAAGTGATTGAACATGTAGAAGACAACATCATCAGATGCAGTTTGGCTGTGTATCTGGCAAGGGCACAATTGATGCCATATTCATCGTTTGCCAACTGCAAGAGAAATATATCTGTGCAGACAGGAGACTCTACATTAGGGCAGGTCGATTTTGGAATCGTGATGATGCGATGCCAATGATAGTTGGGGTTTGGCATGGTAAATAACGATACAAAATATTTTTTCCCAAATCGTTACCGTTAATTGAGGAAACCACTTTAAAGGTTGGAAATTAGCGTTTTCGCATGTGTTTTCGGTGATCAGTGAAATATTTCCCGCCGTAAAAACATTCCGTACCGTTGGAGAAATAAACATGTGTAAATATCATTTAATAAAGATTTTGTAAACTAAATTATTTACATTATTCTCAATAAATCAAATAAAAATAAATAAGGATCATAAATAATGAAAAATATTCACTTGTAAAGGCAAAATTGAGATTAAATATATAGTGTTTAGTAAACACAGTATTTTACTATTTACGTAAGTGACCGATAAAAGATTGCTTCATTTTTTGTCTCTCGTGGAATTCAGGATTTGTGATTTTTCAGTAGAAAACAAATTAGACTAATTTTAATTATCAATAAAACACCATTAAACCGAAAAATGCCTCCATTTTAATGATGAAATAAAATAAATATAATGTTTTTATTAATAGTGACGCTGGAACTTTCTTTTGGGGGTATTATTTAAATTTACACAGTTTTAAATGCATGCTTTGTTATTGTATATCGAATGTATGAAATATTGACCACTGTTGGATTTTAATTGTAAAAATAATTAGTAATTTTGTATTTTTATGTAAGAAACTTAATTATTTGACATAGAAAGAAAAAAAGCTTGTTTAATCTACATAATTTTATATTTTAAGTGTATCTGGCGTTTCAAACGCGTTTGTTTTTCTCCGTCGAAGAAAGATTTCCATTTTTAGGTAAGCAATTTATTTTCGTTCTATTTTTTTTTTCGTGTTTCAAATTAAATTTTATCAATGAAGTTTGTATTAAAATACCATAATGTTTCAGTTTTGTATTAGAAAAAACTAATTTTTGGTGCATTTAAAGTTATTACCCATCATTTATTTTTCTATTTTACGGACCATTTTTTTCTGTGTAAAATTACTGATTATGTCGCTAGAGTAATCCGGGTTTTTTTAAACGCAATATTTTAGATTTTAGAGTATTTTTATTTTTAGTGTAGTTGTCATGAATTGTGTGATCATTTTACATTAAATGTATTTGGGAAAGTGATCCCCCACTCTAAAATCTAAATTATTGGGTAAAAAAATAAGGATTTTACCATAACTCAAACAGTATTGAGTCTGTTTAAATAGTCCTGTCATTTTAAGCCACACTTTTAGATGCAGCCTAACCCGAACTCCAACAGACTATCACTAAAGCTAACCAAAACTCCTTACCATAATTGTCAGCCATTTTTTTAAATATGAAACTAGAAGATATAAATCAAACTGTTTTAGACTTATTCATTTCTTTTCTTTTTTTTTCAGATAAAAATGTCTGTAAAAGGACGTTCTGTTTTAACTCGCAGTAAGAGTTCCAAAAGATTTGCTGGTCCACCTTGTCCGTTGGATAAAACGGAACCCCCAACTTTACGACAAGTTATCCAGTTTAGTTATTTCCTTGAAAATACCTATCCCCACTTTTCAAATAATGATATTTCCAAATTGATCGCAAAGGAAATAATCAATATTTGGCAAGCAGTGAACTCACAATTGCCTTTGTTAAGGGAATATTATATAGGGCAGAGGGTGAATGTATTTTGCTTCAAGAGGGCCTAACTGATTAACAGGAAAACTCTTACTGCACCCAAAGTGAAAATAATTAAGGAACAGCTGGATACATTATTTGATATTTCTTCATGTTGCTGCAAACTGTCTGTCTTAAGATGTGATGACTTTGCTGTAAAGTGCAATACAGAAAATTGCCAAACAAGGCATATCGTCTGCACTTGTCCTCCTAACAAGAAGGTAATATTAATTCTATGGTTGTTTGAATTTTTTAAATTGAACTAATTCATGTCCCAATTTTCAATATTGAAATTAATTGGAAAATATGAATTAACTTCTGATAATCTTTCTTTTTCTAGTAAATAATATTGTGATATTTTCCTTAATATTTGTCATGTATGCTAGATATGTTATTAAACACATAAACATTTTGACATTTCAGATTCCCATTGAAGAGAGAGAATATTTAAAAGATCAGAGAGAGAAAACAGGACCAAAAGGCAGTTTCCAACTGTGACCTATTGACAAAGATGCTGTCAAAAAATACAAAAAAGATTCAGCTGAAGCAGATAGATTAGACAGGCAAATTGAAAGACAGCAACAAGATTCTTCACATGTTACTTCCTCTACATCAGAAATCTTTTCACAGACATCTTCCAGTGAAGAAACAACCGATGACAGTTTTGAGTCAGGGAGACAGTCCAAGGGACCTTACAGTCTTTTAAAAGTCCCGATATATTCTATGGAACTGATTAGAGGTGATATATCTTCTAACCTTGGGGCTTGCCTTGTTAATGCCTTTCTATTAGACTTACAACACATGGGCCTTCTTCATCCAACCATTGATTTAAAAGACATTATTATAGATAAATCAAAAATAGATAGAGAAAAGGCAAGAGTGAAAGTAACCAGCCATCAAAAACATGTCCAGGCATATGAACATCTTATATGCATTGGAGTTGATTGCAGAGTTGATAAGGACACTTTGTATTACAAGGAAGTTACAGGGGAAAATGGTGAAAAAATTATTAAGAAAAGCAAGGAACCAGAGCGTCACTTAACATTTACCAGAGAGATAGGAACTGCAAGTAAATATCTCACCCATAGAGTGATACCCAACATTGGTGCAACTGGTGTTCTTCTAGCAGAGGATGTTGCTGCTGTTCTAGAAGAGTACAACAGTGTAAATACTGTTAAGGCAATTCTGGTGGACAATACCAGTACAAACACTGGTTGTGAAACTGGGATGGTTACAGCTTTGGAGAAAAAACTTAAAAGAAAGTTACATACCATTGGCTGTTCACTTCATCAAAATGAACTGCCATTTAGAGCCATCTTTAAATTAATTGATGGAACTACAAGAAGCCCTACCACTTTCACTGGTCCTTTAGGGAAACTTTGTGGAACTAATAACCAGGATTTGCCCCAGGTAGCATTTCATAGTATTAGTGGTCCTCTGTATAATTTATATCTTACTGCAGAGGTAATGAATGATTTAAGTGGTGACCAGCGGCAAGAAGCAAGGCACAAGCACATTATAACCAAAACATTGTGTCACCAAATAAGACCTTCATTTACTTCAAAGGGAAACTACAGGGAACAATTTAGTTCTATTATAACATAATTTGGTAAACTTACAGTATTGTCCTCACAACAAAAATTACATAAGCTAAAACAAAAATAACTTCAATGCAAAACAAATTTAAATAAATATATCGAATCGCATACTTTAAAAAGCGAAATTAACGGTATCAAAACTAATTATTATTTATCGTAGCTAGAAAAGAGTCAGCAGTTGAAACAAGAGCATGGCGCGACATTTCATGACAGTCTCAATCAAATATGGTGGTATTTTCAAAATCGTTTACACTTCAGGTGAAAGACAAAAACAAATGAAATTAAATTCGGTTTTGACATGCTTAAACTATGCAGGTTTGTAGAGAATTTCATTCTGATGCGTTTTTATATAAGGTAAGCGTTGTTTTTATTTTTTTATTTAGATGTTATGGTCTGAGGACTACACTGTAAGCTTACCCATAATTTTATATGGTGCAGTAGGTTTTAGCACATTGTTCAATGAACAATTCAAATTTAAAACATTTGTTCCTATAATCTGTTTCCAGTAGTATTATTGTATAATACACTTTTATTTATATATTTTTAAAAGTAATTATGACCAAAAATGTAAAAGTGATTAGCCTTTTTTGTAATTATGTACAATTTCTACAGTTCTCATTTATTGAATACAGTTAAAAAATGATGTATTTTACTAGTGGTGATTCATACTTAGAATTCTGGTTTGAATATATTTTCTATTCATTGTATCTAACAAAAAATATCAATTTTATCTGGATTTATTAGTGAAATAGTAAAATTTTGAAGTCAATTTGTCAGCAAAATCCTGCGGAAATTAGGTATTTCTGAACATTTTCGTACCCGATCTTTAAAACTAAATGCTCAGTTAAGTTTTAAAGTTAGGAATCTAATTTTTGGTATCAGTTCTCACAACACCAAACCCCAGCTTTCGCCACCGTAGCAGCGTTGAGTTTCTAAAAAAAGTGGAAAATCGACCTGCCCTACTCTACATGGCATTAGAGGATTTGCAGAAAGCCTTTGACAGAGTCCACAGATAGGTGCTATGGTGGGCAATGCGTAAGGTGGCTTGTCCATCTCATACATGTACATGAACGCTAGTAGTAAAGTGCTAGTCAATGACACTTACAGTGATAGCTTCAATGTCAAGGTTGGACTTCACTAGGGATTTGTCCTTAGCCCTCTACTTTTCATCATAGTCCTGGCGGCATTGTCAAAAGAGTTTCGATTGGGCTGTCTATGGGAATTACTCTATGCTGAGGACTTAGTTATTATTGCTGAGTCCTTGGAACAGTTAAAGGATTCACTAGAAATATGGAAAAACGGTCTGGAGGTCAATAGTTTGAGGGTGAACTTGCCTAAAACCAAAGTGATGGTGTGTGGCTCTGGTCTACAATCCCTAAGGGACTCTGGTCAGTATCCGTGATCTGTGTGTTAGAAGTAATGCAATATAGTGTATTGTGGCTGCACAAAAAGTGCAGTAACCTGAAGGTTAAGTTAGCCCCAAATCCCAATTTCAAGTGTAAGAGATGCATGGAACAAGTGCATCCTATTGACGGCCATCCCCACAAAAAGATGGCACTAGATGACAATACCCTGGAGATAGTAGATTCTTTCTGCTATCTAGGAGGTATGCTGAGTGCAGGTAATGGATGTGAACTCAGTACGGCCACAAGAGTGAAGACAGTTTGGGCATAATTTCGTGAGTTGTTGCATCTGATAACATCGCGAGCTGTCCCTCTCTACATCCAGGGTAAATTGTATAGCAGATATGTCAGGTGCATCATGATATATTGCCATATAATACAAGGGGATGCTGAAGTCCTCTCTCGCCCGTCTGTAGCGCAATGACAGATCCATGATCAGATGGATCTGCAATGTAAAATCTGACCAAACCCAACACATGATGCCAGAGGATTTGGTAAAAGCACTACACTTACCCAGCATGGAGGTTATCCTAAGGATCAATCGATTACGCTATGGTCATGTGGAACGTTCATCCTCCTGAATAAACCGTTGGAGAAGCATGAATGTCCTAAATCGCAGGAAGGTTGGCCGGCCAAGGAAAACTTGGAGGAAAGTGATTGGATAAGACTGCACAGAGTGGAATTTGGAAAGCGCTGAACCGTGAGAAGTGGAGAGTGAGCTTGCGTAATATCAGAAAACGTCTGACCCCTCAACAAGGGAAAAGTGACGTTAAATGAATAGACAAAATAAAAGAAGATTACAGCTACAATGAGAATAGTGAAGAAAGGAATAAGATCTATATGACTGCCACATCACCACCACTACAACCATCTTTACAAGTAGACGTTACCAACTACTTCAGAGACGAACAGCTGTTGAAACTGACGGACAATCTGTGGGGATCGAAGAAGCCCATACATTATGCTGCAACAAATGGTTATCAGCCTAACTTAGATCTGTACTAACATCACATTACATAATTGATCCCACCAATACCAGAGTATAGACTGGTTTAATCAACTACAATATTACAAGGAATCTAAGAGCAATGTATTTTGGTTATCCAAGAGCAATCTGCTATAAGAGAAACGTTTTACAAAGCAGGTACAATGAAGGAAGTGCCCCCCCCCCCCCAAAAAAAAAGATAAATAAAGTAGAGACTATGATGTACTTTTCAAAAACAGTTGATCTATATACAAAAATACAAAGATCTAAAGATATATAAGTTAAACTTGATCTGGTATTAAATGACCTGGAAAAGGTTGATATGCCATAAAACAAAACAAACAAAACATTACAAGGACTATATCTATGAAACTCAGTGTGTCAGTGAGTAGATTGCAATTAAATTAATTGTTTTTTCAAACATAACTCAATCCCAAACCAAAGAATATATTATAATGTATTTTGTGTCATTGAGGTATTCAGGAAAAAAGCCTTAGGAAAACTAACGTTTATGAACTCAACTTCAGTAGTATATATATATATATATATATATATACGGGGCTTTACACACTCCACTACTTTCGGAGCTGCTCCCGCTCCTGCTCCAACGCCCAAAATTGGAGCTGGCTCCTCTCACACTCCCCATTTTCAAAAAGGAGCCGCTCCTGCTCCAACTCCTATAAAAAAGGAGCGCCTCGTTTTCAGCGCTCCATAATGAAAATGTACGTTCTTTCATAAACGTTCTATTCTGCCAATGAATGGTCGAAGGAGAGGGGTGGGCGTCAAAGGATCTCATCGATATGGGTTGGGATGTCACTTTAAGTGTAAGAACGTAAGATAATATTTGACAAAATCTTGCTAATAATTTTGAAAGTTATATGTCGGACGAAGTATAGGATTATACGTAAATTTTCGTTTCCTGAGGTATAAACTAGAAATAGAAAAATTCCTGAAGTATTTTCAAACAATTTTAATTTTCATTACATTAACAACCTATTTTTTCAGGAAAGGAAAATTTGACCCGATATTTTCTCTATTTATTTTGGAAAGGAATTTAGATTTGTTTTAAGTAAATAAACTTTTATTTTTAAACATTATTAGTGATTATTTTCTTTTTAAAGAAAACATTTCTCTGGAAGAGGAGAGACAGACAGGGCAACATTACTCATAGTGTTGTTGTATAATATTTGTTTGTTTTACGAACGTAACTATATTGTATAATGTATATTATTATTTATAACAGAGAAACGCACAAGTACTTTCAAACAAATCGATTTATCCATTTTTTCTATAGTACAATTTGGGGCGAAAAAAAAAACCCAATGAAGTTTATTTTTTAAAGATTGAATAAAAAAAATATTTTTTATAAGTTGCTCAAAAAATATCAATAAATTGTCAATAAACAATTCAGAGATCCATTTAATGTCTTAAAATTTCATATAAAAAATCTGGCCTAGACCTTGGGAGTTGAAAAAGTATCGGGTCAACCCCCCCCCCCCCCCCCCCAAAAAAAAAATTAACTGGAGCAAGTTTTCCTAGGTCGGACAAACACATTTATTAAAATTAAAAATTTGAAAAAAATGGTGAAACGTCTATATTTGAAATCTCTAACAAAAGCAAACTGTTTACAATTTTAATATTTGATAATACATTTTTTAAGATAAAGAAAGATATCTAATCTACTTTCGGTTCTAAAAAAACAACAAATTAGTCAGAAAGTCTAATTATTTGCTTTTTTAAATTAAAATTTAAGATATTTTTAATTAAGTTTAAACATGGGTTTAATTGTAGAATAGGGGTCGCTGTTTTCTTTCGCTCATTTCGCTTGGTATTCGCCCAAATTTAGGATGAAACTGATTGCTGGTCTTAATTGTATTTTTGGTCCTGAAATAAAATTCTCATTTACTTTTTAAAGTGTTGAGAATCTAACTTTAATTCCAGGTTTTAATCGCTGGCGGCCATGTTGGTTTTTATTGTTTTTTTCCTTGAGCTACATATATTTTTTCCTTGGACTAAAGATATTTTTACTGCTTTAACATTTTATTACACACAAAAAAAACTTTGAACATTCTATCTACAAAAGCAAGTTTTAACGGAATTTAATGAATTTAAATGCAAACATGAAATGGTTAAAACATACTAGTCGTGAATTTAAGAATAGCAAAAAATGTCGCCGAAAAGACGACGGGTAAAAATGTGGCATAAAAGTTCAATTTGATATATGCTAAAAAATAAATTAGAATTATTTGTCAGGACAAAATCTCCCATTTCACCCCAAACATCGATTTTATCGAATATTTGGGTGAATACCGAGCGAAATGGGCGAGAAAATCCAACGGCCCCTATAGTATAATTGAACCTATAATTCTTTATTTAAAAACACGAATTAAAAGAAAAATTGGCTTATTTATTCAATCACAATAAACATCCTTGTCATAAATACAACAAAAAATCTATGAGAAAATAACTTCAAAGACATCTATAGACTCACTGGTGCATTTAAAGACATTTGGTGCCAAATTGTCTGTCTTCTGCTTTAAGAAAACTGTCCCATCAAAAATTTAACACATAGATGTAAAATCTGAGAACTTCAAATGTTCTCCTTCTTTCTCCCTGTATCTCCCTCTCTCCCTATCTCATATATATTTACCAGATATAATTTTTAAAAATAACTCAGAGTAAACTCTGAGACTTTCTTTTCTTTTCCTTTTTATTGCTGAATAAAAAAACTAATGTTTAAAAGAAAAAAAAATCAAATAATTTTGGAGCGTGGAGTGATAAAATCACCGCTCTTTAGTCCCAAATGGAGTTGCTCCACTCCCGCTGAATATAAAATGAGCCCTCCTCTCCTTTGCTCCAGCAAAAAAAAGCGTGCTCCTGGAGCGCGCTCCTTTTTGGAGGGCTCCGTAACGCCCTGTGTATGTATATGTATATATATATATATATATATATGTATGTAAAATGAAAAAAGGAAAGCCAAAAACTATGTGATTTATGTATTCATCAACGTTTCGTCTTTATTGAAAGACTTCCTTAGGATGAAGAAAGCAATGTAGAAAAATCATACAGAATATTAATTTTGATTTGCCAGAAAGTGTCCAGACTATCCTCACGCTTTTACTTATATTCACATATTACATATACACACACTTGTATAATCATAAATTCTTATAAATAATTACGGATCAATTAATAACACACAAATAGTGAACTAAATAAATATAAATAAACACATTCATACATAAACTAAAGAGCTATATTATGTCCAACCAACTTTTATACATACTCTCACAAATTGCAAGAAATTTATTAATTATTCAATGAAACACAAATAAAGTAATCAAATAAATAGAAATTAATTAATACACCCAGTTCGAATATGTAAACGAACAAGTATGACACCCTCCTCTTTCTTTATGCCAGAATGTTTTTATATATATTCCCACATATTACAGGAAATGTATTAATTAATTAATGAGACACAAATAAGATAATCAAATAAATAGGATTAAATTAATACACCAATGGAAGTATCCCTGAATCTCTAAGTGTGCCCATAAAGAGGCTATAAGTGCATAAACCCCTTAAAGCTTCAAATATATCCTATTTTTATGAAATTTAAATCATATGTATAAAATTTTCTGGGTAAGGCAATGGAAGTGGTCCTTAATCCCTATAAAATCTTCTATGTGCCTAATATCTACACAGTACGCACCCCACCTCTAAGTGACCCATTGGGTCAGCACTCCCTTAAAACTTCAAATATGTGTATCCGATTTTAATGAAATTGAAACCATATGCATAAGACACTAATTCAGAAAGTTTTCCAACATTTTAGCTTCTCTTCCAACTATAGAATGGAAGGGGGGGGGGGAGTGCAAACAAAGAAAGTAATATGGTGTTATAACCATAGTGAAAAAGTACGTAGTAGTGATACTCATTCAATCCCAGCAACGTCGGGTCTTCCTGCTAGTTATAACAAACATGCATCAGAACAAGCCCTCCATGACATCATTTCCCCACTCCCTTCCATAATAACATTCTGGATTAGTTTTATCCACAACAACATTACAATATGGGGTCTGATTTTTTGAAGAGGATAAAAATAATTTTTTTAAATGAAAGATTTCTCAGAGTTTCTACTGACCTTTTTGGTCCTTTTCCTCGGGAACCAACAACTGTCGTCGGAAATGCTTCATTCCGATTTTCCATACCAACAATGTTGAAAATGGTGTTGCGACATTCCATAACTTCATCTTCGTCGAGTTTTTCTTTCATTATTAAAGTGGGAATCGGCTCAATTTGCTAGAATAAAAAAAATTAAAAAAATTGAATTCTTTGAAATTTCATATTGGCATAGAAACTTTTTGCAAATATCAATTGGAGCACAGTGAGGAACAGGTGTTAGTGCAATTGAAAAAGTTAGCATTGGATGGAATGAGTTCAAGTAACTTCTGCCATTACTAACTAGCAGAGCATTACCACTGTCAACCAAGAGAAGAATTTATCAGGCATGTGTATGCAGCGTGATGATGCATTGAGGTGAAACCTGGCCAGTTAGGGTTGAGGACATGTGTTGCATGAACAGAAATGATTAGCTAATGATATGATGGATGTTATGTGAGTCTTAAAGACAGGCTTAAATCTGATGACCTCAGAGGAAGAATTAATCTAGACAGAATAGGGAGATGTGTGTAGAACCACAGATTTCGATGGTATGGCTAGGTTGAAAAAATTGATGAGAGTTCTTGGGTTAGTACATGTAGAACAGTTAAGGTAGCAGGGTCAGTTTACAGGGGAAAAATGATAAGGATGGACTTGAGAGAAAGATGGATAAATAAAGACCTGCCAGAGATAAGTTAGGTTGGAAGTTAATTTCTAAAAGCCGTCCAACACATGCCAGCATGTAAAATGGACATTAGACCGATGATGATGATATCATCACTACCATCGTATACATTATCGCACGTAACCAACAATATGTGTTTGATCAATACAAGCTGGGTAATCTTGTGGAAAGTGCATGATATTGAGAAACGTAAATACTTAATGTGCCATCATTGCCATAAATCATACAACGACGTTATTAATGTTACCATCTTTATACATGTTACGCTCGGTTGTTCAGTAGCAGCCAACAACAGGAGACTTGGTTGTTTTGCTTTACGGCATATCAACCCTTTTCAGGTTATTTAATGTCGAATCAGTTCATTTTGGTCAAAGTTTACATGCTTCAAGATATTTATATCTTCAAATATTTTTTTTGTTTTACGGCATATCAACTCTTTTTGGGTTATTTAATACCGAATCCGGTTATTTTGGAAAAAGTTTTTATGCTTCAAGTTCTTTATATCTTCAAATATTTTTTTTGTTTTACGGCATATCAACTCTTTTTGGGTTATTTAATACCGAATCCGGTTATTTTGGAAAAAGTTTTTATGCTTCAAGTTCTTTATATGTTCAAATATTTTTTTTGTTTTACGGCATATCAACTCTTTTTGGGTTATTTAATACCGAATCCGGTTATTTTGGAAAAAGTTTTTATGCTTCAAGTTCTTTATATCTTCAAATATTTTTTTTGTTTTACGGCATATCAACTCTTTTCGGGTTATTTAATACCGAATCCGGTTATTTTGGAAAAAGTTTTTATGCTTCAAGTTCTTTATATCTTCAAATATTTTTTTGTTTTACGGCATATCAACTCTTTCTGGGTTATTTAATACCGAATCCGGTTATTTTGGAAAAAGTTTTTATGCTTCAAGTTCTTTATATCTTCAAATATTTTTTTTGTTTTACGGCATATCAACCCTTTTCGTGTTATTTAATACCGAATCCGGTGATTTTCATAAAAGTTTTTATGCTTCAAGATCTTTATATCTTCAAATATAAAGTGTTCAGTTTAGTTGTTTCTTTTGCTGCATATCAACCCTTTTCGTGTTATTTAATGCCAAATCCAGTCATTTTGGTAAAAGTTTTTATGCTTCAAGTTCTTTATATCTTCCAATATTTATTCATGGTGTTTGGTTTTGCTGTTTTGTAGAGGAAAATTGTCGTTTTCGTTTTTAGCTTTGCAGAACATGATTGAGTTTTGCAAAAGGGAAAGGAAAAAACAATAACATCAATGTTTGGTGCATTTTAGGTCAGGAAGCTAGCATTTTTAGAAAGCCTGATCTGGTAGCATCAGGCAACAACAGGAGAACCAAGTGGGTTGGAACATGAGGGTGGAATGTGTACAGGCAGAAGATGGAAGAGAGTAATTCACATACGTGATACGAGATTGATAAAGAAGGTATTATTCCAGTTAAAAAGGGCACATCTTATATTTTAATGGAAATTAAACAAACAAAAGTCACATTATAATCATCACCATATTCGGTTTAAACCTCCGTTTTTCATGCTGGCATATGTTGGACAGCTTTCAGAAATTGACTCCCCAAACTAACCTATCTCTGGTAGATCTTTATCACTCTTTCTCTCAAATCATTTTCTCCCATGTTTTCCTATGCCTTCCCAACTGACCATGCTATCTCAACTGATCTACATCTACTAACCCAAAAACTCAACATGGCCATACCATCACAGTCTCCTGTTCTGCACACATTTCCCTATATTGTCCAGATTTAATGTTCCTCTGAGGTCATCAGCACTAAGCCTGCCTTTAAGACTCACATTACACATCCACCATATCATTCTCATATCATTTTATTTTTAATTCAAATAAACATTTTTTATTTTATTTAAACAGAAATTTATCGAGATTTTGCACATGCAAAGATTAAATACTTCGTAATAACAATATTAACCTTTAATTTGATCCCATGGTACATGTGATGAAATCATTAACCATTTTGCAATCAACAACCCTGAGCACTTTTTAAAATCTCCACGTGTCTAACATACGTGGACACCCCTACAAAGTCAGAAAACAGCACACCTCCCATGACTTTCGGTAACATTTTTTGCACGCTTAGAATTGTTGAAGCATGGAATAAATTACTTGTATCAGTTGTGGCTGCCGAATAACTGCAATCTTTTAAAACCCTCATGCTTCCCACAATTCACCTGATGCCTCTCCTCCATACACATGCACACGATATTTTAATGCGTTGTAGTGCATGTGAGAACTCTGCATAATGATTTCATTAATGCGATGTCACTCAAGTGGTGCAGCACCACTTGCATCCTCTGCGAGTAATTGCAAAATCAGTGACCATCTAAAGTCGAAATCTACTGGACTGTTGTACTTTGTACAGCTCCAAGTGCTTACTGACAACGAGGAAGGTGGGGTGAAGATTCAATGTTATGGAAACCAAAATGCTCTCCTGGATGTCTGGACTTATTACACGACTCGACCACGTCTGTAATGAAGACATCTGAGGATGCTACGGCATTGTACTGATTGAGGGCAAGATAAGGGAATGGTGGGTCATATGGTTTGCCTTTGCATTAGAAGTCGCCGGGAAGCATTCTCTGTCTGTATTTATGCTTTGTAGGGAAGCCTACCAGAAGTGGTAATAATGTCTATTGTATCCAGGATTGAGGTCGCATTGGACAAAACATTCGGACTTTCCATTTACATCACTCGTTGCACTTTGCTATTTTTTGCCAATAAATTTGATTAATATAATCTTAAAAGAAAAATATTTTTAAAAGTCTCCACACAGCATCCTTTAATTAAAATGAAGCATGTGTCTCTTCAACTTCTGAGTAAATAAAAACAATGTATATATATATATATATATATATATATATATATATATATACATATATATATATATATATATGTATATATATACATACATATATATATATGTATATATATACATACATATATGTATATATATACATACATATATATATACATACATATATGTATATATATACATATATATGTACATACATATGTATATATATACATACATATATGTATATATATACATACATATATGTATATATATACATACATATATGTATATATATACATACATATATGTATATATATACATACATATATGTATATATATACATACATATATGTATATATATACATACATATATGTATATATATACATACATATATGTATATATATACATACATATATGTATATATATACATACATATATATATATATATACATACATATATATATATATACATACATATATATATATATATATATACATACATATATATATATATATACATACATATATATATATATATACATACATATATATATATATATACATACATATATATATATATATACATACATATATATATATATATACATACATATATATATATATATACATACATATATATATATATATACATACATATATATATATATATACATACATATATATATATATATACATACATATATATATATATATATATATATATATACATACATATATATATATATATATATACATACATATATATATATATATATATATACATACATATATATATATATATATATATATATACATACATATATATATATATATATATATATATATATCTTCTTTTTACTTCTTCTAAAAGAAGGAATCGTCAACGCCCTTTCCACCATCAGCAGTTATTCAAACGTACTTAACTCAGTACAAACTAAAAACACTTTTGTCTTATTCCACCTAAAAATATCTACGCACAGAAATACACAATTTGCCCACCAAAATAGTTGTATTCAAAATATATTCATCATGCCGTCTTCTTTCTCTCAAGGCATTGTCTAATAATGTTCAAGAATATATGGTAACACTTAATTGCTATATTAATAGCCATACCCATAATAAATTCATTTCTTTTTGTACTTATATTCACTCCAAACATAGCACCACTTTCAATTATGGATGTTGGAAACCTTCACATAGACACTTCTGTAAGTTCATGATTTTAGAAGGAGCTCGGTAAACGAATGCCAACAACAGAATCAAGACGAAAAGAAGAATATGCTGATTCAGAGGAATTTACAGTTTTTCATGTCAATTCTCTTCAAAATACTCGGTGTGTTCAAAAAGTACCCAAAATGAAGTTGTATTCACATGACAGAGATATCAGGAGTCTACAAAAGCAATGGGGATCTATTTTCTTTTTACAAATTGATTCCGGAGTTGAAAATGCAATTTTTTTCCCACCGATTCCAGACTTGTGAGGTCTCTCTCTATCCTAGTCTATCAATTGACCCCGGGCGGATTGAGTCAGCTTCCTCCTTCAAGGAGGAGGAGGTTTATAGGAAATATTTAATTCCCAAGCAATCCCCAGTCGTTTGTATATCCCGGTCAGGAAGATAATTTTGACAATTTTTGCAGGAAGACGTCACCGTCCTCTCACATACAGCACCTGGTATTCACAAATGGTCATGCATTTGGTATTGATGTGACTTAACATTGTTTAACTTCGGTTATCTAACAAGAAGAGACGTTGTTAGTCTCTTTCTACTCTATTATTATTTCCATGGAAAGCAATCGACTGAACTCTAATCTTTGGTTCCTTCTTGTAAAACATTCGCAGCAAGAACTCATTTTGCTACCACAAGGAAAAAAAAACTTTCCATTCTCTCTGCATGTGTCTAGCATCAGGTGAAATTACCATGGACAGAGCTTCATTGCAGCGGATTTCCCATCTGTGGAACACGTTACTGTGGGACTACTTCCCTGTTGACTACAACTGGTTCATCTTCAAATCCAATGTCAACACATTCATATCTCATAAGTAATAATCAGTTCATACGATTGATCAATGTTAGTACTTCCATAGTGTTCCTCATTTTCAGCTGGCAATTATTTCCGTCTCATTAAGCCTTGGCCTTGATAAGTGGTGACCCAATAGAAATAAAGATGAAACGTACGTCTTATGTGATGAGGAGTCGGAAGTCAAATTTGTTAAATGATTTCAAATGACTCCGCATTTCGGAAATGGTGAGCCGGAGTCAGGAGTTGGTTATTTTTGCAGGAATCAATTTTTTTTAAGCCGACACCTCATCTTTGCCATTATGACTACTTAGACATCGAGATTAAACATGTTTCTGAAGAGGAGGAGGAGGAGGAGCAAGAGGGGGAGAAGAAGGAGGAGGACCTGGTATTCCAAAATGTACATCAATATGGTACTGACTTGCTTAACTTCGGTGATCTGCAATAGACGTGGGGTCTATTTTCTTTTTACAAATTGATTCTAGAGTTGGGATTCCGTTTTTTTTTTTTTTTGCTGGTCGCAGACAATTTTTTTTTTTACAAACGAGTCATCGCTTATTAAGGCCCAAGGGCCACTCGAGGATAAGGGTTATTTAGTTTGACAGGTGGACAGTGAAACACTGAGGGGATTAGTCACGACTGTTGTAACTGGTCAGAATTGATTATTCAAGAGGACGGCTCAACAAGAATTTGTTTACATTGGACTTGTAAACGGCAATGTTGTAGTCAGGTGGGAAGCAGCCCTGTGGTACTGTGTTCCATTGACAGGCAGTTTTATGAAAGAAACTTTTCTCATGGAAGTTCTGTTTAGGTTTTGGTATACAGAGGTAGAAAGGGAAATTATTGACAGTGATTGATGCTAGACGAGTTTTTGTCGCGAATGTTTTACGGGGAGGGGGGACATATTAAAGCTCAGTCGAGTACTTTACGTGAAAATAACGATAGAGTAGAAAACAACTAGCAAAGCATCTTCTGTGAGAAAGAGCCTGTAGGGAGGAAGAACAGGACCCCCCCCCCCCACTAGATTTCGTGGTCGGTTTTGTAACTCTGTCAAGACAGCAAAGGATACTCTGAGCAGCACCTCCCCATAAATGATGTAGCAACAGTACTTCATTTTAGGACGTATTTCGTTCTTATACAGGTAGAGGATTGCGTAAGGAGTGAGATAGCTTTTGGCATGGTAGAATGACTTGTGAGGTCTCTCCCTGTCCTGCTCTAGCAATTCGCCCTGGGCAAATTGAGCTGGCTTCCTCCTCTAAGGAAAAGATTTCTAGAGAATATTAAATTTACAAGCAATCCCCAGTCGCATGTATATCCCGGTCAGGGAAGATGATTTTCACGATGTGAGTCTTTGCAGGGAGGTTTCACCATCCTCTCACATGCTACACCTGATATTCACAAATGGTCATCCATCTGGTACTGACCAGTATCAACGTTGCTTAACTTCGGTTATCAAACAAAAAGAGACGTTGCTAGTCTCTCTCTACTCTATAATTATTTTCATGGAAGGCAATCGACTGAGCTCTAATCTTTGGTTCCTTCTTGTAAAACATTCGCAGCAAGAACTCATTTTGCTACCACAACGAAAAAAAGACTTTCCTTTCTCCCTCTATGTCAGGTGGAATTTCCATGCACAAACCTTTTTTGTAAGGGCTTTCCATCTGTGGAACACAATACTGTGGGATTGCTTCCCTGTTGACTACAACTGGTTCATCTTCAAATCCAATGTGAACAAGTTCTTATCTCATAAGTAATAATCAGTTCATACCATTGATTAATGTTAGTACTTGCATAGTGTTCCTCATTTTTCGGCTGGCAATTATTTCCGTCTCATTAAGCCTTATCCTCGGGTGGCTCTTGGTAAGTGGTGACCCAATAGAAAAAGAACAAAATGCGTCAACGTAATTATGTCTTATGTGGTGGGGAGTCAGAAAATAAAAAATTGTGTTTTTAAATGTGTGATGATACTGGCTAATTGATATGCATAATTAGTATGAGTAGAAATAGACTACTTATACAAGTCTCTCCTTAAGTACAGCTAGCAGTTAAAAGTACACTAGCAACTGCTTAGGTAAATTTAAAACTTCACAACAATGGCGTCGCCAATAGGATCCCAATTGTCTCTCGAGGACCCCGACTGCAAAGACACACAGATAAGATGCTTCGCTGCTGCAAATGCAAGGAGTAAAAAGTTAAAAGACAACAAGGAAACGGGAGGAGAAAATGAAATAACAGATTCATTTTTGGCTACAGCTGGATGTGAGGCCATCATGAAAGTCTCAACCATGGTGTATCCCATGAATCTAGAAGACCTGACTTTCGGAAGAATAAGTCAGATCATAAAAAGAAATATGAGACCTAAGAAAAGGTTAGTCGTGGCAGAAAGAACAACGTTTATGTCAATGAAACAAGAAATTGACCAACTAATCATCAAATATCTACATCGTCTACGAAATGCGAGTAGATATTGTGAGTTTGAAAAACTCGGACACGAAGAACAGACTATCGACGAAGATTTAATTCAATTAAGATTAATTAAAGGTATGTGCTATGCGTCACACAGGAATAAAATAATGGAACAAATAGGAAACATGTCCTAAAATACTTGCATTGACTTTTTACAGCAACAAGAATACAGAAATACAACGATCATAAAAGTCAACCCGGCGAACAAATAGTCGCCGATACGAACATGTTAAAAAAGAAAAAATGTTGGTATTGTGGATGTGAATACGAAATAAAAAGGAAAAAAGGGCCAGCATTTGGAAAAACTTGTACAAATTGCTTAAGAATGAACCATTTTCAAGCAGTATGCAAGTTCAAAAAGAAGAATGTCGAAAGAGTTGAAGAAAATGAAACCAATAGGGAAAGTCTTTACATTAAAAAAACAAAAATAAAAATGTTGAAAAAATTGAACCAAAGAAAAAAAGATATATTAAAAGTCAAAATTAACAATGTCGATTTGGATATGCAAATGAATACCGGCAGTGAAGTAACGCTTATACCAAAAAAAATTCTGGGAACACTTTGGAAAGCCGACTTTATGAAAGAGCAGTGTACAAGTCCGCCAATTTGATGGGTCGGTCATATAAACTTTAGGATACTTTGAAGGTTCCTTAGAGTTAAAAGACAAATTCGAGGTAATACCCATAATTGTCACAAATTGTAAAAAGAATCACGGACTCCTGGGAAAATATGTGCTTAAAATAAATTCTACCAAACTAATTAATGAGATAAAAATGGGAAAAAAATTAAAAAACGACAAAGCTAGTTTAAAATTAAAAGAAAATGAAGCAGAAAAATTACCAGTACATTTGTCGCCATTAGAAGCAGCAAAAATACGAAACTTAATTGAACAGGACCTTATTGAACATGTTTCACCTGGGGGGGGGGGGGGGGGGCAAGTGAGCATCACCCATTAAAGTTTTGAGAAAGTCAGACAGAGACATAAGTATATGAGATTATAAAATATGCATAAACCACGAAGTTTGCTTGAATTCGTATCCTATACCTAATGTGGAGGTTGCATGACATGCGCTGGTAGGAATGAGCGTTTTTATAAAAATAGATTTGAAAACGGCATACCACCAAATTCCAATAGATGATAATTTCAAAGAAGTAACAACGATAAATACGCCAATAGGGTTGCTAAAATGGAAAAGAATGTCATATGGAATAAAAACAGCAAGCGACATATTTCAAAAAGCCATCGAACAGGTTTAAAAGATATAAAAAATATGGTCTGTTACCAAGACGATATTTGCATAGGAGTAAATAATGAAATTGAATTAAAAAAACAAAACCGACATTGTCTTGAACAAATTAAGAAATGCGGGAATGACTATAAATGAAAATAAATTCATAAACAATAGTAGTAATATATCATTTTTAGGGTATTCCATTTCAAAAGAAGGTATATCACCAGATCAAGCTTTAATAGAAAAAATATTAAAAATGTCTATACCTACAAGCAAAAAAGAACTTAAATCTTTTTGGGGATTGGTCAATTCCTACAGGCGATATTTACCAAAATATACAGACCTGACTGAACCGTTTGCAAATTTAAGAAAAAAGAATGTTGAATTTATTTGGTCAGAAAAATAATAAAAAGCTTTTGCAAGATTGAAATTAGTTATGACAAAGAAACCAGTAGTGAAAATTTTTGATCCAAAAAAGGACATTACATTAACCACAGATGCAAGTGAACATTCGATATCTGGAATATTATCACAAGAAGGACATTCGATAATGTATTTATCAAGAAGGCTAATGAACACTGAATTTAATTATTCAAATATAGAGAAAGAAGCATTGACCATTCTATGGTGCACCACCAGGGCTAGACAATTTCTAAAAGAATTACCCAAAGTTACGACATTGAGAATATTAAGGTGGGCAATAAAGTTAATGGCATTTGACTTTGATATAGAATATGTCAAAGAAAATTTAATTCCACACGTAGATGCACTATCAAGGTTGCAATTTTACAAGGAGTCAAAAGATAAAACAGAAGAATTTGAAGATACATTCTTACATTGGGTAGAGACTGATGTTTTATCTTTAGATAGAATGGCTATGGAAACTAGACATGATCCAGTACTAAGTCGGATAACATCGAGAATAAGAAAAAATATATGGGGAAATTGTTCCAAGGCAGAGAGACCTTACAAAGAAATAAGGCATAAATTAATGATAGAAAATGGAGTGATTTGTAATGGAGATCTGGTAATTCCCCCAGAAACACAAAGAAATTTGGTAATAAAAAGTGTACATGATGATATGCACTATGGAGTAGCGGCCACCCAAAAAAGAATAAAACTCAAAGCATGGTGGCTGAGATCTTCACAAGATATTGAAGAATATATAAAAAGATACAAAAAATGTAGAGAATTAAGAAATTTTACACAGAATACTTTACATTCATGGTCCAGAGAAATAGAGCCATGGAGTCGTATGCATATGGATCATGCGTACATTTCTGGAATGGGACTAAGAAACCTATATACTTGGACATCAAGATTTAGTAGACTCTTTTTCAGCCTGGCCTCAAGTAGTCCGTGTGCCGGACAAGAAAAGTTCTACCATAGAACAGATTCTAAGGGTCATATTCTCTAGAATGGGTATCCCAAAACCCTGGTATCTGACAATGCTCCAGAGTTTTGTGATGAAGGTCTTAATTTATGGTTGGAAAAAATAGGATGTAAACCGTATAAGACACCACCATATCACCCTCAATCGAATGGGCTGGCGGAAAGAATGATGCAGACAGTAAAAACGGAACTAAAAGCATGTTCTCAGCAAAAGGAAAAAATAGAAGTTTTTCTAACAAGGCTGCTATCGAACAATACCCACGCGCGAAAGATTAGAAAGCCCATCAGCTTTCTGTGGAAGACAAATTAGAGCTCCATTAATAATGTCGTATTCTACAAATGAAAAAATCTGGTACAAAAGAAACAAAGAATCAAATCAAGAGAGGACAGAATTTATCGTGCAAAAAAAAAAAAAAATAGGTTTAATAAATAGAGAAAATGGAATCAGTGTGTTGGCCCATGCAGACCAGATAAGGTTCCAGGGTAAATATGAAGAGCAAAATTAACAAATCGCTATGACTCCTTCCATTATTGAGCAACCTGTACAGAATTAAACGTCAGAAAATGAAACCATGCGAGGTCAAGCAAGTCAAAATGAGGAGTCAGATTCGGATCAAAGTATGAAAGGAGACGACCCTGGTTACAGTTTAGTTTGAGATAGGTCAAAATCTCCCAGGGAAAGAAATAAGGGAGAGAGAGAGAAGAGCAAAGCAATATCGAAAATGAAACGATCATTAGAAGAAGTGCAAGATACACTAGAGCAGAGGTCTTCAAAGTGGGGGTCGCGACCCCCAGGGGAGTCGCGTAACCATAGAAAGGGGGTCGCCAAAATTATAACTATGGACTTTTTAAAATAATATTCAAACTTATTTTTTATTTATAAAAAATTTTGGTGGGTCACGAAAAAATTTTTTTTCCAAAAAGGGGTCGCGACAAAAAAAGTTTGAAGAGCACTGCACTAGAGGCATAAAGCCTATACGTTTCAGGGAGATATGGTGATATTGGCTAATTGATATGCATAATTAGCATAAATAGAAATAGATTACTATATAAGTCTCTCCTTCAGTAGAGCTAGCCGTGAAAAGTACACTAGCAGCTGACTAGGTAAATTTACAACTTAACAACCAAAATGATTTCAAATGACTCCACATCTCTGAAGTGGTTAGTTGGAGTCAGGAGTTGGTCATTACGACTACTTGGACATCAAGATTTAACTATTTTCTGAGGTACACCTGGTATTCCCAAATGTTCATCCATTTGGTACATACTAGACCCAACGTCGCTTAACTTCAGTGATCTAACAAGAACTGGTGTGGCAACGTGGTTAGGCCTTATGAGGTAGGGAGCGGAAATCATTAATTGGGTTTTTAAATGATTTTAAATACTTTTTGGCTAAGATCAAAGTGTAGTATGCATATTTATGAACAATAAAATTTCCAATCAATTTGGGGATATCTTAAGTAGGATGGCCCCCGGGTGTAAATGTGGTATTGTGGTGACTGAGATGATTCCAGTTAAGAGTAAGATAGACACTCTTATTACTGTAGACCAAGGATGACCAACAACACCCATTTCCTCACACTTTTGATGGCCTTGTGTCTAATTTGTTTTAAATGTAAATGTTTTTATATTTTTTGCATATAAATAAGTGTAGTATCCGTGCTGATATAACACTTTATCTGTTCTATCCTCGGTCGGTGAAGGAGATGTCCTTCTAAATTGATGCAATTTTTTTATATTTTTGTCTCAATTCTTTTTGATAAGCTGAGTTTTCCTCATATTAAAAAACTGATTTTGTGTCTAACTCTTCTCTCATGGGGAAACAAATCAATAGGGACTCCGCAGCTCTAGAGTGGTGAGTCGGAGTTAGGAGTCGCATCTTTTTAAGCCGATTCCCCATCTTTGTCGTCACGACAACCAAGACACCAAGATTTAACAAGTTTCCGAATAGGGGGAGGAGGAGCGTTTGCTTTTATCAAAAAGATGTGCATCGTCAGTCAGTTATTGAAACGTGCAGAGAATTTTTTTTTTTTGTCGCTCCTTTTTGAGCAAAGTGCAAACAGATTATCGGAGAGACAAAAGAGCGGGAACATTTTTGTCTTTTCTTTTCTTTCTGTATCAATTGCTGTCAGCTTCAAATGTGACTAAATCGCAAAGAATTGTAGCACTTTGCTTAGATTAGAATCAATTAAGAACAGTTCCCCCCCCCCTCTCTCTCTTTCTCTCTCTCGATTGCTTAGACTACACTATGCGAAGACTTAACAAAGAACACTCCTCGATTCTGACCATTCCATGACGTAGACTTCCTCGAATTTGGACTCATCTTCAAATCCAAACATTTGTATTGACAATACAGATTATTCATTCTATTATTTTCATCTTTTCACAATTTTCCCAGTCGATAATAGATTCAGTTTGAAATTCCGTACAGGTTCCTAAGTTTGAAAAGATGCACTCGAAAAAGGTCAGAGGTTACATCGGCCGAAACGTTGTGAATATAACCACCAAGATGAGAATAGTACTCTGAATGGGCGAAATAATAAAAATCATAAATCCTCATTTCATCATAATAATATTCGGTTTACGCCCGTTTTACATATTGGAATGCATTGGACGGCTTTAAGAAATTGACTTCTAAAGTAACCCATCTCTGGCCAGGTCTTTATTTATCTCCCAAGTTTATTTTCTCACTTCCTCCAAATGTTTTCCTTGGCCTTCCCTGTGAACTGAACATGCGACCTCAATTGTTCTACATTTACTAACCCAAAGAACTTTCATCCATTCTTTCAACATGGCTATACCATCGAAGTCTACTTTTCTGTACATATCTCACTATACTGTCCAGATTCAATGTTCCTCTGAGGTCATCAAATCTAACCCTGTCTTCAAGACGCACATAACACATTCATCGTATCATTCTCATGTCATTTCTCTCCATACAATGCATGTCCTCAACCCTCATTCGCCAGGTTTCACTACTAAACATCATCACACTGCATACACATGTCTCTTCCCTTTGTTGACAGTGGTAACGTTTTGCTAGTTAGTAATAGCAAAAGTTTAATTTCCTCTGAGGTCATCAGAACTAAACCTGTCAATTCTATTGACATATGAAGCTAGTTTATTATGTCAACTAGCAAAATATGCAACCGTAAAAAATGAGAAGGTAATCCATGGGAAGATGGTATCATGACCACAAGACATTACATCCTCCTTTTTTTAGATGAGGAGTAGTGTACTATCTGTTCTATGGTCATGAAACCATCCTCCCAGAGATTACCATCCTCTTAATTTTTTCGAGGGGGGGGGGGTGTAGTGTAGTATATGTTTGTTGGTTATGACACAATCCTCTCAGGCATCACCTCCTCCTTTGGTGTGGGGGGAGCAATGTGTATATGTTCGTTTGTAATATATACTAGCAAAAATATGCAACCTGAGGTAGCATATTTTTACTGAACATGAAAAAGCGACATCATGCGTAAATTTGCTCTCATGGGGAGGCAAGTAAATAGGAATTTAAGTTTGTTTTGTTTTATGACATATAAACCCATTTTAGGTTATTTGATGCTGAATCCGGTCATTTTGGTAAAAGCTTTTATCCTTCAAGTTCTTTATATCTTCAAATATTTATTCATGGTGTTTGGTTTGGTTGTTTGTAGAGAAAAAATGTTGTTTTTGTTTTTGGCTTTGCAGAACATGATTGAGTTTTTCAAAGGGAAAGGCAAAAACAATAACATCAATGTTTGGTGCATTTTTGGTCAGGAAGCCGGTATTTTCAGACAGCCTGATCTGGTAGTACCAGGATTTAAGAACAGTTAGTTGGAGCTAGATGCTGGTGGTAGACAGAAAAGATTAAGGTCTTGATCGTCATAACCAACCTCAGCCCAGTGGAAGATTGTTTTGTTGCCATCTTTTCTTCCTCGGATTCCATATTGTATCCTTGTTTTCTCGCATTCTACGTCGTCATCCTTTCTTCCTCAGCACCTGTGTTGTCATTTTGCCGTTGTTTCAAATAAGCCACAAGTACAATTTACAATTAACTAAGCATGAAAGAGATAGACATCCTAACCTAAGTTAACTATTTGAGAGTCAGATAAATAGATAGATAGATAGCCAGACAGACATCAGCACCCATGGCCGCATGCAAGACTCAACAGTTATCTCATCCTTAAAGCATTGTTCTAGTACCCGGCCGCATCAAAATCCAAAACTGGTTTCATTCAAAATCTACTCGTTGTTTGTCGCTTTGGTCCCACATGACGTCACAATCGTGGGATCTCATCCGCATGTCGCCCTGAGTATTGCCCCCTCTGACATCACCCATTAATCTTCCTCTGGTGCCAGGTTATGCTCGAATACACTGTCAATTTTCTTTGTTTCATACATGGGCAAGATTGCTTGTACTCGTACCTATTCACCTATGCTAAAATATATGCTAGTAAATATAAACACCCGTTATTTAACAAAATGAAAAAGGCAAAAACATGATTAAGGAACACAACATATATATATATATATATATATGTGTGTGTGACATTTCAAAATATATATATATATATATATATATATGTGTGAAAAAAGACAAACAGAAAAAACAAATTTCTTGTTAAGCCGTCCTCCTAAATAATCAAATTCTGTCAAACTTCCACCATGATTACCAATCATCACGGTGTTGTCTCACCGTCCACCTGACACCCATTAACCTGAGTTCGAAATCTAGTTGGCGATGTCCTCTTCTTCTCCTTACTACCTCTTTCTCACAGAAGAGACATTGCTAGTCTTTCTCTACTCTATCGTTATTTACATGACAGCATGAGCTTCAATCTATGCCCCTCCCCTGTAAAACATTCACAACAAAACTCGTCTAGCTACAGCTACTGTCAATAATTTCCCTTTCTCTCTCTCTCTGCCTAAACTAAACGAAACTTCCATGAGCAAAGTTTCTTTCCTAGAACTACCCGTCTGTGGAACACAGTACTGCATGGCTGCTTCCTATCTGACTTCAACATCGTTGTTTACAAGTTCAATGTTAACAAATTCTTGTTGAGCGTCGTCCTATATAATCAAATTCTACCAAACTTCTAGCATCATTACCAATCATCACGGTGTTGTCTCACCGTCCACCTGACATTCATTAATCCCTGCCCTTGAGTGGCCTTGGAGCCTTGATAAGTGGTGACTCTTTAGTAAAAAAACAAACAAAAATAATCCTTGACGAACACAAAGGAAACTATAACAACAGATCTAGGGTGTATAATTTAAACATTCTTGTTACATTTGTCATATTATAAGCAGTGATCTTAACGAAATTTTTAAAATCCTATTTAAAAATATAATTTAATTACAAAATGAAATCCACCAAAATGCATTTCGTTTTATTAATGAACAAGTCAGTCACTTTAATCTTTCATTAATAGTTAAAAGAAAAAAAGAAATCATGAATTACTTTGAGATTCTTGAAAATTTTAAAGGAATTGGGAAGTATTCAAACTGTTGCATGGAAAGTCAGTTGTGGCTGTAAAATTCTTAGCAAATCCTCATTTAATTAAAAGATTGAAAGTCTTGAATGCAATAATTTTATAAATAGAGATTAAAGCAACACTATCTTAACTGTCAATTGGTTTTCAGATTTTTTAAATTTTAAAAAAGCTTTTTATGAACATTTTGATATTTAAAATTAAATATTGATTGAGTCATGCTCTATGCTTAATGTATAGAAATATGATGCATTTTTTCCCCTAATCCAATCCAAAAAAATAATTCAAACCTTCACTAAAAGTTTGAATTTTTTTTGGGGGGGGGGGGGGGGGGGAAATGCATCAAATTTCTATATATTAAGCATAGATCACAATTATGAAAATAAAATGTTTAAAAAATTAATTGTTTTTCTAATGGGTCACCACTTACTAAGGCCAAGAGCGACTCGAGGATAATGTTTAATAATCATGATCATATCTTATCATGCCAATACTAGATCAATCGTTGGGCATCAAATCTTGGTCAGTAGATCTGACCTCTCACTTCCCAACCTGTCTGTGCCACAGCCAGACTCTCTTATCCTGGGACACAGTCCTCACCTCTTGTTAATTCATAATCATATCATCATGCCAATACCGGATCCATCATTGGACATCAAGGTGACAGCCCATCAAATCTTGGTCAGTACAAGTTGGTCCATCACTACAGCCACTGAGGATGTGTTCCATTGTCTGTCTGGAATTGCCACAAGGGCAGTTGCTTGTTGCTGGTCCTAACATGTGGAGGTTGCTGGCTGTCCTTCCAACCATCACTCTTTCTCGGTTCAGGATCACCCAGTTCTTCCTTGGGAGATCCGTTCCATGTGGGAGATGTTCTCTGGGTTCTTGGATAGCTTAGTTCAAGTAATCATTCCTATCATTCCATCTGTCAATGTGGTAGTTCTGTGACTGTGCAGGGTCAAGGATCTCTTTGGTCATAAAACTGCTTCTTGATTCTAATCTGCCTCTTGGTTGTCCGTAGCCAGATAGTTTGTGGTTTGGATTCTCATATGAAACATCCATTTGGATATCGGAAGGAGGGGGGGGCATGCAAACCAATCTGTACATCACTGGTATTGAGGTTGGTCTTAGTGTACCAGTGATTCTCATATGAAACATCCATTTGGATATCGGGAGGAGGGGGGGGGCATGCAAACCAATCTGTACATCACTGGTATTGAGGTTGGTCTTAGTGTACCAGTGATTCTCATATGAAACATCCATTTGGATATCGGGAGGAGGGGGGGGGGCATGCAAACCAATCTGTACATCACTGGTATTGAGGTTGGTCTTAGTGTACCAGTGATTCTCATATGAAACATCCATTTGGATATCGGGAGGAGGGGGGGGGGCATGCAAACCAATCTGTACATCACTGGTATTGAGGTTGGTCTTAGTGTACCAGTGATTCTCATATGAAACATCCATTTGGATATCGGGACGAGGGGGGGGCATGCAAACCAATCTGTACATCACTGGTATTGAGGTTGGTCTTAGTGTACCAGTGATTCTCATATGAAACATCCATTTGGATATCGGGAGGAGGGGGGGGGGCATGCAAACCAATCTGTACATCACTGGTATTGAGGTTGGTCTTAGTGTACCAGTGATTCTCATATGAAACATCCATTTGGATATCGGGACGAGGGGGGGGCATGCAAACCAATCTGTACATCACTGGTATTGAGGTTGGTCTTAGTGTACCAGTGATTCTCATATGAAACATCCATTTGGATATCGGGAGGAGGGGGGGGGGGCATGCAAACCAATCTGTACATCACTGGTATTGAGGTTGGTCTTAGTGTACCAGTGATTCTCATATGAAACATCCATTTGGATATCGGGAGGAGGGGGGGGCATGCAAACCAATCTGTACATCACTGGTATTGAGGTTGGTCTTAGTGTACCAGTGATTCTCATATGAAACATCCATTTGGATATCGGGAGGAGGGGGGGGCATGCAAACCAATCTGTACATCACTGGTATTGAGGTTGGTCTTAGTGTACCAGTGATTCTCATATGAAACATCCATTTGGATATCGGGAGGAGGGGGGGGGCATGCAAACCAATCTGTACATCACTGGTATTGAGGTTGGTCTTAGTGTACCAGTGATTCTCATATGAAACATCCATTTGGATATCGGGAGGAGGGGGGGGCATGCAAACCAATCTGTACATCACTGGTATTGAGGTTGGTCTTAGTGTACCAGTGATTCTCATATGAAACATCCATTTGGATATCGGGAGGAGGGGGGGGCATGCAAACCAATCTGTACATCACTGGTATTGAGGTTGGTCTTAGTGTACCAGTGATTCTCATATGAAACATCCATTTGGATATCGGGAGGAGGGGGGGGGCATGCAAACCAATCTGTACATCACTGGTATTGAGGTTGGTCTTAGTGTACCAGTGATTCTCATATGAAACATCCATTTGGATATCGGGAGGAGGGGGGGGCATGCAAACCAATCTGTACATCACTGGTATTGAGGTTGGTCTTAGTGTACCAGTGATTCTCATATGAAACATCCATTTGGATATCGGGAGGAGGGGGGGGCATGCAAACCAATCTGTACATCACTGGTATTGAGGTTGGTCTTAGTGTACCAGTGATTCTCATATGAAACATCCATTTGGATATCGGGAGGAGGGGGGGGGGCATGCAAACCAATCTGTACATCACTGGTATTGAGGTTGGTCTTAGTGTACCAGTGATTCTCATATGAAACATCCATTTGGATATCGGGAGGAGGGGGGGGGGCATGCAAACCAATCTGTACATCACTGGTATTGAGGTTGGTCTTAGTGTACCAGTGATTCTCATATGAAACATCCATTTGGATATCGGGAGGAGGGGGGGGCATGCAAACCAATCTGTACATCACTGGTATTGAGGTTGGTCTTAGTGTACCAGTGATTCTCATATGAAACATCCATTTGGATATCGGGACGAGGGGGGGGCATGCAAACCAATCTGTACATCACTGGTATTGAGGTTGGTCTTAGTGTACCAGTGATTCTCATATGAAACATCCATTTGGATATCGGGAGGAGGGGGGGGCATGCAAACCAATCTGTACATCACTGGTATTGAGGTTGGTCTTAGTGTACCAGTGATTCTCATATGAAACATCCATTTGGATATCGGGAGGAGGGGGGGGCATGCAAACCAATCTGTACATCACTGGTATTGAGGTTGGTCTTAGTGTACCAGTGATTCTCATATGAAACATCCATTTGGATATCGGGAGGAGGGGGGGGGCATGCAAACCAATCTGTACATCACTGGTATTGAGGTTGGTCTTAGTGTACCAGTGATTCTCATATGAAACATCCATTTGGATATCGGGAGGAGGGGGGGGCATGCAAACCAATCTGTACATCACTGGTATTGAGGTTGGTCTTAGTGTACCAGTGATTCTCATATGAAACATCCATTTGGATATCGGGAGGAGGGGGGGGCATGCAAACCAATCTGTACATCACTGGTATTGAGGTTGGTCTTAGTGTACCAGTGATTCTCATATGAAACATCCATTTGGATATCGGGAGGAGGGGGGGGGCATGCAAACCAATCTGTACATCACTGGTATTGAGGTTGGTCTTAGTGTACCAGTGATTCTCATATGAAACATCCATTTGGATATCGGGAGGAGGGGGGGGCATGCAAACCAATCTGTACATCACTGGTATTGAGGTTGGTCTTAGTGTACCAGTGATTCTCATATGAAACATCCATTTGGATATCGGGAGGAGGGGGGGGGCATGCAAACCAATCTGTACATCACTGGTATTGAGGTTGGTCTTAGTGTACCAGTGATTCTCATATGAAACATCCATTTGGATATCGGGAGGAGGGGGGGGCATGCAAACCAATCTGTACATCACTGGTATTGAGGTTGGTCTTAGTGTACCAGTGATTCTCATATGAAACATCCATTTGGATATCGGGAGGAGGGGGGGGGCATGCAAACCAATCTGTACATCACTGGTATTGAGGTTGGTCTTAGTGTACCAGTGATTCTCATATGAAACATCCATTTGGATATCGGGAGGAGGGGGGGGCATGCAAACCAATCTGTACATCACTGGTATTGAGGTTGGTCTTAGTGTACCAGTGATTCTCATATGAAACATCCATTTGGATATCGGGAGGAGGGGGGGGGGCATGCAAACCAATCTGTACATCACTGGTATTGAGGTTGGTCTTAGTGTACCAGTGATTCTCATATGAAACATCCATTTGGATATCGGGAGGAGGGGGGGGGGCATGCAAACCAATCTGTACATCACTGGTATTGAGGTTGGTCTTAGTGTACCAGTGATTCTCATATGAAACATCCATTTGGATATCGGGAGGAGGGGGGGGCATGCAAACCAATCTGTACATCACTGGTATTGAGGTTGGTCTTAGTGTACCAGTGATTCTCATATGAAACATCCATTTGGATATCGGGAGGAGGGGGGGGCATGCAAACCAATCTGTACATCACTGGTATTGAGGTTGGTCTTAGTGTACCAGTGATTCTCATATGAAACATCCATTTGGATATCGGGAGGAGGGGGGGGCATGCAAACCAATCTGTACATCACTGGTATTGAGGTTGGTCTTAGTGTACCAGTGATTCTCATATGAAACATCCATTTGGATATCGGGAGGAGGGGGGGGGCATGCAAACCAATCTGTACATCACTGGTATTGAGGTTGGTCTTAGTGTACCAGTGATTCTCATATGAAACATCCATTTGGATATTGGGAGGAGGGGGGGGGGCATGCAAACCAATCTGTACATCACTGGTATTGAGGTTGGTCTTAGTGTACCAGTGATTCTCATATGAAACATCCATTTGGATATCGGGAGGAGGGGGGGGGGCATGCAAACCAATCTGTACATCACTGGTATTGAGGTTGGTCTTAGTGTACCAGTGATTCTCATATGAAACATCCATTTGGATATCGGGAGGAGGGGGGGGGCATGCAAACCAATCTGTACATCACTGGTATTGAGGTTGGTCTTAGTGTACCAGTGATTCTCATATGAAACATCCATTTGGATATCGGGAGGAGGGGGGGGGCATGCAAACCAATCTGTACATCACTGGTATTGAGGTTGGTCTTAGTGTACCAGTGATTCTCATATGAAACATCCATTTGGATATCGGGAGGAGGGGGGGGGCATGCAAACCAATCTGTACATCACTGGTATTGAGGTTGGTCTTAGTGTACCAGTGATTCTCATATGAAACATCCATTTGGATATCGGGAGGAGGGGGGGGGGCATGCAAACCAATCTGTACATCACTGGTATTGAGGTTGGTCTTAGTGTACCAGTGATTCTCATATGAAACATCCATTTGGATATCGGGAGGAGGGGGGGGGGCATGCAAACCAATCTGTACATCACTGGTATTGAGGTTGGTCTTAGTGTACCAGTGATTCTCATATGAAACATCCATTTGGATATCAGGAGGAGGGGGGGGGCATGCAAACCAATCTGTACATCACTGGTATTGAGGTTGGTCTTAGTGTACCAGTGATTCTGTGGTATGCATTATACATATACACACATTATCTACACTGACTATTGAACTTACACACAATACTCACACACTGATAAATGAAGTCAAACATATATACACTAACTTCTTACACATGCATGCCTATTCTCCACTCTACAAAGAAAGGCAAACAAATTCACTTTTCGAACTTACAGACACAAACGAACATTGAACAATTCACTGATACAAACGTAATAAATATAGTGCATGTAGTGTTGCCTTTAACGTGTTGTTCATAGTAGCAGTTGTAGCAGTTACATATAATCGCTTGCATAGTGATTAGTATTGCTGCTGGTCCCCACCTGCGGAGATGTCTGACTGTCCTTCCAACTTTCGCTCTTGCTCGGTTCAGGGTTACACAGTCCTTCCTTGGAAGATCCATTCCAAGTAGGAGATGTTCTCTAAGTTCTTGGGTAGCTCTATTTAAGTAATCATTCCAATTATTCCATCTGTCAATGCGGTAGTTCTGTGACCATGCAGGGTCAAGGCTCTCTTTGGTCATGAAACTGCTTCTTGATTTTAATCTATCTCTTGCTTTTCCATGGCCAGGGGGTGTCTACTGTCGGTTTCCTGCTAGTGTTTTTAGATTCTCGCATGGGCATCCCATCAGATATGGGGAGGTGCTATGCCGCTGGTAGTGGGGTTGGTCTTAGTGTTCCAGTGATTCTGCAACATGCATTATTCAGTTCCGGGTCGATTGTTTTGACATGACATGATCCAGCCCAATCAGTGATTTGAACAGCAGGAAAGAAAAACTGTAATAAGGAATGAGTGAAAACTACTAGGACATATAGGTCTATCTGTATACGTTATTGTTTAGTACTATTAGGGGGCACGTACAAGATTGAAAATTAGTGTTTGTCAGATTTGCTTGGAGAGCAACCATAATAAGTATACCAGTATGAAACATTTAAATAAAACTTGCATAAAAAATCAGATGAATATATAAAATCTTCTTAAAGACTAGATGAAAACATCGGTAATAAATAGATAAAACCCAGATAAAAGTTCTATAAAACGTATATAAAACTACCATAAAATGGAGATAAAATATCAACCATAATGAGTATACCAGTATGAAACATTTAAATAAAACTTGCATAAAAAATAAGATAAATATATAAAATCTTCTTAAAGACTAGATGAAAACATCGGTAATAAATAGATAAAACCCAGATAAAAGTTCTATAAAACGTATATAAAACTACCATAAAATGGAGATAAAATATCAACGTGTTTTTGATGGCCAAAATATCAATATTAACTTAACAAAATTTAGAATATGCAATGTTTTCCTACGAAATAAAATGGAGATAAAATCGAGATAAAAAAGATGAATAAATAGGAAGAGATAAAATAATATGACAACGAATTTGAATAACTTAATATTTCATTGTTCAAACTTTCGGTTCTACTTTACTAGACGGTTGACCTGTGTGCATTTACTTTAGCTGTAATATTCTATTCTATTCTTTTCGTAGTCCACTTGAAGATACCGAATTCCTGACCTAAAATGCACCAAATATTGATGTTATTATTTTCTTCCTTTTCCGTTGCAAAACTCAATCATGTTCTGCAAAGCTAAAAATAAAAACAAAAATTTTCCTCTATAAAACAACCAAACCAAACATTCAAATATTTGAATATATAAAAAACTTGAAGCATAAAAACTTTTACCAAAATGACCTGATATTGCATTAAATAACCCGAAAAGGGTTTATATGCTGTAAAACAAATCAACCAGTCCATTTGAAAATTACTGTTTCAATACAAATTATACCTAAATTTCCTAAACAGTTTGGTGTTAGGATTAGGGCTTAAACTCACGTTTTTTTTTAGATAAACTATTGCAAAGTAAACCACATATAATATAGCACCAAATTTTCTTCCCCATTCTTGCTGTGTTTCTTTATTTTGATTGTCTTTTTTGTATAATTACTCGGCTCTTGAAACTCCCCTCCATGTCTCCTGACCGGATATTGATCTAAATATGATTTCACTTTCATCCTCCTCCTACACTATTATTGCCCCCCCCTCTTCCTTAACCCCCCCCCCCTTCCATCATCATCATAAAAAAGTATCCGTTTTATAGTAGTATCGAAGTAAACATTTTTTGTATCGTGACAACCATTTGATGATACATAATTTAATATTTTATTGTTCTAAATTTTTGGTGCTACTTTTGTAGACAGTCTACCGGCACGTTTCTACTGTAGTCTACCTGAGTATCTTTACTTTAGCTGCGGTCTATCTGCAATAATCTATTCTATTAGACAGTCTATTTGTAAAAGAAGACAAGACGTTGCATTGTAAAAATCTTTATTCATTTTAAGGGCGAAAATAATCCATCTATAGAAGTTATAATACAATTTTTAATTAAATAAAAGTGCAGTCTTAATTGAAATGATGAACGTTACTGTTTTGTTAACAGACAGGCAGCAATAATACATAATTTTACTGCAGACAGGTTAGTGTTTGGGGTTAGTGTTTGGGGTTAGTGTTTGGGGTTAGTGTTTGGGGTTAGTGTTTGGGGTTAGTGTTTGGGGTTAGTGTTTGGGGTTAGTGTTTGGGGTTAGTGTTTGGGGTTAGTGTTTGGGGTTAGTGTTTGGGGTTAGTGTTTGGGGTTAGTGTTTGGGGTTAGTGTTTGGGGTTAGTGTTTGGGGTTAGTGTTTGGGGTTAGTGTTTGGGGTTAGTGTTTGGGGTTAGTGTTTGGGGTTAGTGTTTGGGGTTAGTGTTTGGGGTTAGTGTTTAAACTCACGTTTTTTGTAGATCAAGATTTATCATCTAAACTGCCTACTAATGAAGCACCAAATCTCCTTCCTCTTCCTTTCTGTGTTTCTCTCTTTGCTTTTATTTTGTGTGTGAGACTTTTGTATTTGTGCCATCCGTTTACTCACTATGCTCTTTGTTCTCCCCTCCCTATCTCCTGACCGGATGTTGACCTAACCGGTGAATAGTCTTAATTTCACTTTCCTCCTCTACCTCCTCCTCCTCATCATTATCCGAAAGTAGTATTGTGTATCCTTTTTGAAAGAAGCATTTCTTTTCTTGGAAACGAGATCAGAGATAAGATTTTAAGCTTTGTTGAAAAGATGATGTTCACCTGATGTATAGATGACTCTCACAGTTCGACCCACCCACCCCCGAAGAAAAAGTGAAAGTAAAAAAAAGAAAAAATAGAAGAAAAAAAAAGAACAAAAGTGGAAAAAAAAGAAAAAAGGAAAATAGGAGTAAAAGAAAGAAAAAAAGAAGAAAAAGTGAAAAAAGAAAGAAAAGTAGAAGAAAAATGAGGAAAAAGTGAAAAAGAGAGAAAAAGAAAAATAGAAGAAAGAAAAAACAGAATGGATATTTTTAGGATGTGTCTATTTAATCTGTGCGTTTTGCAATGAAAAAGATATTTCAAACTGGAACAAGACAGACGACCAATTGATGGACTGACAGACCCTCTTATAGGGATATATGGACGCATCTAACATTTCTATTTTAGATTTAAACATGATATCATCATCATCATCATCATCATCAGTTTAACGTCCGTTTTACATGCTGGCATGCGTTGAATGCTTTAAGAAATTGATTTCCAAACTAACCTATTTCTGACCAGGTCTTTATTTATCCCTCTTTCCCTTAAGTCCAATTTATCACTTCCTCCTATGTTTTCCTTAATCTTCCCTGTGAACTGAACCTGCTACCTCAATTGTTCTTACTGTTAATGAACCTGTGTGGCAGACGGATATGCAATTTCAGAATGCGACAAGTCATTCTAGAAGGACAGGAAAAAGACACAGTCAAGAAAAGATGTTCTAATGGCAAGGCCAATACCACCTTCTCTCCATTCAGATTTGGGTTTACCTATCCAAAATCACGTTTCCAAGATCCTTATATTTTCTATAAAAAGATTCGACATGAGAAGCAAAAAGTCAGAAGCCAGTCACAAAAAAAAGTATAACATGATTCCACTGAGGAAAACTGTATCAACGACTTTAAATAGATGCCACACATACACACTGACATCATCATCATCATCGGTTTAACGTCCTTTATGCATGCTGGCATGTGTTGGACAATTTTAAGTTTTCCTTGGCCTTCCGCTGTGAACTGGACCTGCTACCTCAACTGCTTTACATCTACTAACCCAAGAACTCTCATCCATTCCTTCAACGTGGCCATAACATCAAAGTCTCTTGTTTTGCACACTGTCCAGATTTAATCTTCTTCTGAAGTCATCAGATCTACGCCCCTCTTTAAGACTCATATTACACATCCATCACATCATTCTCATATCATTTTTCTCTTTGCAACACATGTCACTGGCCAGGTTTCATTTTCATACATCATCACACTATGTACCCATGCCTGATGGACTCTTAACTTAGTCGACAGTTGTAACGCTCTGCTGGTTAGTAATGGCAGAAGTTCCTTGAACTTACTCAATCCACTCCTAATTATTGCAACTATGCTAGCACAAACCAAAGAAAATACAATTTCAAACTTAAGCATCACAGACCGACTGATGAACAAAGTTTCTTATAGAGCTTCTTGAACTCATCTTTCTTCTAGTATATAAAGTAAAGTCAGCCCCTTTATCGTTTCTTTGTCATCGATAGCTTTCTTCTTACAAAATCTATATTTGATTCAGTTTTTCTTCTTGATTGTTGCATGCATGTGGTTAAGAAGAATAAAATGCAATTTGATTCCGTTCCTTCCGGAAAATACTTTGTTTGGATCAGAATTATTTTTAAATGACCCCTATCTTAAAAAAGGGACATAACTCTGTATTCGTTCATACAGAGTTACTTCACTCTAATTGAAACAATAAATAATATTTTAGAAAAAAAAAACGGCTTAGTTAAATTAATTAAAAGCGAAACAAATTGCAAGTAAATGCACTACCGGGCAATACCGGGTCGGGACAGCTCATTCAATTCACACATTTAGTGATGAAAGCACTATTTCAAACTTTAGAACCTCTTAAAGAGATGTTTGGCAGAATCTAAAAAAAGATATGTCCATTCAATGTTTGCTTTTAAACCAGTGAAAATACTATATTTGTCCGGGTCAGAATTATTTCAAATGGCCACTATCTTCATAAAAAGGACGTAACTCTGCATTCGATTAGAACAGACCAATGAAAATACTATTTAAAACTTAAACAAGCCAAATCAACGAAAATGTGATTTCAAACTGAAGTAACTCTGTGGTCATCTATGGATATATTGGAACAATAAATATTTTGGAAAAAAACAACACCGACATAGTGTAAATAGATAAAAACAAAACAGATTAGAAATAAACACACATCAGGCAACACCAGGTAGGTACAACTTTTTAAATTTTTTTTATAGAAGTCGCTCCAGACAAGGCAGGAAGCCACTTTTAGTGACAGACTAACAAAGTTTGACAGACTAATGGACAGAGCGTCTCTTGTAGAAAAGATAATTTTAGAAGAAAAGAAAATTAAAATACTTACCGTTTTCATGTTGAAGATCAACGTGTCACTAATTACCATGGGCCAGTACCTTGTCAACCTTTCAAGACGATTCTTGGCTAGAAGAGAAGAAACACGTTCGCTATGAGAGGGAAAATGTACGGCAAATTCACGAAGCCATCATGATTTCGCTGATAAGAAATTAATCAGTGAGACGCGTGAAGAAAATGAAAGAAAACAAAAAATACCCTTTTCAGGTAGGAGTAAATAAGTAAAATGGCTAATAAAAGCAGGTTCATTTTAGTAAACCGTTTCCTCACAAGTGCACATGCATACTGCGACCCGTGGTACAGTTTTTCATCTCACCACTTATCTAGGCCTAAAGGTCACTCAAGGATAAGGGTCAATGAATGAATGAATAAACTAATAAATAATGAATAAATAAGGACAATACCCTGATAGTTGGTCACGATGGTTGAAACTGGGCAGAATTTGATTATTTAAGAGAACGGCTCAACAAGAATTTAAAAATGACCATGTTGTAGTCAGTGGGAAGCAGTCCTGCAGTATTGTGTTCGACGAAGGGGTAGTTCTAGCAAAGAATTTTTGCTTATGGAAGCTCCTTTTAGTTTTAGGTACACAGGGGAAGAAAAGGAAATTATTAACAGTGGTTGTAGCTAGACGAGTTTTTGTTGTGAATGCTTCACAGAGGGGAACCATAGATTGGAACTCAGTAGATTTGAAGACAACCCTGTTGTAGTCTGCAGGGAAGCACTTACGTAGTAACGTGTTCCATGGATGGGAAGTTCTTGGATATTAAGTCTGTTTCATGGAAATTCCGTTCGATGGTCAGTACACGAGTTCTTGTTGTGAATGTCTTATATAGAGGAACCAGAGATTGAAGCTCAGTCGAACACCTTCCATGAAAATAACGATTGAGTAGAGAAAGACTAGCAACATCTCTTCTGTGAGAAAGTGGCTGTAGGGAAGAGAAGAGGACATCCCCCCTCTAGATTTTAGAGTCGGTTTTGTACTCTGTCAAGGCAGGAAAGGGTGCTTAGAGCGGAACCTCCCCAGATATGGCAAGAGTACTCCATCTTAGGATGTATTTGGCTCTTATACAGGTAGAGGATTGCGTCAGGAGTGAGGAATTTTTTGAATGATCTAACCATTTTTCCAGCAACCGTAGCAACGGATTTTCTGTAAGTCTGAAGTGAAGGTCAGTCCTAGAAGCTTATCCAATCAGTTATACCAGGGATGTGAGTTTGACGCTTTTTAGCGTAAGTCCGCTTTGTTTTTAAATTCAGAAAAAGTGAAATTCCGCATTTTTTAAAATAAGAAAATGCAAAATCGCTAGAGCTTTACGTCCTTATTTTTTTCCATTTTTGGCTCGATTTTCTTTTTCCTTCTTGCTTTATCTTTCCTTCTCTATTCTTGTTTTTTCTCTCTTCCTCTTCCCGTCACGTTTTGTCTTGCTTCGCTTCCATTTCCCCTCTCCATGAAATGTTTATTTTTGCCATACTTCAAACGATTCATGGGTAGGAAAAGTAGAAGACTTTCGTTTCATCAATGAATGTATTCCTGTCTCCTTTAAAACATATCAGTCGATACTTTCAGTATGAAAAAAAAAAGATATTCTAGATTAACACCTTTCGCTACCTCCACCCCAAATGGATTTTACTTTTATTAGGCGATTATGAGTGAACACATCTTGATTTCAGATTTTTTTACCATTTGTCACTCACATACCTGTTATACCTAGCCACACTGATGATTCTTGGTTAAGATGAAAAATATTTATTATAAATAATTATTTAAAGCTCCCTTTAAAGGAAGAGAACTTGATAAGGAAAATATGAAAAGCTTCTAATTAAAGTTATATTGCAAAGTTCGCTCCCCTTGGTTGAACACTCTATGAAGGCTGACTGTGTTCATTTGATGAATATAGATATATTTCCCTTTCTTCACTGTATAGCTGTCTCAGTGGCTGTGTGAGCAAAAATGTCATATAAAAGTCAAAAGTGACTTCAGTCTGGGGTTCGAATCCTGATAGCGGTAGTACAGTTATACCTAGCCACACTGATATATTCTTGGTTAAGATGAAAAATATATGTATGTGAATATTGAAACATTTTATTACAATCTCTGATGAAGCTTGTGATACCGAGCGAAATTATTAGAAAAAAAGTAAAGATGAAAAAAAAAAAATAGTATTTTTATTTTAATAAAAATATTTGCATCTAACACATGGTTTTTTGAAGGCATTTTGCCTCTTTCTTTAAGTTATGTATATATATATATATATATATATATATATATTATATATTCGTCCCAGGACGGGTAAATTGAATTCCTCTGAACAGAACAGTTTTGCATCACTTTTATGTCTCCTTACGAAGATTAAAATAAAGATGTCTAGAATCCTTATTCCAATTTTGATCAAAATCCATTACATTCTTTTGATTTTAGAAAATGTTTAAAACTTAAGGAGTCTTAATAAGAAATTGAAATTATGGGAATATTGCTTACTTAGTGTCTAATAACTATGGATCAAATTCAGTATAAATCTGATATATTTGAATTTTCAAATGGAAAGTTGTGTCCATATTATGCCGTCTTCTGAAGACCTGTTAAGCTCAAGCCTAAAATTTTAGACATTTTCTATAATCAAAATCATGTAATGGATTTTGATCAAAATTAGAATAAGGAATCAAGACATAAGGTTTAATCCATTCTTTCAACGTAACCATACCATCAAAGTCTCCTGTTCTGCACACATCTCTCTATACTGTCCAGACAATCTTCCTCTAAGGTGCCCCTACTGGGGAATGCCGATAGGGTTGCTCAGACATTTTTGTATGCCAGCGTGCACTATACCTAATGTGCTGGCTTTTCAATATCCCACTTTGTATCCAACCTCCTGCAGAGAAGGTAAATAAGTATATATATATATATATATATATATATATTGTATGATAGAAGATCAGAACAACATTGGTACCGTCGATTTCAAATCCGACAAAGGTGAACAACCACATGGCCATTCTTTGCAGACTCTCCTCAGCCTCCTGCAAAACCACAACAGAGGCTGAGGAGAGTCCACAAAGGGCAGTCACATGCTCTTCTCCTTTGTTGGATTTGAAACCGACGGTACCAATGTTGTCCTGATATTCTGTAATACATATATAAATAAATATTATGCACTTATTTTTTTCTTTTTCTTAATAATCGAGCACTCCACTGGGATTCTCTCCCACTGATCTTACAAAGAAATATATACACGCACATATATATATATATATACATATATAGTGTGTAGATTTCAATTTTGTGTTGAGAATCTGAATAACAGAGCTCAATGTAATTAAACAGAGCAAAACAGAATTATAAAAAGAAAAACTATACACACATTAAGGTTGTACACATAATAACTTATTTCGACCCCTTTAATTAGGTCTCCTCAGATGTATAAACAACCACGTCAAAACGTTTTTGACGTGGTTGTTTATACATCTGAGGAGACCTAATTAAAGGGGTCGAAATAAGTTATTATGTGTACAACCTTAATGTGTGTATAGTTTTTCTTTTTATAATTCTATATACATATATATATATATATATACATATACATATATATATATACATATGAGAGAGAGAGAGAAAGGAGGGGGGTATATTAGATTAAAAAGAAGCAAAATCAACGATATTCGTTTTTTTCCGGTAAATTGCCAAATTCATTGACGAAGATCGATTTAAAATTGAATTACAAACGTCATTCTACACACTCAATTAATCGTCAAAGAAAGAATAGACATCTATTCATGCACCACCAGACGATTAGTTATGGCGAAACTGCAGTAGCGTGTGGAGAATAATACTTTTAATTGGATTAGATATATAACTAGCTGTACCTAGCCGGAGTTGCCCAAGAGTCATTGCTTTGATTTTTTGTTTGGCTTTTTTTGTTTTGTTTATTATTTTTTACGATCGTGTTTTTTTCATTTGGATTGATATTCCTGTCTTAAATCTTAATTCTTGGCATGTAAAAAAAATATTCTACTTTACTTTTGAAAAATGTTGAGACTAACTTTAACTCAATGTTGTAATTGCTAGCGACTATATTATTAAAATTTAATGTATTTTTTTTCCACCCAGCAAAAGTAGTTTCACGTTTTTAATGTCATACAAAAAGAAAAAACTTTTTAATACAAATCAATGCAGTTTCATGGTTTATCGAATTTTCAGAAGTGTTTTAATAAGTTCATGAATGGTCTTTATATAATATATATATATATATATATATATATATATATATGATGACTGCAATGTCTTGTCAGACGAGTGCCACTCCTTAATTCAGAAAAGTGTTATTGTCTGAAGGAATATCTGTACTGAGATTGTAAATAAAGTGATCTAGCTTTGTACGACAGCTAGATCCCTCTCTAGGTTCAAAATGTTGAGAACCAGCAACAAGCGAAAGCAAGATAGCCAGTAACAAGTTGAAACTGCAGACCAACATGATGTGAGGAGTGATCTTCCGCTTTCTTTTTCTTCTTTTTTAAATTAAAAAACATCTGTCCACACCCAATCGAAAAATTCAACAAATTACTGTTGATATATATATAATACACTCCAAAACAGAATCCACAAATCTTTGAACAAAACTGTTCATTTTTCCTTTTCATGAAATACAAGTAGACTTTGTGTCTGAAATATTGGAATAATAGATTTTTCCCAACATGTCTTGGTCAACCAAGGTAAAAATATTTTGGAGGCCTATTCGCAAACAGAGAATGTTTTGGTGTCGGCATGCTCCATCAAAAAGCAATTTCTTTTAATGGTTTATGAGACTGTGCAAACTCTTAATTTAAAATGTCTGATGGACATTCATTCTGGTCGGTTGGTGAATGACAAAAAGGATGCTGTATGATACTGAGATTATTCTTCTTCTTCTTCTTCTTCTTCTTCTTCTTCTTCTTCTTCTTCTTCTTCTTCTTCTTCTTCTTCTTCTTCTTCTTCTTCTTCTTCTTCTTCTTCTTCTTCTTCTTCTTCTTCTTCTTCTTCTTCTTCTTCTTCTTCTTCTTCTTCTTCTTCTTCTTCTTCTTCTTCTTCTTCTTCTTCTTCTTCTTCTTCTTCTTCTTCTTCTTCTTCTTCTTCTTCTTCTTCTTCTTCTTCTTCTTCTTCTTCTTCTTCTTCTTCTTCTTCTTCTTCTTCTTCTTCTTCTTCTTCTTCTTCTTCTTCTTCTTCTTCTTAGCGTCCATTATACATGCTGGCTTTAAGAAATTGATTTCCAAACAAACTTATCTCTGACCAGGATTTTATTTATCCCTCTTTCTCTTAAGTACATTTTTATTACTTCCACCCATGTTTTCCTTGAACTGTTCCTGCTACCTCAGCTGTTCTATATCTACTAACCGAAGAACTCTCATCAATTCTTTGAATGTGACCATACCATTGAAGCCTCCTGTTCTTCACACATCTCTCTATACTGTCCAGATTTAATCTTCATCTGAGGTTATCAGATCTAAGCCTGTCTTTAAGACTCACATTACACATCCAGTGTATCATTCCCACATTATTTCTCTCCATTTAACATGTCCTCAACCCTGATTGGCGAGGTTTAACTACTAAACATCATCACACTGATTACACATGTCTGAAATACTCTTTCTTCAGTCAACAGTGGTAATGCTCTGCTGGTTAGTAATGGCAGGTTTAATCTTCCTCTAAGATCATCAGAACTAAGCCTGTCATTTCTATTGACATAAATATGAAGCTAGTTTAATATGTCTACTAGCAAAATATGCAACCATAAAATATGAGAAGGTAATCCATGGGAGGATGGTATCATGACCACAGAAAAAATACTTCCCCCATCCAAGGCATTACTTCCTCCTTTTCTTTTTTCTGTTCTATGGTTATGATATAGAGATGACCTACCTGCTCCACCCTGTGCTCTAATGGTATTACCAAGATAACAGACATAAAAAAAATGCGTAACCATGTGAAAATGGCTTTGCGACATACTAGAAGACAATCCAGACTTCTTGAATAATGTTCTGCTTTCAGGACATGTGAACAGCAAAAATAATGTTTATTCGACTACAGCTGCACTAGACAAAAATAAAATAGCATCGTCGGCTCTGACTGGTTCGAAAAGAAAAAAAAAGATCTCAAACGGAGAATACATAATATTCTGTGGTAGTGTTTAGGAAGTTTGGGGTTTGGTTTGTTTTATGGCATATCAACCATCTATGGGTTATTTAATGCCGAATAAAGTTATCAAATGTAATTCTATAGGTAGAATATTTATTTTATGCTCTTAGAAAACATTACCCCTTTGCAGTGGTAATCTTCTTTGTTCTCAACGTGATTGACCCTCAGCCACTACCTTCTAGTATCAATTTGGGGAGAAAAAAAAAAAAAATAAATAAGGTTTTGATTTTTAGAAGAATGAGATTGAATAATATTGCTGGGAATGAACTTAGAGATACTAGGGCGTGACGTGACGTGACCGGCCGATTGATCGGATCAGGCCTTTCCGATCTCCCATCTAGCAGAAGTAAGGGTCAAAATGGAGTGTTGCAAGTTACATGACCATGGACTGCTCAGCTACCAGGATCCCGTCCTAAGGCATCACTGGTTGCCCCCACAGCTTAGAAGTGGCCCGGTTTTCGGGGGGGGGGGGGATTACTCCTCTGCATGGAGTTGCAGTCGATGAATTCGTGGCCCCGCCAACAGGGCTAAGTTTCGGGAATCACTGGAGCAAAACAGAGGGATAGATAACGTCAAGGATAGATGAACAATGTACAATAATAATACAATTCATCAAATGTTTGAAACGGAATTCGATTACGAATTCTGATTAAAATTAGGTGACAATTTCTAGTAATGACTGGATGAACAATTGGACAATTAGAATCTGGGGAAAAGTGGAGTAAAAATGTGTTTACAAAATTGGGTCAAACCATAAATTAAATATAACGTTTCGGAAATTGAAGACCATAGAATGAAATAATCGATTGTTATATAAATTTGGAAAAAACAACAAAAGGATAGATTAGGTCCGGCAATCAGAGAGAGACGGACAAGAACCCAGATGTGGAGGGGCATACATTAGAGTGGAAGTTTACGCATTAGACCAGGAATTATTTAATCAACATGCCGGACCGTTTTAGTTAATGAATACTGATGACACATACAAGCAAATAAATTCAGAAATAGAATTGTCATCAAAAGATGTTGTATCAGATGTGAAATAACGAAAGAAGATCATCTGTTTTGTACAATTTGTCTTTATTGTTTTTCTTTCTCTTCAAAGAAGGAACAACTTTGCAACTAACAAACGAAAGATCAAATCAGGTTGTCTCCCTTACACCCTAATTGATTTATAATTCAGTACAATTAAAACCTCATGCTACATCATTACCTTATTTGCTCCCTTAGAAAGTTATATCTAATAAATAAAAGTGAATGCACGTGTCTGGCTCACTTTAGTAATCATGTATGCAAATTTAATTTTATGAGCAATGAAGGAGAGGCTTAATTTTAATAACAACTGATAATATTTAAAAAGAAAGGAAATAATTTTTTTTCACTTTTAATATAGACACAAAAATATTCCCTTATTATTATTAAAGCAGAACGGAGAGAGATATATAGTTTTATCTTCTTTTCTTTATTGATTAATTTTGTCTTCTCATCAATTAGTTTTGTCTTTTCTTATAAATAGAGAGAGAGAGGGAGTTTTGTCTTCTTTTTCTTATCGATTAGTTTCGTTTCAATGATTTCAAGTAATGGATAGAAATTAAATTGCGAAGCGATAGCGAGCGAGTGAAGCCTGCTAGTATATGAATAAAATAGGGTTTCATTATTTAAAATATACTTTTAGTTATACATACCCCTTTCAATTGGAACAACATCATCAATTAACGGATTAGCTGAAATAGGCGCCAAACGATTCTCTTTCATGAACTCTCCAAAATCCTGCAACACAAAAAAAAAGGATAAAAAAGCATAAGTGAAGAAAAATGTTTGGAAATGAACAAAATTTTCATTAAAAAAAATGATCAAAGAATAGTTTGTTTATTTTTTACAATGTAAATTACTTATTGTCAGACTGCTATTCAACTATCAGCAGCAACTGCACCTCCCTAAAGTCCAACCCTTCCTCAACATGGTAGGGGTGGTGGCAACACGATAATGTCAGAGCTATGCCATCTGGAACTTCAGTTACAGATAGGGCCACCTATGACAGACAGGTCTGGTACAAAGTGGTATTAGGGTTGCAACCCGGCTAACAGGACTCTGCTGAAAATCCAATAATAGATAATCCAATAACAAATATAGGTAATCCAATATTATCCAATAATAGATAATCCAATAATATCCAATTAAAGATAATCCAATAATAAATATAGGTAATCCAATATTATCCAATAATAGATAATCCAATATTATAGATAATCCAATAATATCCAATTATAGATAATCCAATAATAAATATAGGTAATCCAATATTATCCAATAATAGATAATCCAATAATATCCAATTATAGATAATCCAATAATAAATATAGGTAATCCAATATTATCTAATAATAGATAATCCAATATTATAGATAATCCAATAATATCCAATTATAGATAATCCAATAATAAATATAGGTAATCCAATATTATCCAATAATAGATAATTCAATATTATAGATAATCCAATAATATCCAATAATAGATAATCCAATAATAGATATAGGTAATCCAATATTATCCAATAATAGATAATTCAATATTATAGATAATCCAATAATATCCAATTATAGATAATCCAATAATAAATATAGGTAATCCAATATTATCCAATAATAGATAATCCAATAATAGATAATCCAATATTATCCAATAATAGATAATCCAATAATATATATAGATAATCCAATAAGAGATATAAATAGAATTTAGGATTATTTTTTTCATTTTACTTTAGTTTAAGTTCTCGGAAATCAAGAGGCCCCTTCCCTAGAGCTAACACTGGATCTCTATATGAGATACATAGATTTCCGAGTGTTCCATTAATATTCTCCTTTACCTCTCAAACATTGAGTTAGTAAAGAAGTTAAAAACATTAATTTTCCTCTCCCCAATTGACAAGTAAACCATGTTATAGTATATCTTTCTTGTCGTCTCTTGGTCTTACCGGATTCCAGGACAAAAATTCATCTAGTCTAGTGGAGTATCCAGCGTAGTGCTGTTACTAGAGGCAACATCACTTGGAGAAGGTGCACCATTCCTTGTATAAGCCAGTTTGGGGTAGCCATACCGAGGGGATCTTATTTGGGCTTCAAATACTATGTTATTTTAAATATTTGGTCAGGGTTTACTTGTAGGGGGAAGCATCCTCATACGAGGCTGTCTTGATAAAACCCTGTATAAAGAGACCTTAGACACTCAAGGACAGTATCTAGTAGACATTCAAATTCTCTCCTATATTAGGATTTGTCTGCCGCTGCGTGTAGCTAACAAAAAAGACATGTCAGGTGCAAAACCGCAAATCAATGGATCAAAAGCGGCAACATTACTTCTGCACTATTCCGTTGTGTTTGTTCTGGACACAAACCTTCCCCGACTTCACATGCAATTGCTGAGCCTTGCTGCTTTCGGTGTCAGGGGGAACACCTGCATGTTAATGAATGGCTCCAACCAACGAGAACTTCATGCAGATATTGTGTGAGCTTGCATACGTATATGTATGCATATGCTGTTTAGCTAGCAACCACTCAGGTGTTGCTTGTGGATAAAGGAGCACTTTTATCTACTCTTAAGTCCATAAAATGAAAAATAAACTAAAACGTTGCAAAGTAGATACCACAATATTATTGTACAACCACATGATTCAAATTTAATACCATCACTGGATGTCTTGTAACATTTGACTGGAAAAAAAAGGAATCAAACAGAGAGATTTAGACACTTTAAATAGAGTATAGATTATAACAACAAAAAAGACAACAACCTAAATGAATCTCAGCAAAGGTGTTGTGTTGATCTGTATCACTTTCTCTTTCCAACTGGAAACCTTTGACCGTTCGTGCACGTCGCCATCTTGTCTTCCAACAACAACTAACTAAGGGAAGTCACTCTCAATGCTTTACCCTATATAAAGGAGATGACTCAAAGGGAGATAACTCAGAGAAAACTTAAACATGTTATACAATAAAAACAGAAACCCATTTCACTTTTAGAATCGCCCCCCCCCCAAAAAAAAAATCTCCCAATTTATTTCCAGTGGAGGGGGGAAGAGGGAAAAGTGCTTAAAAGTTCATTAAAGTCTTTAAAAAATATATTTTTGTTAAAGTTTACATTTTTTTTGAATACTCATGATATTATCTATCTCCATTCGGTTAACAACAACAACAACAACAACCACAGCAACTGCAGGATCTTTCATGAAATCACTGCTCGAATCAATACTGCATTGCTGAAATAACATACTGCCGCTGTGATCGATGGATCAGTGACCGACTCATGTCTCAGATCTACTAGACTATTTGGTTGGTTGTTTTATTTTTAAGGCATATCAACCCTTAATGCCAAATCCGGTCATTTTGGTAAAGTTTTTATGCTTCAGGTTCTTTATATCTTCAAATATTTATTCATAGTGTTTAGTTTGGTTGTTTTGTTTTATGGCATATCAACCCTTTTCAGGTTATTTAATGGCGAATCCAGTCATTTTGGTAAAAGTTTTTATGCTTCAAGTTCTTTATATCTTCAAATATTTATTGATAGTGTTTAGTTTGGTTGTTTTGTAAAGTAAAATTGTTCTTTGAGCTTTGCAGAACATGACTGAGTTTTGCAAAGGGAAAGGAATAAAAACAATAACATCAATTTTTGGTGCATTCTAAGTCAGGAAGCCGGTATCTTCAGACAGCCTGATCTGGTAGCACCAGTATCTACTGGACTGCAGTAAAACTTGTAGTAAAACCATTTTCCCAGCAACCTTGTTGTGCTGATCATTAGTGAAGGAGGCAGAAAGAGATGAAGATGCTGCATTGGACTTTAGGCCTGACCAAACTCGGTTTCAATATGAAGGCCTTTGAGAAAAGGCCAAGAAGATGAGTAAAACAGAGGTGGTTAGATACGTTACACCAAGAACTCAAGACGGCCAAACTTCACACTGACTAAACCTTTGACCGTGTATGGTGGAGGGAGAAATCTAGTGCAGACCCCACTGTGCAGGATAAATGCAGAAGAAAATGATGATTGTCAGACTACAAATATATAAACATATACACATACCTAACTTTATATATTGATAAATGATTCTCTTAAGGCTATTTCAGTCCTTACTGGATGGAAAAGGTTCATACCTTTCCCATTGATGTCAGCTAAAACTGCCCCAAAAGAGCCGCTCAACAACAAATTTAAAGTTCCATACACAGATGTCAAGATAAGCATCCATGTCTATATCCGCAAGAAATGGCAGTCTAGATGGAGCAGTAACACATCCAATAAATTGTTGACTATATGTTGTGACCTTGAAGGGTCAATAATAAATAAGACAACACGGTGGTATACTTACAAGAGTGTGTATTTACAAAAGTACAGAATATCATGTTACAGAAAAACTGCTTCTGGATTTCGTTATAATCTCCTCTATACATAGTGTCTGTAGATTTTCTCACTGGAAGATAAATTCTTAACCTCTTCGAGAAATAAAAAAAAGCTTTTCGTGTTCCTGCTTAAACAATAATAAAAGAAGAAAACGAAAAAATCGACAGAACTTTTTGTTGAGTTTTCTTCTCTCTTTTTACCCCATGGTTGAACGATTTAAATTTAAAAACTTTGATTTGAAAACTTTTTTCGTCCTACTCAAGAACAAACACTTTTCTTTAAATCCTATTTTCTGATGGAGTGTTTTTTCCTTCATAGACTTGCAACACCTTGTATGTTAAAATCCAGCTGTATTGTTGTAATTAACAATTTTTCCGAGCATACCCCCAAATTCTTTTTTCGAAAATCCAACATTCCAGTTGTAGTAATGGTTGTGTTGTACCTGACATAAGTCCTAATTTTCGTTGCCAGTGTTGTGTGCAACATGTCAGGGTTATTTTGTGTCCGAATAAGTCCGAGTTTCTAATCGCCAGTGTTGTGACCTTGAAGGACCAATAATAAATAAGACAACACGGTGGTATATTTACAAGAGTGTGTATTTACAGAAGTACAGAATATCATGTTACAGAAAGACCACTTCGAGACTTTGTTATAATCTCCTCTATACATGGTGTCTGGAAGGGTCTATATATTCCCGAAATAGAGTAGATCCCCATAACACTATACAAGCTGATCTAGGAGAATGGAGACAGGTCTGTAGGAAGTCACGAAGGGGGGGGGGGGTCGTCCCCTCTCGATTCTGTATCGGCCAAACAAAAGCCACGCATTTATTCCTGCTTGAGCAGAACGAGCCACCATGGTATGCGACTTGTCAAGTGCCATACATCGGATGCGACTTGTCAAGTGCCATACACAGTGAAACACTTTATGTTAGAATGTGTCGATTTTGCTCCCATGTGACAAAATACTACAATGTTGGAATTATTTAATGACATAAGAGTGTAAATCATAATGTCCCATTTGAAAACGGTGGGTTATACTCCAAATTCTAATGTCTATAAGCCCAATAAACCAAATTGCCCTATGGTTAAATAAAATAATTAATCAATTGTTTACTCACGAAATATACACATATAAAAGAAATTGATCTGCAAATGATCTATATCTGTTAAATGTGAAAAAATATTATGAACCTTAAGCATAGAATCCTTTTACAAAAATAAACGGAGTTAGCATTAAATAACCCAAAAGGGGTTGATATGCTGTAAAACAAAACAAACTATTTTAGCCATTATTTGAGGGAAGAGGTTCATACCTTTCCCAATGGTGTCAATGAATGCCATAGATTGAATAGCATTTGAACACACATTAATGAGATGTGACTCACAACCTTTCTCAAACAAACGACACGAGTATGCCTGCAGCAAATAGACGGCGATGATTTCTCTCTCGGAAATAACATAGATTATAGATTAAACTGTTTGGGTTATACTCATGCATAAGTGGATGGTAAGCAACTCCCTTGATAGACTTGACATGGAATATTTTATCAAGATGAAATAGGAGACGCTCACAGAGTCACTGCATATTCAAATAATTTACAATTCCAACTTACACTTTCCCCAAGGATAAGTGTAGACACATATACGGACATCATTTTATTTTTTTAGAGTAAAAGTTTGTTTTTAACGGACACCCTTGTTACCTTTGCGAAGGAGGTTATGTATTCGGCTGAATCTGTCACTATGTTTGTTTGTGTAGCACCTAGTGTTCATATTGCTTGACCAATCGTCACCAAACTTGGTCAGAATATCAGCCATGGTCTAACTTACAAGTGATTTCATTTTGGGATAACTAGGTGAAAGGTCAACGTCAATGTCACGGAAAAAGGTGAAACTCACAGTTTTTGTCGATAACTTCGGTTCTGTACATCATAAAGACTAGCTTCTTGGCGCCAATGAACTCTATTATACAGGGTGGGCAAAATAAGGGTCCTATTTTTAAAAATTCATAACTTTTTTATTTATTGATTTTTTTTTTTTTTTTTTTTAGAATAAGTAAAGGACCCCTTCCGAAGCAAGCATGAGCCGTATTAGCCCTAAGGAACGTACCCTCATTTAGAAAACATTTTTGCTTAAAAAACTCAAAACAGTGTAAAAAACAATACTTTAGTTTTTGTAAGTTTTAAGAAGTGTTTTTCGGCTAAAATTTGTTTTGTTTATTTCAAAAAATCTCGGAAGGGTCAGTCTACACACACATAAAGTTTGGTGAGTTTAACTTTTATTTTGTGGAAGTTATTCAAATTCAAGTTATTCAAATTTAAAGATAGGACCCTTATTTTGGCCCACCCTGTATATGAACTTGACCGTAAAAGTTTTGTCATGTTTGACATTTTATCGGAATTTCAACTTACGTTGTCAGGCGAAGGTATGCAGTCTGACGACTGATTTATGTTCTTGTTTTAAACTCTAATTATGTATTTTATAAATGGATAATAATTATCTACAAATTTGGAAGATTTGGTGGTTTTGTTTTATGGAATATAAACCATTTTGGGATTATTTAATGCTGAATCCGGTCATTTTGGCAAAAGTTTTTGTGCTTCAAGTTCTTTATTCAAGTATTTATTCATGGTGTTTGGTTTGGTTGTTTTGTGGAGGAAAAATGTTGTTTTTGTTTTTGGCTTTGCAGAACATGATTGAGTTTTGCAAAGGGAAAAGAAAAAACAATAAGATTAATATTTGGTGCATTTTTGGTCAGGAAGCTGGTATCTTCAGACAGCTTGATCTGGTAACACCAGAAAGTTTGGAAAGAACATAGAAAAATATACAAAAATGAGTGGTTACAACAACGTTGGCTTAAAGTGGTCCTTATTCTGAAGCGTAAGTTTGAATTCTGTATGAATCTTATTTTTTTTATTTGTCGATTTCTTTTTAATGTTTCAGCAAGATATTAAAAAAAATTTTTTTAACATAGTTCACCCCAAACAAGGCAGACTGCTACTGTAGATGTAAGGGGCTACTGAGAAAAGGGTGAGAGTTTTTTTTTATGGAGGGGTCAACCTAAATTGAGAGCTGTGCAGCAAGATGTCTGTTTACATTAGTTTTAAATTTCTGCATGTCAGTACCGTCAGGAAAACAGGGAGCAGGGAGGGAGTTCCAGAATCCAGCAGCACGAGGAAAGAAGCTTTTGGAGTAGAAAGCTCTTTGGCATCTGGGGACCTCCACAGTGAATGGATGGGATTTGGCAGATTGTCGGGTTGGTCTAGTGAATTTACGTCGTTGGGGCACCAGAGTAGCCAATTCATCGGAGCATAATCTATTGAAGTACTTGTAAAACAGGCACAAGGAAGCAACATTGCGGCGGTGGGATAGGGGCTGGAGCTTGGTGGATAGTAAGGAACCTATTAAGTTGGTGACTCTTTTTTGGACCTTGTCTAAGAGGGAGAGACTAGTGGATGATGCGCCAGCCGATATGTGGCAACAATACTCCATGCATGGGCGGATGGTGGCTTTGTAGAGATATAGGATAATTTCAGGTGTGAGAAGTTTACTAGCACGGTAGAGGGAGCCAACTTTTTTTGCAGCAGCCCGGGCAATGTCTTCAATGTATTTGTTCCAATTCATGTTATCTGTGAAGGTTAGGCCGAGGAGTTTGAATGATGAACCTTCAGGTAGGGTGTTATTTGCCATGACAATCGGTGGTTGAAGAGGTTTCTTGTAGTTATTGAAGGAAAGTAGCTTTGTCTTTGCGACATTAAAAGTTAGCATCCATTTTTGACCCCAATCCACTACAGACTGGAGGTCATTTTCTAAGGATTCAGCCATTGCCTCAGATATGCGCGCGTCAGTTTTGCCCACATTATGAGAGTAGAGCGTGCTGTCGTCAGCAAATATTCCTATCTCAGTCGCAATGGCATCAGGGAGGTCATTTATGAAAATCAGGAACAATAGTGGTCCAAGAATAGATCCCTGGGGTAGACCAGCATTTATGCCATGTTGCTTAGAAGAACAGCCATCGAGTACAACCTGGATCTTTCTTTTTGTTAGGAAGTCTCAATAATATAATAAGGAATTATTTTATACAAAACACAAATATTCTTTAGAAACCAACATTTACTCTAAAACTATACTGTAGGGTATGGTACGGTTTCGGTGGCATCCCCTAAATGTTATACTTAAAAAAAAATAAAATTAACATTACCACGTTCATACCTTTTTGCTGAGAGTATATATTCTATAATTCATAATGATAAGTTCAATAGTTTAGTATTTTACCAAGCACACACATACTGTTGATGCTCACACACATACTATTGATGCTCACACACATACTATTGATGCTCACACACATACTATTGATGCTCACACACATACTATTGATGCTCACACACATACTATTGATGCTCACACACATACTGTTGATGCTCATGCACATGCACTCATCCTTTTGATAGTGTATTACTTAATATAACTTAAAATTTGATGTAGAGCAATTCTTATCTTTATTAAATTTTTTGTAACTAACTTATTTGAAAAGTTTTTTGGAAGCAGGTAACCCCCCCCCCCCCCCAAAAAAAAAATTGTAAAGTTTACATTATTTATTTATAAACTTTACCATTTAGGGAATGTGCTCACCCAAACTAGCACCTGCCTCTAAAAAACTTTTTAAATAAGTTAGTTACAAAAAAATTAATAGCAAAAAGAATTGCTCTACATCAAATTTTGAGTTATATTAAGTTATACATCTTTGAAAGGTGTGTGCTTGATAAAATCCTAAACTATTGAACTTACTATGGAATATGTATTCTAGGCAACAGGACAAGTAATGTTAGAACATTTCTTTTTTTAAGTTATACCATTTAACCCGACCATATTCCCCCAAAGAAATAAAAAACATTAAAATTTAAAACTAATGCTATATTTATTGGGACGAGTATTCTACTATCGTTCTTTTCATTAAAAAAGTCGAACGCTCTAGACATCAAGCCGCCGTATAAAATGTTAAAATTATCACAGTTTATTCGCTGTTCAAAATTGGCCGAGTGGTTAAGGCGTCGGATTTGAGTTGCAAAATACTTGTAATCCGGGGTTTCGAATCGCATGACCGGTAGTGAATAGTCATATCTATATGCTGATGAGTCCCGATTATTAAGGACGAAACGTATACATACATAGATAATAAACAATAACAAATATTTATATATATATATTTATATATATATATATATATATATATATATGTGTATATACTAGAAAATGAATGATGAACATAAAAATTGGATAAAATACAATATTTATTAGATCATGAATTAATTCAAACAAAGAGTATAAAAAAAGCTGTTTTTCTTTTCCTTAATCTATGGATTTTCAAAAATAATCTCTTATCATCGGAGGAAAATCAGAAGAATAAATCAGTAAAATTTGTATTAAATAAAAAAACAAACACATCCATTGCCAATTACATGCTTCCTTGGCAGAGTGAAGAAAACGACAGTAACTGTCCAATGGATAGAATATACAATTAAGTAAAAAAAGAAAATTATATTTCTTGAGATATATATATATATATATATATATATATATATATATATATATATATATATGTATAAAGGTCGGAAAATACATTAGCTAAACATTGTAAGAATAAAATCCAAGAGTAGGACAGTACTCTCAATAATCCAAATAAAACTGTTTTATCACGGTTCACCTTGCAATATAATTATATATATATATATATATATATATATATATATATATATATCTCTCAAGAAATATATTTAAGCACACTTCATTATCCAAGTATTCACACTCACCATACATACATACATATATATATATATATATATATATATATATATATATATATATATATATATGCTTATGTGTGCATAAATAGAGTTTAACATAAGCTTGAACACATGATGGAACCATCTATGTCCGCAAGATGTTCGGAGAGGGAGGAGTCTAATCAAAGCACAAACAATTTCGCGTAAGGGGATGACCAACTAAAGGAAGAATTCTGCCATGGAATTAGTTTGCAGACAAAACAGAACAAAAGAGAAAAGAAAGAACAATGCCATTATTGGTCGTTTTTCTAGAATTTACTAAATATACGGTGAGGAAGCAGAGATGCCTAAAGAAATATTGGTCTTGAAAGAAATGGTAAAAAAGAAACGAAAATGCTCAACACTAATGTCGACCTGAATGATTTATATAAATTTACAAAACAGGTTTCGCTTTGGCATTTAAAACAAATAATATCAACCGCTTCAAAGAATTCTTTAAAACTAAAATAAAGGACTATAATTAGTTGGAAGTTAGACTGGGCACTGCTTAACCTTGAAAACGATCTTAGAATGTAATACAAACTGATTCAAAGAATTGTTTTAAAAATTCCTTTAAAAACTCACTGTGTGAAAGAAACAAATAGGTAGTGGGAGGGTAAACATATCAAAGACTCTGATTGGTTTGAAATTGTGGTGCAATGGATAAAGTTCGAAGTAACAATCAGTTCTAAGTGATAGTCTTCTGGAGGTTGAAGGTTCAATCCTCAATACAGGCGATGCTAAGAATATAATTAAGAATTACTTATGACTTCTACCCGGTCATGGCTGATGGAACCAGAACAATCTACCCTAGTTGATTAAATAAAGGGTTCTGTTCGAAATTCCGTATAGATTCCTGAGTTTGACAAGATGTACCTGAAAAAGGTCGGAAAATACATCGGACGAAACATTGTGAGAAGAGTAAGACAGTACTCTGAATAATTCAAATAAAACTGTTTTATCACGGTTCACTTTGCAAGTATATCTGGCTATGGCGTGAAAGGTTGTCAATAACTCTGACACACGCCTCTCTTCCCTCATCCTGATTATGGGATTAAAAAAGATTTTTTATGGAGGTTGCTTCAGACAAGGCATGAAGCCACTTGATGTAAGGAGCTAACAAGAATGAAAGATGATTATCGTAAGACAGGATTCCCACTGAAACTTAGTCTTAAAAAGACCAAGATTACAGGTAGGAGGAAAACAGTCAGCAGGAAGAGAGTTCCACAATCCTGCAGGTCTTGGAAAGAATCTACTGAAATAGGAAGATGTATTACAACAAGGTATCAAAACAGCGAATTGATGAACGAGTCAAACAAGCTGAAACAAAAAAAGCAGGAAATAAATCAGACAATTCTAAAGAACACATGCAATAGTAGTATTTATAGAAGAGACTGAGACTAGTAACATCATGTCTGTGAGAAAGAGAGTGTGCAGAGAAGAAATAGTACGGCCAAATTACTGATACGCTTCTGAACCTTATCAAGAATCCTCAAATGAGGCAGAGATTCACCAGCCAAAATATGACAACAAAACAAGAGTTTCAGTTCTTTCGGATTTTTGCAATGTTTTATTATTATTATTATTATTATTATTATTATCAATAATTATTATTATTTCAATTAAAACATGCCATTCTGTTTTGAGATTATAAGGTTGAAGCATTCTGTTTGGAACGTCAAGATAACAAGATCAGAGAGAAAGGCTGCAAAGCTAATCTGTCAATTTCTCGAGCTTACCGTTATTCTGTAATCCGTAACTCGGCCCCCGCTTCCCTCGCTAATTGAAGGGGGGTCTTCAAGGATGGAACGGGAGATGGAGAGTGTGTGAATGAAGATTTCACCCCCATGGCTTGCCAACATGTGAGAGATCACTTTGGTTCCTGATTTCCGTGGTTGTTCCAGCATAACAGCCCGCCCTGTTCAAAACAAGAAAAGGAGATTTTTGAGATGAGGATTGATCATTTGTATTATTTGGATTATTCAGACTACTGTTCGCATCCTAGATGTTATTCTCACAACGTTTTAACCGATGTAACCTCTGACCTTCTTCAGGTGCATCTTGTCGAACTCAGAAATCTTTATGTCGAATTCGGGAATCAGTACGGAATTTTGAATGGAACCCTTTATTTTATCCACGTGGGTAGCTTTCTCTCGTTCTGGAAGCCATTACCGGGTAGAAGTCATAAGTAATTCGTAATTATATTCTTAGTATCGCCCGCACTGAGGATTGAACCTTCAACCTCCAGATAACTGTCACTTAGAACTGATTATAATTAGCACTTAATCCGTGGATTAAATAAAGGGTTCCGTTTGAAATTCCGTACGGATTTATGAGTTTGACAGAAAGATTCTTCAGTTCGACAAGATACACCTGAAGAAGGTTGGAGGTGACATCGGCCGAAACGTTGTGAGAATAACATTCATGATGAGAACAGTACTCTGAATAATCCAAATAATACACTTTTTTTTAATTGACAACAGGTTAAGTAATCATAAAAATAATCTGGAACGTTCTAAAATACACCCCTGCATCCTAATTTGGAATGTTCTAGTACAATGTGAGTGTTAAAATTTTACTACAATGTTCCAAGTTAAGATTCTTGTGCTTGTTTTACAAGTACTTCAATGGATTATGCTCCGATGAATTGGCTACTCTGGTGCCCCCTCGACGTAAATTCACTAGACCAACTCGACAATCAAATAAATCCCATTCATTCACTGTGGAGGTCCCCAGATGCCGGAGAGCCTTCTACTCAAATAGCTTCTTTCCTCGTGCTGCTGGCCTCTGGAACTCCCTCTCTGTTCCCTGTTTCCCCGACAGTACTGACATGCAGAAATTTAAAACTAATGTAAACAGACATCTCGCTGCACAGATCCCAATTTAGGTTGACCTCCAACTTCTCCCCTTTTCTTTTTTCTCAGTAGCCCCTTACGTCTACAGTGGCGGCCTGCCTTGTTTGGGGTGAACTATGTTAAAAAAAAAAAAGATATGAGGTATTTTTTTAGAACGTTTCAGATTAATTTTATGATTACTTTAGGAATGTTTCAGAATTTTTTAGATAAGGATTGGTAATTTGTATTATTTGGATCATTAGGACTACTGTTCTCATCTTGATTGTTATTCGTTTCGGTCGATGTAGCCTCCGTCCTTCTTTAGGTGCATCTTGTCGAACTTGGGAATCTGTACAGAATTTCGAATGAGACCCCTTATTTAATCAACAGGGGTAGCTTGCTCTCATTCTGTCAGCCATGACCGGGTAGAAGTAATTTGTAATTGTATTATTAGTATCGCCCGTACTCGGTACCTTTAGCCTCAAGAAGACTGTCACTTAGAACTGATTATTACTTAGCACTTATATCCGTTGCGCCACAATCCCTTGCAGATTATTCTAGTATTAATCTGAAGAGTCTTAAACCTATTTTTGTTTAGATGTCTAGTTTTACCACTTATTACTATATATATATATATATATATATATATATATATATATATTTTAAATGGCAATGTAATCTATTATTTATAATTAATGGTTCCCACATTGTATTAAATCCTATACTAAGTCTACTTAGGAGGTCATTATCAGCCAACATATGCGCTGATTCTTTGAATCATCTTACTCTCCATTGTTCTTCTCTGTCTATAATTTTTACTTCATCCCGTAAGAGCAGATGGTTTCCCTTTGTCCTCCATATGTGGTCAGTCATACCTGACTTTTCAATATCTCCACATATTACCCCTGTGAATTGAATAAAGAGTGCCATGCGAAATTCTATACAGATACTCAAGTTCGACATAAAGATTCCAGAGTTTGACAAGAAGGTCGGAGGTTACATCGGCCGAAACATTATGAGAATAACATCCAAGGTGAGAACAATAGTCCGAATAATTCAAATAATACAAATTACTTGAGGAATGATTAAGAGTAATGCGTCAGTCTTTTTCAGTTAAACATTAACAAAATAGTTGATTAAGACTATTGTCAACGTATGGCTGACCTTCATACAAATGAACTTGGTTATAGGTAGATATCTCGTCAGTTGGTACGGTAGTTCGTCACTGGAAGACTAGTTATTCAATTCATACAAATGAACTTGGTTATAAGTAGATATCTCGTCAGTTGGTACGGTAGTTCGTGACTGGAAGACTTGTTATTCAATTCATACAAATGAACTTGGTTATAGGTAGATATCTCGTCAGTTGGTACGGTAGTTCGTGACTGGAAGACTTGTTATTCAATTCATACAAATGAACTTGGTTATAGGTAGATATCTCGTCAGTTGGTACGGTAGTTCGTCACTGGAAGACTTGTTATTCAATTCATACAAATGAACTTGGTTATAGGTAGATATCTCGTCAGTTGGTACGATAGTTCGTCACTGGAAGACTTGTTATTCAATTCATACAAATGAACTTGGTTATAGGTAGATATCTCGTCAGTTGGTACGGTAGTTCGTCACTGGAAGACTTGTTATTCAATTCATACAAATGAACTTGGTTATAGGTAGATATCTCGTCAGTTGGTACGGTAGTTCGTCACTGGAAGACTTGTTATTCAATTCATACAAATGAACTTGGTTATAGGTAGATATCTCGTCAGTTGGTACGATAGTTCGTCACTGGAAGACTTGTTATTCAATTCATACAAATGAACTTGGTTATAGGTAGATATCTCGTCAGTTGGTACGGTAGTTCGTCACTGGAAGACTTGTTATTCAATTCATACAAATGAACTTGGTTATAGGTAGATATCTCGTCAGTTGGTACGGTAGTTCGTCACTGGAAGACTTGTTATTCAATTCATACAAATGAACTTGGTTATAGGTAGATATCTCGTCAGTTGGTACGGTAGTTCGTCACTGGAAGACTTGTTATTCAATTCATACAAATGAACTTGGTTATAGGTAGATATCTCGTCAGTTGGTACGGTAGTTCGTCACTGGAAGACTTGTTATTCAATTCATACAAATGAACTTGGTTATAGGTAGATATCTCGTCAGTTGGTACGGTAGTTCGTCACTGGAAGACTTGTTATTCAATTCATACAAATGAACTTGGTTATAGGTAGATATCTCGTCAGTTGGTACGATAGTTCGTCACTGGAAGACTTGTTATTCAATTCATACAAATGAACTTGGTTATAGGTAGATATCTCGTCAGTTGGTACGGTAGTTCGTCACTGGAAGACTTGTTATTCAATTCATACAAATGAACTTGGTTATAGGTAGATATCTCGTCAGTTGGTACGGTAGTTCGTCACTGGAAGACTTGTTATTCAATTCATACAAATGAACTTGGTTATAGGTAGATATCTCGTCAGTTGGTACGGTAGTTCGTCACTGGAAGACTTGTTATTCAATTCATACAAATGAACTTGGTTATAGGTAGATATCTCGTCAGTTGGTACGGTAGTTCGTCACTGGAAGACTTGTTATTCAATTCATACAAATGAACTTGGTTATAGGTAGATATCTCGTCAGTTGGTACGGTAGTTCGTCACTGGAAGACTTGTTATTCAATTCATACAAATGAACTTGGTTATAGGTAGATATCTCGTCAGTTGGTACGATAGTTCGTCACTGGAAGACTTGTTATTCAATTCATACAAATGAACTTGGTTATAGGTAGATATCTCGTCAGTTGGTACGGTAGTTCGTCACTGGAAGACTTGTTATTCAATTCATACAAATGAACTTGGTTATAGGTAGATATCTCGTCAGTTGGTACGATAGTTCGTCACTGGAAGACTTGTTATTCAATTCATACAAATGAACTTGGTTATAGGTAGATATCTCGTCAGTTGGTACGGTAGTTCGTCACTGGAAGACTTGTTATTCAATTCATGCTCCCAAAATCTAGAATGCTTCAGTCAAGAAGCATCGCGTGATTTGAATATTGAGTAACTATTTCTAATCCATACACGCCTTCCAGCACAAACAACATGACTACGACATTTCAAAAACATCACCGTAGAAACAACACTTTTCTAGTGACGGCATGTCATGTAAAACAAAGAAGAGAAAGAAATGTTTTTATTCCTGATAAGGACGTATAAACGTCGGAAATTAGTTGCCCTTAAATAAATAGACAGTTTTTTTTTAAAATCTGCATTGGTTCGGATTCTTACCGTTTCAAATTTTTAAAACGAAAAATATTAAGGTAAAACAAAGACTGAAGTTATTTTATTTATTTTTCATTTGTTTTTAACTTTTGTATCTATGAAAACTGTGGAATTTCCACAGATTCTGCTCGACACCATATAAGCATTTATGAAAATTAGACTTTTATAGTTATGAATGCCGCAAATAGTCTCTCACTTTTCTCCATCTCTCTTGAAAATTAGCCCAGTCTATTAACACAAAAACAGCAGTGACAATGGGGATATTTTTATCTATTTATTTTTTTACTAAGTATTCACCACATATCAAGGCCACATGAAGATAAGGGTTAATGAAATTGATAGATTGTCAGTTGAATGATGAAGAATATTACGAGAGGATTGAAAATAATAAATGGAATGAAAAAGTTTGATTACTTATGGGGACGGTTTATGACAAGTATTTGTTGACATTGGATTTGAAGACGACCATGTTGTAGCCTGCAGGGAAGCAATCTCGTAGTAATACATTTCACGGATGGGGAGCTTTTGGAAAGAAACTCGGTTCATGGAAATTCCGTTTGATGCGAGGCAGAAGATGTAGAATATAAAGCATATTTTTAAATAAGAGTTAACATTTATTTAAATGTATATTTGATCTGCTCCAACCAGATGCTACATAACAAGGGCCAGTTTGAATAGAAAAGTTTAAGTGACACCTTAAGGGTCAGAGATGACTCCAAACGGAAGTCGTGAAACCACGTGACTTCCATCCAGAGATTTTCTGTCTCTTGGCTGGCGAGACTTCAAACAGGGTGCCGTCTCCAATGGAAGGGAGGGGGACACACACAATGTAACTAGGGGTAGCAGTGTGAACATGTATGTATGCACGTTTATTCGTGCGTTCACTGCACTAGCCGTAATCGTCTCCACACGTCGTGTCGGTTCAAAGGTTGTTGTGCGATCTCGTCTCTGTGCTGCAACAAAGACTCTCATGCCAAGCAGAATCGCAGCTCAAGTCTATAAACAAGTAACAAATTTATTTGTTAGAGGTTACAAATGAAACTTGTGTTCCCCGGTTGAATGGCACACTTGCAAAGTGAGATCTCTCTATCCCGGTGAAATACAACATAAGTCGAGCACAACTCTTTAGCTAAGAGACCCACATCGGCCATCCTGCCTGGCCGGCACCCCAGCTTCAACTGCTACTGCCTGCCAGCTCTCCCAGCAAATCTCCAACTTCCTGTCATGCCCGGTGGGCCAGCTCTAGCCCCTCCCGTCTCCTTCCTCCTTTTCACTGGTCATTGGTGGGTCACCCAAGCACTTAGCCACTAAAGATCTCAACCTGAGATAACTGTCAGACAGAGAATTATCATGGCGACAATCCATGAACTTACCCGCATGGGTCCAACCTTTTATGAGACACTTAATTCACCTCAAATTCTTCTGGAGTGAAACCAAAGATATTTTCCCTTTATCTTGTGCTTCCCCCGCTCTTTCCTCCGGTTGATCATCTAACATTTGCAACGTCCGCCATTCATATATATCACTAAAGAAAATGCAGCCTGCTGCATTTTTACAGCAGTATAAGCTGTCTGTCTTTCTCTCCCTCTCATGCGTACAGAAGTAACTTATCTCTCTTATCTTTTCTTTGACTGTTTTTCTCTTTGTAATAAACCTTTATTAAAAACTAAACATTGGCGTCCGAGTGATTTTATGCACACACAAGCAAGAACCTGGATTCCCAACAACAACGACACGGGTGTATAATGGTTTATACATGTACCAGTAAGTGAAAACATAACACAGACATTGACCGGCGATAATAAATCAATTTCAGTTAATTTAGGAATAACCATTTTTTACACTTTCACCGGAACAATAATAACACTACATGACGAAAAACGTGTGCAACTTGAATTCAATTTAGAGTTTCTTTAAAATTTTGGGTTTCATTTAGGAGAAAATTTACAATATAAAAATCATATTTGTAAGATAGGTTGAAGCAAAAATAAAGACCTCACAGTTTATTTGTTTGTGTGATGGTGATCTATTCTATTTCGGTATTACAGCAATACAGGTGTCTTCGCTGTGCAGGCACAGCTAGACCAATCAACGTTAGGCCAGTGAAAGAGGTGGCAGTTGGGGATAACAAACTGGAAGCTGTATCTGAGTTCTGCTACCTGGGCGACTCCCTTTCAGCCGATGGTTGTTGTGAGACTGCTGCCATTACTCAATGCCAATCTGCCTGGAAGGGCTTTAGAGAACTCCTGCCCATCTTAACAAATAAGCATCTGGCAGTCATGACTAGAAGACAGGTGTACATCAGCTGTATAAGGAGTGTCATGCTTTATGCCTCCGAGACATGAGCTGCATCGCCGAACACTCTCAAGAGACTGCAGCGCAACGAAAGAGCCATGATTAGATGGATCTACCATGTCAAGACAAGACGACACTCTCCTTGAGAGTCTTCTCTCTTGGTATAAAAGAAATATCTGATGTCCTGCGCAAGATGAGATAGCTTGATCACGTCGAGCAAAGCTGCAGCTGGATCTCCCAGTAAGAGACATGTCCATCACATCAAGTCGGCAAGCTGGCAGACCAAAGTTCTCTTAGGATTAGCTGTGTAAACACGACCGTGCAGCCCTGGGGATTGCGAACTTTGATCAGGACTGACAGACAGGCTCGACCTTCTTATAGAGAACTATTCAAAGGCCTGCTAAAAATAAATCGGATGATGATGATGATGATGCACAACTCTTCTAGACATTATGTATAAAGGAGCCTACGACGAAGGATGAGCAGTATTTCTGTAACATACGATTCTGTACTTGTGTAAATACACACTTTTGAAAATATACCACCGTGCTGTCTTATTTATTTACCTTTTTATGGAAATCGCACCAGACAAGGCATGAAGCCACTTGACGAAAGGAGCTAACAAGAACGATATATGATTATCGCAAAGATAAGAGATGCCTATTGGCCTTAGTCTTGAAAAGACCAAGGTTATAAGTAGGAGGAAAACAGTCAACAGGAAGAAAGTTCCACAAGCCTGTAGTTCTTGATATAAGCTACTGTATTACAATGAGGTATCAAAACAGCGAATTGATGGAGACCACTAGCCCAATGAGTCAAACGAGCAGAAACAAAAGAAACAGGGAATAGATCACATAATTCTTAAGAACATATGCCATAATAGTATTTATAGAAAAGACTGAGACTAGCAACATCACATCTGTGTGAGAGAGAAGGTGCAGAGAAGAAGAAAGGGTGTGGTCAATCAAATTAAAGATGCGTTTCTGCACCTTATCAAGAACCCTCAAATGGGACAGAGATTCACCAGCTCAAATATGACAGCAGTACTCCATACAATGTCTGATAGTAGATTTGTAGAGATAGAGAATAGCCTCAGGTGTGAGAAAGTGTTTGGAGCGATAAAGAGAACCGACTCAGAAAGGCCCTTGAAGATCACAACAGTTTTGCAGTGTTTTTATTCTCTTATTTTTATACTAACGAGTCACCACTTATCAAGGCCCAAAGGCCACTCGAGGATAAGGGTGAACGATGAGTACTTCCACAAAATGTGCGCCGATGAAATTACTCCACTTGTACCCATCCCCTCAATGTAAATGCCCCTGAACTACCTTACTAACAGCAAAATTTCACCCCTTCACTGTAGAGATCCATAGATTTTCTACTCTGATAGCTTCTTTTCTTGGACCGCTTGCCTTTGAAGTTTCCTTCCTGCTCTCAATTTCCCTGAACATGTAGAAATTTAAATGTAATGTGAACAAACATTTTTCTGGCCCAATTCCCAACCCATATTTCTCTTTACAAATCTGGTCCCTATCACAGTAGTCTCAAAAGTAAAAATTAATAATAATAAATAAATAAATCAAATGAGATTGTCATTTGGATGATGGACAACACCGTGAGAGGATTGGACATGAAGATGACTATGGTGTAGTCAGCAGGGAAGCATTAATGTTAAAGTAGGAGTACATCAAGGTTCTGTACAGAGTCCGTTACTTTTCATTTGTGTCTTAGAAGCATTGTCCTGCGAGTTCCGTACGGGTTGTGCGGAAGAGATGATGTATGCTGATGATTTATTACTTGCCTATGAAACAATGGAAGGTCTACTTGTTAAGTTAAAGACTCGGAGGAATTCTATGAAAAGTAAAAGTCTGAGAGTGAATGTCACCAAGACCAAAATGTTGATCAGTGGTTGTAGTGTTGGAGCAACTCAAATGTTTGTGGTACTTGCAAGAATTGGGTGCACAAGAAGTGCAGTGGAATTATTGGTAGTTTTAGAAAAAATAACCAGTTTGTGTGCAAGAAGTGTAAGACAATGAAAATGGATGGGAACTCAGCCATGGAGGAAGTATATCCCGATGGCGAAGCTATTGAGGTTGTCCAGAAGTTTTATTAGTTTCGTGATACCATTGGAACACAGGGTGGAGCAGGTGCTAGGGTGACTGCAAAAGTTATGAGTGGACGGAGTAAATTCAGAGAACTTCTGCTATTACTAACCAGCAGAGCGTTACCACTGTCGACCAAGGGAAGCGTCTATCAGACACAGTCTGATGATCTATGGAAGTGAAATTTGGCCAGTGAGGGTTGAGGACATGTATTGCATGGATAGAAATGATATTAGAATGACGTATAAAATGAATCTTAAAGGCTTAGATCTAATGACATAAGAGGAAGATTAAATCTGAGCAGTATAGAGAGTTGTGTGCAGAACAGGGGACTTTGTTGGTATGGTCACATTGAAAGAATGGATGACAGTTCTTGGGTTAGTCGATGTAGAATAGTTGAGGTAGCAGGGTCAGTTGGCAAGGGAAGGCAAAGGAAAACATGGGAGGAGATGATAAGAATAGATTTGAGAGAAAGCGGGATAAATAAAGATCTGGCCAGAGATAGGAAGTCAGTTTCTTAAAGACGCCCAACACATGCCAGTATGTAAAACGGGCGTTCAAATGATGATGATGATGATGATGATGATGATGATGCTTTTATTTACCATTCCATCAAAAAGTTACAGTGGATGGTGCAGCTTCAGTTCCTTAACCCCCACCAGAGCAGTGACACAATCGAATGGGTTTTGTTTTCCAACTCCGACCACACTTCCTCTTCCCAATTTCTTTGTCAGTTTCTCGCATCATAAAGATGAAGAAACAGATAGGAAGACAAAATATTCATAAATCATTTTTATTTCGGATCCACGCAATAATTGAATCGTAACTTTTATTCGCTAAAAATTCTATTTTGAAAGCTTCAATAAAAAATGATTATTACATTCCTTGTTTGCCAAGAGATTAATGATAAGATCATTTTCGACGGACCAAATGGAAATAAAACAGGCATGTAAGTACTGGTACAGTTTGTGACCCATGCTAACACAAACTTTTCGTCAGCATCTTCCAGCAGTTTACGTAAACAGCCAAAAATGCCAAACCACTTAGCCAATCAGATTGCAGCAGACGACAATTTTCAATCGTGAATTGAGAAAATCGTAAAAGTCATTAATTTCAGACAATTGATTAAAGCGATAATGAACTTCAGCATTAAAACAGATGATTCTACCAAATGACTGTTTGTTTTATCACCCTAATCCCTAAAAACAATGTAAAAAAAATGTTGTTCTTTTTCATCCTATACTGGACTTAACAAAAAAGTGTGCTTATACATGGTGGGCCAAAATAAGGGTCCTATCTTTAAATTTGAATAACTTGAATTTGAATAACTTCCACAAAATAAAAGTTAAACTCACCAAACTTTATGTGTGTGTAGACTGACCATTCCGAGATTTTTTGAAATAAACAAAACAAATTTTAGCCGAAAAACACTTCTTAAAACTTACAAAAACTAAAGTATTGTTTTTTACACTGTTTTGAGTTTTTTAAGCAAAAATAATGTTTTCTAAATGAGGGTACATTCCTTAGGGCTAATACGGCTCATGCTTGCTTCGGAAGGGGTCCTTTACTTATTCTAAAAAAAAAAAATTAAAAAAATCAATAAATAAAAAAGTTATGAATTTTTAAAAATAGGACCCTTATTTTTGCCCACCCTGTAGAACATAAATCTTTGCTGGATTTTAAAAGTTGCCCATAAATAACATTTAAGCTGTCAAAGCAAACTTTAATTCTGACTAGCTAATTTTCATTTGTTATTGTTGTGCCATGTTATTGGCAATAAGGAAACATATATTGCTACAATTTATTTTTTTAAATACTTAAGCAGGTACAAAAGTTTGGTAAGATGGAGATATTCTTAAATAATCACCTAAAAAGAAAAATCAGATTTACATTTAGTTTAGATACATTGATTATAGAACATAGCAATATTTACAAAAACAAAATTTGATCTTAATTAATCCCGGGCAGCGCCGGATCGGTACAGCTAGTACAGAAATATAGAAATGTTGAGCATGTCATAATATAGAGAGATCGTTTTGACCTGGTGATTTTGAAAGTAGAGTGCGAGCAAAGACAAAAGATGTGTAGAGATAAATTGTTGAGAGACATATTCATTGGACATCATTCAATATATTCCGTAATAATGGATGATAGAAAGGTTTAGCGTGAAGGGAAACCCCCACCACCTTTTCTCTGCTCCCTTTCAGACATTTGCGGCACAGTTCAGTGCACTAACATCAGCAGAATGGCAAAGACAAGAATCTAATAGACCTGAAACGCAGCAAAAAATAACAACAAACAAACAGGAAATGAATGATTCACGTGCTTGTTCTAATGCAAACATCTCAAGATGCTTTCAAGAAACGTAGGGACAAAATATATATATTTGATTAAATAAAACATATAAACACTAAATAAAAGTATTATGAAACAGAAGTCTGTGTCATTTAATCAAATATGTTTAAATTAAAAAATGCTGCTTAAATATATTATATACGCACACAATTTCTGAGAAATTACACTGAAGGAAAATGAAAAAAAGATAT
>OY744532.1:36648789-36741289 GCA_963556195.1 Sepiola atlantica | reverse complement strand
ATCACCATGTGGTTTTGTTTGCTTGTGTACAGCCTAGCGTCCACATCACTTGATCAATAGTCACAATACCGATCATCGTGTAACTGATTTAATTTTGGAAGGTCAAGGTCAAAAAAAGGCGAAGTCACACTTTTGCTGATAACTTCGGTTAACTTTATCATAGAGACTCGCTTCTTGATCCATATTGTAGCCAATGAAGTCCCACATCTTAGATATATGAACTTGACTGTAGCCTTGAAAAGTTCGAAATTTTGATTGAATTTCAACTTCCAATTTTTCCAAATTTGATGTATAGATCTGATGCTCTTTGATCAGATAAATAGTTATCAACGTTTCCATGGCATTAATTCAAGAATACTTCATACAATACTAGCAGGGCAACGGCTACCCGGCGTTGCCAGGGGAAAAAGTGTAACATAACTTCTATCTCTCCCTCTTTCCCCTTCCCCCATTTCTTCACTCCCTCTTCCTAACCCCAAATCTATTCCTTTCTCTAGACACACACAGACAACTCAAGTTGGCGTAAAAAAAAATCAGAGTTACTTCCCATTAGTTAGTACATGAAAATGCCCCCCCCCCCCCTGACGAAATCTGCTCCAGTTTAGGGTCAAAGAATGAATATTTTTTTCTAAATTTTAGATAGTATTCATTCTGGGCAACGCCGATCAAGAATATACTAAATTTTTGGGTCTTTTTTTTGTTGTAGTTTTTTACTTTTAGCCTCTCTCTCTCACACACACACACACACACACACACAAATACACAATGTCTTTTTATATAATAAATGAAGAAATAAGGCCCAGATAAGACTTCGGCTCATCCTTACATTGTCAGACGAAGGTATGCAGTCTCAGGACTGACATACGTTCTTGTTCTTTACTTTACTTTTGGTACTTTGGCACAGCGATTGTTATTTGTGACGCCCACATGGGAAATATATGCAACTATGATTTATCTCCTGTTGGGGAATGTATTGCAAAAGAAATTCCTTCTCTTTAATTCAAACAGTTTTTTCCTCCTGCTTCATTTTTTTCTTCCCATTTTCTTAACATAAGATAGGTTACATTTCTAAAAAAATATTGATTCACCTGAAAAAGGAGAAATTTACAAACATTCACACATAATATATATATTATATATATTATTTTATGTAAAAACATATAATATTATAAGTATTCACTTCTACAGTACTCAATATGTGAGTAGAGCTTGAGAGTAGCAATACTATGCAAATATATCTATTGCAAGTAAGTAACACAGAGGTGTCCATGTTTCATTCCAGCAGGAAGCCTGATAATTTCCTGTGGGAATGAAACATGGACACCTCTGTGCATATAGTTTACTTGTCATACATATATATATATATATATATATATATAGCTGTATGAAAATATATTTATGTTAATTAAGATACACAGAGGCGTCTATATTTCATCCTCGCAGTAAATCATTAGATTACTAATGATTTCCTGCAAGAATGAAACAGGGACAACTCTGTGTAGCTGATTTGCCATAGATATATTTTTATACTACTATATATACATATATATATTACTAACAATTCCGACCCCGCATTGTCCGAGAGTATTTTTGCCCTGCAATAAAATATTATTATTTGTCGGCCATATTCGCAAAAGTACTTTTGAAACTGCGCAAGTTACATCAACTCTTGACATGGGAACCGTTTTGAATTATTATGTTGAAATATCTCCTTCGATTCTCACTTTGACATCAGTAATAAAAGCAGAAACAGTTGAGCGGACTAAGTATAAAAATCGAATAAAGGAAATTTTTTTTATTGTTATCTGGTCCTAAAAGACATAAGTGATGGGACGATTCCAATATTTTTTCCGATACTGATAAAATTATCGATTCTGATCTAATTTCCTGATTTCAATACAATTGCCGATTCTGATTCTTTTTAAATTTATATATATATATATATGACAAATAAAGGATAAAATGAATCCGACGGTATGAGCTATAACGGGGAAAGAAAAAACCTAAAACTTAATGTTTCGCCCAATTGTTGCTGCGGTTTTTCAAAAGTGAAAGCTAAAAACGGCAAAAGACGAGAAGATCTGTAATTTAAGGGAATATATATGATAATTAGCATAAAATTAATTTAAATATGTGAGGCAACAAAAGATTTCTTTCTCTTTGAAAACAAAGTCAATTTGCAGTAGTTTGTCATAAGTTGACAAAATAATATTTGTATTTTTTTCATAAATAATTGAACACAGTTGACCAGAAACGTTTCTTGTAAAAAAAAAATTAAAAAATAGTAAATAATTTATTTTTAAAATGAAAATGTTGCAAAAGGAAAAGAAAAAGAATAGAAAACTGTTTCCTTCCTTTCTTTATTTTCTCCTCGAAGATTGATATTTATTTCTAACAAACAACTTGTGAAGATGATGTAGCGTCTACAGTACCGACACATCTACCCCCCCCCACACATCCGGTGTCATACCTTCTTAGAAAATAATAAAATGTATGTCTCACAAAATTCAATTGAACCGTTATATTTACTGGATTAATGAAAATGCAATAATAAGTTCATAACTAAGTGAACTTATGCTAAATACAACTAAAATGAAAACGACTTATTTATGCCTGGCAATTCTGAAATTTCTTATATGTAGATTTTACATGGGTAGACACTTTTTTTAACGAATTTTAAGCTGAAATCACCTGCGCACATTACATGTTTTTAAAAAAAATAAACTAGATTAAACAACTTTTAAGATTATAAATAACTTTTTTGAAAAACTTACCTATTCAATTTGTAATGGGGTCATGGGGTGGGTCTAGTTTGCTACGCTAGTTTAACGTAAATTGACCACCTACACGAGAGAATGTCACGTCATACCACCTGAGGGTCAATTTACGTCAAACTTACATAACGAACTGACCTCTCCTCCTCATCTAAATATTAAGCAGTTTTTTTTTTTATAATCTTAATATTTGTGATGGTGGGAAAATCAGTAATTTTGACAAGGTAGGATAATTCAACAACTATGAATTGAAGGATCGCAGTTGAATCGTACAAATGATTTACAGTGAAACTGTAAATACAATTCTAATTTTATGTTATAAATTAATAATGAAGTAACATACATGTAAAAAATACTAAAAATATATAAAATCACTTGCTAGGAAGCTATACTAATATTAGTGAGGGGACGATTCTAATAATACAATTACCGATTCTTTTCTAAATTCCCGATTCCGTTTCTTTTAAAACCTCTAAATATTTAGCTATGGAGTTGTTTTTTTTCTTTTATGATTTTCGGATTACCGTAAAAAAACATGTAATATATGCATACGTTTTCGCAAACATAAAAATACACTTATGGGGTAGGAGATATATAGATTTTAATTTTACTGGTACTTTAATATCAATAAATATTTATCATTAGTACCAGTAATAGAAAATTAAGTTTTAAAATAAAACAAACAAAAAAATACAATTAAAAGAATTGTTTTTTTCCATCGGAAATTAGGCTAAAATTTTTCCGATTCCGATATCCCCCAAAGTTCTGATTTTTCTGATTCCGATTGATCGTCCCAACACTAACTAATACTTTGTTTAAAAATCTGGGTAAACTAGTTAAAGTATCCACAACAACGGAAAGTTGTTCAAGCATCATTCTCTCTAGAAATACGCTGGGGTTTTAGGATAAAATATACCAGAGATGCTGCAGCATTAACAAAGAGATGGCCATTCCATTAAGTTTCATTTTTCTGCTGACGTGACAGTGGTTAGTGGTCAGCAGATAAATAAGACCCTTCAAGGGGGACGGTTACATGCTACATAAGGGCATATAACGTGGGTCATTTCAATATGTTTTCTATCTTTTGAAATATTTTTTCTAACCTTTTCACAGACATGGAAACTCAAAATTAAAGAAGAACTGATGCCAAAATGTGTCACCTCTCACATAGAAACGTGAAAATCTTGAATTAAACTTTTTCTTGACAAAAATGTTTTAATTTTTAAACATTTTTCAGAACCTTGTGAATGCAAGTGCATTCTTTTAAAGGTCGCCTACCAAATGTTGGCGAAGTTTCATTGTTTTTACACAAGTAAGATAAATTTACATCGTATTTTGATGTTATCATAATAATGGTGCATGGTAAAATGGCACCGGGAAAATGGCACGAGTATAAATGGCACATGTGGATAAATAGGAAAAAAATGGTACAAAGCAAAAACAATTCGGTAACAAAAAATTAGGACTATTCGAGTGGAGCGGGGCTAGGCTTCCGTTCCTTATAGTTCTAAATAGTAACTAAGAACCCCTCCCCCCTCAATATTTTTAAATAAGTATTTACTTTTATGTTTGGGAATTTTTTTAGATGAGGATTAATAATTTTGATTATTTGGATTATTCAGACTACTAACATCTGTGGAACTGACCTCGCCCAACTTCAGGATTCAGGCAACTTCCCATGTGCTGTTTGTCACACAGATGTGGGCAGCAACAGTATTGTGTGCAGTAACTGCAAGCACTGGGTGCACAAGAAGTGTAGTGGACTCAAGCATCTGACTGAGGACCCTAACTTTAGGTGCTCTAGATGCCAGGAAGCTGCTCGCCCACTTGATGGTTCAGGTTGGTCAGGACAAGTTGAAGGTAGTTGACTCTTTCTGTAATCCAGGAAATATGCTTTCAGCATTAGTACAAGAAATAGAAAGAAAGAAAAAAAATTAAACAACCGCTTTTGAAATTGGAAATTAGGCTCAAATTTTTCTGATCGTGATTAATCGTCTCAACACTAGACGTGATGTGTATTTTCGTTGTGTGGACGACACCTTCTGTCTGTTTAATAATGAGGCCAAAGCGATCTGTTAAATAATTCACATAAGAACTAAGCCAGAACAGAAGGAATATCTCACGATTCTCTCTTAAAGGTTTGAAACCCGGTGTAATATTGGGATCTGTTAGTGGAAGTTTTAAGTTTTAAAATCTCTACATTAATAAAATTGTGCGACCACTTCTCGAGTGTCTATATGAATGTGTGTGTGTGTTACTCACCTCTACATTTAAACATTTTATGTACTACTGATCGATTATTTATTCAAATCAACAAGTATCCAAACTTTTTCAAAATCCTATTTAAAAAAATAATTTTATCTGCGAGAATGTATTTCAGTTTCTTCATGAAAAAGTCAGCCATTTTAATATTTTGTTAATAGTTGAAAAAAAAAAAAATGAATTACTTTGTGACCCTTCGAAATTTAAAAAGAAAAAAGAATTTGGAAGTATTTAAACAGTCGAGTTGAAAATTCTTATCACATCCTCATGTTTTGTTTTACGGCATATCAACCATTTATGGGTCATTCAATGCCGAAACATTAGTTGTAGTATGGTGAAAAGTTTTGATGCTTCAAGTTCTTTATATGTTCAAGTATTTAAGTATTTATTCATGGGGTTTGATTTGGCTGTTTTACGGCATATCAACCCTTTTCATATTATTTAATTCCGAATACGGTCATTTTGGTAAGTTTTCATGCTTCAAGTTTTTTATATGTTCAAGTATTTAAGTATTTATTCATGGTGTTTGGTTGAGTGAAAAATTGAAACTTTGGGAAGCTAGTTACATCCAATAATTTTATAAATAGAAATTAAAACAACATTCCCTTACCAACAATTAGTTATATAGGGTGGGCCAAAATAAGGGTCCTATCTTTAAATTTGAATAACTTGAATTTGAATAACTTCCACAAAATAAAAGTTAAACTCACCAAACTTTATGTGTGTGTAGACTGACCCTTCCGAGATTTTTTGAAATAAACAAAACAAATTTTAGCCGAAAAACACTTCTTAAAACTTACAAAAACTAAAGTATTGTTTTTTACACTGTTTTGAGTTTTTTAAGCAAAAATAATGTTTTCTAAATGAGGGTACGTTCCTTAGGGCTAATACGGCTCATGCTTGCTTCGGAAGGGGTCCTTTACTTATTCTAAAAAAAAAATTTAAAAAAATCAATAAATAAAAAAGTTATGAATTTTTAAAAATAGGACCCTTATTTTTGCCCACCCTGTAGTTTAACAATTTGATTCAATTAAAAATTTAATCACTAAACGATACAGTAATAATTACATTTTTCACAATCCTATTAAAAAAATTATTTAATAAAAAATTACAAATGGTGCAGTTAAAAAGAAAAGCAAAACAAAAATGAAAGACAAAAAGATGCCCAAGCAATGCCGGGTAGGGACAGCTAGCATGTATATATACTTGTTTCAGTATTAACAGTCATGTAGCGGCAAGAAACGCACACAACGCAGTTTATGACATGAACAGGATTATTTTAAAAGCCTTTTAGTGAGTGCAATGTGAAGCTATAATTAATTTTATCTAATGTTGGTGGTTTTAGCTGTGCATAAATGGCTTCCGAAATCCTAAGTCGTTTTAAATAGAGTTTAGAATAATTCCTGATAATATTTTCCCTAAAAAGACAAATACAATCTGAATTTTTGAGATGAGGATGGATGATTTGTATTATTTGGACTACTATTTTCATCTTAGTTGTTATATTCACAAATGTTACCTCCAACCTTCTTGAAATGCATCTTTTTGAACTTGGCAAGTTATATGGAATTTCAAACTAAACCCTTTATTTAATCCACAGGGTTTGGTTTGGTTTGTTTTGTTTTACAGCATATCAACCATTTATGGGTCGTTCAATGCCGAAACATTAGTTGTAGTATGGTGAAAAGTTTTGATGCTTAAGTTCTTTATATATTTAAGTATTTATTTATGGTGTTTGATTGGGTTGTTTTACGGCATATCAACCCTTTTTGGATTATTTAATGCCGAATACGGTCATTTTGGTAAAAGTTTTTATGCTTCAAGTTCTTTATATGTTCAAGTATTTATTCATGATATTTGGTTGAGTGAAAGGGAGGGAGGAAAGGGGGGAAGGAAAGGGGGAAGGGGTGAAATTGTTGTTTTTCGTTTTGGTTTTGTAAAGAGAAAAAACAATAAAACATCAATGTTTGGTGCATTTTGGGTCAGGAAGTTGATATCTTCAGACAGCCTGATCTGGTAGCACAAGTAATTCACGGGGGTAGATTGTTATTGTCCGTCAGTCATGAACGGGTAGAAGTGTTAATTTATGTTATTCTTAGTTATTATCGCTGTTCTAGTACTACTGTGCTTAAAACGGAGGTATTTTGATTTTCACAAAGGGTTTCGGCACCCTTTTTATCCCCTTTGCCTAAAACTAAATATAGCTCACATTTGGACCCCTTACGTCTAGCAACTGTGTTTTAAAATTCATAATGATCTGTTTAGGAGTGAATCATGTACATATAAGCAACCTACTTGAGAAATGTTCATAGATTGTCTGCAGATAAGGTCCTTTTGAGTGGACACTGTCTAGCTGTTATCTCTTGTGGATATCTGGGTGGTCAAATGGGGATGAATGAGATCAAGACCGGATGTCTAGGATTTCTGGTCGAAGGTACATATATTCCAGTAGTTAGGGAGGGGAGGCCAGTTAGGGAGTTGGTCCTCTGGACGTCGGAGAGTCAGTTTGGTTTTCTGAGGTCTGACAAGCAGTTGGTTTTCGGTGGCTCTCGGAGACAGATGGTCTGTTTGTGTCAGGTTGTTATTCAAACTAAGAAAACAGGTATCATTGTAACCTCCAAAAAAAAAAATGGTAATTGTTTTTAAATTGAAGTCGTGGTTTTATTTGGAGAGAAAATTCTTCTGCTGCAGCACTGACTGAAACCACACGGCTGACACTGCGATCGGCGTCGGAATCAAGATACAACCTTGGACCAGCACAACGAGCGAACGATCACGGCCTGTGCACTTAATGATGTGCACAGTACACGTTCATAGGACACCGACGCATTCACCTGTAAATGCCTTCTCTCACGCTGTTGCACGAAGATACACATCAACTAAAAACAAATGTATACACACATTCATTTTGACACTCGTAACATTTCTCACTGAATTTTCTTCAATGAAAATTGCACGTATCAAATGAACATTAACTCTTATAAATAACTTTTAATCAAATGTAATTTTTATAATTGAGTGGGGAAGTTTTGATTACAATTTTTCTGACTTGTGGATTATTCACAGTCCTTAATTTGTCGACTCAGGCTTCCTCCTCATTTCAGCTAATGAGTCTCACTTGTTCTGCAAGGACTCTTAAACTATGAACAAACATTCTTTGTTTTCCTATGTAAACTTTCAAATTAAATATATACAAAATATTTCTTTTGTGAACTTGTACTCATTATTTTGTGTGTGTTTAACATGTGAGATTTCTCCCACTTGTGTATCCCCATAAACTGTTTTCCTTCAGGCCCCCTAACTCCATCAAAAGAAAAAGATATATTAAAGGTCCAAAAGCACAGCCATGGGCTGCTACACAAAAGAAGATGCTCATGTATTGTAAGCACTATTCAAAGTTTGACAAATGGAGCAATACATCCAACCAGATCTTAAGTGAGAAGATCAGATGATCCGACTTCCCGGAGATGAAAAAGAAAACACCGGTTGCCTACCTAAGGTTGCTTGTCTTACAGATCGACAAATACCTTTCAGCAGATGAGATTAGAACTATCAAAACTGTAGCCCTAAAACTTGATCTAAAAAGTGGTTCCCTAAAAAGAGACCCCTAATGGTGTAAAGTGGTTATAAATGTGCAAAGACTGTGCACTTGGTGTGCAATGTTTAGTTATGTCACCGCTTTTGCATTCCTTCTGCTAATACCCTTGGGGACATTATGAAGCATAATCATTGCAATATTTAGATGCACGCGTGTAAAAATAGTGTTAAAAATGGAAATTTGCACGTACGGTTAGAATAAATAAGAAAAAAGGAATTTTCTATTAAAGTATAAAATTAGAGCTATGTGTATAGGAAGTTACGTCATGGGAGGAAGTATGTGGTAGAGGAGTAAATATTGTTTCTCTTTCTTGGGTGTTCAAAGCCAAGACGAATGGACGTCTGTTTTTGAGGCACTTCCACCATCCCATGTGGGTTGGATGGGAAGAAGCAGTCCATCTAGATCTACTTGCTGTAAAAAATACTGGGTTGGCCAAAAAGTTTGTTCGATTTTTTGCTTTTTTTTTAAACCCAAACATCAAGTTTAGAAACATAACCGAGTTTATGCAATTCATTTTCCACGCTGATCTCTACATCCTCTCTCTCACAGAAGAGACGTTGCTAGTCTCGTAGATCTGTTTATCATTATCTCGATGGAAGGTGCTCGACTGAGCTTCAATCTCTGGTCCCTCCTTGTAAAACTTACACAGCAAGATATCGTCTTATTACCACCACTACAAAGAAATTTCCGTTCATCTATTGTGTGTCTAACATCACAGTTTATTTTCAAGAATTTCACATCTGTGGAACATGTTACCGCAGAATTGCTTCCCTGAGGGCTAAAACATGGTCACCTTTAAATATAACGTCAAGTCATCAAATTTTATTTATTCAATTCCTCATTTTCAATCCTTTCATAATCATCTTCATCATTCAACTGATACTCTATCCATTTCATAAACTTTTATCCTAGCATAGATTTTAGCCTGGATAAGTCGTGACTCATTGATAAAAAATATGCAATTGTGAGAGGGAACTAAGAAGAAAAAAATCTAACATATAAAGTTATTTTATCAGATATTCAAAGTCAGACCCAAATAGAAATCAGTCTGAAATTTCCATACTTGATTCGGACTAGCCTATTTGTAATTTTTTTCCTTCCACCATGGCATTGGCCCGAATATATTCTTTTTCTGAAAATGCTTATTCTAACTAAAAACCTGGAAGAGTGGAGACATCTTCCTTTACTCACTTTATATTAGTAAACATTAAAGGGAAGTAATCATGAAATGAGTTATTTCCTTTGACTTCTTGAATAATTTTTTATTTAAAACGCGTTATATTTTTAAATATTAACGGGAAATTTCCACATTAATTACAAATTATTATTTGTTCTTTACTGTTAAGCGTTTAGCGTCAACTACTAAAACTGATTTTTTTAAAGTTCCTTGATTATGAAATTAAAATCACCAAAATTAATTTCAGTCATTTCTTTTTTACTCCTGGGCAATGCTAGGTAGGTTCAGCTAGTCGAATATTAAATATTTACATTTTACACTTCATATGGGACTTGCTCTGACCTTGTTGCATGTGTCAAATCATATCTACACTTAAATTTAAAAGTATACTAGATTTACCCATGACCCTCGCGTGTTCTCAATAAAACACATATTCAATATGGTTAGAGAAGAAAACCCAACATGTGGTCGCAACACAAATGTAAAAATCTAACAGAAAAAGTTATCTTGCTGGATTTTCAAAGTCAGGCCCAAATAGCAATCTGTCTTACATATAGATACTTGATTTAGACTAGCCTACCTTCTTCATTTTTTTTTCCTTCCACTATGTTATTGGCATGAATATATTTTCTCTTACTCACTGAATATTCTTAAACATTAAAGGGAATTAATCATGAAATGAGTTATTTCCTTTGACTTCTGCCAAAATAAATATCTAAAAACGCGTTATATCTTTACACATTAAAGGGAATTTTCCGCATTAATTAGTCTTTACTTATTAATCAATTCGCATCAAGTAATAAAACTGACTTTTTAAAAGTTCCTTTTTCACAAAATAATTTGATTACGATTTCCATGGAATTTCTATTGACAGAGCTTTTTTGCAAGAACTTCCTGTCTGTGGAACACATTACCATGGGACTGCTTCCTTACAAATAACTACACAGATGTCAACAAATGCTATCCTCATAAGTAATCTAACTTAGTTTCTTCCATTAATAATTTTTAATATTCCCATAATATTATTCATCTTTTAATTGACACTCATTCCACCTCATTAATCATTATCCTCAAGTAGCTCTTGGCCTTGATAAATGATGACCCCTTAGAAAAAAAATTTTTTTTTAAACATTTTATTTTCATAATTGTTGTGACCTTGAAGGGCCGATAATAATTAAGACAACACGGTGGTATATTTACAAGAAGTATAGAATAGTATATTACAGAAAGTCTGCATCTGATACTGTGGCTATGACTATCACCAATGTAACTCTATTCATAGTCTCTGGAAGAATCCATCTACTCCCGAAATAGGGTAGATCACCATCACACCATAACAATAATCATCTTCTATGTCTAATCTATAGAACTCTGATGTATTTTTCCCCTTAAAAAAACAATTTAAACCTTTCACTTTTAACCAATATTTAATTTTAAATATCAAAATGTTCGCAAACAGTTTTCTTTTGAATTAAAATTTAACATAATCTGAAAACTGAATAATTGTTAAGGTAATGTTATTTCAATCTTTTCTATTTTGAAAATTAGTGTATGTAAAAACATTCAAAACTTTCCATTTTTGAATACATGAGGATTTACTAAGCATTTTAAAGCCAATGACTTTCTATTCAACAGCTTAAATGCTTCCAAATTATTTCCAAATTTTTAAGGTTCACACAGTAATTTTGGTGGATTTAATTTCGTAATTAAATTATATTTTTAAATAAGATTTTTTAAATTTCGTTTTTGCTACTGCAATATTTGCTTTCAATAAATGTTCGATTAATAGTAAAAAAAACAACATTAATTCAAGAAAGATCACATTGGTTTCTGTTTCGGAATTTTTGAGATGATGAAACCTAGCCAAGTTGACTCCCTAAGAATTAATTTTCTTTTTAATTTTAGATATTATTCACCCAGGGCAACGCCGATCAAGAATATACAAACTTTGTGGGTGTTTGTAGTTTGGTACTTTTAGCTGGACATACATACACCCCCACAAACTGCCCTTTATGTTATAAAAGAAGATTAAGAAAACAATAGTTTTATGTTTCGGAATTTTTAAGATGAGGATTGATAATTTGGATTATTCAAACTACTGTTCTCATCTTGGATGTTATTCGCAAGGATCTGTAGTGCAATGGATAAAAGTGCTAATTAATAATCAGCTCTAAGCGACAGTGTTCTGAGGTTGAAGGTTCAATCCTCAGTACAGGCGATACGAAGAATACAGTTACAACAAATTACTTAAGACTTTTACCCGGCCATGGCTCACGGAACAAAAGCAAGCTACCCCCCATCATTAAATAAAGTGTTCCATTCGAAATTCCATACAGATTCTCGAGATAGTTGGAAAATTGCCTCTGTGGTACCAGTCTTCAAAAATTCTGGAAATAGAACTGATCCTCTAAACTAGCGCCCAATCAGTCCACTCCCGATATTTGCTAAAATCTTTGAATCATTAATCAATCTAGCAATAGTCTAACACCTAGTTAATGCTAAACTTCTTTTTGATCATCAATACGAATTTAGACAAGCACGATCTACCGCAGATATCCTAACGGTCATCTCTGAATGCATATATCATACACTGGACAAAGCAGGTGAAGCTAGGGCGGTAGCGCTTGATATATCCAAGGCCTTTGACAAGGTCTGGCATGAAGAGCTTCTCCTAAAACTGCACTCATATGGTATTACTGGACAAATATTTAATATAATTAAATCCTTCCTAACAAAAAGAAAGATCCAGGTTGTCATCGATGGCCGTTCTAAGCCACATGACATAAATGCTGGTGTACTCCAGGGATCCATCCTTGGACCTCTACTGTTCCGGATTTTCATAAATGACATCCCTGATGTCATTGAGACTGAGATAGAAATATTTGCTGACGACACCATGCTTTACTCTCGTCATGTGGGCAAAACCGACACACGCACATATCTGAGGCAATGGCTGAATCCTTAGAAAATGACCTCCAGTCTGTAGTGGAATGGGGTCAGAAATGGATGGTAACTGTTAATGCCGCAAAGACAAAGCTACTTTCCTTCAATAAATACAAGGAACCTCTTCAACCACCGATTGTCATGGCCAATAACACCCTACCTGAGAGTTCATCATTCAAACTCCTTGACCTAACTTTCACAGATAACATGAATTGGAATAAATACATTGCCAGGGCTGCTGAAAAGAAGGTGGGCTCCCTCTACCGTGCCAGTAAACTTCTCACACCTGACATTATCCTATATCTCTACAAAGCCACCATCCTCCCATGCATGGAGTATTGTTGCCACATCTGGGCTGGGGCATCATCCACTATGACGTAAATTCACTAGACCAACCCAACAATCTGCCAAATCCCATCCATTCACTGTGGAGTTCTCCAGATGCCGAAGAGCTTTCTACAACAAAAGCTTCTTTCCTCATGCTGCTGGACTCCGGAACTCCCTCCCTGCTCTCTGTTTTCCTGACGGTACTGACATGCAGAAATTTAAAACTAATGTAAACAAACATCTCACTGCACAACTCCCAATTTAGGTTGACCCCCCCCACCAAACTTTCACCCTTTTTCTCAGTATCCCCTTACGTCTACAGTGGCGTCCTGCCTTGTTTGGGATGAACTATGTTAAAAAAAAGTGACAGTCTTCTGGAGGTTGAAGGTTCAATCCTCAGTACAGGCGATATGAAGAATACAGTTACAACGAATTACTTAAGACTTCTATTTAGTTATGACTGACGGAACAAAAGCAAGCTACCCCTGTGATTAAATAAAGGGTTCCATTCGAAATTCCTGAAATCGACATACAATTCGACAAAACGCATCTGAAGAAGGTTGTAGGTTACATCAGCCGAAACGTTTATAGAATAACATCCAAGATGAGAACAGAAGTCCGAATAATCACAATAATACAAGGAAAGAAAGGAAGGATGAACCAGTAAAAATAATCTGAAAGATTAATATCAAATAATTAATTTTGTGTTTACTGTTTATTATTTTAAATTGAAAAAAAATTATTAAGACTCCATTCCCTACAACCTGTACAGTGTCATCCGATTATGGAACATTTAATTTGTCGGAAGACGCCAGAAAGGCAGTTATTTTGAGCCTTATTAAATGTAATTTGAACTGTGACCTGAATGCGGACAAAATTATTTTTTTATGCAAATTAAGGTTTGGCCCTTGAAAGACTCACTGTCGGACCCACTCCGCATACACAAACAAAGAAAGTTTTCATGGATTTGGACGAATTGGAAAAATGATCCTAAAAAAGTTAAACCTATACAAAATTCACATCCCTGTGACAGGAGCAAAACAAGGCAAGCTGTAGGACTAGACAATTCATTTGTTCTAGATAAATGTCTCCTAATGACTGCTGATGGTGTTAAAAAAGTTTTAACAAATAGGGTGTCCCCCCCCCCCAAAAAAAAACAATGCCATCCATAGAATCGTTAATAGAATTCACAATCTTTTCAGCAATTTGGTACACATAAACTTTAGTATATGCCTGATTTATCCACCAAGTTTTATTCATGAATATCCAACAGTCTCTCTTTTATCGTTCGATGATAAGCACACCTGGATACGATTTGTAAAATTGTCCACAACTCTGATACACGCCTTTTGGCTAAGAGCAAAGTGTAGTATCTGTTCTGATACTACACTTTATTTTGTCCTCGGTCAGTGAAGGAGAAATCTCTCAAGATTGGGACAATTATTATTTTTGTTCCAATCCAGAGAACTCTATTTTTGGGGAGCTGGATTTTCCCACCATTAAAAACCGACCTGTGCTTAACTCTTCTCTCGTGAGGAGGCAAATAAATAGGAACTCTGATACACTCCTCTCCTCGCAGTGCCCTGATTTTGACTGTCTTCAGTTCAATAATCGTCTGGGGATGCTATTTCAAAATTAAGTGCGACAAATACCTATTTTATTTCAAAATTAAGTGCAACAGATAAAGAAAGATGCTATTTCAAAATGAAGTGCGACAAACACCTATTCTATTTCAAAATTAAGAGCAACACATAAAGAAAGATGCTATTTCAAAATGAAGTGCGACAAATACCTATTCTATTTCAAAATTAAGGGCAACACATAAAGAAAGATGCTATTTCAAAATTAAGTGCGACAAATACCTATTTTATTTCAAAATTAAGGGCAACAGATAAAGAAAGATGCTATTTCAAAATGAAGTGCGACAAATACCTATTCTATTTCAAAATTAAGGGCAACACATAAAGAAAGATGCTATTTCAAAATTAAGTGTGACAAATACCTATTTTATTTCAAAATTAAGGGCAACAGATAAAGAAAGATGCTATTTTAAAATTAAGTGCGACAAATACCTATTTTATTTCAAAATTAAGTGCAACACATAAAGAAAGATGCTATTTCAAAATGAAGTGCGACAGACGACCAAAGATGCCAATTCAAACTTTAGCATGACAGACCCACAGTGGGCTCCCAAGCGGACATATGGAATTTTTGCAACTTTCCCAAATGTCTATAAAACTTAGAAAATTGTAAAGTTCAGTTTCTGTAGTATCAAAAAATGGTCTTATTTATCTTCTAAAAAAAAATATTGATAGAGATATGCCTGTTTGAAGTTCACGAATTTTGAACGTTCACAATTTTGCGATGGTACAAAGTTTACCAACCAGCAAATTTGGGTCTACCCGAATAATTGCCCAAAATTTCCTCCAAACTCTCTGTGCATGTCCCATAAGGACATTAAGATAAGGCCAGATGTCCAAAATTGTATTAAATGTAAAAAATGGGCCATATGAACAGCTGTTGGGCATCTTTTGGGGGGGTTTCCAGAAAATTTACCTCACAGATTAGCAGTTTTTTCCCCCCAAAAAGCCCGAAATTTGGCCCCAATCTGTCCACTTAAACCAACGATAGCAAAAAAAGCCCGAGATAAATTTTTTCATGCTTTATATATAAGAATCTAGACAAATAACGCTATCATAATCCAATTGAGCAAAAAAAATCACTCTCGGGCACCAATTTAAAAACTCCATATTGAGAAATTTGAGCTTGGTCAAATTTTATGTAAATTTTGGACAGCCCATAATCACCCTTGGAACAAAAAATCTAAATAATTCATGCAATTCTTACTCAAATATCATGATCCAGACCACTTTTCATATGTTTTTGGGGGTGCAGAATCCAAAACTGGCATCAAAACACACTAAAACTGCACTGTTTACTGGCAAATCACAATTTTCGCTGATTTTTAAGCAATTTTTGGTCAAATCCTGGCAGTAAATTTAGAAAATATGGATTTAATTTTCAAAATGAATGCACTTTATTTGTCAGAAATTTCCCCTTCAAGCTTCAAAGAATTCCAACTGAACCTTGCACCACCTAGAAATGCATCAGTATACTTTTGTGCTGGTCTGCTTCTAAATATTTGACACATGATTATTTCCCAAATAATCCCGTGACCATATTTCCTTCTTAGCCTAGTTGCTTATCCATTGCTTTAAACTTAATTTTTCCTGCTTTTAAAATGGTGCCAGTGGGCATTGCATTGCATTGACTTCAATTGTGAAGTTCATGTTTTATAACAATGATATTCTGTGGTTGAATTTGAATTCTCTTTGCAGGTCAAGAATTTCACGAACTAATATGATCCGAGTTAATAGATGTGTTTTTATGAAAGCTTCATTCTATGAAATTATCAACATCAGTCATCTATTTCTTTTTTCTTACAGTTTAGAAAAATCATGGTGAAGGACATGACAAACACTACTCTTCTCGAAATTTTCAAGAACTGTAAGAGATCACGATTCGAAAAAGAGCCAGATTTTGATGAAGTCATGAAACAGGCTTCAATTGAGCTAGATGTCCCACCTAGTGACAAACTTCTATCTGACATCAAAGCTGTGTTCCATGAGTGCCAGCAACAACAGAAAAAGAATCGTTCGTCGACCAGTTCATCTAGATCTATTGAGGAGAGGGTAGTTCTTCAAGGTGACAACTATGAACCGAAGGCAAAGCGTCCTTTGGAGGAAGTTAGCAGCCGTCAACAGCGCCGGAGAATGAGGGACATTATGGATTACACGAAAGCTGTTGCTCAAGCAGAGAACACATCCCCAACGAAAGCCTATGGTCTGAAGAGCAAATATCTCCAAAAGAAAGAGGTTGCTAAGTTGGGACACTATTTTTCACAATGAGTCTATCCCAGACCAACATGTTTCCATGGATGTTGCATCTGCCATCTATGAGAGTGGCAACATGACCAAACGTATCTACACAGACATTCGACTACTCCTGAAAGATGCTGGAGCTGATGTTCTTCCGCCATACGAGAAGCTGTTAACATTCAAGAAGGAGCGGAGACCACAAGTACAAAAACTTGTGACCCCTTACAACGGTGTAAAGTACGATTACCTCCAATGCTTGCAGCTTACATCTGCTCAATTGTTTACATCCCTTCAATTACCGGCATTCCACAACCTCAATACAATTCAAATGACAGTTCATGATGGGTTAGATGGCAGTGGTGGACATTCAATTTTCAACCAGAAGGATTCCGCAGACACAAACAACATCATCATGTTCATGTTCCGTATTGAAAACCTTAAGACTGTGAACGGTGAAGTGATCTGGGAAAATCCCTCACATGCCTCCTCTTCATCTTGTCGCCCAGTGATGCTGTTGACAGGAAAAGAAACTCGTGAGAACTGCGAAGTTGTGGCAGATCTTCAGAAGGAACGAAAAGGTGCACAATTCATGGTGGATCATCTCAACAAATCCATCATGGTTGAAGTGGATGCCAAAATGTCCATGATAGATGGCAAAATGCACACCATCATCTCTGGTCTGGGTGGTGCATTTTGTTGTCTGTGCTCAATGAGCAAAGAACAGTGTCATGATGTAGATATCATAGCATCAGGGTTCAAAGTCGATCGGTCATTAGAAGATACCATGGAGATCTGTCAGAAGGTGATGCGCCGGGAAGAAAACCGAAAACAAGATTATGATGTTCGTAAAGGCGTAACTCAGGAACCTATCACAACAGAAGACATCAACAACATGCACCCTCTCCACAATCTTCTCCGTTGTTTTGGTTGGATATTTAAGATCTGCTACCATGCCACTGCTGGTCATTTGTCTTGGTCTGAGGCCAAGTTGAACGTTTCACATAGGGTGGCCCGAGCATTGGAATTTCTCAAACAAGCCAAAGAAGCGATTCAAGCCAGAGTCAAGGAGGAAACATCTATCACCTTGGAGAAAGCTGATCCAACTGGTCATGGTGGTACCTCCACAACTGGGAACATTGCTAAGGTTATGCTGAACACCAACAATCGAAAACTACTCACACAAGGAATTGATAGCTCTGAATTAAGAGCTAAAATTGATCAATTGGTACTGAATATGGCTGTGATTCTCACTATCATCAACTCGGATCGAAAGGTTAAGGTTGATGAGTTCAGAGAATTCTGCAGAGCAACATACCTCCATGTTGTCTCTATTCCGTGGATTGATATCACACCTAGTGCACATGCTGTTTTGGGACACAGTGCAGAGCTGATTGTCGAAAATGGCTGTGTCGGTCTACTCAATTTCACCGAGTCAGGTATTGAAGCCAATAACAAATTTCTTCGTCAATACCGAATAAACAAATCCAGGAAGACCAGTCAGTTTGACAACTTGTCAGATTGTATCAATCGATTGTGGGACAAGAGCGATCCAATTGTCATGAAAACAATAGAGCGATTGCATTGCAGACATGTAAAGGGGTAGGACACACTGTTCGAGGTTGCGAGCAGCTTAAGGCTGCAATACTTGGATGTAATTCTGAGTATGAATCTTTGTTGCACTTTCTTACCGATGTGTAATCTGAAATCATTACTTGTTGTTTCTCTGATATTTTAGGGACTGATGTAGAGAGCATCTTATCAAGATGTGGTGATGCATCTAGATAAAAGTAGCTTCATATTAACATTGTCTGCGGAAAAAAAGTCAAAAGAGGAAAAAAACGAACGAAAAAAATCACTTTGCTGTCTTTTTACTTTTTACTATTAAAATCTCATTTCATGCTTTCATCTCTTTTTCAGTCCAATTTCTTTTTGTCTTTGGAAATCTTTCATCTTTTAGACATTTGGCTCCGAGACTGATAGGCACTTTACCAAAATTATTGCTCAAGAAACTAAATGTAAAGTTACATTTAGTTTTGGCGAAATTTTTTTTATGTGGGTTTTTAGGGTGTAAAATGTTTAGTATTTCATTGATGTATATGTAAATTTGATGTTAATAAAAACTGACGAAATATTGATCTCCTTGGTCGGCGATACATTATATATACTAGTAGAATACCAGTCCCAGGATGGGTTTAAGCAATAAATATAGCATTAGTTTAAATTTTAATATGTATTCTTTCTTTGGGATGTATGGTACGATTTAAGTGGCATCCCCCTAAATGCTATAGTTTAAAAAATATAAATAATATGCCTACGTTACACACCCTGTTGCTTAGAATACATATTCCATAATAAGTAAAGGATTTTATCACGCACCTACATATTATTGACGTTCATGCATGTGCACTGATCCCTTTAAAAATGTATTACTTAATATAATTCAAAATTTGATGTAGAGCAATTTATTTCTCTATTAAATTTGATGTCTCAAACTTATTTTAATAGGTTTTTGAAGGTCGGTACAAGTTTGGGTGGGTGCACATCCTAAAAGGTCAAGTTTACGAATGGAATAATGTGCCCATGTTACTCACAGGGTTACCAAGTATATTCCAAAATTCATAATGATTGGTTCATAAAAAAAAATTATTTTTAAACTTTATATATATGCGCTCCTAAATGTTAATATTTACAAAAAAATAATGTTCCCGTGTTACTCATCGTGTCTTTTAGAATATATATTCAAAAATTTATAATAATTCGTTCATTAGTTTAGGAGATTACCTTGTACATGTATATATATATGTATATATATATATAACAATATTTACAAATAATATTAAATTATTTATACCTACATATGCCAGCGTTTCGAACGTTCGCTCTCATCAGTGTAGGAAAGTGACGATTTCATAGGGTCACAGGGCGCGAACCCGGCTCACAGAGTCAACCAAGACTTTGTATGCTTTTGCTCTATCTCCACGACCATCGGACATTATGACGTGATACAGGAGAAATCAAGTTATATTTATGCCTAAATACAACGGCCATAAACATCAGATTATCTAAAGGGTTCAATGAACTTAATCAGAACCTTGATTTATAGCCAAGTAACAGTCTGGTTTTAATATCGCTGAACAGTGCTCAACTTTTATCTCTTAAAGGGGCTTTATAACATGTATTTTTATGTAATTATTTTCATTGGTGATTACAGCATTCGTTGTTTTATTGCTTACTATTATTTCGATTGTCTCACTTCCTAAGTGATTAAGATGCAGAAAATTGCATTATTAGGTGCCCTTAACTTTATAGGACGTATTTTCGTTAATATATATATTTTTATTTATTTCATAGGTAGGGGCTTTATAACAATATTTAAAAAGAAATATTAAATTATTTATACCTACATATGCCGGCGTTTTGAGCTTACGCTCCCATCATATATATATATATATATATATATATATATATATATATATATAACTTCTTTGTAATATAGCAGGAAAAATCCCAGCAGAGTGCGCGATTAATTCAGAATAAAAATTAAAAATTAAGAGCGTAATATTTATTTATTTTGGTACAGAAAAATTAGTACAACATTCGTACCGTCGGTTTCAAGTGCAGAAGGACTCAGCCATCCGACTCGTTTCAGCTTCTGTTGTCATCTATTGCGGACATTTCCGAAACAGATGACAACAGAAGCTGAAGAGAACTGGATGGCTAAGTCCTTCTGTGCTTGAAACCGACGGTACAAATGTTGTACTAATTTTTATGTACCAATATATATATACATATATATATATATATATATATATATATATATATATTATAGATTTAGTATAAGGAACGTTTATGTTTTTGTCTTTTAAGGGAAGTGGGGTCTGATCAACTCTGCTGGGAAGCCATGAAATTAAATACTGTCTTGTTTTTAAATTCCCGAAACAGTTTTTCATGGTAAACAACTGATGATCCCTTAAAATAGTGTTAGAAACAAACTAATATAATAACTGTAAAAAATAAATTGACTTACATGAGTGATTTTCCACTGAAAGACTTGGGACTATAAGTTTTTTATTTATTTATTTTTATTTTTTTAATATAGTTTTAATGGTTGAGAAACTTCCGAGACTATATATATATATATATATATATATATATATATATATATATATACACACATACCTAACTTTATAAATATATGTGCATGTATATTATTTGAAGTCAAACGTTCAAGGTTTAAGCTCAATAGGTATTACTTTTTAACTCCAGAGTATCGTATTCTTATTTTTCATTTTGATTTCATTTGATATTTTGTGATCTACTTTAAAAAAATATGTTTACAGAAAGATATGCATATTTTTTTACTGTCTTTGTTCGGATTAAACATGGCGCTGATTTATGGAAGTAAACACTATCTTATTTATCAAGAAGCTTAAAAATGAAAGTTTTTTCCCCCTTTTTTTGGAGGAGGGGGGCGTTTTGGACACGATTTTGGCCTTTCATTCTGATGAGTCATGCACCTTTAAAATCCAAGATATATATCTCTGTACTTTGTTTGTCTGAGTGATGACGAAACAGACCGTAAAGAATTGGATCTTTTCAATAATGAATAAAGAGATAGTCGCTAGAATCTAAAATTCTATTGTTTATATATATATATATATATATATATATATATATTAGAGAGAGAGAGAAGAGAGAGAAAGAAAGATTGTATTGATGTTTTCTAGATCTTAATCTAATGAAACTCTGCTGCTTATACAATAGTTCTCAATAACAAGTAGAGATCTATTATAGTATAAATATTTTTATTTATACAAACATTATTGGCTACATATGTGCATACATGTTTCAGCTGCTATTTCTTTCCAAATACAGCTTCCTCAAGCCCCCAAATATAATGTGCTGACATTACACACCCTGTTGCCTGGAATACATATTCCATAATTTATAATAAGTTCAGGAACCTGTATTTCGAAACAAATAGCAGCTGAAACAAACATGTATGTACATATGTAGCCAATAATGTTTGTATAAATAAAAGAATTTATACTATATATATATATATCAGTACAAGTCTGATTGAAGACAATAGAATTTTTTCTTTTCGTAATTTTTTTGATTACTCTCTCAACTCGGCGAGCAAGTGGTAATTTGTGGAGCATAGATCCGAGAATTCTTTTTATTGGCCATCTCAAGCGCTTTCGAGCTTAATTAACGTATTAAACGTCTTCCATAATTAAATTAAAAAACAAAAATAAGGAAATAAATATACAACCACATATTAAAAAAAAAAATAAAAATAACTAAACAAATGAATACATATAAAAAATAAAACAACAATTAATAAAATAAAAAAATACACAAATACATGAATAAACAATTACACCTTTTTTCTCCCGCCAAAACTACAAAGCAAAATAATTTTTTAAAACTCACCTAAAACAAAAACACAGTGAAAAGAAAAGAAACCAACTCCTGAAAACGATCACGAAGATTTAAAGCGCTTGAGATGACCGATAAAAGAACTCTTGGATCCATACTCCCCGAATTACAACCAGAGACCCGGAAACTTGCTCGCCGAGTCAAGACAGTAATTAAAATAATTTACCAAAAGAGAAAATTCCGTTGTCTTTAATCAGACTTGTATCAATAACAACTTTCTGCCTAAATATACATATATACATGCATATATATATATATATATATATATATATACATGAAAAGAGGAAAATTGTTTATATGTTCATCGATGTTTCATCTTTATTACAAAACGTTCTCAAGATTTTTTTTAAAAACCCATAGTAGTCCATTTTTGAAAATACCTGGTGTGTCTATGTGGAAAGAATGATTTTATTCTTTTTTTCGAAACGAAACCATGATGTTAAAATTCAAAATGTGTGGTGCGTTTATAAGGTGGAATGAATAGTTTTTTTAAAATGATGTTATGTACAAAGTTTTGTTGGGAATGTGTTGTAAAATAGCTAGCCTGAATCTAAATTCAAGTTCGGTTAGTATGAGTTTGCTGATTAAAGGAGATAAATTGTAGAAGCCGTTACGCTGTTTAATTGTGTTACAGTTTATAATGAGTGCTGATTCAAGAAGTCTTCGGTGAGATTTATTTTAAATTCATTTAAGGAGTTGTTGTAATGTATGAGAGAATAGTGCATTTATATTTTATATTTGTTTTAGGTCCAAGCTTTTTCTTAAGTTCGCATTGAGTTTCACCAACATGTATCTTATTGCAATTATTGCTTTAGATGTGAGTGTTTTAAAAAGAAAGTTTAATTGTTTTTAGTGTTTGTTTCATTGTTTGTGATTTAGTTTGTATTGCTGGAATTCCTAGTTTATTTAAAGTGTTGTGTATTATTGTATTATTGGCATGCGTAGGTAAAACAAGATGTCTCTTTATAAGAGAAATATGTACATATTTATACATTTCGGCAACATTCTTTCATTAATACATGTTTGAATGAAGAGAAACGAAAGCCTCTGTTTATTCACTTTTTATCCTTTTTCTCTAACTGGTAGATCAGCGACCTAATACTCTGTTCCAATGCGTATAAAGGAACTCGCCATATTTGCTAATACTTTCAACTTGCATGAGTCGTCTTCAGGCATGTGATGATGGTGGTATGATGAATTAAAAACTGGTGAATTTATTATGGAAGATCGAGTCAAACACGTTTAAAAAACATTTTAAGATTCTTTCCCCACCGTGGCACCAGACCTAGTTGATAGTTTATGTGGGTGAATAATGCTTTGAGGATGGGGAGGCCAAGACTACAGTTAGAAATGGACAAGATAGCAGTGTTTTAGTTGGTAACTTGTGGAAGTTTGTTTTAGCTATTTTGTGTGCTGTTAAATGTTGGTGAATGGAGCTTTGTGATGAGATGAGGTGGCATGTAAGACGGTGAGAAATGGTTGTTCTAGGATACACTCTCATTTGAACATATATATATATAACATTGCTAGTTTTAAGTAGATTGTTTCGGGACGATGAGTTATTTTGTATTAATAGATTAGCTGCTTTAGATTTTTTCTAAATCAATAAATGTGAAAGTTTATTTCATTTAAATTACCATCAAAACGGGTTACTGTTATTTAAATCAATAATACAACATAATATTTTGAAATAATCTATATCTAGTAGAGACGAACGATCCAAAGAGAGTTATTTAAATACCTAATTTACAAAACTTATTTTTAAACAGTTCATAATGAATTAATGTTTGGTGTTATTCATTTGTAATTTTATTGTGCCATTTTATCTATATATATGCAATAGTTTCGTCGATATTAACAGTAATTAAAATGGTTTAATAAATAAAAATGAATAACTTACTAAAAATATTTCCTCTAACATCGCTCCGAGAATTTTTACTGACAAGCAAAAAAGCAAGAGGAGAAAAGTGAAGGGAGCAGGTGGCTGGATGACTGGGTGGCTAAATGGCTGTCTATAGTCGCTTTCTCTCCCCTCTCTTCCTCTCTCCTGTTAACGATGCCATATTTTTCTCAAGCGAATTGATTTCTTCTTTCTTTTGATTTAATTAGGAACTTATTTAAAAGATAAATAAAATGCTATCAACATTATCAAGATGTTAATATTTATACGAATGAATGCAAAAGTTTTTGTCTCGTGTTTACAAGAAACTTATGAATTAAATGTTCATTATTTAAAATTTTGGTTTCAAGTATTTCAAGTCGAGAACTTGGTGAAGCAATAGCGAGCTGGTAATATATAATTGACTTTCTTATCTCATTGTCACGTCTATAAACCAAAGATGTGGAACAAACTTCCCAAATGAGGCCTTACGTAAATAGTCTTCCTTATGTAAATAGTCTTTCTTATGTAAATAGTCTTCCTTATGTAAATAAGTCTTTCTTATGTAAATAAGTCTTCCTTATGTAAATAAGTCTTCCTTATGTAAATAAGTTTTTCTTATGTAAATAAGTCTTTCTTATGTAAATAAGTCTTTCTTATGTAAATAGTCTTTCAAACAGATCTTGTGTGTTTTCTGCCACTGACAAGAAATGCCCGGATGAAGTAACTCTCAGAAAATCTGTTTTTGACAGCATCGGCCAGTTTTCTGTTGTTGATAAATAAAAAGCAGATATGACTAACTGACAAAAAAAACAAACTTGCTAGTTATTGAAAAATGTCACCATTGTAAAATACTTCCGAGTGGGATACAATTGTATAATATATAATGATTTGGAGTTTAGAATTATTGTCTGTAGGAGATATATAGCTATGTATAATGTTGTATGTTTAAAAAATTATTCTTTCATCTAATTTATAATCACGGTAATTATATTAAATCATAATTTTATTTTTTCTTCATAAGTCTTAATCATTCGAACAGATCCCCCCTACACCCCCCACGTACCAAAAATTAAAATTTTTTTTAGTATTATACATACACATATTAAAAAAGAACCAAACCCTTCCCTTGCAACCAAAAAATCCCAAGGGAAATTCATTTTACTTACCTCCCAGAAGAAAGTTGGTCAGACAGGAAGACGGCCTGCTGTTGACGTCGACTGGTGTTATGCGATGGCAACTCGTACAGTGATGCAATTCTGGAATTAAAAAAACAAAACAATGATAAACAAAATAATAACCGTACAATATCAGAACAACCATCTACTTTATGGGGGTACATGATTGGACAAATGAATACCCTCATGGACTATGAAATCGACGATAACATATCCAATGAGATCTTTTGTGATCATTTTTCCGTTAAGAAAATTATAACGCCCCCCCCCCGGCTCTATCGGTAAAATAGCAACTTGTGTTCAATTAATCGTTTCCAATATAGTGTTTCAGCTTGAATAAAAATAAAGGTTGATATGCCATTACATAGACAAACCAAATAAAATACATTATCTAATATATAAAGTAAAGTCAGCAGTCTTTTTATATCGTTTCTTTGTCATCAAAAGCTTTCTTCCTACAAAATCAATATTTGATTCTCGTTCACCCGTTTTTCTTGCAGATCGTCACAAAATGTTGCTAATAATAATAATAATAATAATAATAATAATAATAATAATAATCCTCCATTTTATTATCTTATTTCTTTAGTCAAGAGTTTGACGTTTTTTGACAGCATGCAATCTCACTCTCCAAGTTTGGCAATCTTGAGAAGTTTTCTTGGGTCGTCTCACTTTCCTCTGGCCTTACACCTCAAAGTCTCTGCATTTTCTTATCAAAAAATTGCTCCAAACTGATGTGGCCAAGTGATCGTCAAAGGTTCATCAAGCTTTGGTATATTAAACCTCACCAACAGGGTATCAGAGCTGATATGCCGGGTCTGATCTAAAGATGAGCAAGTGAGGACTGGGTGGGGCCCAGCACTCACCTCCATACAGCATCATCATTATGCACTTAACACAGCTACTATACACCTTCACAATGGTTTCTATTACATAAAAGCGAAACGCTTGTGTGTATGTTTATATGTCTGGAAAAGGCTCCCAAGATACTCAACAGATGACCATAAAGTTGACATTTCCTGAATCCTCTAGCTTTCGGACCCATGATATCGAAAAATCGGAAAAACAATCCATTTCTCTGTGCAGAACCAACACAGAACTTCTCAGGTGGGGTGGGGGTGTAAATTTCATCGTTTTCCCATACATATTCACATTGTACGCATGCCCGCCAAGCCTCGATTTCAAAAATTTTAACTAAGCTATTTTTCATCAGTTTTTATACTCTGTCCGTTTGGGCCAGTGGATAACAATGAACTACCACAACTTCGTGATTGATGGTTCGATCCCCATCAACTCCCAAAATATCTTTTTCTATTTATAACCGTGACCTAAATATATATGGAAGGGGGGAAGAGGACGACCAGGAAGATAGAGTTATTAATTAATTTTGCCTCGGACAACAGGAGTTGGGAGGGCGGGGAGAGCCAGCGGGAAGACAGTGGGGCGAGGGAGAGGAGAGGGACCGGGAAAGACAAACTTTTGTCTGCAGGGGGGGGGGAGATAGTGGAGCGAGGGAAAGGGGTCGACCGTCAAGTTAGGGTAAGGGGATGAGTGGGGCGACCGGGGAAGACACAGCTTTTGCCCGGGGGAGAGAGAGATAATTACTCTTTTGCCTGCATAGAGGGAGGGGAAAACGGGTGGAGAGAGAGCCCCAGGCAACGCCGGGTACCCCTGCTAGTCTATTATATAAAGAAGAGTCATTTGTGTGTATGTTTGTATGTCTGCAAAAGGCTCCCGAGATACTCGACAGAATCCCATACAGTTTACATTTTCTGAATCGGCCAGCTTTCAGCACATAATATCGAAAAATTGGGAAAAAACATTGATCTCTTCGTGTAGAACAGACACAAAATCTGTGATGGGAGTGCTTGAATTTGTTCGTTTTTTCGTCGCCTACCCCTTCACGCATGCACACTGTGCAAAACTAACCTCGAATTCTAAAAGCATTCAAGTGACCTATTTTTTTGTCAGATTTCATACTCTCTTCGTTGGGCATCGCGAGTAGTGATGAAGGACGAAGACCGAGACGTCGACGGTTCGATCCTCACCGACTCCCTAAAATTCTTTTTTTTTAAGGATGACTAAGATATACGTCGAAGGGGTGGGAACGACCGGGCAAGACAGAGATAGTACTTTTAATAATAGAAATATGTTACACTTGTGCCCCGGGCGATGGAGGACGACCGGAAAAGACAGAGATTATTACACTTTTACCCCGGCCATTGGGGAGAGGGGCCACTGGAGAAGAGAGAGATTGTCACACTTTTCCTTGCAAAGAGGGAGGGAGGGAGGGGAAAACGAGGGAGGAGGGGGAAGAGCCCCAGGCAATGCCGGGTACCCCTGCTAGTCTATTATATAAAGAGCAAACGTTTGTGTGTGTGTCCAGCTAAAACTTTAAAACTATAAACAAACACTCACAAAGTTGGTATTTTCTTGATTGGCGTTGCCCTAGATGAATAATATCTAAAATTTAAAAAGATAGTCATTCCTTGACCCTAAACTGCCGCAGATTTCGTAAGGGGCGAGGGGGGGGGGTCTGTTTTCCAGCCACTAACTAAAAGAAAGTAACTATGATTTTTTAAGGAGTTATTTCCCTTATGTCGACTCATTCCTCGAGGAATCTATAGAAGTGTGTGTGTCCAGAGAAGAAAGAGGAAGATGGTGAGAGGAAGTGGGAAACCGGGAAGAGAGAGATAGAAGTTTTAACAGAAATATGTTACATTTTTGCCCCGGGTAACGCTGGGTAGCATTGCTAGTTTATTTATAAAAAACACTCTGGTGCATTCGGTCATGACCACTTTTTAACAAGACTTTGTAAACTTTATTGTTAAATTTGCTTGTAAAATCCTATTCATCTTCTTTCCTGATCTGATTCTTTGTTCTTCTTGCTTTGAAGAAGTCATTCGGTCATGAAAAAGATATTTAAAAAAACAAACAGATTAGGTCCTCAAATCCCTTAAGTGTCATATTCTCACTAAAGAACCAAGATCTTATCTATTCCATTTCATTTTGAATAAGAGTCATCTTCGAAAGTGCGAACATTTTGAATTGAATTGAATCAAAATAATCGTGAGAGAATTTAAAAGAAAAAAAAGGTAGAGGAATTGGATTATCAAATTGAATAATAACAAAATTACACACAATAGTTCAAAAAACAAAAAAAAAACATGATAGCATAATTTTAATAAAATAAAGAAGAAAGTGAATATGCAGACAGTTTTTTTATAAGTATCTGCAATTCATTTTCAAGAAATTAAGAAAATCGCCAAGATTTAAATAAAAACAAAAATTGGTTACATGTTCCTAAATAAGCTACCTGGTCTGGAAGTGGGTGATCATTTCACATTAAATTTATATGCGAAACTAATCCCACACTCTAAAATAATTGTTTCTTTTGTTTTATTTATTTTTACCACCAAGTTTTTTTTAGACTTTTTACATGTAATCGCTCAAAAAAAGTAGAATTTCATTTTTCTATAGGGTTAACTAGCATATGGGTTAAGGGTAAAATAATATAATTTTATCTTTAAACCTTTAAACCTGTCGAAAATTACTTTAAAAGACATTTATTTTCGTTTAATTTTAGGTGGGTATGTAATTTGTAATGAACATAAACTGATCCCCGATGGCATATTTTTAACAAGAACGATGTTAGCTAATATTATTTCTCTTTTACTTAAGGTCAGAAGAAGTAATGGGGACATTAACCGGAAGATAATTTAGGATAACATCATTCTTGCTAACAATCCATCATGGGGCTCTCAATTTACGTTTCTCCGAAGCAGGAGTCAGCGAATGTTGTTTTATGCAACAACTTTCGATTTGACAAAAGGTCCAGTCAGCAGTTTCTTCTAGCCAATGACAGAAGCAAGAATATTCACTCCTGAATATTCGCGCATATCATAAAAACAAAACACATAGCTTCATCGATTTTTTCTTCCGCAGTTGATGCACATGAGAACGGCCCTCAAAAATTAGTCTCAGCTCTTAGCCAAGAGCAAGTGGCAGAGGCAACAAGAGACACCCACAAACTATTGTATGCATAGCAACAGCATATACACTGCTCACCGAACTTACGTATGCACAGGTTCACATACACACTCTGTTTGTTTGTGTTAGGGTTAGAATTTACAAATGTTTATGAAACTCTCTTGTGATGTCATAATAGACCTTCTCTCTCTTCCCTCCTTTCTTCTTTCTTTCCTCCTCCCCATCTCGCTCTCTCTTTCTTAATTATGTACATCATTCGCCTCCTCACACCACTTTTCTTATTTTTAGCCCTTTACTTACGTCATTGGTCCTTCCTTCAACCATCCAAAACATTTAAGTATGTATGAAAAGTGTGTACGGTGACAAGCAACCGCATAAGTTTTAATAGTATATAGAACCCCCTTCACCAAAAAAAGTTGCAATAATTAGAAAAATAACCGGTAATACCACTATTTTTGTGGTATTCGACCAGCATCGGGCATTCCACCTTCCACTGAAAGTGGGAGTTTATGGGGAATACAAATTCACATGCAGTCCCCAGTCAGCATGTATATGCCGGTTAAGAGAGATAACATACAGCGCCTAGTATTTCCAAATGGTCACCCATTTAGTACTGGCCAGGCTTAACATCACTTAACATCAGTGATCTAATGGGAAGCGGTGTGTCAACACGATTATGCCGTATATATGCATTGTTATGCATTACCCCAATACTTAGAAATATCAGTTTGACACTTATAAAAATTATATCTACAACGAACAGCTACATAAACTGTTAGTGTTCTCATTCAAAAATGTTGAGTTGAAATGACGTATCCAATAACAGCAGATACACAAGGAAAAACAAACTTGATTATTTTTTTGATAATAAGTGTATCTCAGCATATTGGTCAGTTAAAACATGTAAGAGAAAAAAAAAATTCAATTTGAATATATATATAAAGGCATAATCACAATGACACACCGATTCTCGTGAGATCACCAAAGTTAAGCAACATTTAGCCTAGTCAGTACTAAAATGGGTGACCATTTGGGAATACCAGGTGCTGTATGTGCACTCCACTTATCTCGCATTGTTCCCAGTTCTCCTTGCCACTGGAATCAGGGAGTGCTGACTCAGGAGACGTGTGGTTAAAGATTGCGCAACCCTTGCTTCACAATTACACATGCAGCCACCCTTACAGGGTGTTCCATTGTCTCTAAAAACTGAACAGAGGTCATGACATATATAACTCAATGTCTGTGATGTTTGTATGTTCCCTATAGAAAGAAAGGTTAGAGAATCTACATATAATTTAAAAGTGAATTTTTATGTAAAATTTACCAAGGAAGAAAGGTTCCTGAATCTCTAAGTGCACCCCTAAGGGGATTATGAGGGCATAACCCCCTTAAAACTTCAAATACATCCTATTTTGATGAAATTTATACTATATGCATACAATTTTCTGGGGAAGACAATCGAAGTGGTCTCGAATCTCTATGTTAATCTCTATGTGCTCAATATCTATGTGTACTCATGTCTAAGTGACCCATAGGGAACCCTTTTAACATTTCAAATATGTATGTCCGATTTGAATTAAATTTTAACGGTATGTAGAAGACACTAATTCATAGTTTTCCAACATTTCGGCTTCTTCCGACTATCTGAGGGGATGAAACAGGAGCAGGGCGGAGGGGTGGTCAGTAAAAACAAAAAAAGTAATATGGTGTTATGAGCATAGTGAAAAAGTACATTGTAGTCATCCTTATTCAATCCCGAGCAACGTCGGGTCTTTCTGCTAGTGTGTGTGTATGTATATATATATATATATATATATATATATATATACACAGGGTGTTAAGGAGCCCTCCAAAAAGGAGTGCGCTCCAGGAGAGCACTCCTTTTTGCTAGAGCGAAGGAGAGGAGGACTCATTTTATATTCAGCGGGAGTAGAGTGGAGTGGGAGCAACTCCATTTGGGACTAAAGAGCGGTGGTTTTAGCGCTCCGCGCTCCAAAATTATTTGATTTTTTTTCTTTTAAACATTAGTTTTTTATTCAGCAATAAAAAGGAAAAGAAAGTATCAGAGTTTACTCTGAGTTATTTTTTAAAATTATATCTTTGGTAAATGTATATGAGATAAGGAGAGATGGAGCAGGAGGGAGAGAAAGAAGGAGAACATTTGAAGTTCTCAAATTTTTACATGGATGTGTTAAATTTTTGATGGGACAGTTTTCTTAAGGCAGAAGACAGACAATTTGGCACCAAATGTCTTTAAATGCGCCAGTGAGTCTATAGATGTCTTTGAAGTTATTTTCTTATAGATTTGAACTTTTTTTTGTATTTATGACAAGGATGTTTATTGCTAAATGAATAAATAAGCCAATTTTTCTTTTAATTCGTGTTTTTAAATAAAGAATTTTAGGTTCAATTATACTATATGGGTCCCGTTGGATTTTCTCGCCCATTTCGCTCGATGTTCACCCAAATGTTCGATAAAATCTATTTTTGGGATGAAATGGTACATTTTGTCATGACAAAAAATTCTAATTTATTTTTTAGCATATATCAAATTGAAATTTTATACCACATTTTCACCCGTCGTCTTTTCGGTGACATTTTCTGTTATTCTTAAATTCATGTTTGCTTTTAAATTCGTTAAAACTTGCTTTGGTAAATAGAATGTTCAAAGTTTTTTTTTTGTGTGTCTAATAAAATGTTAAAGCAGTAAAAATATCTTTAGTCCAATGAAAAAATATATTTAGTCCAAGGAAATAAACAATAAAAACCAACATGGCCGCCAGCGATTTAAACCTGGAATTAAAGTTAGATTCTCAACACTTTAAAAAGTAAATGAGAATTTTATTTCAGGATCAAAAATACAATTAAGACCAACAATCAGTTTCATCCTAAATTTGGGCGAATACCAAGTGAAATGAGCGAAAAAAAAAAACGAAAAAAAAACAGTGGTCCATTCAACCGATGTTTAAACTTAATTAATTTAAATAAAATATCTTAAATTTTAATTTAAAAAAACAAATAATTAGACTTTCTGACTAATTTGTTGTTTTTTTAGAATCGAAAGTAGATTAGATATCTTTATCTTAAAAATCTGTTATCGAATATTAAAATTGTAAACAGTTTGCTTTTGTTATAGATTTCAAATATAGACGTTTTCACCTTTTTTTTCAAATTTTTAATTTTAATAAATGTTTTTGCCCGACCTAGAAAAACTTGCTCCAGTTAATTGGGGGGGGGGGGGGGGGGGGAATTTGACCAGATATTTTTTCAACTCCCAAGATCTAGGCGAGATATTTTGTATGAAATTTTAAGACATTAAATGGATCTCTGAATTGTTTATTGACAATTTATTGATATTTTTTGGGCAACTTATGAAAAAGAATTTTTTTATTCAATCTTTAAAAAATAAACTTCATTGGGTTTTTTTTTTCGCCCCAAATTGTACTATAGAAAAAAAATGGATAAATCGATTTGTTTGAAAGTACTTGCGCGTTTCTCTGTGATAAATAATAATATACATTATACAATATAGTTATGTTCGTAAAACAAACAAATATTAAACAACAACACGACGAGTAATGTTGCCCTGGCTGTCTCTCCTCTTCCAGAGAAATGTTTTCTTTAAAAAGAAAATAATCACTAATAATGTTTAAAAGTAAAACTTTATTTACTTAAAACAAATCTAAATTCCCTTCCAAAATAAATAGAAAAAATATCGGGTCAAATTTTCCTTTCCTGAAAAAATAGGTTGTTAATGTAATGAAAATTAAAATTGTTTCAAAATACTTCAGGGATTTTTCTATTTCTATTTTAGACTAGAACGTTTATGAAAGAAGGTATATTTTCATTATGGAGTGCTGAAAAAGAGCCGCCTCTTTTTTATAGGAGGCTCCGTTTTGAAAATGGGGAGTGTGAGAGGAGCCAGCTCCAATTTTGGGCGTTGTAGCAGGAGCGGGAGCAGCTCCAAAAGTAGTGGAGCACATAAAGCCCTGTATATATAATTACAGATCAGATTTAGTGCATACTGTGATTTAATGTCAATATCGGAACAAAAGAAATCTTACACATGTTTCTAGAAAAAATCAGAGCATACTTGAACACATCCAAGTTGCCACATGAACAGCCCGTCTTCAGATTCAATTACCAGCTGAAAACCATACAATATTGAGGCAAAAAAACATGCAATAAAAACTTCAGAAAACTACCAGAACATCAATGGCTATATGGAAATGATATAGGCAAAAATTTGGTTGTTAAAATATTCAGAAAAAAACTCAGATGCATATCAAAAAGGCCGCCCCCCCCCCCCCCGTAAAAATAATTAAAAAATTATCAAAAGGAATTCTTACATCAGGTCTGTGTAACCGAAATTCCTATTGGCAGATTTTTCAAATTAAAGATTTCTAATAAACCAAGGGCAGATAATTTAATAATTATTATAATTGCGTTTTATTTTGCTTTAGAAATTGATTCGATTTGTAATAGCCTTCTCGTTGGTCTGTCACAGTTAAGTTTGTAATAGTATCTTTTATTGAAGGGCTGCATCTTATTTTAGATGTGACTAAGAATTTCTATAAGAGTGCAATAGTATAATGTCCATTAATTGGTCTGTCATGCTCAAGTTTGAAATATCTTTAGAGGCTTCCATGAGTTTCTATAAAAAGCTTCGTCACTCTGGCATATTTAAGTTTGAAAAAGAAAAAAGTGTGTCTGTTATAGAAATCGATATATTAACAGTTAAAAAATTCAAATTATGTTTCTGAATTTTTGAGATGAGGATTGATGATTTGTGTAAATTATAGATGGTAGAGAATAAGACAACTCAAAGAAGCGACACATATGTTGGGCGACAATGACTTAATATAGAATTTAATACAATATGGGAACCATTAATTATAAATAATAGATAAGGTTATAATATATATATAAGCAACGTTGAGTCTGGCCAGTACTAAATGGGTGACCATTTGGGAACACCAGGTGCTGTATGTGGCCTGGAGAGGATATGAGCACTACCAGGTTCTATCATGCCCACAAAAAAGTTAGGACAGATATAGTATCTGCCTGACTTTCCGAGGACATCTCCGGACGTTATGGGAAACCAACAACAATATATAAATACACACACACAGTGACATGTAGTGATATATAGTGATAAGTAGTAAGACTGCACATTAAAACAAGAATAGGTTTACGGTTCCCAAAATTCATACTAGAATTGTCCGCAAGGACTCGTGGCGCATTGGATAAAGTACTAAGTAAAATTCTGTTTTAAGTGACATCTGAAAGTGGAAGGTTTAATCCTCAGTGCGGGCGATACAAAGAATTGCAAATTACTAAAGACTTCTCCCAGTCATGGCTGACGAAACGAGAAAATGTGGATTAAATAAAGGGTTCTGTTCGAAATTTCGTTCAGATTCCCGAGTTTGACAAAAATATTCCTGAGTTCGAAAAGATACACCTGAACAAGGCCAGAGGTTAGAGCGGCCGAAATGTTGTGAGAATAACACTCAAGATGAGAACAGTAGTCCGAATAATCCAAATTATACAAATTCAAATTAGTTTTACTAAGGATTAAATGTTCCTAGGTATTTCATAACACCATTCAAATTTCCCTGCGATTCCATCTGGAGTTACTGGAGTGTTTAATTATTGATTCCTATTATCGCTTATGAGGGATGAAATTGAAAACAAAGACTTAAACAAAGATTAAACATAACTTTTCTCGACTAAAATTTTACAAATACCATCATCATCATCATATTCGGTTTAATATCCGTTTTACATTCTGGCATGTGTTTGACAGCTTTTAGAAAATACTTTCAAGCTAACCTATCTCTTGCCAGGCCTTGATTTATCCCTCTTTCTCTCAAGTCTTTCTTTATCACTTCCTCCCATGTTTTCCCTTGACTACTCCTGTTGGCGGACCCTGCTAAAAAAAAGTAGAATTTCATTTTTCTATTGGGTTTAAGGATAAAATAATATCATAATTTTACATTTATACTTGTCGAGAATTACTTTAAAAGACATTTATTTTCGTTTAATTTTAGGTGGGTATGTAATTTGTAATTAACATAAATTGATCTTCAATGTTCTACATTCTACAATGGTGGTAATAATTTTATATTAGGTTTTTTTTTTGTTTTAGAATATTGTGGGGTCAGCTTTCACACTGGAGATTCATAAACAGTAAAGATAATGTCTTACTTTATTTTAAGAATTAAATAATAAGATGAAAATGATAATATGGGGTTCAGGGTTGAGCGCAGATGCACACCAGATTCTCATAACGCTGAGATGCAAGCTAGTCATTGATAAATACACAGATTTGATTTTAGCATCTTAAGAAAACCTATTATTATTATTTACCTAAAACAGCGTGAGAATCACTCCAGGGGGAAAAAATGACAAGAAAACCGAAATTTACCAAAACAATTTATTCAAACGGGGAAATAGACAATGAAAATAAATATACATTGGGAAATTGTATTCATGAAATTTTGTTTAATATTTATTCGGAAAAATTTAAATAATGATCACCCTCCCCTCTCTTTTCCCTCATCACCAGCAGAAATTCCCTGAAGCTTTTTGGATCATTGTTCTAAAAAGAATGGAGCCGTCTCTCAGTGGTAGACACGTATATATCGAAGATATCTTCCGAATTTAATTAGGATCATTCAAGAAACGTGAAGAATAGCAACACGCGATAAAGAAATACAAGTGTTTTCCAAAAGATTTTCTACGATCGCCTTTCGACAAAGTGCGAAGGTTGTTGGGTCATTTTCTGCTGAAACCAAACCTATGTTTATTTTATAGGAATCGTTTGTAGATTTACATGCTTGGTACTTCTGCAGTTTACAGACTGTGCTAAAATGATAACGTTATTATTTAGAAACCCATTCTAACATGGGGATGGGGGGGGGGGGGCTATGTTAACTATTCTGTACTTTCACCTAACAATTTAATAAACAAAAGATAATGTAAAAATTGAATTTAGCTTGAAAATCCTATCTAAAATAATAGCATGGTCCATAAACTGCAGAAGTACCATTTGCTTTGTAAACATATATTTTAACACCCTTCCCGAGAATCCCACGTTCTCAAGCAACATGAATTAAAATAAGTGCACGGAAGATACTGCCAATTCTGCTGCAAAGAAGGTAGGCTCCCTCTACTGGGCTAGAAAACTTCTCACACCTGCCAGTGTTCTATATCTTTATGAATCCACCATTCGCCCGTGCATGGAGTATTGTTATCGCATCTGGGCTGGTGCACCAACCATTAGCTTCTTCATTTTGAAAACGGTGCAAAAAAGAGTCTCTAACCTAATAAGTTCCACACTGTCTACCAAGCTCCAATGCCCGTCACATCGCCACAGTGTTGCATCACTGTGATTGTTTTACAAGCACTTCTATGGAATGTGCTCTAATGAACTTACTGCAGTTCTACTCCCTTCAACGAAAATACCTCCGACCCAACCAACTAGCAGAAAAATCCCACCTCTTCACTGTAGAAGTCCCTAGATGCTGGAAAATAACTTCTTTTCGTCAGACAGCTTGCCTTTAGTATTCCCTCACTGCTCCATGACCATACCAAAACCCATAAACTTAAATGTAATGTGAACAAACATCTTGCTGCCCCTATAAATCTGGCCACTATCACAGTAGCCCCATACGTTTCAGTGGCAATATGTGGCCTTGTTTGGAATGAACAAAAGTATAAAAATATATGAAATAGTCTGTAAACGATAGTAGGCTAAAACAGTTTATGGAGTAGTACCTTCCCAACGAGACATTTGTTAGTCGACTTTTAAAATAACACTCATAAGAAAAATCGGATATACGTATTTGAAGTTTTAAGGGAGGTCTGTCCCCATTGGTCACTTAGAGGTAGTGGAACGTAGATATTCGGCACATAAAGGATAACGTAGAGATTTGGGACCCCTTACATTGTTATCACCGGAAAATTTTATACATATGATATACATTTTATCAAAATAGGATATATTTGAAGTTTGAAAAGAACGTTCGGTCCCATAGGTTAGGAGGGCACTTAGAGATTTGGGATCACTTCCATTGTCCTCCTTATACATAGGATTAAAATTTCATAAAAATAGGATACATTTGAAGTTTTAAGAGGTGTTGTGCCATCATGGCCGCGTTAGTGTGCACTTAGAGATTCGTGAATGCTTCCATTGTCTTCTCCGGTAAATTTTACATAAGAATACACTTTTAGATTTTATATCGATTCTCTAACATTTCTTTCTATAGGTAACACACACACATAACACACATACATTGGGTTATATATATATATATATATATATATATATATATATATATATATATATATGTATACTATCAGGGGTTACCCGGCGTTGCCCGGGAAAAAAGTGTAATAATCTTTCTCTTACCCCCCACATCATCTCCTCTACCCCCTATCCCCTCCCCGTGTAACATATTTCTATTATTAAAAGTACTATCTCTGTCTTCCCCTGTTGTTCTCCTCACCCCCACCTCGATGTATATCTAAGTTATTGTTTAAAAAAAAAATTCTTTTGAGTCGGTTGGGATCGAACCATCGACCTCTCGGTCTTCGTCCTTTAGCGAGATCCATTGTGGCAAACAGACAGAGTATAAAAGCTGACGAAAAATAGGTAATTTGAATGCTTTTAGAACTCGGGAGGTTTTTTGCACGGCACATATGCACAAAGCGTACGAGTGATGAAGAAACAAACAAATTCGAGCACACCCACCACAAACTTTGTGTCCGTTCTACATGAAGAAATCAATGTTTTTTTCCCAATTGTTCGATATTATGCGTCGGAACGATGAGCGATTTAGAAAATATAAACTTTCTGGTTTTGTCGAGTATCTTAGGAGCCATTTGCAGACATACAAACATACACACACACAAAGACAACTCTCCTTTATATAGGAGACTAGCAGGGGTACCCAGCGTTGCCCGGGGATCCCCCCTCCCGAGACAAAAGTGTACTTATTTCTCTCTTATCCGGGCAAAAGCGGTGTCTTCCCTGGACTCCCCCCCCCCCCATCTACAGGCCAAGATTTGTCTAACCCTATTCCCCCTCCTCTCCCTCGCCCCACCCTCTCTACAAGTACTAACTCTGACTTCCCGGTCGTCCCCCTCATCCCCTAACCTGACGGTCGACTTTGCCCTCTGCAGGCAAAAGTTTGGGATACTCTGATAGATAGAACATCGCAGCTTCACAGAAGACTATTCTGACAATGGGAAGGTGCACTGCTCCAGTGAGCGGAGAACTGTAAAAGTGTAGAGCGTGCAGGTTTGGGAAGTCATATACTTAACCTTAGCCCTGAAGATGCCTTTAGCAAGTACTCCAGTATAACTTGATGATACATACATGTGATGGCACAGCAAAACAATCAACTCCTAGTATAAATTTTGTTCTCAAGAATGTGGCGAAGCTTTATGGAGTATGCACATGATAGATTCCACTTAACACATAGATAAGACCCTGATGAATACTACGATTCCATGTCAGAGTAAACCTGTGAGTAATGTCAACTAACAGTGACTCCAATCCACAAAGTTCGCAAATTGGTGGTTCACGGCTGGATATGGGAGGTGACTGCGGCTAAGTGGTTAACGACACGGACTGATAACCTGGGTGTATTGGGTTCGAATCCAGTTCGTTCCAAAACCATCGAAACACTTTCATTTAGGATATTGGCAACCTTCATGTGGTCCCTCCTGTAAGTACCCAATGTCTTTCTAGAAATAATTCTAACTAGAAATATATCGGGGAAACCAATGCCAACAATAGAATCATCTGATTCAAACGAAATGAATGAATGAATGGATATAATCTAAGGTCATACCCAGGACTGTGGAAGTCAGTGAAATGGATTTTTACTGAAGTATCCACAAAAAATACAAACATTGTCAGACCCTTCTGGAAGACACATTGTTGCAATACCTTGTTGGTGAAATCCCCAAAGAGGCCAAATTTTTATGTGTATGTGTTTGTCATAAACAGAAATATTTGATAAACAAAATGTTTCACATACAAGTTTTTTGTCAGTCATATTGACTTTTGTACTTGTCAGCAATAGAAAACTGTGGCTTTCAAACACAGGGTTTCTGACATGTATTGTCCCATATCCCTATGTCAGGCTTAACAGCTTCGTTTTCTAAGTAAGTAGCTGTAGGGATTTTTTTTTTTTTAATAGAAATCGCTTCAGACAAGGCATGAAGCCACTTTATGTAAAGAGCTAACTAGAACAAATATGATTATCGAAAAGACATGAAATGCATGTTGGCCTTAGTCTTGAAAAGACCAAAGCTATAGGTATGAGAAAAACAGTCAGCAGGAAGAGAGTTCCACAAGCCTGCAGTTCTTCGAAAGAAGCTACTGGAATAGGAAGCTGTATAATAATGAGGTATCAAAACAGCAAATTGATGGAGACCACTAGACCAACGAGGCAAACGAGTTGGAACAAAGGAAGCAGTGGATAAATCGGACAATTCTAAAGAACACATACCATAATAGCATCTATAGAAAAGACTGACACTAGCAACATCACGTCTGTGAGAGAGAGGGTGTTCAGAGAAGAAGAAATGGTGCAGACAATCAAATTACAGATACGTTTCTGAACCTTATCAAGAACCCTCAAATGGGACAGAGATTCCCCAGCCCAAATATGACAACAGTACTCCATACATGATCTGATAGTAAATTTTTAGAGATATAGAATAGCATCAGGTGTGAGAAAGTGTTTGGAACGATAGAGAGAACCGACTTCATGAGAATCAGACAGAGCAATGGATCTAATGTATGAACTCCAAGAAAGATTTGATGAGAGAGAAAGACCAAGAAGTTTCAGAGTCGATTTCTCCTCACGAACAAAGCCATCCATGAGAATCTCAGGAAGAATAGGGACACACAGCCTACAATTAAAAGACACGATAGGGGCATGCCTATGATTGAAAGACACAAGCTTAACCGGATTAAAAGAAACAAGCCATTTCGTGCCCCAATCTACAACTGAACCCAGGTCAACTTCTAGATCAGCTGCATATTTCGACTGATCTGAAGGAGATGGGCAAGAAGCAACACCAGGATAGAGAGTGGTATCATCAGCATAGTTCCGTGTGTATTTGCGGAAACAGAAGGAATTGATTAACAAAATGTTAGCAGAGAGAAAACGTTTCAGGTACAAGTCTTTTTGTTAGTCATATCTGCTTTTTATTTGTTAGCAATAAAGAACTGTGGACCGTGCTTTTAAACATGAGTTTTTTGACAGTTACCTCAAGTTACTGCGAAGTGTACAGTCCTAAAGCAAGTACTTCAGTATCATCTGCTTTCCAATCAGTATATATAAAATATTTGAAAATATTTTGTTTTATCATTTAATTAAATAAGCCTACGTGTTTTGATATAAATATAGGTTGTATTAATTGAAAAATCTTTCTCATTTATTCATTCATATACTTATATATTGTGCGCACACGCACACACACACACACACATATATATATATATATATATATATATTTTATAGACACATCCACGTATAAAACTATATGCACATGCATAAATAAACACATAACAATACACATTTATGTTTTACATATTATAATATGAAATAATATATTACGAACGAAAGGAAATTACTCTTTGAAAATGCTGTATCACAGCGAAAGTCTCAGACATATATTGATAAAAACTAATTTTATTCAGTTAATATATATAAAAAAATAGCGTTTCTTGTTTTTTTCTAAATTTATATATATATATATATATATATATATATATATATATATATATATATATATATATATATATATATATAAGTGTGTGTGTGTTTGCGAACTTCCATCCTGTAATGCAGCAGTTAGCGAGAAAAACACATGTCTTTGTCTAGATCGGAAGAAAATCAATTCAATTTGAAACAACAAAGCAAATAGAAGACACAAGAAAACAATCGATCATTGGTCAGAATTTTGTTCTCAAACATCAAAGCTCAGAGTAAACATGAGAGTAATAACAATTAAGGGTCATCCCTTAATTGTTATTACTCTCATGTTTACGAATTGCTGGCTCACCACTGGACAAGGTCATACTCAGGACCGTGGGGGTCAATGCTAGGTTTTTTTTTACTGAAGCATCCAAAGAAAAACAAAAGGATTGTCAGACCGTTTTGGAAGAGGCGTTGTTGTAAAACCTTGCTGATGCAATTCCCAAAAGAGGCCAGACTTACAACTGTGTGTGTTTGTCGTAAACAGAAGGTCTTCATAAACAAAATGGTACCAGCGAGGAAACGTTTCACATACAAGTTTTTTATCAGTTAGTCATATCTGCTTTTTATTTGTCAGCAATAAAAAAAACTGCGGCCGATGCTCACAAACACGGTTTTCTAAGGCTACCTTCCTGTCTGACCAACTTTCTTCTGGAAGGTAAGTAAAATGAATTTCCCTTGGGATTTTTTGGGAGGAAAGGAGGGGGGGGGGGGGCGATTCAACAAAAATGTTAATTTTTGGTACAGGAGAGGGCAGGGAAGATCTGTTAGAATGATAATTAAAACTTATAAAGAAAAAGTAAAATTATAATTTAATATAATTAACTTGATTATAAGTATAAGACGATGTATATCTACCATGTGGAGAGCCTTCAGGCAGCTGTTTAAAATTTTATAAAATGCAGGGTTCCCATTGTATCTGAGAGTGGCAGTGTACAACACACATGTCCGACCTGTACGCCTTTTTGGCTGAAAGACGTGGTCGATAACGAAACGTCAAAATGACATGATCCTGCAGTGCATTAGATGGAGAAAATTACCAGTCTCACTGTAAAGATCTCCATGAGAAAGTATGTGGCACAATGACGTCTTATCTGGTATGGCCACGTCATCAGTCATCTTAAATGCTACAAGTGTGTCTCAGATCGATGCCGATGGTGCAAAGCCACGTGGTAGGTCACTTAAGATATATAGGGGATCAGTTGATGACGAACTGATCTTGGCGAGCAGCACAAGCGAAATGGCAACAGACAGGAAAATTTGGAAGTTATTCACAAAACGTCTAACCTCAACATGAGACAAGAAGACGAAAAAGTATTTTTTTTTCATATATATATATATATATATATATATATATATATATTTTCTCGTTTTTTTATATCATGTTATTTTTTTTTTCATATATGATTTGGGTTGTTATATATGTTGTTTTTTTTCATGAATATTTGTTTTTCGAAGAAAGAGAAAACTAGGTCCTGTTCTTTATTTACGTGTCTCCCCACGAGGGCAAAGTGAGATACAAGGTCGTTTTTTAGTGGGGTATTTTCATCACCACAAAAAGGATCACTTCTGATGGGACAAAAATAAAACTTTTCTAGGTCAAGAAGGATTCCTCCTCCTCCGAATGAGGACAGAACAGATACTACACTTTGAATTATTTATTTGCCAAAAATATAAATGTTAAATCTTGTACAAATTAGGCACAAAGCCATCAAAAGTGTGAAGAAAATAGGGGTCGTTGGTCATTCTTTGTCTTCGATTACATATATGACTATCCTACTCCTGGCTAGAATCATTTCAGTCACCACAATACCACATTTATGCTAGAGGCCATCTTACTTAAAATATTCCCAAGGTGTTGAGAAATTTAAATTCTATTTATAAATATATGTATTTACAAATTCATTGAAAGTGGGGAGTGGGACAACATAAACAATAAAACAAAAACCGGTTTTAGTAAGACCCTAGTAACCCTTTCTAAAGAATAGACCGCCCACTGTTTCCGGTGTGTTTAGGATCAAAATCAAGCAAGTCAATCTCTAAATGGAAGTGGGACCTAAGTGGGAGGAGAAAGAAATAGTGATGGAGTTTGGGAATGGATGGTATCCTTTCAAGATGAATTTTATTCGGGGGAGACTAAGGACAAAAAATATGAGTGGAGAGTGGGTATCTTGGAGGAGCTCTATTACGAAAAAAATCAAAATGGCGACTTTGATCCTAACTAGAAGGTCGGGTAATGTCGTGACTCGGGCATCATTGCTAAACTAGAAATGGGAGGATACATAAATAGTGTTGATGTAGAACTTTGAAGCAGGGAAATATGAAGATCAAAGCTATCAGTTTAAAACTTGTGTTTTTTAAATGTTGAATGAATATACACTTAGGATATAAATAATATACACCGAGTTGGGAGTGAATGGGGTAAGTTCAAGGAACTTCTGCCATAAATAGCAAAGCATTACCACTGTCGACCAAGGGAAGAGTCTATCAGGCATGTGTACGCAGTGTGATGATGTATGGAAGTGAAACTTAGCCAGTGAGGATTGAGAACATGCGTTGCATGGAGAGAAATGATATGAGAATGATACGATCGATGTGTAATATGAGTCTTAAAGGAAGGCTTAGTTCTGATGACCTTAGAGGAAGATAAAATCTGGACGCTATAAGGAGACGTGTGAAGAGCAGGAGACTTTGTTTGGTATGGTCACATTGAAAGAATGGGGGAGAGATGTAAAACAGTTAAGGTAGCAGGTTCAATTCACAGGGATAGGCCAAGGAAAACATGGGAGGAAGTGATAGAAATAAACCCGAGAGAAAGAGGAATAGATACATACGTGGCCAGAGATAGATTAGTTTGGAAGTCAATTTCTGAAAGCCGTCCAACACATGCCAGCATGTAAAACGGACATTAAACCGATGATGATGATGATATGTTTCTGGGGGAAAATAAATGCACACTTAAACCAAAACTAATGAACTGTCCTTTTGAAAAAGAAAAAGCTATTTCTGTGAAGTTTTATGATGAAAGAAAAATATTGTCACGTTGCCTAGAAGAGAGTCATCAACAACATTTATAAATATGTAAAAAAAAATTCCAGACAGAATTAGTCAAAATTACTTGTATACTACGAAGTTAGTATATCAGTATCATCTTAAATACCACTAACATCTTGCAACATCGTCTTCATTGTAAAAAAAAATGTGAGCATTTTTTTCCATATTTTCTAAGCTGTTATTAAAGACATTATTTGATTAATATGAAATAAAACTTTGAATTTAGTTTTTCTTTTAATAATAATTATTTTTGGTTCGTAATCAGGTAAAAATGGCGTCATTAGAGTTTAAGGTTAGTTTTTTTTTGTTTTTTTACTGAAAATTATTTTTGGTTTGTAATCAGGTAAAAATGGTGTCATTAGGTTTTAAGGTTAGTTTTTTTTTTTTTACTGAAAATTATTTTTGGTTTGTAATCAGGTAAAAATGGCGTCATTAGGTTTTAAGGTTAGTTTTTTTTTTTTTTTTTTACTGAAAATTATTTTTGGTTTGTAATCAGGTAAAAATGGCGTCATTAGGGTTTAAAGGTTAGTTTTTTTTTGTTTTTTTACTGAAAATTATTTTTTGGTTTGTAATCAGGTAAAAATGGCGTCATTAGGGTTTCAGGTTAGTTTTTTTTTGTTTTTTACTGAAAATTATTTTTGGTTTGTAATCAGGTAAAAATGGTGTCATTAGGTTTTAAGGTTAGTTTTTTTTTTTTTTTTTTACTGAAAATTATTTTTGGTTTGTAATCAGGTAAAAATGGCGTCATTAGGGTTTCAGGTTAGTTTTTTTTTGTTTTTTTACTGAAAATTATTTTTGGTTTGTAATCAGATAAAAATGGCGTCATTAGGTTTTAAGGTTAGTTTTTTTTTTTGTTTTTTTACTGAAAATTATTTTTGGTTTGTAATCAGGTAAAAATGGTGTCATTAGGTTTCAGGTTAGTTTTTTTTTGTTTTTTTACTGAAAATTATTTTTGGTTTATAATCAGGTAAAAATGGCGTCATTAGGGTTTCAGGTTAGTTTTTTTTTGTTTTTTTACTGAAAATTATTTTTGGTTTATAATCAGGTAAAAATGGCGTCATTAAGGTTTTAGGTTAGTTTTTTTTTGTTTTTTTACTGAAAATTATTTTTGGTTTGTAATCAGGTAAAAATGGTGTCATTAGGTTTTAAGGTTAGTTTTTTTTTTTTTACTGAAAATTATTTTTGGTTTGTAATCAGGTAAAAATGGCGTCATTAGGGTTTCAGGTTAGTTTTTTTTTGTTTTTTACTGAAAATTATTTTTGGTTTGTAATCAGGTAAAAATGGTGTCATTAGGTTTTAAGGTTAGTTTTTTTTTTTTTACTGAAAATTATTTTTGGTTTGTAATCAGGTAAAAATGGCGTCATTAGGGTTTCAGGTTAGTTTTTTTTTGTATTTTTACTGAAAATTATTTTTGGTTTATAATCAGGTAAAAATGGCGTCATTAAGGTTTAAGGTTAGTTTTTTTTTGTTTTTTTACTGAAAATTATTTTTGGTTTGTAATCAGGTAAAAATGGTGTCATTAGGTTTTAAGGTTAGTTTTTTTTTTTTTACTGAAAATTATTTTTGGTTTGTAATCAGGTAAAAATGGCGTCATTAGGGTTTCAGGTTAGTTTTTTTTTGTTTTTTACTGAAAATTATTTTTGGTTTGTAATCAGGTAAAAATGGTGTCATTAGGTTTTAAGGTTAGTTTTTTTTTTTTTACTGAAAATTATTTTTGGTTTGTAATCAGGTAAAAATGGCGTCATTAGGGTTTCAGGTTAGTTTTTTTTTGTTTTTTTACTGAAAATTATTTTTGGTTTATAATCAGGTAAAAATGGTGTCATTAAGGTTTAAGGTTAGTTTTTTTTTGTTTTTTTACTGAAAATTATTTTTGGTTTGTAATCAGGTAAAAATGGTGTCATTAGGTTTTAAGGTTAGTTTTTTTTTGTTTTTTACTGAAAATTATTTTTGGTTTGTAATCAGGTAAAAATGGTGTCATTAGGTTTTAAGGTTAGTTTTTTTTTTTTTACTGAAAATTATTTTTGGTTTGTAATCAGGTAAAAATGGCGTCATTAGGGTTTCAGGTTAGTTTTTTTTTGTTTTTTACTGAAAATTATTTTTGGTTTGTAATCAGGTAAAAATGGTGTCATTAGGTTTTAAGGTTAGTTTTTTTTTTTTTACTGAAAATTATTTTTGGTTTGTAATCAGGTAAAAATGGCGTCATTAGGGTTTCAGGTTAGTTTTTTTTTGTTTTTTACTGAAAATTATTTTTGGTTTGTAATCAGGTAAAAATGGTGTCATTAGGTTTTAAGGTTAGTTTTTTTTTTTTCACTGAAAATTATTTTTGGTTTGTAATCAGGTAAAAATGGCGTCATTAGGGTTTCAGGTTAGTTTTTTTTTGTTTTTTACTGAAAATTATTTTTGGTTTGTAATCAGGTAAAAATGGTGTCATTAGGTTTTAAGGTTAGTTTTTTTTTTTTTACTGAAAATTATTTTTGGTTTGTAATCAGGTAAAAATGGCGTCATTAGGGTTTCAGGTTAGTTTTTTTTTGTTTTTTTACTGAAAATTATTTTTGGTTTATAATCAGGTAAAAATGGCGTCATTAAGGTTTAAGGTTAGTTTTTTTTTGTTTTTTTACTGAAAATTATTTTTGGTTTGTAATCAGGTAAAAATGGTGTCATTAGGTTTTAAGGTTAGTTTTTTTTTTTTTACTGAAAATTATTTTTGGTTTGTAATCAGGTAAAAATGGCGTCATTACGGTTTCAGGTTAGTTTTTTTTTGTTTTTTACTGAAAATTATTTTTGGTTTGTAATCAGGTAAAAATGGTGTCATTAGGTTTTAAGGTTAGTTTTTTTTTTTTACTGAAAATTATTTTTGGTTTGTAATCAGGTAAAAATGGCGTCATTAGGGTTTCAGGTTAGTTTTTTTTTGTTTTTTTACTGAAAATTATTTTTGGTTTATAATCAGGTAAAAATGGCGTCATTAAGGTTTAAGGTTAGTTTTTTTTTGTTTTTTTACTGAAAATTATTTTTGGTTTGTAATCAGGTAAAAATGGTGTCATTAGGTTTTAAGGTTAGTTTTTTTTTTTTTACTGAAAATTATTTTTGGTTTGTAATCAGGTAAAAATGGCGTCATTAGGGTTTCAGGTTAGTTTTTTTTTGTTTTTTTACTGAAAATTATTTTTGGTTTATAATCAGGTAAAAATGGCGTCATTAAGGTTTAAGGTTAGTTTTTTTTTGTTTTTTTACTGAAAATTATTTTTGGTTTATAATCAGGTAAAAATGGCGTCATTGGAGTTTACGGTTAGTTTTTTTATGTTTTTTTACTGAAAACTATTTTTCGTTATGGTTATGGTTACGGGTTAGGGCTTAGGTATTAAATTTTTTTTTTTTTTGGCTAAACATTTTCCTTTATTTGTGATCAGTTTTTTTTCTTGAAAACAGTTAATCACTCGTTCGGGAGATGCAACAGCCAGTGATAACTCATGACAATTCTTTGCAGTACTTTCGCATTTCAATCAGTGGAAATGTTGACATGTCGTCTGCTTATTCATGTCATGCTGTCTGCTTATTTTCTCGCAATTTGATTGGCTAACCGCTTCGGTACATTCCGGCGGTTTAAGTAAACATCTGAAAAGTACCAACGCCAAGTCGATTTTAGTGTGGATCCTAATCTAAGAAAGTACCGAAATGATTGCAAACTATGATTAATTCGCAGGACGACTTAACAGATATTTGTTGACATTGGACTTAAAACCGAGTATATTTAAACTATGGAGAAACATTCCCACAGTAACGTGTTCTACAGGTGGGAAGTTCTTGGAAAGAAACTCTGTTCATGGAAATTCCGTTTGATGTGGTCTATCCCAAATGACACTCGCGCTGTCCTTCTCAGATGCAGAAAGACAAAGGATGGACGGAGACTAAAGTAGAATGAATCAAATGTTAATGAATTATTCAACAAAACGCTCAACACCTCCAGTCTGAATTCTTTGGATAATTTGAGCCTCTTTGGGAGGCAGCCTCGATTTTATTTGATACCAAGGTCAAAAGGTCGAACATTAACAGAAATAACACATTTTTAGAAATTTTCTTTTGCAGTCAAAGTAATATTTTGTTATTAGAATGTAACAATAGAAAGAATAAATGTAATTAAAGTAAGAAAAGGATTGAGTATAAAGTTGAGAGAAAGAAAAAATAGAGAAAGGAAGAGGAAGGATGGGAGAAAGGGTGAGTAGAGAAGATGGGGAAGGGGAGAGAAGAGTGGAAGAGAAGAGGGGAAGGAAAGAGGAGAGAAGAGGAAAAAGGGGAGAGATTAAAGAGGAAAGGGAAGGGAAGGATAGACAAGGTGAAAGGGGATGAATAAGAGCGAGATGAAGGGAAGGAGAGAGATGAAGGGAAGAGGAGGGGAAAGGGAGGAGAGACAAAGTGAAAGGGAGGTAGGAAGAGAGATAAAGTAAAATTGCAGGGGAAGGAGAGAGACAAGAGGAAAGGGAGAAGGGAGGAGAGACAAGAGGGGAGAAACGAATTGAAAAGGGGAATGATGGGGGAAAAGAAGAGGAGGAGAAATGGGAAACAGAGGGGTGGGGCAAGGATAATGGTGAGAAAGGGGAAAGGGGAGACAAAGACAAAAGAGAATAGGGGAAAAGAGAGACAAAGGAAAAGGAGGAGACAAAAGATGAGGAAAAGAAAGGATGGGGAGGAAGCAAGAGGAAGAGAGAAGAAATGAGAGACAAAAGGAAGTAGAGGGAGAGACAAAAGGAAGTTGAGGGAGAGACAGGTGGTAAGAGAAAGAAGATAGAGTGGATTTTGTCTATTATGTCTTTCGGAGTCTATGACAGACAGACAGACACTTCATCTTATTTGCATAGATGACTAATATTTCCATACACTTTCACCCAACTTTGCTATCTACAAAAGAGATTTTCATGACAAAGTAGAAAAACGCATTATAAATATCCTGCCTATCACACGACGGCTGCTGCTGCTGCTTCCGTGAATATATATGTACGTATAGACCAAATGGTAGATAAACAGAATTTTAAAACTCATTGATAACTTTATCTCCGCTTGATGCAGTCAGCTCAAAAATACCAAAAGAGATCGCTTAGATTCTCTATCAAATTATCTATGTACTAGTGCCATCCGTGGTCTGCCAACCTTTCTGCGATTACATATAGATTTCATTAAATAAGAGAGATAGCATGTCCTTTTTTTTAGCTGTTGATCATCCATTCCAAATCAAAAAGCGAACAAACTTATCCAAGTTAGATTTTAAAATAAATCAAAACTTTAACAAAAGTTATGTTGTTGCCTTGAATATAAAAAAAGAGGTTACTTCCATTTGTTTTCTTTTGTTTTCTTATATGTAAATGTTTCATATTAGCAGTCGTCTGGGCCTGACTAAGTAATTTAAGAAAATAAATTGTAGCTAATACGTTATTATATTGTGAATAACATGGTGCAACAATAACAGATGAAAATTGGCTAGTCAGCTTAAATGCTATTTGGGTCTGACTTTTAAAATCCGACGAGATAACTTTATATGTTAGCTAACTCTGATTCTGTATGAATGTTAAATGTTTCAAAGTGATAACAAAAAATGGAGATAAGTGATAGAAACAAAGAGCAGATAAATAAAATAAGTAAAGAAACAATCCCACAAATGTAAATATACCTAAACAAGCTGTAGCTACCCGGTGTTACCCAGGATGAACTGAAGTCATCGTAGTTTTTTTTTATTTTTATTTGTTTGTACTTTTTAAAACTTAAAATCGATAACTCCTCTTATATTTTAAAATGAGTTATCTCCCTTGCTGATTTTTATTTGTAAGTGATGACTGGCCGGACTAAGTCTTTTTCTTTATCTTATACGTTAATCCCGAGCTACGTTGGGGTCCACAATGATGGATTTTTGTCTCCACTTGACATGATCACAGGCTTGCTCCAGGTGAAGGCCAATTTTACAGAACTCTTTGTACAGGGTGTCTGCCCATCTTATCATGGTCGTTTCATGGTGACTTCTAATACAAAAGCAAGTTTTGTGATAGTGCCGTTGTTGACATTCAGCACATGTCCAAACCATATGACCCACCATTTCCTCATCTTGCTCTGTAACGTCTTTGGATATACTCATTGCAGACATGGTCGAGCAGTGTTACATCAAACATCCAGCGGAGCATTTTGGTTTCCATAATGGCGAATCTTTGCTCCTCCTTCCTGGTTGGCTACTTCCCTTTGTCACAAATAAATTATTGCCCTTTGTCTATTATGACAATTAATTATCTCCCTTTTTATTCTAAAATAGCCACATCTGATTGAGCAAAACAATTCTCCTTAGACAATAACCAGGCGCTTAATTTTGGCGGGATGAAAGCAAAAGTCTTTGTCCTCTTTTGAATGCTGTCTTCGCCTGAACAAGACGTCAATGAAACTGCCCCTCTTTTTGAATAAACCTTTATTTGAATTAGATGCATTTAGGAAGCCGTTTGTTCAGATATTAAAGGGACTCATTTCCTTAATAGCTGGCTTTTTAATTAAGCTGCAAACACACTTAGTTTCACAAAGAGAATTGTTTGTATCATAATTTCAATACATATATTATCATTTTTCACTGTTTTGTGTGCCTTCTTCTCTGTGCTGTATTTCAGCATTTTTCAAATGTTCAACAAGCAACAACCAAATCGTTTTTTGCCAGAATCACTTCACAACATCCATTATAAATATTGCACATTTCATAATAAAGTCTATTAACGTGACCCATGGAACTCCACAATTGTATCCTTCATCTGTTGTATATTACTTCTATTTATTCTATGGACATTTGATGCGAACATAGACCCAACGATATTATTATATCACCTTCGTTCAAACTGAAACATACTTATCTAAGTACTCTAATTAATGTAGTTTCAGAATATATCTAGTTATAGGGGCCCTATCACCAAAACTCTTGTGTGAGTTTGTTACATTTTTTATCTACTAAGGTGTCACCACTTATCAAGTCCCAAAAGCCATTCAAGAATCAGGCTATTTAAACATTTTCTTTTCTATGGAAATCGCTTGAGACAAGGCATGAAACCACTTGATGTAAGAACCTAACAAGAATGAAAGATGATTATTGCAAAGACAGGAGATGCTATTGGAGTTTGATAATTATTAATAAATAAATATCTTTTAATATCCATATATATGTTTCGTCAATATGAAATTACTTAATCGTACCACCGTTCAGGCAATTCAAACTACAGATCCAAGTATTATGAATCCTGACTTCATAATCATTCAACCAGCGTGATGATCCCGCTTTTATATATATATATATATATATATATACGCAGCATCTTCCATATATTAGAAGCCCTATATATAAAAACCAAAAAAAAACTAATTAATAGAATAAACTTTAATATCAGTAATAATATACTAAAATGTCTATAATTCTAACTATAGTTTCGTGATTATTACATAATTCCCGCCAAAACCTTCTATAATACTAACACATGGTCTGTACCTGATTAACCTCATTCCCCTGAAGATGGACCCGGATGGGTCTGAAAGTACTTGGGACACACATCTAAACTATGGCAAATTCATCAGCCAATTCCCCTCCGAAACTAAGATCCTGATTCAGACTACTGAAAAGATCTACCAAAGGATATCTAGACATGAGTTGTCTCTTATATATATATATATATATATATATATATATATATATATATATATATATATATAGGCACCGATTGCAGAGCTATTAAATACACACCGATTTCTAATCAGAAGGCATAACACTTGAAACAGGAGGTCTCAGCCTCTTTTCTTCTCGATGTCAGCCAGGTCATTTATTCTGTCTTAGCTTGGGCATAGACCAACGAAGATGCATTTTAAGGATGCAATAAATAGATGTCAGTTTATATTCTAAACCAGTGTTTGATTGAGTGATTATTCAGTAGTGAGTGGAATCTCATATTAGTAGAGATGGATTAGAAGAAAGGTTTGAAACCTGAAGAATATGAAAACCAAAATATACTTTTTTTTCATCATATTTCCTTCGAGAGAAAATATGCAAATAAAACAAAAAGAAAAAAGAAAAATAAGCAATGTGTGGTCCTACTGTGATCACTAGGACAAGTAAAGCATGAGTTATCTCCCTCTGCGATAACTACTTCAATAAGTATAGCATTTGAATAAGTAAATTGAGTTACCTCCCCCTACTACTTAAATAAGTAAAGCACGAGTTATCTGCACCTCTGATAACTTCTACTTAAATTAGTAAAACAGGTATCCCCTCACCGTGATCACTACTACTTGAATAAGTAATGCATGAGTTATCTCCACCTGTGATCACTACCACATGAATAAATAAAGCATGAATTATACCCAATGAGTCTTACTACTTGAATAAGTAAAGCACGAGCTATCCCCCCTCAATCACTATTACATGAATAACCAAGCATGATTTATCCCCCCTCGATCATTACTACATGAATAAAACATGAGTTCACTACTACTTGAATAAGTAAATTATGAGTTACCGCCTCCTACTACTTAAATAAGTAAAGCACAAGTTATCTCCCCCTGCAATCACTACTACTTGAATAAGTAAAGTTTTCCTCGGGTCACCATTACTTAACATTGTTACTTGTTATTTCATGTAAATAAGCATTTATCTTAACTTTTAGTGGATTTTAAGCAAAACCTAATGAAGGAAATTTCATTATTTTCAAAAATATTGCTATTTTTGTCCATTTTAGCCTGGGGAAAACTAGAGTTCCCCCCCAAAATTTGGCACAATCAGTTGTCTGTATTAATGGTCATACAAAATTTGGCAAAAAAACTAATGAATCAACTAACAGTAATGAATAAACTAACAATAACAGATAGTGACGGAATTTTAGCCCCATCCCCAACCAAAATATTATTAATTAATTTCAGAATTTTATTGGATTTACGGACATTTATTAGCACCAACAAAGCATGCATTTTTCTTTTGACAGGGGAAGAAATGAAATGGGGCACTCCGATTGTGAGAAAAGATTTGGAGGAAATTGATTAGGATTGTTGTATGTGTGTATATATATATATATATAGGATGAGTAATAAGTCGGTATATATTCATTCCAATAAAGACTCGTCGGGATTCTTCGTCGGCATCACCAATAGATCTCAACCATGAAAAAGAAGAAAATGTCTATACACTGAACTTCTTCAGTGTATAGACATTTTTGCCGAAATATGTTTGATTAAAAAAAAAAAAAAATGTTTCATTTATTTGAAAAAAAAAAATCTTATATAGTACGATATATCGTATAACCTGGTTTTTCAATCTGATTTCATAAATATATATATATATATATATATATATCAATGCTATTTCAAACTTAAGTGTGACAGACTAACGAAAATGCTATTTCAAACTTCAGCGAGACAAACCAACAAAACTACTATTTCAAACTTAAGCATGAATGACAGACCAATAAAAATGTTATCTTAAATTTGAAAATGACAGACCTACAAAAATGCTATTTTAAACTTGAGAATGACAGAACGATGAAAATGTTTTTTTCAAACTCAAGCATGAAAGACTGACGAAAATTCTATTTCAAACTTCTTTTTGAAGCATGTCTGAACAACGAAAATACTATTTCAAACTTCAGCGAGGCAGACTGACAAAAATGTTATTTTAAATTTAAACATGCCAGATCGACGAAAATGCTATTTCAAATTCAAACATGAAAGACTGACAGAAATGTTATTTAAAACTTAAGTATGAAAGACCAACGTATTACAAACCAATGAAAATGCTATTTCATGTTAAAGCAATATCAGACTATGATACAACGTTCTTCAGTCCAACAGTGACTTTGTTGCTGTCAGGCTGAGGTATGGTTCTGTTCATCTTAGGCTTTGCCTTCTCTCTGAGAAGGGGTTCGCCTGAGGCGCCCCTACTGGCGAATGTCCACGGGGCAGCTCAGGCATTTTTTCGTAGGCCAGAATGGGCTTATCCTAGTGTGATGACTTCTTAAAAACCACATATGATATTGTATCTAATTTCCTGGCAAGGGGGTAAATAATATGTCAGACCGACAAAGATGCTATTTCAATCTTCAGCATGACAGACCTAGGTAAATGCTATTTAAAACTTGAGCATGACAACCCAAGTAAATCTAGTGGGTCTAACCTCCTGGCAAGAAGGTAAATAATATGTCAGACTGGCAAAAATGCTATTTGAAACTTAAGCAGCCAAAACGATGTAGTAGACGAAATCCCAGAGCAACTAATGGAATTATGTGTTGTTCTTTTTAATTGTTTCTATTTTTCAAGCCACAGAGAGAAAAAGAAAGAAAAGAACATCTCTACAACCGTTACTGCCACCACAGCTGATAGACGTCATTATCCAATGAGCCAACTATTTATATGTCAACGAGAGACTCAGCTGTTTGCTGTCACTGATTAGTACAGCAGTGTTACACTTGTTCTTCTTGACAAATATGTAACCTTTTGAATCAAGTTTCTTTGACCTCATCTCTTGATCTCACAGCGGACTCTCTTTTCTCCAATCTATCAAAAACGAAGTATAACACACTCAAAGTTATGGGGATAAATAAGCAGTAATTTAATAAACACCTTTTTGCTGCCGTTGCAATTTGATGCACATGGTTCGACTTTCTGCCATTCTACATAATCTGAAAGTGTCTGCTGTCTACGCATGCAACATTCTGAATCAATTTGCTGCAAATGTGTTTTCACCATCGGAATGCACTTTTTTCTTTTGTCTAGATACGACCTTGCATCTCTACAATAGGCTCTGTCCGTCAGTCTGTTTCATTAAAAAAAAAAATGTTCTCTTTCAATTCACCCCAAACAAAGCACACTGCCACTGAGACGTAAGTGGCTACTGTAAATTACGGGCCAGATCTATAGGGACATCCGAAATGGGGAGTTCTGCAACAAGATTTCTGTTCACATTAAATTCAAATTTCTGAATGTTTGACAACAGTCAGGGAAACAGGGAGCAGAAAGTGAATTCCAAAGGCTAGCAGTTTGAGGAAAGCTATTAGAGTAGAAAGCCCTCTGGCAGCTTGGGACCTCTGCAATGAAGGGGTGGGATTTAGCTGATTGTCGGGTTGGTCAGAGGTATTTATGTTGAGGGGGCACCAGTGCAACAAGTTCGTTCGGGCACATTCCATTGAAGTACTTGTAAAACAAGCTCAGGGATGCAACATTGCGGCTGGAGCTTGGTAGACAGTGTGGGGTCTATTAGATTATAGGCTCCTTTTTGGGGCCCTGTCTAACAAGTGGTTAGTGCACCAGTCCAGATGTAACAACAATACACTATGCATGGCCAAATGGTGACTTTATAGAGACATAGGAAACTGGCAGGTGTGCAAAGTTTTCTAACATGGTAGAGGGAGCCCGCCTTCTTTACAGCAGTCGGAGCAGTATTTTCTATGTATTTGTTCTAATTCATGTGACCTGTGAATGTTAGGCCGAGGAGTTTGAATGTTCGACTCTCAAAAGCAACAGCTTTGTGTATGAATTTTATGGAAAAGTATTAAAAAAAAAGACCTAAAGTATTGTTTCTTCCCTGGCCCTGCCTTTTCCACGGGTCACGTTATTGTAATAACGGCCTTAAAGGATTAATACAAACACATAATGCTCTTGATCAAAAGCCAAATCTTTAAAGAACTCTCTGAAATATAAAAACAAAAAAAACGATCAGTTCTTGCTCATCATTGGGCATTTCCTTTGACAAATTTCCAAAACGAGAACAGTACAATGTTTAGGCAAATTTCATTTCATTCCCTTTCCGATTTCGAACTGCTACCGCAAAACGGACAAAATTTTATATCAATAATTTTTTTAAAATGTTCTTAACTATCTCTCTCTCTCTCTTATATATATATATATATATATATATATATATATATATATATATATATATATATATATATATATAGTGTAATGGATTAGTTCGAACACTTTAAAATACAGCAAATTTTTTGTAAATAACGGATACATTTTCTTAGACACAGATGAATCACACAGATAAGGACATTTTTTAAAAACAAAATAAGTTAGCAAAACATTAATCTGTAAGAAAACTTAGATCTAATATACAGAACGTTTTTGTTCTTATCTTTTAAGGGAAGTGGGGTCTGATTAACCCTGCTGGGAAGCCATGAGATAAAATACGGTTTTGTTTTTAAATTCCCGAAACAGTTTTTCATGGTAAACAACTGATGATCCCTTAAATAATGTTAAGACTAGCGTAAATGCTTGGAAGCAAACTAATATAGTGACTGTAAAAAGTAAATTGACTTACAAGAAAAGTAATTTTCCACCGAACAACTTGGGACTAAAATGTTTTTTTTTGTTTTTTTTCCCATATAGTTTTAATGATTGAAACACTTCCGAGACTATATCTAATGTATTTCATGTAATTGTTTTTATTGGTGATGGTAGTGTTTGTTATATTGCTTACTACTATTTCGATTGCTCACTTCCTAAGTGATACAGATTAATGCAGAAGATTGCATTAAGTGGACTGTGGGTTTACTTTCGACAGCTTTATAACTCTCAATTCCCTTATTATGTCCTTTAGTCTTTACATTGCATGAGCAATGCTTCTGACAAAGGGGGAAGAATTGCTGTTTTCTGGGTCAGAATCTATCCATTTAGTACTGATTGTTGGTTAGTTTTTTTAGTATTTTTTTTAGCGTCTAACATCAAGTGGCTTCATGTCTTGTCTGGAGCGACTTCCATAAAAAAAAAAATGTAAAAACAATTAGTTGCCCTTAACTTTATAGGACGTATTTTTCGTTAATAAATATATTTTTATTAATTTTATACGTACATAAAAGTAATCCATGGACACGTGTTTCTGGCTCACAGCCATCATCAGCATGGCTAACTTAGACAAGGATCGAACCTTCGATATTGATGTCAATATTCTAGTTCAGTCCTTGTCTAAGTTAGCTATACTGATGCCGATTGTGAGCCAGAAACACGTGCCCATGTATTACTTTTATCTATGTATAAAATAAATAAATATATATATATATATATATATATATATATATATATATATATATAGGGTGGCCAAGAAGTCACTGAGTGATGTTTTTTTAGCTTCCTTATTTTTTATGGTACCTTCATGGAATTTTAACATAATATGACGAAGACAATGGAGATTTGTTTGCAAAAAAGAACAAAAATGAAAAAGAATTTATTCATGAAAAATAAGATCTTTTAAATGGTTTCCATTTTCAGCTTCACAAATTCGTGCCCTTTCCAAAACATTATCCATGACGGATTGCAGGATCACTCGATTACGATTTAATTCCCCGACTTCATTCCTGATGTTTCTCTTCAATTCTTGTAGACTTTCAGGTTTGTCGATGTAAACTTTTTTTGAGATACCCCCACAAGAAAAAGGGTCAGGGCTAGGCAAGTCTGGGGAACGTTAAGGCCAGTTGACATTGCATACTTTTTCATTTTCGTTCCTTTTTTAAAACAAATTCCCATTGTCTTCGTCATATTATATTAACATTCCATTAAGGTACCATCAAAAATAAAGAATCTATTTAAGTTAAAAATCCCACAGTGACTTCTTGGCCACCCGTTTATTTTATTTTATTATTTTTATTAATTTTAATTTTATTTTTTCATATTTTTATATTATTATTATTATTTTTATATTTTTTTTCTTCCTGGTTCATTCTGTATTTTAAATATTTAATTTGCTTTTTCTAATGTATTTTCATTGCTATTGTAATTCTTTTACTGACTGATTGAGTAATATATGGTTGCATAATGGGAAGTAATGTCTCCAATATTGTCCGAATATATGTTTTTTGAAATAATTCTGAAATCTGATGTTTTTTTTTCATAAATGACTTCTGTATGTGATGTTGTAAAGAGACGGTTTGGAGTCATCTAAAGTATAATACAAAATAAAATTTTTCCAAATTGTCTTGGAAACGATCGTACGCCAAATAATTATTGTTTGAATTCTTGGAACTGATATAGATTATGTTCTAATCTTGTTGATCTCAACTAACTTTATATATATATAAATATATACAATTACATATATACACACACACACACACACACACAATGGCCTTACGTTAAGAATCTTGGATTCGTAATATTCGGATTCGAGGCTAGAATCATTTGACCAGCGGAACATTTTCATCATTCATACTGATCAGTGTTAATGGTAACGCGAAACATATATATGCCTATGGATAATAAAAAATATTTATTTATTAAAAATAATTATATATATATATATATATATATATATATATATATATATATATAGTGTAATGGATTAGTTCGAACACTTTAAAATACAGCAAATTTTTTGTAAATAACGGATACATTTTCTTAGACACAGATGAATCACACAGATAAGGAGGACATTTTTTAAAAACAAAATAAGTTAGCAAAACATTAATCTGTAAGAAAACTTAGATCTAATATACAGAACGTTTTTGTTCTTATCTTTTAAGGGAAGTGGGGTCTGATTAACCCTGCTGGGAAGCCATGAGATAAAATACGGTTTTGTTTTTAAATTCCCGAAACAGTTTTTCATGGTAAACAACTGATGATCCCTTAAATAATGTTAAGACTAGCGTAAATGCTTGGAAGCAAACTAATATAGTGACTGTAAAAAGTAAATTGACTTACAAGAAAAGTAATTTTCCACCGAACAACTTGGGACTAAAATGTTTTTTTTTGTTTTTTTTCCCATATAGTTTTAATGATTGAAACACTTCCGAGACTATATCTAATGTATTTCATGTAATTGTTTTTATTGGTGATGGTAGTGTTTGTTATATTGCTTACTACTATTTCGATTGCTCACTTCCTAAGTGATACAGATTAATGCAGAAGATTGCATTAAGTGGACTGTGGGTTTACTTTCGACAGCTTTATAACTCTCAATTCCCTTATTATGTCCTTTAGTCTTTACATTGCATGAGCAATGCTTCTGACAAAGGGGGAAGAATTGCTGTTTTCTGGGTCAGAATCTATCCATTTAGTACTGATTGTTGGTTAGTTTTTTTAGTATTTTTTTTAGCGTCTAACATCAAGTGGCTTCATGTCTTGTCTGGAGCGACTTCCATAAAAAAAAAATGTAAAAACAATTAGTTGCCCTTAACTTTATAGGACGTATTTTTCGTTAATAAATATATTTTTATTAATTTTATACGTACATAAAAGTAATCCATGGACACGTGTTTCTGGCTCACAGCCATCATCAGCATGGCTAACTTAGACAAGGATCGAACCTTCGATATTGATGTCAATATTCTAGTTCAGTCCTTGTCTAAGTTAGCTATACTGATGCCGATTGTGAGCCAGAAACACGTGCCCATGTATTACTTTTATCTATGTATAAAATAAATAAATATATATATATATATATATATATATATATAGGGTGGCCAAGAAGTCACTGAGTGATGTTTTTTTAGCTTCCTTATTTTTTATGGTACCTTCATGGAATTTTAACATAATATGACGAAGACAATGGAGATTTGTTTGCAAAAAAGAACAAAAATGAAAAAGAATTTATTCATGAAAAATAAGATCTTTTAAATGGTTTCCATTTTCAGCTTCACAAATTCGTGCCCTTTCCAAAACATTATCCATGACGGATTGCAGGATCACTCGATAACGATTTAATTCCCCGACTTCATTCCTGATGTTTCTCTTCAATTCTTGTAGACTTTCAGGTTTGTCGATGTAAACTTTTTTTGAGATACCCCCACAAGAAAAAGGGTCAGGGCTAGGCAAGTCTGGGGAACGTTAAGGCCAGTTGACATTGCATACTTTTTCATTTTCGTTCCTTTTTTAAAACAAATTCCCATTGTCTTCGTCATATTATATTAACATTCCATTAAGGTACCATCAAAAATAAAGAATCTATTTAAGTTAAAAATCCCACAGTGACTTCTTGGCCACCCGTTTATTTTATTTTATTATTTTTATTAATTTTAATTTTATTTTTTCATATTTTTATATTATTATTATTATTTTTATATTTTTTTTCTTCCTGGTTCATTCTGTATTTTAAATATTTAATTTGCTTTTTCTAATGTATTTTCATTGCTATTGTAATTCTTTTACTGACTGATTGAGTAATATATGGTTGCATAATGGGAAGTAATGTCTCCAATATTGTCCGAATATATGTTTTTTGAAATAATTCTGAAATCTGATGTTTTTTTTTCATAAATGACTTCTGTATGTGATGTTGTAAAGAGACGGTTTGGAGTCATCTAAAGTATAATACAAAATAAAATTTTTCCAAATTGTCTTGGAAACGATCGTACGCCAAATAATTATTGTTTGAATTCTTGGAACTGATATAGATTATGTTCTAATCTTGTTGATCTCAACTAACTTTATATATATATAAATATATACAATTACATATATACACACACACACACACAATGGCCTTACGTTAAGAATATTCGGATTCGAGGCTAGAATCATTTGACCAGCGGAACATTTTCATCATTCATACTGATCAGTGTTAATGGTAACGCGAAACATATATATGCCTATGGATAATAAAAAATATTTATTTATTAAAAATAATTATATATATATATATATATATATATATATATATATATATATATATATTAGTGTGTGTTGGGGTATGTTGTAAAAGAAATCAATAAAGTGCTCGAGCATAAGAATACGAGAGCTAAAATACAAATTATTTATTTAAAGACTATACATTACAGATTCCAGAGATGTAACATGGATTACCATTTTTTTTTTTTGAAATACGGTATATATATTTTTCTGAATTTTATATATATTTTTCTCAATTTCATTTATATCTTTCTCCCTGGTTCATTCTATATTTTAAATATTTAATTTGCTGTTTCTAATGTATTTCCATTGCTCTTGTCATGTTTTAACTGACTGATGGAGTAATATATGGTTGCATAATGGGAAGTTATGTCTCAAATATTGTCCGAATATGTGTTTTTTGAAATAATACTGACATCAGATGTTTTCTTAAATGACTTCTGTATATGATGTTGTAAAGGGTGCTTGTGAAGAGATGGTTTGGAGTTATCTAACATATAATACAAAATAAAATCTTTCCAAATTGTCTTGGAAACGATCGCACGCCAAATAATTGCAGTGTTTGAATTCTTGGAATTGACATAGATAATGACGTAATTTTGTTGATCTCAACTCATATATATATATGATTATTTTTATTTACACAGACATGTACAAAATCTGCGACACTGGCATGTCGATGTTATCGAGCAACAGTTATTATAAACTGAAGTCTCATCAGGCAGAGTTAGACTCCGATCTTAACCTCAGATCATATTTGGTTCTTTCCAAATATGATCTGAGGTTAAGATCGGAGTCTAACTCTGCCTGATGAGACTTCAGTTTATAATAACTGTTGCTCGATAACATCGACATTCCAGTGTCGCAGATTTTGTACATGTCTGTGTAAATGAAAATAATCATATATAAAGCTCTATTTGATATTGAGCACTTTTTATAAACCCGGTTGAAATTCTTTGGATTACTACCCTGTGGATGTTTTCACCTGGATTATTACCATTATTATATTTACATATATATATATATGCTACAATTATTAATATAATAATATGCTATGGCAATTTCATATTCGTACGTACGTTATCACCTCCCACCACTTTTTCAAAGATAGGATTGCCCAGTTGCAGAAAATGCAAAAAACTAATTTTTAATTTTTTTATCTGATGTTGCTGTTGTGTCGAATGTGAAACGCGAATTAAAATTCACTTTCTTGGCCTTCAAGCTAGGGTTTAAGTGTAGTATCTGTTCTGTGTAAAGAAGGTACAATACTATTGTGGAGTCTCCATTCGTGCCAGACGTTCATAGAATGGAAATATGTTACAAACTCCTACAAAGTTTTTGGAGATAGACCCCCATAACCAGATATATTCTGAAACCACATTAACTAGAGTAGTTAGATAAGTATCTTTCAGTTTGAACAAGTGTTGGGACGATTAATCGGAATTGGATTCAGAAAAGTCAGAACTTTTTCGGATATCTGAATTGGTATCGGAAAAATTTGAGCTTAATTTCTGATTTAAAAAACTATTGCTTAAATTTTGGTGTTGTTGTTTAAAACACAATAATCTATCGCTGGTACTAACGATAAAATGATAATATTTATTGGTTTTAAACTACCAGTAAAACTAAAATCTATAGATCATAATAATGAATTTAGGTAAAAATGGCACTGGAAAAAATGGTCCCATTAAAAATGGCATGTGTTGATAAATAGGGACAAATGGCACAAGTGAAACATGGGAAATAAATGGCACAAGTGAAAAATATCGATGAAAATCTCACAATGAGTTTATCAAAATGTTGGATACGATATATAGAAAGAAAATATTAAGAAGTTCGTCAAATTAAAATTATATCTACATTTAAAAGTAGATAAGGACTTTTTGCTAAATCCCCATCACCCTCAAATGAAATTCTACTTTTTTAGGCGATTTTAGAATCGGAACCAGGAATTTGGAATAGAATTGGTAATTGTATTAGACTCAGGAAAAATATAAGAATCGTCACATCACTAATTTGAAAAAAAGGTGGTACAATAATATTGTGAGTCTGTGTTTGCGTCGGACGTCCATAGAAAGAAAATCTGTGACAAACTCTTTTTAAACATATACAATATACAAGAGATGAAAGATACAACAATTGAATTTCCATGGGTCCCACTAGTTAATTAATACCCACATCTATAGACAAGCTTGTTTCGTCTTCATGAAGAGTCATCAATGTGTCTATATACAGCTGATCCACTGAGCGCACACCTCGAATCATTGACTTAAGTTTTGTTTTACGACACATCAACCCTTTTCAGTTATTTAATGCCGACTCCATTTATTTTAGTAAAACGATTTATGGTTTAGGTTGATAATATTTTTTTAAATTTCACAGATTCAATCTTGTATGTAAATCTCTTTCTTTTATGTGTGTATATTCCATGAGTAAATAGTCTGCAATCGATTAATTAATTTTGTTTTTGTTTAATCCATAGGACACATTGGTTTATTGGACTTATAGATATTAAATTTTTGGGTATAAACCCACCGTCTTCAAAAAGGACATTATGATTTTCACTCTTATGTCATTAAATAATTCCAACATTGTAGTATTTTTGTCGCATGGGAGCAAAATCGACACACTCTAACATAAAGTGTTTCACTGTGTATAAAACATAGCAAGCTGCACACCATGGTGGCTCCTTCTGCTCAAGCAGGAATGAATGCGTGGCTTTTGTATGACCAATACAGAATTGAGAGAGAGAGAGAGGGGACGACCTCCTCCATTCATGACTTCCTACAGACCTGTCTCAATTCTTCAAGATCAGCTTGTATAGTGTTATGGTGTGACGGTGATCTAGTCTATTTCGGGAATATATAGACTCTTCCAGATACTATGTATAGAAGAGATTACGACAAAGTCTCAAAGCAATCTCGGAGCAGTCTTTCTGTAACATACTATTCTGTACTTTTGTAAATACACACTCTTGTTGCACACCATGGAGGTTCTTTTTCCTCAAGCAGGAATAAATATGTGGCCAATACAGAGCCAAGAGAGGACGACTTCCTCCCTTTGAGACTTCCTACAGCCCTCTCTCCATTCTTCTAGATCAGATTATCCTGTCAACAATTTACTGGATGTGTTACTGCTCCATGTAGACTGCCATTTCTTGCGGATATATGCATGGATGTTTATCTTGATGTCTGTGTATGAAACTTTATATTTGTTAAAACTGCTAAGATCCATCATTTTACTTGATATGCCCACCGAGACATCTGCAGAGATGAGAAGGAAATATACCGTATATATAAATATGTTACATTAAGCTTTCAAGAGTGTTCAATTTCAAGGGAAAGAACTTTGCATTACAGCTTGACATAAACTTTCATTCTTTCCATCAGAGTGCTTGTCCTTTAAGGGAGCAAATATAATTATTATTTAGTTAATATCTATATCCAACTTTGTTTTCAATTTTCTCATCTTTTTGTTTTTGCCGTGAATGGGGCATCCTACCAGATGTTAGGCATTCACCCACTATTTTAGAGACTCAAACCGAGAGATCTTTTTAGGATTCTCACTGTCCCTCTAAGCGCAATTGTTTGGGATGGTTAAAATCCTAAAAGGATCTCTCGGTTGAAGTCTCTGAAATAGTGGATGAATGTCTGGCACCCGGTAAAATTCCCCTATCCTCAGTAAAAACAAAAAGATAAGAAAAAATGAAAAAAAAAAAAAATAGTGGATATAGATATTAATTAAATAATAATTATATTTAGGCATATACAAGCTTGTTTTGTCTTTATTAAGACGCATCAGTGTGGCTATATACAGCTCACTGTACGACTCAAACCTCAAATCTATATCACCAAGTACAGTTAAGATTCAATGTCTCAGTCAATGCACTAACTGAGCCATAACATATACTACTAAAACTCTGTGGATCTTGTTTGTTTGTCCCCGTGCACACTTGATTGCATCATGAAAATGATGACATCACTAAAAGATCCTCTCATCCATTAAAACAGAGATGGGGGATAACTAAACAAAATGATGACGTCACCCATCAAATAAGAGAGAGAGAGAGAGAGAGAGAGATGGGGAGATCCTTTATCTAAATGCCCTTTGACCAGAAGAGTTATTATATGAACATCATGCCCCTAGGTCTGTGGCATGATGATGGGTAATAAAAAACAGTAATTGGATATACCCACCACCGTGCCAGAGATAGGTTTGGTTTGGTAGTTTTGTTTTACGGCATATCAACCCTTTTTGGGTTATTTAATGCCGAATCTGGTCATTATAGTAAAAGTTTTTATGCTTCAAGTTCTTTATATCTTCAAATGTTTAATCATCGTTTTTGGTTTGGTAGTTTTGTTTTACGGCATATCAACCCTTTTTGGGTTATTTAATGCCGAATCTGGTCATTATAGTAAAAGTTTTTATGCTTCAAGTTCTTTATATCTTCAAATGTTTAATCATCGTTTTTGGTTTGGTAGTTTTGTTTTACGGCATATCAACCCTTTTTGGGTTATTTAATGCCGAATCTGGTCATTATAGTAAAAGTTTTTATGCTTCAAGTTCTTTATATCTTCAAATGTTTAATCATCGTTTTTGGTTTGGTAGTTTTGTTTTACGGCATATCAACCCTTTTTGGGTTATTTAATGCCGAATCTGGTCATTATAGTAAAAGATTTATGCTTCAAGTTCTAAAAATAAAATAAAAAAGGGGAGGGAGAAAGGGAGAGGGGCTGTTGTTTTTGTTTTTGGTTTTGTAGAACATAATTAAGTTTTACAAAAAAAGAAAAAAAAAAAACGCTAATGTAGGTGAATTTCGTCTCAGGGAGCCACAGGGCAGCCGTATCTGGTATCACCAGCCAGAGATAGGAAGAAGATAGTGCCTACTACAATATAATAAACCCACCTTTGATTAAAACAAAGATATACCCAAGAGGTATAATTCGTATAACAACACGTGACAGGAAGTAGTAGTAGAGAGATGCTACCATTACAAAAACGTTGGAGAAAACGAAAATTTACAGACATATTCACTGAATTTACTGTACCTGGATACAAATTCTTAGATCCGGAAACGGACTTGAAAAGACTGAGAATAATTTGAACCAAGCGGCGAAAGTACACGATTTAGAATACGAAAACAAAGACATATCGACGCAATAGGCCAATGACAGATTCATCAACATCACTAGAGAAACAGGACTATTCGGAGCCGAGAGCCGAACGATTATCAGAGCTAAAAGGTATCTTGGACTCAATACATACTACAGACAAAGCAACGCCAATACTCACTGTCGTACTGTTACTATTTGTACTGACACACAGAATATGGCTGATAATATTCTACTAAAATTCAGTGGACCTGGGTTTGTTTGTTCCTGAGCACACTGAATGACGTCACATAGGTATAATGTCACAAAGAGATGTCATCTACTAAAAATGAGAATATGTTAAAGATACTTTATAATGTCGGTTTTTATCTACCTCCCACAAGGTAAAATGTGACACAAGGTCGGAAAGTGGGATTTGATAAGTCAGCACTCTAAAGGAAGAGAACTTATGACCGTCAAAAAATGCCTGGGCAGCCCCGTCGGCATTCCCCGGTAGGGGCGCCTCAGGCGACTAGCAATAAACTAACCCTTTCTCAAAGAATGAGAAGGCAAAGCCTGGGAGGGTGGACCTCCTAGAACTGCACAGGACAAACCCATAGACTGGCATAAATCAAGCTCCGAAGGCCAAGATAATACCGGTCTATGGGGTGCAGTATCCATCGGAACAGATACTACACTTTGATCTTGGCCAAGATCAAAGTGTAGTATCGACGGGGCTGCCCAGGCAATTTTTAAGGGTCATAGGTGCTCTTTCTCTAGAGTGCTGACTTATCAAATCCCACTTTCCGACCTTGTGTCACATTTTACTTCGTGGGAGGTAGATAAATACCCTATGTAAACAATGACAGTAGATATGTAGTGGTTGGTGAAAGTTGTTCAAGCCATGTACAGAAATAATCAAAATCGTGTTAGAATTAACAGCACATTTAGTGACAACTTTAATGGTTAAGTGGGAGTACATGAGGGTTCTGTACTGAGTGTTTTGCATTTCATTTGTCCATTAGGGAGTTTTGTATGGGTTCTCCAGATTATATTCTGTATGTTGATGATTTAGTGATTGCCTGTGAAACAATGGAAGGTCTACTTGTTAAGTTGGAGACTTGGAGGAATGCTATGGAAAGTAAAAGTCTTTATTCCCTTTTTCACTTATATTGACCCCAAACAAGGTGCATTGCCGCTGAGACATCAGGGACTACTATGAATTAGGGGACAGATTTATAAGGGCATCCTAAGTGGGAAGTTTGTTCACATTACATTTAAATTTCTGCATGTCGGTACAGTCGGGGAAACAGGGAGCAGGGATGGAATTCCAAACGTTAGAAGTTTGAGGAAAGAAGCTATTAGGGTAGAAAGCTTTTTTAGGTCTGAAAGTGAATGTTACCAAGACCAAAGTGATGATCAGTGGTTGTAGTGATAGAAAGCCCTCAGAAAGAGGAAAGTTTTCCAGTTTAATTTGTGGAAAGGGAGTTGGTAACAACTCAATTTTTTGTGATACTTGTCGGCATTTGGTACATGAGAAGTGCAGTGGAATTACTGGTAGGTTGAGAGAGGATAACCAGTTTGTGTGCAAGGAGTGTAAGACAGTGAAGATGGATGAGAACTCAGATGTGGAGAAAGTATATCTGGATGGCGAGGCTATTGAGGTTGTTCAGAAGTGTTGTTACACAGAGGTTCTCATTCATTCCCGGGCAACGCCAGGTGAGCATTTTAGTATAATCTGATGATCTTGATGGCTTGTTTTTTAGCTTGCTTGTTTGCACATTGAATGCATTAGATAGTGAGAGGAGGAAAAATCAAGCAAGTTACAGTTTACTAATGAGTCATCACTTATCAAGGCTAAGAGCCACTCAAGGATAAGACTTAATGACTTACGAAGACTGAAGTGTAATGGTAGTATTTGTGAGATATAGGTCAAATATTAAAAAAAGAATTGAATAAAACTCCTGTATCACTCAATTATTAACATTTATTCTCCATTTACAAGTGAAAAAATGAATTACTTCTTAGCTCAAAACGTCTTACTTGGAGAGAGATCTGTAATCCAAGATTGTCTTGATCTGGAATGTGCAAGGGACATGACTCTCCTCTCCAAATCTCTTTGAGGCAAGCGAGATCACCAAGGCAAAGAGTTACTTCCCTTTTAAAATCTGTTTCATCTAACAATGACGGTTTATGACAAACATTTTTTGACAGATTTAAAGAGGATCATATTGTAAGCCTCATGGAAGCATTCTTGTAGCAACGTGTTCCGCAGATGGGAGCACAGGTATAATACTAAAAGTTTGTGGTCGTGTATGTTTGTTGGCAAGCAGCAGCATAACAGAATCTTCTTCTTCTTCTTCTTCTTCCACTGTAGAAATGGACCGTTAATTGAGTTCTATTTTGACGGCTTTTGATTACAAGAAAAAATATCTTTACACAAATCAAAGAAAATTGTTCAAATTAGTTCTTCCTGATTCTGGCGACTGGCCAGAGTTACTACTCAAGACAAATTGCTTTCTCAAAATCATAAACAGAATAAATTCTTCATAAAGATTTATTAATCCCACAAATAATACAGCAACAGACAGCACAGACTCATCATTTGTCAATAAAATTCTTTTATAAATAAATACTTTTTTTTACTCTTAAAGAAACTAATGTCATATTATTTCGTTTCGGATTTGATCACCAGTCTGAATAATCAAAGAATTCAATTCAATATATTGGCAAAAGATAAACACAGGACTGCCTTGAAATGTTTGGACGTCTGCGGACTGACCACGGCTTCAGGCAGCTTGTTTCATGGCCATTGTTCATATCAGTTCCACTACAATCTGTCTACTCATAGGTCTTGCTAATAGGCCTGTATACTAGAAGTCTTCAATGAACACCGGTTATCATAATGTGGAGCGAATTTACAATGGAGACCGAGTAGCACTGAGTCGCTGAACAAACTGCTTGAAGAGGTGAAATACACCAGTTTATACTGTTAGAGTATGTTGTCACGGCCTCTGCTCCTTATTTAATACATGATATCAGCATCTAGAGAGAGTTCAAAGACTGGCTACTCAAATATTACAGGGTCAATGAGATCTGGCACACGAGAGCCGATACGTGGTGATCTCATTTTGGCCTACAATCTCTTCAATAGCTATTACGATCTCCCTCAGAACCTATTATTCACTCCTGCACCAGAAAGAAATCTACAGAAACTGTTTCACCGCCAGTTTCCATTGAACCGGGGGAGGGACACTTTCTCAATCAGGATCTCTGGACCTTGAAATGGACTTCCAAACGATACAGCAATTTAAGACAAATTTGGACAGATGCTGGACTATTGTATCCTCTTCTGTGTAAGTTTCTACCACCTTTTCCCTACATACCAACTGAAGCATGCTTGCTTTAATTTTTGACAAATTTCTTGAATTGAATTGAATATCGATCCCGAAATATCATTGATTGGTTAGCAAAACTAATCATCATTTGCATAACCAGACACAGCTTATTTTGTTGTCCTGAATGTTTGTCTACAACCCTTTTGTGCAACACGAATCATTTGCATAATCATTTGCATAAGTGGACGTGGTTCACTTGATTGTCCCGGATGTCTATCTACACAAGAGTCTCACAATCTGAAAGCTGTGAGTTCAATCCCTGTACAGGCAATGCATTTTTATTTTTTCGTATCAGCTCTACTACAGTACTGATTAAATACCAGCTTGTAACCCAGGAGCTAGCTACAAAAACACACAACATTGCAACAGATACAGCACACAAGTCGCAGCACTTCAATTAGCATAGGCACCCGTTATTAGCAGGAGCCGTGAGCAATTCATTGTTCGTATCAGTTCTACTACAATACTGATCAAATACCAGCTCGTAACCCAGGAGCTAGCTACAAAAACACACATGGCTACTCATAGGTTTGGCTTATATGTCTGTATACTATCAAATATTATTTGCTGAATTCCCCTTTCATGCAAAGTAGCAAATTTAAATAACAATGAGTTTAGTCCCGGTTGGCCAACCAGTGATCACTTTGTCTACCATTTCAATCAATTGCTTGTATTCATGAACTCCGAGCAGACTTTTAGCAAGAAATACAACTAATGCTAAACGTTCTCAGACAAATACCAATATATATTAATAATGGCTGTTTTTTTTGTTGTTGTTTTTGTTTTTTTTTCGATATGTACTTGTATGGGTTATGAGATGCTTTGTTCGTTTGTCAGTCAAGCTTAAGTTTTAAATAGTATTTTCAATATTTTGTCATGTTTACGTTTGAAGTAGCATTTTTATTGGTCTGTCATGCTTAAGTTTAAAATAGTATTTTTTCTTGTCGATCACACTTAAGTTCGAAATAACAACTTCAATATTTTGTCATGCTTAATTTTTAATAGCATTTTCAATGGTCTGTCAGGCTTAAGTTTAAAATAGCATTTTCAGCAGTCTGTCATTCTTAAGTTTAAAATAGAATTTTTAATGGTCTGTCATTAAGTTTAAAAGAGCATTTTTAACGGTCTGTCATTAAGTTTAAAAGAGCATTTTAATTGTCAATCAAGCTTAAGTTTAAAATAGCATTTTCAGCAGTCTGTCATTCTTAAGTTCAAAATAGAATTTTTAATGGTCTGTCATTAAGTTTAAAAGAGCATTTTTAACGGTCTGTCATTTAGTTTAAAAGAGCATTTTAATTGTCAATCAAGCTTAAGTTTAAAATAGCATTTTCAACAGTCTGTCATTCTTAAGTTTCAAATAGAATTTTTAATGGTCTGTCATTAAGTTTCAAATAGAATTTTTAATGGTCTGTCATTAAGTTTAAAAGAGCATTTTTAACGGTCTGTCATGCGCAATTTTAAATATCATTTTTGGTTGTCTGTCATGCTCAAGTTTGAAATAGCATTTTCAATGACATGTCATGCTTAAGTTTAAAATAGCATTTTCAACGGTCTGTCATGCTCAAGTTTTAAAAACCATTATCGTTGGTCTGTCACATTTAATGTTAAAATATCATTTTTATCTCCAACCGAGCTGATTGACTTAACACATCTTACGAATGACCGTTCTTGTTTAATTAACATGAAAGAAAAGTATTAACAAAAATCGAATTAATACAATCAAATAATTAAATTGGTTCTTCCTGATTCTGGCGATTGGCCAGAGTTCCTACTTAAGACAAATTGATTTCTCAAAATTACATCACAAGAAAGGAAGGAATTCTCCATAAAGCTTTATTAATCATGCAAATAATATAACAGACGGCACAAATTTGGAATTTGTCAAAACTTATTTTTTAATACACAATTATTTTTGGTGTTTGTAGAAATGAGAATGACACGGTTGAGAAACGAAAGCTCTTTAGATGCGGAGTCACACCTTCATAACTGACTTTTGTGTCGGTATCACTTAACCGTGACCTGAAACCGTGTCTCATAATTCGTTCTTTTAGTTTTTTAAAAAGTGTTTTTATGGAAATCGCTCCAGACAAGGCATGCAGCACTTGATGTAAGGAGCTCAAAATCCATAAGTGTTGGATTTATTCCGACCCAGAAAACAGCAATTCTTCCCCCTTTTGTTAGAAACATCACTCATGGAATGTGAGGACTAAAGGACAAAATAAGAGAAGCGAGAGTTACGAGGCTGACGAAAGTAAACTCAAGGTCCACTTTCTACTCTCCTATGATGGTAACACACTAGTGTAGTATAGTATCTGTTTTGATACAATACTTCATCTTTCTGTCCTCGGCCAGTGAAGGAGAAATCCTTCTCAACTGAGGCAATTTAAATTTTTGTTCCAATCCAGAGTGCCTCTTTTTGGGGAGCTGGATTTTTTCCGAATTAAAAACTGACCTTGTGGGGAGACAAGTAAATAGGAACGCAGGAACTTTAAGTTGTAGTAAGGTTAGATATTGGGTGTGCGAAAACAAGGTTAGAAAGGTAAAATTAGACATTTTTTATAAATATGAGTCTCCACCTATAAAGGCCTAAAAGCCACTCGAGAATAAGGGTTAATGAGGTTGTCAATTGGATGTAGGACGATACCATGAGAGGATTGGAAATGATGGGTGAAAAGGGCAGAATTTGATTACTCGACATGTCTTCTTGGTACAGTGAAATTGAAGATGACTATATTGTAGTCAGCAGGAAAGCCCTCCTGTGGTCTTGTGTTCTACAGAGTGGAAGTTCTTGGAAAGAAACTGTTCACGGAAGTTCCATTTCGTTCTAGATACACATAGGAAGAAAGGTTTTCTTGTTTTATTTTATTGCATATCAACCCTTTTCGAGTTATTAATGTCGAATCCGGTCATTTTGGTAAAAGTTTTTAGGCTTCAAGTTCTTTATACGTTTAAGTATTTATTCATGGTGTTTGGTTGAGTGAATGGGAGGAAGGGGGAGGGAGAGGAGGAAGGGGGAAAGGAAGTGGGGAGGGAGGGAAATTGTTTTTCGTTTTGGATTTTGCAGAACATGATCGAGTTTTGCAAAAAGAAAAAAAAGCAATAAAACATCAATGTTTGGTGCATTCTGGGTCAGGAAGCTGATATCTTCATAACCTGATCTGGTAGCACCAGTAGGAAGAAAGGAAAGTTCTTTGCAGTGGTGGTAGCTATACAGGTATTTGCTGTGAAGGTTTTACAGGTGGGGGAGATATAAGGTTAGATTAAAAAAATGGAATTTTTCATTAGAAGGGAAGTTAGAGGTTAGGATAACGTATACCGGAAGTTGCGTCACAGGAGAAAATACAGGGCTGAGAAGGAGGATTGGTTTTGTATCTTAAGAGTTCAACATCAGAGTGATTGAACACCTGTTTTTGAGGGTTTCACAACGCAATGGGGATTAATAGGGGAAGATACAGTTCATCTAGATCTGCTTGCTGTAAAAAGTAAATGAAATCCCAGAGTAAATAATGGAGCTATTTTTTACTTTTATTTAATTGCTTCCAGTATTTCAACACCTGTCAACTAACCCTGCTACTTCAACTGTTCTACATCTACGAACCCAAGAACTCTAATCCATTCTTTCAACCTGACCATACCAACGAAATCTCCTGTTCTGCAGACATCTCCTTATACTACCAATATTAAATCTTTCTTTGAAAGTATCAGACCTCAGTCTGTCCTTTAAACTAACGTTGCACCCTCAAACTTATCATTTCTCCCCATGCAATGCATGTCCTGAACTCTAACTGGCCAGGTTTCACTTCCATACATCACACTTCATACACATACCTGATAGACTCTTGATTGACAGCAGTACGGCTCTACTGATGATTAATGGTACAAGTTCCCTGAACTTACTCCACCCACTCCTAATTCTTGCAATCACACTAGCACCAGCTCCTCTCTGTGCTCCAATGGTATCACCAAGGTACCAAAACTTCTGAACAACCTCAATAGTATACTTTCTCCACATCTGAGTTCTCATCCAGCTCCATCGTCTTACACTTCTTGTGCACAAACTGGTTATCATCTCTCAAACTACCTGTAATTTCACTGCAATTTTTGTGTAGTCACTGCTTACCACAAAAAATTGAGTTGAATCCAACTGCCTTTTCAGAAACTGAGCAGGGAACTAATATATATATATATATATATATATATATATATATATATATCAGCAAGCACTCTCAAAAGACTGCAGCAGAATGGAAGAGCCATGATTAGATTAATCTGCCTTCTCAAGCCAGAAGACATCATTCTCCTCGAGATTCTTCTCTCTAAACTTGATATAAAGGAAATATTTGATGTCCTTAAGCTGTGCAGGATGAGATGGCTCGGCCATGTTGAGCGAAGCTCTAGCTGGATCTCCCAGGTCAGAGACATTTCAATTGCATCAAGTCGGTAGGCTGAAAGACCAAAGCTCTCTTGGAATGAGCTGTGACCCTAAGGATGACGAACTTTGATCCTCACGACCGCCGAGCCTGGAGAGGAAGATTTAGATGAAGATAGGCCCCACCCTCTTATAGAGAAATAATCAAAGATAATGAGAGACGTGTTAAAAAAATAAATCGGGTGATGATATATATATATATATATATATATATATATATATATATATATAAATAAATATTATGTAAAACTTAGTTAATGAAGAGAGTAAATAATAAGTAGAGCAAATTAATGCAAGTTAATAGGAACAGGGGAAGACAGAGCAAGTTTAGTTCGTCTAGGATATATATATATATATATATATATATATATATATATATATATATATATATATATAAGATCTGTGGGAAGAAACCCAGCAGTGCTTGATTATCAAAAAATATGGTACTATCGTTTTCGAATCAACAAGTAGTTAACACATGATTGCATCTCGCTGACATTCATCAACCATAGTTGTGAGTTCTGGCTATTGAGGACAACAATGGGCTGATGAATGTCAACGAGACACAATCATATGTTGATCAGTTGTTGATTCGAAACCGACGGTACCATGTTGTTCTATATACATATATATGCACTAGATGAACCGTCTAGATTCAGATGGTCTAGTGTTAATTTAGAATTAAGCAAGACAGATAAAAATGGTATCTCAAAAATAGTTATAGACATGCTTGGATGAATTTAAAATAAGCGGTGTCCATTCAATATGCGACTTTATCAATGAAAATTCAATTTCAAACTGAAGACTGACCGACCGACCAACTGACTAACGGACAAAGCAACCACTCATAGAGATGTAGACTTGCATCTGAAAATAAATCCATTCCAATATTTGCAATATTGGGGGGAAAAAAATTACCATTTACAATAAAAAAAAATCTTTGTCTTTTCATTTTTGCAATATTTTGGCCATATTTCACGGACCATTTATTTTCTGAACCTTTAAATTACCTGCAGACATTTTGAGTTCTAAATACTTGCAATTTAGATTTGAAACTCGAAAGAATGTGTGCACAGAAAAAGTTCTGAAATGAACAAACAAAAAATGGAAAAAAATGGAAAAAAGAAATGATTTCATAAAATTGTGGCAAGAATTTAAATTAGGTTTTATATTGATTTTTCTTTGAGCAAGTTTAGTATCGAATGAAACTTGGTGGAATTGAGCAGATGAATGCAAGTTGGTGGGAACAGGGTAGACAGTTAAGCTTAATATCGAATAGAAACCTGGTGGGATTGAGCAGATGATTTAAAGTCGGTGGGAACAGGGTAGACAATTAAGTTTAGTATCGAATAGAAACCTGGTGGGATTGAGCAGATGATTTAAAGTCGGTGGGAACAGGGTAGACAATTAAGTTTAGTATCGAATGGAAACCTGGTGGGATTGAGCAGATGATTTAAAGTCGGTGGGAACAGGGTAGACAATTAAGTTTAGTATCGAATAGAAACCTGGTGGAATTGAGCAGATGATTTAAAGTCGGTGGGAACAGGGTAGACAATTAAGTTTAGTATCGAATAGAAACCTGGTGGGATTGAGCAGATGATTTAAAGTCGGTGGGAACAGGGTAGACAATTAAGTTTAGTATCGAATAGAAACCTGGTGGGATTGAGCAGATGATTTAAAGTCGGTGGGAACAGGGTAGACAATTAAGTTTAGTATCGAATAGAAACCTGGTGGGATTGAGCAGATGATTTAAAGTCGGTGGGAACAGGGTAGACAATTAAGTTTAGTATCGAATAGAAACCTGGTGGGATTGAGCAGATGATTTAAAGTCGGTGGGAACAGGGTAGACAATTAAGTTTAGTATCGAATAGAAACCTGGTGGAATTGAGCAGATGATTTAAAGTCGGTGGGAACAGGGTAGACAATTAAGTTTAGTATCGAATAGAAACCTGGTGGGATTGAGCAGATGATTTAAAGTCGGTGGGAACAGGGTAGACAATTAAGTTTAGTATCGAATAGAAACCTGGTGGAATTGAGCAGATGATTTAAAGTCGGTGGGAACAGGGTAGACAATTAAGTTTAGTATCGAATAGAAACCTGGTGGGATTGAGCAGATGATTTAAAGTCGGTGGGAACAGGGTAGACAATTAAGTTTAGTATCGAATAGAAACCTGGTGGAATTGAGCAGATGATTTAAAGTCGGTGGGAACAGGGTAGACAATTAAGTTTAGTATCGAATGGAAACCTGGTGGAATTGAGCAGATGATTTAAAGTCGGTGGGAACAGGGTAGACAATTAAGTTTAGTATCGAATGGAAACCTGGTGGAATTGAGCAGATGATTTAAAGTCGGTGGGAACAGGGTAGACAATTAAGTTTAGTATCGAATAGAAACCTGGTGGAATTGAGCAGATGATTTAAAGTCGGTGGGAACAGGGTAGACAATTAAGTTTAGTATCGAATAGAAACCTGGTGGGATTGAGCAGATGATTTAAAGTCGGTTGGAACAGGGTAGACAATTAAGTTTAGTATCGAATAGAAACCTGGTGGGATTGAGCAGATGAATACAAATCCACTAATGTAACATAAAAACAGTTATCCGTTACACTTTACCGCTATTAAATACCAGGGTTGTGGATTTTAAGGTTTTGGAAGGAGTCGGACTCATGAGAATTCAAGGAGTCCAAGTAAAATTTTTAAAAAAATTATTTTAATTTTTAATATTTTAATTTTGTTTGTTTTATTGTTGACTGACTTAACTTAATTCATGAGACAACATCAGGTAGATAGTTTTAATATAAAGACAGCAAAAGATTGTTCCTGGTATTTAGATTATTTTATGGCTGTAATTCTGTTGCAAACAATCCTGGAAATTCTAAGAGAAAAGAATATAAAGCTGCCGGAAAGACAAAGAAAATTTGATAAACAGACATTAAAACGATTATAACAAATCGTCAGAAATTGTCTATAGAATAACAAGTCTTAATAACACAGCATTAGAATCATATCTACTGTAGTAATCGAATTAATGTTATCTCAAGAATCACCGACTGATCAGAGAGATGAGCACTAACTATTTAATTCAATAGTCACCCATCTAGTACAGACCAGGTTCAATATCGCTTAACTTTGGTGATCAAACAAGAACCGTAATGTTAACGTAATTATATCTGAATTTAACATATATTAATCTTTGATATTCATCGATCAAAAATACAGTACTTTACATTGAGTGATCTGCCCTTGTTCTTAAAGATGGCTGTTCGATTTATTTAATTCTAAAGCTAAGAAAATTTGGAAATCTTCAATACCGAAAACAAACTACTTGCTTGTTTTAACTGAATCTTGAAATATTACTTTTCTACACAAGAAAAAGTCTGCACAGCACCACATTAGAATCATACCTATTCTAGTAATCGAATAAATGATCTCAAGAAGCACTAGAAGTTTGGGTGCAAATCGATTGTGACTCACCAACCGGTCAAATAATGACAAAATCATTGAAAAGCAATGAAATTGCAGCCAATCTGACAGAGTTGCCCAAGGGATCTCCCAAATAATATTTTCTTTTGGTCAACGGGAAATTACATCCATAATTACTTTTTTCATTTTGTTCTATCTAGACACTAACTAACACTTGTCCCAACAAACACCATCTACGATAATTCTCATCAGAAACCTGGCGCACCCATTTTCTGTTTTACAAACTACTTTATCACCTGGAAAGCCATTCAACTTTTATACTTTGCTTGCTATCGCTTCGCAAAGTTTGCGACTTGAAGAAATAATTTAAAATAATAAACATTTCATTGATAACTTTGTTGTAAACATGAAACAAAATATTTCTCATTTGTTCATATAGATAAACATTAACATTTTGGTAATTTCTATTCAAATTTATTTAGCTTTTAAATGTGACCGTAAAGAAAGAAAAGGAAAGAAATTTGCCTCTTCACTTGCAATTTAGAAATAGATTGCAGCTTCTTGAAAATCAAGTCGATCCCTCTAAAAACAGGAACATTTAAAAAAAATGATAAACGTTTGTCCAGAGAATAAAACAATATAGCGAAACAGAACTATCATATCTGCATTGTTTAGCCTTCTAAAACTTACAAATTCAAATAATAGTTAATTAATAAAATGTCTATCCTCAAAATCAATATACAAATTAATTAATCTTGTGACTAATATTGCATATGCATAAGCAGTATATAAAAAAGATGCTGCATCTATTGTGTATTGTTCCTCTTTACTTGACTCCCCACGAGGGCAGAGTTTGACACAAAGCCGTTTTTTTAATTTAAATAGGGAAAAATACAGCTCCCCATGAAAGGGACACTCTGGATTAAAACAAAAATTTAAATTGCCTCAGTCTAGACGTGATATTCACTCAACATTGCCTGTGTGAAGATACAGGGTGTTTCAAAAGTTTTGGGAACATAACGATTTTTAATAACTCAAAAACTATTAGGAGTTGAAAAATGAAATTGGTACCGTTGGAACGGTTAAAGTTTCAAGTTTTGTGGGGAATCTTCAAAGTTGCTCAATATGAGCACCATTCGTCACACGGCAGACATCTAGTCGATAGTCCATTTCCTGCCAAACGCGTTCCAGCATCTTGACGTCAATGGTTCCCACAACTGCCGTTACTCGAGCCTTTAGTTCGTCAATATCTCTTGGAAGGGGCGGCACATAGACTTGTTGCTTGACAAAGCCCCAAACGAAAAAGTCACACGGGGTAAGATCTGGAGACCTAGGAGGCCAGGGCATGAGAACGTCATCACCTCGCCCAGATCTCCCAATCCATCTACCAGGCAGCCTTGTGTTAAGAAACTGCCTTACTCTAAGACTCCAGTGTGGTGGTGCACCATCTTGTTGAAAAATGAAGTCATCAGATTCTGCTTGTTCCAACTGAGCCATTAACCAGTCTTCCAACATGTTGAGATAGGATTCACCAGTGATAGTTGCCTCTTCAAAGAAGAATGGTCCATAGACACCTTTCTTGGAAATTGCACAAAACACGTTCACTTTTGGTGAATCTCGCTCGTGCTCAAGAAGTTCATGAGGATTCTCAGTACCCCATATGCGAGTGTTATGCTTGTTAACTTTGCCATTCAGATGGAAGGTCGCCTCATCGCTAAAAACAAGCAGGTCATCAAAACCGTTATCTTCCAACTTCTCTTGCATTGCAATGCAAAAGTCACGGCGAAGTGGCTTATCAGTGTCCTTCAACTTTTGGACCAACTTGAGCTTGTAAGGTACCATTTGCAGTCGTTTCCTTAAGACACGCCAGACAGTTGCTGGAGCAAGCTGAAGTTCCCTGCTGGCTCTTCTCACTGATTTACGGGGGCTCCGCTGAAAGACTGTCCGAACTTGCTCAACTGCATCTTCTGAAGTTGAAGGGCGACCTGTTCGCTTACTTGGGCACAAACACCCATCTTTCACAAATTTAGCATGCCATCTGACAATGGATTTCCTTTCAGGGGCTTCTTTTTTAAATTTCCTGCGAAATGCACGCTGAACACATGTCCACGATTCAGTCTTTGCAAATTGGAGGACGCAAAATGCCTTGTCTTGTTTAGAGAACGCCATTACTGCACCTGGAAAGATAACACGAAAATCATTAGTATGACCAAAAACTTGATTAAGCAAGCTTTAAAATGGCACCAGTTTCATTTTTCTACCTGGAATAGTTCATGAGATATACGCATTTGTAATGTTCCCAAGACTTTTGAAACACTCTGTATATTGATGGTTGGTCATGTTTACGATTTTTGCCTTGAAAGAAAGATTAAAAATAACATTTGCAATATGAGGTCAAGTAATAAAAAAACTGTTAAAGAAACTGTAAATGGCAAATAGCTTTAACGAATCTACACAAATGTTATTATTTTAAATCTTAAAGAACACCGATAAAATAATTATTTAAATGCTTAAATATTTTTTTAAATACATTCTTCATTCAGTCTATCAGGCATGTGTACGTAGTGTGATGATGTATGGAAGTGAAACCTGGCCAATGAGGACTGAGAACATGCACTGAATGGAGATAAATGATATGAGAATAATACGATAGATGTGTAATGTGAATCTTAAAGACAGGCTTAGATCTGATGACCTCAGAGGAAGATTAAATCTAGACAGTATAGGGAGATGGGTGCAAAACAGGACTATTTAGTAGTATGGCTACATTGAAAGAATGGATGAGAGTTTTTGGGATAGTAGATGTAGAACAGTTGAAATAGCAGGTTTAGTTCACAGGGGAAGGCCAAGGAAACATGGGAGGAAATGATAAAAATGGACTTGAGAGAAATAGGGATAAATAAAGACTTGGCCAGAGATAGGTTGGTTTTGAAATCAATTCATTAAAGCTGTCTAACACATGTCAGTATGTAAAACAGTCGAACGAATATAATGATGATGATGACGACTGAGATATTCTTTGTTTAATTTAAGAAAAAATAATTTCCTTTCTTTACATTCTAATATATTTCAGTTATTTTATGGACCTAACCGATAATTTTCCCTAGTGACCCCTGGTGGAATAGAAGGTAAATTTCAATTATGTGTTTAGATTCCTTAAAAATTTAATCTTTATTGAAACTTATTTGAATGTTATAGCTGTTTCCATATCAATTTCTGTAACAAACAAACAAACAAACATTGATTTATATATAGAAGACGACAAACTAGTATCTGTGTATAGTTAATAATTTAATTATTTACTAACTAAACCTACCCAACGTTGCCCGGGAGCCTTTTTACTTTCATTTTTGTTTTGCATTTGTTTTATAACTATACAGTTTTTTTAAACCAAATTATTGTTTTTATATTTAAATTTATTTAATTATTACAGAATCATTTGGTTATTAAATTATTAATAAAACATTTTTTTTTTTATAAAACTATAATTAATTTTGTTCCGGTAATGTGATTTTAATCTTTATTTATAAAATTATTGGATGTAAAAACTTTAAAGTCAGAAATGACTTTCTATTCGACAGTTTAAATACTTCCAAATTTCTTCCAAATTTTGAAGGATCACAAAGTAATGTTTCGGAAATTTTGAGATAAGGATTGATAATTTGTATTAAATAGATTATGCTATACTGTTCTCATCTTGGATGTTTATGCTCACGTTTCGGCCGATGTAACCTCCAACCTTCATGTATGTCTTGTTCTACTCGAGAATTTTTAAATGGAACCCGTCATTTAATCCGTCAGCCATGACTGGGTAGAAGTCTTGAACAATTCCTTATCATATTCTTAGTATCGCCTGTACTGAGGATTGAACCTTCAAGCTCCAGAAGACTGTCACTTAGAACTGATTATTACTTAGCACTTTTATCCGTTGTGCAATGGGATTGACAAGACTCACCTAAAGATGGTCGAAGGTTACATTAGTGAGAATAACATCCAAATGAGGATAGTAGTCTGAATAATACAAATTATCAATCCTCAAAGTTTTGCCCTTTCAAGAAAAACGTCTTTTTAAAAAGAATATACATCATTCACCCGCTCGAGAAAGTATTTGACTCCTGATGCAATCCTCTACCTATATATGAGGGAAAGGAGGAGGAGGGTAGCATTATATAAATCTGACTGAATTAAAGTTTTGACTTGCCGAGTCCATCAGTTGTATAAGTCCTCAATGGAGGTCTATGATCTTTGGTCACTATCTCAACTCTCTCATTGCCTGTCGAAGATGATACTTTCTTGGCCAGTAGTAGAAGAAACAAAGCTCAGTGGAAGAAATGCAGATGACAATTTAACATAACTATATATTTTACTAGCTGACCCTACTCAGCGTTGCCCGGGATTAAACAATGTATCAATATTCATCATCATCATCATCATCATTAGGGTTTTTGATCACTCCTAGAGAAGGAACCACTCCCTGGTTTATTTCTTACCTTGTTTTATCTCTGGCTAGGTGTGGCCAAGTAGGACCCAGTGGGCTGTCGAGGTCGTCTCTCCACCAGGTTTTTTCCATTGCCTCTATATGTCCACCTATCGTCTGTATATCTCGAAAGGTGACCTGCCCATCTATGTTTAGTCGTTCATAATTCGTTTTTTTGTTTTTGCAAAACAGAATTGAAACTTTACTTACGTATTCGTCTATCTAATAAAGTCTTCAAATCTAGCGGGAGAGAGTCGCCTCTGCATTCGATTGCGTCTTACGACAGGTGGGTTATGTTTCGGAGTTGTCAGTGTTTCGGCTGGTTTCTCCGGTAAAATAGATTTTTATTATTGTCAACAACATGGGCCATGTTTCCACAAAGGAAACTAAAGAAATAAAATACAATATTAAGCTTGTAAGCGGGAGGTTATCTATGACAATATATGCAAAATAGATAGGCTCTTCTATATCAAACCATTTTGTCTGCTTGGTGCAGGCTCCAAAACTTCTCAACATAATTGCACCAAACTTTGAGATGCTAAGTGTGTGAGAAGGGTAACAATGTTAATACAACTACTATTACTATGAAAAAATAAACACTTATAGGCTCCAAAAATATTGGTTATAGTTGCATCAAATTTGGTATGAAACCTTGTTGGGTGTGTCATGTCATACTCTTCTATATTATAGAGATGTACTTAATATGCATCCACTTCCTTAACTTGAGTTGCTTCTGCCTAGATCGTCAGAGATGTCTAAATGCTACACTCTTCACTCTACATAAGGATCTGTTCCCACTAATTTCCAGGCTACAACAGATATCTTAAAATGTAACCTCACATCGTTTAAACTATCAGCCAATCAACTGTCTACTTTACGGGTTCAATTGAACCCCAAGTTAAATGGCTGCCACTCAAACTCGATAACATCATTACTCAAGTTGAAAATCATACTTCGAGTAATCTAATATGTTACACATTGTCTCTATCAGTATTGATTAAACCGCTTGCACCAGAGTAACGACTATAGACATGCATTAACCTGCAAACAACGTACAAGAAAACATTGTTGTGGTTAGGGTTAAACATTAGCAAAGTCACAAAATGAATTATTCATAAGTTTTACGAAATTAATGGCACGGGGTTGTCAATCTCCAAGTCATATTTAATAAAAATCCTATAAACTGCAGCAGAAATTCTATCTTCACATTTTCTTATAAAGAAATCACCGTACAGGCTGCGTTGAGTTATTTCTCACAAAAATAGAACTGCAAATGAATGCAGACACACACACACACACACACACATATCAAGAGAGAATGATAATGGCTGCCAAAGATAAAGGCTTGATGATCAATGCTTGCTGTTTTTATATATATACATATATATATATATATAGGATTCATGTGTATTCCTTGTGATATGTATAAAAATTAATGTGCAAAATATATAAATATTCATATATTTTTTTATTTATTGATGTATAGGAATACAAAATGTTTTGGAAAACAACCTTTCCTGAAAAAACTCCATTTTTTTAATTCCGTTCTTATTAAAAATAGATTTTGTATTCCTATATGTCAACAAATAAAAAAAAATATATAAACATTTATAAATTTTTCATATCAATTATCTCTCTCTCTCTCTCTATATATATATATATATATATATATATATATATATATATATATATATATATATATATATATATATATATATATATATATACACACACACATACACAGGGTAACTTTTATCAACATATATCAGACGGTAATTATTTTGAGCTGAAACGGCCTCTTCAAAGTCTGGAGAAGATTTTTTTGAATTCTTCTGTGTCATTTTACATATCGCAGAACTTGGGAATGTCACTGACCACAGAAGGAAGAGGATAAGAAATAGTTTGAGATGTAAATAAATATTGTCTGATAAATGTTAGTAAAAAGTTAGCCTATATACCTAAATACTTGCTCTGCAAACTAAATACATTAAGCCTTCTAATGGAATATATGATGTCTCATATATATTTATTCATCTATATAATTTTATATTAAATTGAACCTTTCGATTTAGATTGAACTTGAAACTACAAAATTTCAACTCAATAACTATATATATATATGTATGTATACATATATATTATTTTAATTTTTTAAGAACACACTGAAAGTGGACCGAAAGCTCAATAGTAATTAAAATAATAGAGTTCAAAATATAATAAGGGTCCGAGTTTTTAGTTTTAAATATTTTTATTTACTCCAAAACAATTGTTTTGACAAAATTAAATCATTCATTTTCTTGTTTACCATAAAAAAAAAAAATATATATTCAATCAGTTTCATCAGTGGAGTTGATACATTCGAAAACCGCCATTTTAATTAAAAAAATATTGAATATTTAAAATTAAAAAAAACGGTTAATTTCCAGATGAACGGATTCAGTCTCCAAAAAAAACTGTTATTAAAACATCGGATTCCATCAAAATAATCCAAACAAAGAAACAGTTTTTTAATTAGCAAGAAGAAGAAAACACCTATATCATCATATTTATTATCCATTTGTTTTTTTTTCGCTTTCATACAGTAGCATCTTGCATCCATGATGCCATCTTGCTGAAAACAGGAAACAAAGTTTATATTTCTGGTTTTTACCTTACAAATTAAAACTCGGACCTTTATGAGAGCACTAAGCTTGAAACGCTAGCGTCTGAAGGTATGAATAATTTAATATTTATTTATAAATATTATACTAAGCCCCTTTAAGAAATTAAAGTTGAGCACTCTCGGGGATGTTAAAAATAGACTGCCAAAAAGTTCTAATACAAAGTTCCGAATAAGTTCGTAGAACACTCTCGACTAGTCTTCTATCTGTGCCTGCTTCTAGGTACATATAGATCTTAATTTCTCTTAATTACATGACAGTTTCCGTTGGACAAGTAGATATGGCGATTGCTTGCAGATTCTAGGCAGTCTCTGTGAACCGAGTTCGCGCCTCCCGACCGTCTGAAATTGTTACTTTCCTGCACTGATGAGAGCAATAAGCTTGAAACGCTAGCGTCTGTAGGTATTAATAATTTAATATTTATTAATAAATAATTTTTATATATATATATATATATATATATATATATATATATATATAGGTATGATGAGACCTTTTTTTGATTTTTATCAATTTGTCGAATAGTCTATTTTTAATTTTGGTCAAATTGGTGTATGTAAGTTCCATGGGTTTCATGTTCCATTTTTCTTTCTTTTTTCATGGGTATTTTCGATTTGATTCATCATGAGTAGATGGGGCTACAAAACTAACCCAACCATCTGTGAATGTGGAGAGGAGGACCATACGATGCAACACTGCCTTGTCTGCCCTCTACTGCCCAATCGGTGCAGCGTGAAAGATCTTGCAGAGTACAACAATAATGCAAAGGACTACATAAAAATTAAGAAACTGTCGTACGACCACATGCTTCAAAGACACGCAAAGAAGAAGTTTCGTATAACTAGGCAGAAAGTGGAAACGGAAATCTCTGAGGTGAAATGTAAACGATGCACACATGTAATAAAAGTGCTCTGTAAGTTCACTTAGTCAAAATCTGTTTACAGTTATTTAAAGCTTAACCGTGTTTTACTTATCATTATCTACAATTTTCAGACTGTCTTCCTTATCTTGATTGTTGGAGGCTATGTCTTCGCTCAAGTTTGTTTGCTACTATGTTTGTTTTTTGTGTACATCCTAACGTTAACGTCGTTTAACCAATCATCACCAAACTATGTCAAAATATCGTTGAACTGATTTAATTTAGGGATATCTTTCCAGCCTTCTTCATGTTGTAATGCTATGCTTGACTAATTTTTTTCCACTATTGTAAACAGTTGGTCAGCATTGTCTTGTTGACAGTAACAGCTGTAGTCTTGTTAATACATTGTAGATAGTCGGCTCAATGAGTCGTGAGATCTCTCTTCGACAGTGGCAGTAGTAGTCATCATAAAAGTCGATCTATTTCATTTTTCTTTTTGCCACTCTAATAATGAAAAAAAACAGCTCCATTATTTGCTCTGGACTGCACATTTATTTTTGTTGATTTATTTAGTTTTTTACAGTAAACTCATCTAGATGATTGCATCTCCAAGCCAGTCTCCATAGAGGCAATGGAAGAGTTCCAAAAAAGAGTGTCCGTTTGCTTTAACGTCGAACACATAAAAGACAATATCTTTCTTGCTTCTTTGCCATAGCAATTTTCTGTACATGTCAGCTTAATGTCTAACAAAATTTATTTTTTCTTTCATAATCTAACCGTACCTGGAAAATTTCGTTTTTAATGCACCAATGGCCAAATAATGCTACTAGATATGCTGTGCCAAACTTGGGAACGATTATGGAATTTTGAACCTAACTCTTTACTGGAGTCTTTCTTTACTTGCCTCCCCACAAGGGCAGAGTTAGACACAAGGTAGGTTTTTAATGTGGGAAAATTCCACTTCCCTAAAAGGGGCACTCTGAATCGGGACAAAAATTTGAATTGTCTCAGTCGAAAAGGATTTCTTGTTCACTGACCAAGGACAAAAAAGATGAAGTGTAGTATCAGAACAGGTACTACACTTTGTTCCTAGCAAAAAATCCTAACTGGAGTCATGGGATGACACTGTTCAAATCTCATTTTCATGCGGTTGAGACATTCTTTTAGTTGACTTGTTAAATTGCCTTACTGCCATTGTTCAAGATTGAAGCCAGAATCCCACATTAAAACCAATGTCCTAACAAAAGTCTCGACGCTGTGTCTCTGGTGATATGAATCTTTGACACTTATAATCCTATTAAAATAGTTTTTGATTAGAAGCTTCCATATTGTGTGCCTCTTTTAAATTGATATGCAAACAGTCGAAATACACAAACTAACATATCATGGTTGATAGTTTCTAAATTAAAAATAGAAAGAAAAAATTGAGTCTCACTACCAATCCCATTTGTGTGGCAACTGATGAGGCTGAACTACTTGCCCAACGTTTTGCCTTAAACTCCACTTTGGACTCTGCAAACCACTCTCTCGCAAATTTCCCATTGCGGACTGAAGTCACACTTGATGACCTGACCATCACCCCATCTCATATCAGGGACATCATAAAAAACCTTGACACCTCCAAAGCAGTAATAGTAACAAATAAATGCTCTGCTGAACTGACTCCTGTCCTCTCCAAACTCTACAACAAATGCCCTACCGAATCTTGCTTCCCTGATAGCTGGAAAATTGCCTCTGTGATACCAGTCTTCTAAGAATTCTGAAGATAGAACTGACCCTCAGAATTATTGCCTCATCAGTCTACTCCTAATCTTTGCACAAATCTTTGAATCCTTAATCAATCTAGCGATAGTCCATCACGTCGTTAATGCTAAACTTCTTTCTGACCATCAGTATGGATTTAAGCAAGCACGGTCTACTGCAGATATCCAAACGGTCATCTCTGAACGCATATACCATACACTAGGGAAAGCTAGGGTAGTAGCGCTTGATATATCCAAAGCCTTTGACAAGGTCTGGCATCAAGGTCTTCTCATAAAAAGTAATTCATATGGTATTACTGGACAAATATTTAATATAAGATCCTTCCTATCCAAAAGAAAGATCCAGGTTGTCCTCGATGGCCGTTCATCCAAACAACATGACATAAATGCAGGTATACCCCAGGGATGGACCTTTGGACCTTTATTGTTTCTAATTTTCATAAACGACCTCTCCGATGACATTGTGTCTGAGATGGGTATATTCGCTGACGACACCACGCTCTACTCTCATCATGTGGGTAAAACTGATGTGCACATATCCGTAGCAATGGCTTAATCCTTAGAAAGTGGCCTCCAGTGTGTAGTGGAATGGGGTCATAAATGGATGGTAGCATTTAATGCTGCTAAGACAAAGCTCTTTTCCTTCACAACTACAAGAAACCTCTTCAACCACCGATTGCCATGGCAAATAACACCCTACCTTAGAGTCCAATGTTCAAACTCATCGGCCTAACATTCAAAGGTAACATGAATTGGAACAAATACATAGAAGACATTGCCAAGGCTGCTGCAAAGAAAGTGGGCTCCCTCTACCGAGCTAGAAAACTTCTCACACCTGACAGTATCCTATATCTCTACAAAGCCACCATCCGCCCATGCATGGAATATTGCTTTCACATTTGGGCTGCTGCACCATCCACTAGTCTCTCCCTTTTAGACAAGGTCCAAAAAAGAGTTGCTAATCTAATAGGTCCCTCACTATCCACCAAGCTCCAGCTTCTGTCCGATCGCCACAATGTTGCATCCTTGTGCCTGTTTTACAAGTATTTCAATGGAATGTGCTCCAATGAACTTGCTGCTCTGGTGCCCTCTTTACGTAAATACACTCGACCGACCCGACAATCAGCTAAATCCCATCTATTCACTGTGGAGGTCCCCAGATGCCAGAGAGCCTTCTACTCCAATAGTTTCTTTCCTTGAGCTGCCGGCCCCTGGAACTCCCTCCCTGCTCACTGTTTCCCCGACATGCAGAAATTTAAAACTAATGTGAACAAACATCTTGCTGCACAGCTCCCAATTTAAGATGACCCCCAAAACTTTCACCCTAATTCTCAGTAGCCCCTTACGTCTACAGTGGCAACTTGTCTTGTTTGGAGTGAACTAAGTAAAAAAAAAAGTTCTCATCTCCAGGTTAAGTTCTTAGCTTAGAAATTGATATAAACTTATCTATTACTAATGGAGATTTGGTATCTGTCTGAAGTCGAAAATATATTATAACACTTATTTATAATGCTCAATTCAGTTTACTATACTGTTTCATAAGACTAATGGACTATCTTTCAATGCTCAATTCAGGGGAGGTAGTAGTGTAGTATCTGTTTTATTGTCATAAGACCACCATCCTAAGCATTACCTTCTCCTTTGGGGCAGTGTTAGTGTAGTATATGTTTATTCATCATATTATCCTCCCAGGATAACAAAAATATGTGACTGGGTGGAGCATATATTTGCTAGTTGTTGTTGTTATAATAATAATAATAATAATAATAATAATAATAATGAAATCATTCAAACATACATCCACCTAATTAATAATAATAATAATAATAATAATAAGGAAATCATTGTGTGCGGTGCTCATGTGCACTACAACTTATCAAAAGTGCATGTGTAGTGCATAGGATAATGTGCAATTGTCAGAGAAATGAACAGTTTATTAGTCATTATGTGCATGTGTATATATAAAGGTAATTCATAGAAAACGATTCCAATGCAGAGGTGTAAACTGAAAGCAAATTAAAACATGAAAGTGAAATGAGTTTCTCAGTTGTTACCTTTTATTATGAATATTATTTTTTTTTTATTCTTTTATATTGATAATTGCAATCTTACTTGCTATCAGTGCGGTTTGATGTAGGATTTTTATGACATAATATTTCGGGAAAAAAATCCCTTCTTCAGATGAGGGTTTCAAATCTAAACCCAGGGAAGCAAGGTGGTCAAAAGATAGCAGGTGTCTGATGGAGTATATTCGCAGTTTCCAGACAGTCAATGTTCTTAGCAAGCTGTATATAGTTTTAAATAGATAGCTGGAGAGCAGCTAACACAGGTCTTGCTGAGTAATGTGAAGACACCCTCGGCATTCTTGACAATTTGAGATATGTTTTTTCCAATGCAAATCGCTGCTGACAGTAATGCCTAGGCCATGTTCACATGAAGACTTCTTGATATTAGTGTTGGGGGGGGGGGAGTATGTGGACACTAGATTTCTCCTCTTAAAATTGTCCACAGCTAGTTTCAGTTGTCAGTCTATGATTCATTGCTGCATTGCGTTCAGGTCTGATTGCAAGAAAGGAAACATTCTGAATATATCTTGGATACTGTTCAAAGTATCACTTACTTTATTTACTGTTATCAGCATATTTCAACAGCGGGAAAGTTTTTCACTGAATGGATGGAAGGTGTTGGAGAAAACCAGGTTCAAATTTAATCAATGTAATTTAAGAATAAATATTCAAAAGTGAAACTTCATAAATGATTTAAATCAATTTCTTCCGAGACAAATTTTATTTATTTACAACTTTCATTTCTTAGGAAAATATTCAAATAAAGTTGGGATAAAATCTCAGTTTGTTTTTCCTACAGAAATGATATATGCAAATTATTCATCCTTTAAAATCGGTTTCATCTGGAGTTCGTAATTTATTTTAAACTTATAAATTGATATCAAATGTGGTATAAATCTAAAATGTGTTTATGTATTTCAGTCCAAAATTTGAATTCATGATCTAAATTGAATTCTGTATTATTTGGGTCATTCAGGCTGCTATTCTCATCATCTTACTTGTTATTGTCACATTGTTTTAACTTTTTCTTGAACTTGGGAATCTTTATATAAGATTGACGATGTGATTGACCAACTATAGTGTAATTAATTCTAACTTGCAAGGGGAGTGCTACTCAATAAACATAATGCTTTTCGACCTGGCTGCATGTCATATTATTTGTCTTTGACAAAAAAGTATATCAGTCGATCTTTGATTTTCAGCATTAAATTTTAGTGATAGGTTCAGACAAACGCATACATCGAAGGTATCCTCAGCCATTGTCGTTCAGAGTCGCCTGCGCAATTACTATAAAATAGGTAAGGACAAAAAAGATTATTGCACAATTTTATCCAGACTTACAAAAATGTAAATAATCTTTCCCAAACGTATTATGGTGAAAATGAATGCAACATCTTTAACAGTCAATGTTAGATGGCTATTTTAATTAAATAATTTATATAGACATTCAGTCCAGTCTACCCTACTATTTTACCTATCTCTACAGGAAAGAGGTAGAAAAGAAACAGATTACTGATCTTTCTCATGGTATTAATGTAAAAATGAATATGACATGCTGAACAAGTCTTGAGCTTGGATAGCCAATCAGTCCAGTCTACCCTACTATTTAACTCATAGACACTGGGAACATCACAGATGAATTCATACTTTCCTATGAGGATCATTGTGAAAATGAATGTGCCATAGAACTCAGGCCAGTCTACCCTACTATTTTACCTATAGCTACAGCGAAGAGAAGGAGGAGGAGAGATGGAGTTATACCTTTCTAGGAGATATGATAGCAGAAACAGAATTCAGCAGTTTTAACAAGACTAGAACTTGGATAGACATTCAGTCCAGTCTGCCCTACTATTTAACTCATAGACACAAGGAAGAGAAAAGATGAATTCATACCTTTCCCATAGGCATTCGTGTGAGAATAAAGGTGTAATAAAACTCAGTACAGTCTACCCTACTATTTTACGTGTAGCTTCAGGAAAGAAGAAGAAGAGAGATGCATTCACCTTTCCGAAAGATATGATAGCAGAAACAAATGCAGTATCTCCAACAAGACTTAAACTTAGATAGGGATTCAGTCCAGTCTACCCCATTATTTTACCCATAGCTACATGGGGTAAGGAAGAGAGATGGATCCATAATCTTCCACATTAGTATTAAAATTAAAATAAATGCCATGCCCTCAACAGGGTTTGAACTTGGCTCAGTGTTTGTGACAATCCTGAATGATATCCATTATGCCATCAATAATGGTAAGAATTCTTCACAGAATCCCAACCGATGAAGAAAAGGCCGAAGAATTTATCTTCCGGATATGTTTCAAATAATCGCAAAATACAGCGGGAGGGAGGGAGGGAGGGAGGGAGGGAGAGTGGGGTGGAATATGGATTTTTCTTGTATTGATTTTAAATCAAACTAGTAGGAACCATTTTTCTATGGGATTAGTCGGCAATTTATAGATTAGGTCGACAAGTGGAGGCGCTAGAGAAGGATGTGAACGAAAGACGCTCTTCGGATTATCATGTCACATCAAATGCTGTAAGTGCAGGGCCAGAACATTAACAAACGAAGTCACTTAGAAAAATGAAATTGGTCTAAAAGCAAGTTGAAACTAGACTCAAATAGTATATCAATTATGAATATTGGACAAATCTTATGTAATTCAGGCCTTGTTGTTAAACACATTATACAAAAATAGGAACATTTACTTAAAAGATTACTGATATCCTAGCAGAACCCTGTGGAAATTTCATGGTTGTGTAGCGGAAGCTGTGGTATGGGTAAACTGTGGTATGGGTAAACTGCTTATAGTTATTTACTGTTGTCATATTTGGGCCGGTGAATCTCTGTCCCATTTGAGGGTTCTTGATAAGGTGCAGAAACGTATCTGTAATTTGATTGACCCCACCCTTTCTTCTTCTCTGCACCTTCTCTCTCACAGACGTGATGTTGCTAGTCTCAGTCTTTTCTATAAATACTATCATGGCATGTGTGCTTCAGAATTGTGTGATCTATTCCCTGCTTCTTTTGTTCCAGTTTGTTTCGTTTGACTCGTTGGTCTAGTGGTCTCCATCAATTCGCTGCTTTGATACCTCATTGTAATACAGTTTCCTATTTCAGTAGCTTCTTTCCAAGAACTGCAAGCTTGTGGAACTCTCTTCCTGCTGACTGTTTTCTTCCCACTTATAGCCTATATATTAATGTATGTATATATATATATGTGTAATTATTAAGAAATTTATATTTATGTATGTATATATATATAATGAGAAAGAAAAATATACTGACCAGGCATAAGCAAGAGTTCACAAAGGGGAGAAAGTTACTATTTCTGTCTCCCCTCCTGTTAGCGATGCCACATAGACAAAAGGGGAGAGGATGTCTGACTGCTTGCTTCTCTCTTTTTTCCTTTCTTTACTTATTTAAAAGATACATGAAGTAGCAAACTTTGCAAAC
>OY744532.1:36611289-36641289 GCA_963556195.1 Sepiola atlantica | reverse complement strand
TTTTGGCATAAAGAGAGAAGGGAGTATCATATTTATTAGTTTAATATTCAAACTGGGTGTATTAATTTATTTCTATTTATTTGATTACTTTATTGTGTTTCATTAATTAATACATTTCTTGCAATTTGTGAGAGTATGTATAAAAGTGGGTTGGACATAATATAGCTCTTTAGTTTATGTATGAATGTGTTTATTTATATTTATTTAGTTCAATATTTGTGTGTTATTAATTGATCCATAATTATTTAGAAGAATTTATGATTATACAAGTGTGTGTATATGTAATATGTGAATATAAGTAACAGCGTAAGGATATAATATTCGTAGTTTTTTTTAATTATGTGTGAATGTGTTTATTTATTCTCGTTTGTTTTATTGTTAGTGTATTACTAATCAACCAAATACCATTAATATAATTATGAGCATAATTTAATGTAAAGGCGTGCAGATTTTTACTATTTTGAAATGCAAATTTTGATTAAAGATAAGAAGTTTTGGCATAAGAAGAAAAGGGGGGTATATTATCTGAGTGTATTAATTTATTTCTATTAATTTGATTATTTTACATGTGTCTCATTACTTAATTTACAAATTTCTTGCATTATTTGGAGAATTATGAACAAAAGTAAGTTGGAAATAATATAACTTGTTAACTTATCTGTGTAAATGTGTTTATTTTTATTTATTTAGTTCTTTATTTGTGAATTATTAATTGATCAGTAATTATTAACAGTATTTAAGATTATACACATGTATGTATATGTAATATGTGAATGTAATTAAAACTAAAATAAACTAAATACCATTAGTAAAATTATGAGCATAGAAAATGTATGCATGTGCGATATGTATAAAGAGTGGGAGAAGAGATAGAAATGAGATCTAATTAGTTTATTTAGTTTTGTGTGATTGTTTTTTTTTTTATTTATTCCGATTTTTTAGTTACTTGTGTATATTTATTAATAGATAAAAAAAAAAAAAAAAAAAAAAAAAAAAAAATTACTAATTTGTTAACATTTACCTTTACAGTTATAACTCTTATTGTAACTATACTTTAAAAGAATTGTTATTTTCAAAGAACTTTAAAACGTGCTGTTGATTTTAAACCTTTGAAAATAACAATTCTTTTAAAGTATAGTTACAATAAGAGTTATAACTGTAAAGGTAAATGTTAACAAATTAGTAATTTTTTTTTTTTTTTTAATTTAGTAAAACTCTAGTTTGTAAATTAATCGTGCTTAAATGTCGCCAAACTCTAATTCCGTATTAACGTTATAACCAATTAAGTTTTCTTATAATTTCCTATATAAATCGAAATCTTCGTCCTGAATTTTCGTCTTTTTTATTTCTAATCATAAATAATTAATCGTGAACGCCCGAATCTTTACCAATTTTGTAAATAAACCGTTTTTAAATTGTCGCTAAACTTTAATTCCATAGTGTAAATCATCTCGAATCTTGACGCTATACAACTTAAATTTTTAATATGTTCTAATCTAAACCAAAATCTTCGTCCTACATTTTCGTCTTCTAATTTTTAATCGTAAATAATTAAACGTAGTTTTTAATCGTGTACGCTCGAATCTTTCATCATATATTTTTACCCATAAAGCTCACATTCGAAATTTTAAATGAGATGATTTATTTGTTTAAATAGCAAAAAAGAATTCTTTTATATATATTTTTATATTTTTATATTTCTGCATATATTAAAAAATTAATCTTACTTCTGTCACCCCTCCTCGATTATTTTAACATTTACCTCCTTTTTACATAGACCAATCACAAAAGTGAATTTATCTTTATCTTTTTAAGACGATCAATTTCTCTCATTATTTGTTTTTTTTGACGTGGTTGTCTATACATCTGAGGAGACCTAATTAAAGGGGTCGAAATAAGTTATTATGTGTACAACCTTAATGTGTGTATAGTTTTTCTTTTTATAATTCTGTTTTGCTCTGTTTAAATTACATTGAGCTCTGTTATTCAGATTCTCTACACAAAATTGAAATCTACACACTATCATATATATATATCATATATATATATCATATATATATATCATATATATATAATATATATATATACATCATATATATATATATCATATGTATATATATATATATATATCATATATATATATATCATATATATATATATATCATATATATCATATATATATCATATATATATCATATATATATATATCATATATATATATATATCATATATATATATTATATATATATCATATATATATATATATCATATATATATATATCATATATATATATATATCATATTAGTACTTCATGTATCCACATAAAATATTATAAGGAGATATAATTTTTTATGTATCAGTTTTCAGTATTTACTTCAACAGTGCTCGATACGTAAGTAGAGCTATGTTGTAAGCAGTGATTGCCATATATATTTTCACTGCTTACTATATATATTATATATATATCATATATATATCATATATATATATATATGATATATGATATATATATATATATATATATATATATATATATATATTTATATATATATATTAAATGATCATCTTGAACAAAAATAAAGGGAAACCATACCACAAACACTAAAACTAAAGGGAGCTGGTGTCTGAATATACCTTTAAAACAAGGTGAGTTGTTGACGTGTCTCTTTTAAAATAAGTACTGGGTTAGGATTGAAATCATATAAAGGTTTTAATCGTAGTTGAGTTATAATACATTGATTTAATTATTTCTGATTAGTGGTTTCTGTTTTACTGCTTCAAAAGTGTGTTTATATTTAGCGATAACTGAGTTGTATAATTTATTGATTAGGATCTGTGTGAGATTCGCTAAATTCTTTTCTTTTATTTATTCATTATTTTTTAATTTTTGGTTTGCTTATTTATAGATTAGTATTTTACTAATTGATTATATATATATATATATATATATGAACAAAATAGACAGAATACTTTCTAACATCTCTGTTAGTTTAAATGAATGAAAAATATTACAATATGAATTATGAAAAGCTGATTTTTCGTTCTTGTTGATGTTAATCTTTTCACTGGGAAATATCACTGAACAAAGGATTTATTTAGTCCACAAGGCTGGGGATAAACAAAGAATACCACAAAGTGAAAAATGAGTCTTGAATCCTGTACGATACTCATTTTCCACTTTTTGACATTCTTTGTTTATCCCCAGTTCTGTGGAGTAAAAATATCCATTATTTAGTGATATTACCGACAAAAACATTAACAACAATCGTCAGAAGCATATTCTTATCCCATACATTTATGTATCAGTTTTCAGTATTTACTTCAACAGTGCTCGATACGTAAGTAGAGCTATGTTGTTGACAACTTTTGTTCTTTATTACAACGTGATACTAAATTGATTTTAACTCCAAAACGTGTATAATGTCATATTCTATTTTAAAAAAAAAATTTTTTTTAAGTACATATATATATCACTTATACACTAATTTTATTTAATTTTTTTAAGAAACTGTTTAGAGCGCCGATTTAAAACTTTACCGACAATTTTTGTGCTTTACAAATCTTATTTTTACTTTCGAATTCATGTTTGGTGAGGATGAAATCATTGAAGTAGCAGCACATAAATGTTTTGGTGCCTAAAGATTTTATTTGGTTTTGATTGGAGATAAGGTTGAGTGTCGATCAAGTAAATTCTCGTTCATTGGAAGCAAATAGTTTTGCAGACGATTGAGCAAAACCTTTCTCTTTCCTTCATTTTTATCTATTTGATGTAGAAATCGCTTTTAAAGAATTACCGAAATAATTAAGCTAAAAATGACTCAATTAAAAATGTCCAAACTATAAATACAAGAGTGGATGACACAAATGGTTCTAATGGTGGCCATCAATATTTCAACCAGAAATGGATATGAACATATGGTGAGAGAGAGAGAGAGTGAGTGAGTGAAAGAGAGAGAGAGTGAGTGAAAGAGAGAGAGAGTGAGTGAAAGAGAGAGAGAGAGAGTGAGTGAGTGAAAGAGAGAGAGTGAAAGAGAGAGAGAGAGAGTGAGTGAAAGAGAGAGAGAGTGAGTGAAAGAGAGAGAGAGTGAGTGAAAGAGAGAGAGAGTGAGTGAAAGAGAGAGAGAGAGAGAGTGAGAGATAGGTTTGGTTTGTTTTACAGTATATCAACCATCTATGGGTTATTTGATGACGAATAAAAGTGTCAAATGTAATTCTATTAAGCAGGATAATTATTTTATATTTCAAGAATACATTGCTCTCAGAATACATTGTTCTTACGTTACATTGCATTACTATTAGAAAACATTTCTCCTAGAAGGAAATTTCACAGAGAGGGAGCCGCATTACTCCCAGATAACATAAATAGTTTACCCAGAGGTGGTGTGAGAGAGAGAAATAGAGAAAAATATGAACCGTGTAGCAAGAGAGGGAGAGAGTTACAAATGTGTCTCGAGAGAGAGATGGAGAGTGATATGGGTGTGGTGAGATGAGAGAAAGAGTAGGATATGGAGGTGGGGAGTGGGAAAGAGAAAGATATGAAGCTATAGCAAGAGAGAGGAAAAATATGGAAGCGTGGCAAGAGAAAGATATTGAGGGTTTTGCGAGAGAGAGATGTGGAGGTATGGCAAGAGAGACAGAGAGAAAGAAATTTGGAGGTGTGGCGAGAGAAAGATATGGAGGTATGGCAAGAGAGAGAGAAAGAAATTTGGAGGTGTGGCATAAAAGATATAAAAGATATATATATATGGAGGTGTGGCAAGAGAGAGAGAGATATATAAGGAGGTGTGGTGAAAGAGAGAGAGAGATATATAAGGAGGTGTGGTGAAAGAGAGAGAGAGATATATAAGGAGGTGTGGTGAAAGAGAGAGAGAGATGGAGGTGTAGTGAGGGAGAGAGACAGATATGGAGGTATGGCGAGAGAGAGAGATATATATGGAGGTGTGGCGAGAGAGATATATATGGAGATGTGGCGAGAGAGATATATATGTAGGTGTGGCGAGAGAGATATATATAGAGGTGTGGCAAGAGGGAGAAAGATATGGAGGTGTGGCAAGAGAGAGATATGGAAGTGTGGCTAGAGAGATATGGAGGTGTGGCAAGAGAAAGATATATATATGGAGGTGTGATGAGATATATATATATATATATATATATATGGAGGTGTGGCTAGAGATATATATATATGGAGGTGTGGCTAGAGAGATATGGAGGTGTGGCTAGAGAGATATGGAGGTGTGGCTAGAGAGAAAGACATATGGAGGTATGGTTTAGAGAGACAGATATGGAGGTGTAGCGAAAGAGATATGGAAGTGTGGAGAGAGAGATATGGAGGTGTGGTTTAGAGAGAGAGAGAAATATGGAGGTGTAGTGAGAGAGAGATATGAAGGTGTAGCTGGAGAGAGAGGGAGAGAGGGAGAGAGACAGAGATATGGAGGTGTGGTTAAAGAGATATTCTGTTTAAAGTATCCAAAATGTCCACCACACAAATTTTACGAAAAAGGAGAAAATACTTTTAATGATTCAACATTATGTAAGAAAATAAACATGATAACAATAAAACATTTCTCCTGTACTTCAGTACTATTAAAGCTAGTTCTGAGGTTAATGAAGGGCATTTTTTCTGAGCATGACCTCCAACTTAGGTTTAGTGTGTGGGTTAATGAAGGGCATGATTATGCTTTTTATTATTAGTTGATCTCATAAATGTCATATTTGATGCCTGTGCTAACAATAAAAAAAAACACAACTTAAAAAAAATATGAGTATTAGAAATGTAGAATCAAATCACCACTTATCCACATAAATGGCTCCAAATAGTTGATAGGGAAAATCTTGCTAGAATTAAGCAATGCTTATATAATAGATGAACTAGCAGACGATCATAATCACGAGAATAGACTTGCCCATCTAAGCATACTAGAACATACCAGCCTTTTTATAAACCAACTTTTTAGGCTTTTATTTCAGTTTATTTATTTTGAGCTCAACTGGTCAAACAACTGAGCACTGACAATTAAATTCAATAAAAAACACACGCAAAGTGAAAAAATACAGCACATTGATTAGATAACTAGTAATATATATATATATATATATATAAATATATATATAAGTGTTTAAGGTTCATTTCTTTTTTTTTTAAAGCATCTATTGTTAAATTTAAGAAGGAATAGGTAAAATAAATACCTTTTGAAGCATTAAGATGCGATATCAATTTTTTTTATAAAAAAGAAAAATAATAAATCGAAACCGATTTTTTTTTCTTTTTTTTATTATAAACTAGCACTTTTTTTGTTGTTAGTTTAAAGTGATACAGATATTTCGCCAAAACCTGGCATCCTCGGTGTGTAATATATCCTGATGTCATCGGATTTGTATTTTTTATTTATTTTTTATATCTCTTTACCGGCTTGTTGTTACTACAGCCGGGCCAAATGGGCAAGTTGTTGTTTCCCACCATCAAATATGAAGAACATGATTTGTATAAGTGTTTAAGGTTCATATTTTTTTTTTAAAAAGCATCTATTGTTAAATTTAAGAAGGAATAGGTAAAATAAATACCTTTTGAAGCATTAAGATGTGATATCAATTTTTTTATAAAAAAGAAAAATAATAAATCGAAACCGATTTTTTTTTTATTAAACTAACAACAAAAAAAGTGCTAGTTTATAATAAAAATTTTTTTTAAAAAATCGGTTTCGATTTATTATTTTTCTTTTTTATAAAAAAAAATTGATATCGCATCTTAATGCTTTAAAAGGTATTTATTTTACCTATTCCTTCCTATATATATATATATATATATATATATATGAAACTCAATGTATGTGTGTGTGATGTTTTTGTGTTTCCTATAGAAAGTAAGTTTAGAGAATCTACATAAAATCTAAAATTGTATTCTCATGTAAAGTTTACCAGGGAAGACAATGGAAGTGTTCTTGACTCTCTAAGTGCACCTCTAAGGAGGCTATGAGGGCATAACCTCCTTAGAACTTAAAATATATCCTATTTTTTTTATGCAATTTAAATCATATGTATAAAATGTTATGGGGAAGACAATGGAAGTGGTCCCGAATCTCTAAGTGTCCACTCCACATACTTTTAAGTGACCCATGGGGAAAAAACCCTCTTAAAACTTCAAATGTACATATCCAATTTTAATGAAATTTAAAGCATATGTATAAGACGCTAATTTATAGAGTTTTCCAACATTTCAGCTTCTTCCAACTATATTAGGGGGGGGAGGGTGAAACGGGAGTAAAAACAAAGTAATATGGTGTTATGAGCATAGTCAAAAGTACATAGTAGTGATCATCATTCAATCCCGAGCAACGTCGGCTCTTCCTGCTAGTATTTTGTAATCTATTATTTATAGCATTTTCATTCTGACGGTACTGTTAAAGATATTGTAAATTCAACTTTTTTTAATGAACAAAATCTGAGACAAAAAAAAAGTGATACATGAGGAAAAATATTTAAAACGAAAAAAAAATGTAGATATTTTTTGGCTTTTCACATTTGTCATCATTTCAAGAAATCTTTTTTTTTCAGCCTTACTTGGATCATTTTTACTGACTTCTAAAGCAATAAATTTCATCCGATTCTGACTTTCCAACTCACAATTTATATAAAAAAAACAAAAAGGAAAATAAATTAATGATTATAAGAGAGTTGCTTTGCACAAAGTTTTAGAAAAGTAAATATAAATGTAAACAAAAAAGTATTTGGATCATTTATGTTATTCGGACTACTCGTCTCATCTTGATTGTTATTTTCATAACGTTTCGGCCGATGTAACCCCCAACCTTCTTCAGGTGCATCTTTTCGAACTTGGGAATCTTTATGCAGGACTCAAGTACCTATACGAAATTTCGAATTGAATCCTTTATTTAATCCACGGGGTAAGATTGTTCTCGTTCCATCAGCCATGACCAGATAATTTTATTAATTATTTTATATTTTTCTTAGTTATCACATACATCCGTGGCTTAACGCTTAAAGGTGTTGATTAAGAATCAGTTCTAAGTGACAGTTTTCTGGAGGTTGAGGGTTCAATCCTTACTACAGGCAATAATAACTAAGAATAAAAATTAAAATTACTTAAAACAGTTCATACCATTGATAAATGTGAGTACACCCATGGTGTTCCTCATCTTTCGGCTGCCAATTATTCCTGTCTCATTAACCATTATCCTCAAGTGACTCTTGGCCTTGATAAGTGGTGACCCCCAACAAGAAAACAACAACAACAACAAAAAACAACACTTCTATTCGGCCATGGCTGGAATGAGAAAAATCTATCCTCGTTGATCAAATAAACAGTTCAGTTAAAGATTCTCAAGTTCCAAAAGAAAGTTGGCAAAAACGTAGTGAAAATAACCACCAAGATGAGATACAAATTATCAATCCTCATCTAAAAAACTCTGAAACATAAAAACAGTATAGTATCGAAGGTTAGTATAATACTTTATACAGGGTGGGCAAAAATAAGGGTCCTATTTTTAAAAATTCATAACTTTTTTATTTATTGATTTTTTTATTTTTTTTTTTTAGAATAAGTAAAGGACCCCTTCCGAAGCAAGCATGAGCCGTATTAGCCCTAAGGAACGTACCCTCATTTAGAAAACATTATTTTTGCTTAAAAAACTCAAAACAGTGTAAAAAACAATACTTTAGTTTTTGTAAGTTTTAAGAAGTGTTTTTCGGCTAAAATTTGTTTTGTTTATTTCAAAAAATCTCGGAAGGGTCAGTCTACACACACATAAAGTATGGTGAGTTTAACTTTTATTTTGTGGAAGTTATTCAAATTCCAGTTATTCAAATTTAAAGATAGGACCCTTATTTTGGCCCACCCTGACACAATGTTTCAAGTAAACTAGACTACTCTCTAAACAAAAGTATATTTTATGCCTGAAAGAAATCTCTCTCTCATATATATATATATATATATATATATATATATATATATATATATATATAATAGAGTTAAATGTGACTCTTGTTCCAGGGTTCGAATCGTGCGACTGGTTTTAATAATTATCTCTACATTGATGATTCCGAAAGGATGAAACGTATACGTCTGTAGATAATTAAATATTTATTATTAAATAATTAAAGTTGAAGAACTTGAACTATTGCTATATCTCAAGGAGATTACATGACACAAATTTTTTAATTAAATAAGTTATTATGAATCTCCAAGATATATTGAATATTGCAGATAAACATAAGCTCAATGGTTAACCCTTAATGTCAAACAGAGCTTATATATTTTAATTTAGTAAAATACAAAATTTATGACCTAATTAATATTTCGTAATCATTCTCCAAAAATCAACACTCAATAACATTTCTCCATGTGTACACATGTTTCAGAAAATCTTTATTATCACTATTACGCCAGGGTAAAACTTGATGAATTTATTATTTTCCTCATCAGCACATATACTTTATCAATTCCAATTCAGAAAATTTCCAGTGAGAAATATTCATAATTCAAAAACAAAAGTTAAGATGGAGTAAATTTTTATTATATATATATATATATATATATATATATATATATATATATATATATATATATATATATAAGGGTAAAATACACAATATATCATAAAAATGAAATGCTGTGAAAGACAAGATGTGTGAAAAAAGACAAGCGGGGGAAAAACAAATTTTAACTTCAGGAAAAAATCATCAAAGAAAACAAGAGATTTTATCGGTTTCGTTCTAATCAACGAACGTCTTCAGAAAAAGTGAAGATTTATATATATATATATATATATTATATATATACATAATAAAATGGAGAGATGATAAAGATAAAATATTATCTTTAAAATAATCATATCATCAAAAGTCAATACTCAATATACAAGATAGTGCAATTATAAAATGAAATAAATGATAAGAATAATAATTGAAAAAAGAACAATATTTATTGAATCATCGAGTAATTTAAACAATGAATATATATAATCATTTTAATTATATATTCCTTGTTTAAACTACTTAATGATTCAATAAATATTGTTCTTTTTTCAATTTTTATTCTCATCATTCATTTCATTATATATATATATATATATATATATATATATATATATGTATATATATAAGGTAGTTCCTGTCTGTTTGAAGATAGACCCAGTGAGGAGGGGGGGGGTGCGAGTAAACAATAAACAGAAAGGAAGACAGGAAATAAAAATCATTAAATAAAATGATAAATAAAAAATAAAAAATAAATATTCCCCATTTAGTGGACTATTATTTTTTAAATTTATTCTTTTATTTGGGAGGAGTGTATTTGTCTAAGTGTATTTTGAATTTGATATATGTGAATATTTAAGTTCCCATTTGAAACATGTCAGAGATAATAAGCGCCGGCATTTTGTTTATGTTTGATTGTGTGATAAATAGTTTTGATAGTTGAGCTATGATTGAAAGTTGGAGTGAATAATATATAAAAAAATACACACATCTTCTCTTTCTCTCTAGAGAGAGAGATAAAAAAGAAAGGTTTTTGTTTAGATATTGTTTTACTGTTCAAGAAATCGATATGTTAACAATTTGAAAAAAAATTCATCCATTACTAAAGTGGTTTGTCTTTTGTAGGCAATGATAACCAAGGCTTCAAACCAACCGCTGCCCTCTGGGGTGGCTATTTCATACCAAAATCAGACCTCCGTATTGCTGTGCTGGTGTGGCCTTGTTCTGTGTCGATCAGAGGTATGGTCCTGTGCAGTTCTAGGAAGTCCACCCTCTCAGGCTTTTACCTTCTCACATTTTGAGAAGGGGTTAGTTTATTCCTAATTGTATAAGCCTCCTATAAGGAAATGTCAACGGGCTGCCCTGCTAATTTTTCTTCTTAAATCCCACTTTCTCGACCTTGTGTCTAATCTTCCCGCCATGGTAGGGAGATAAATAAAAATCATGGCTTCAAAGTCAAACAGGTGAGTATTCAGAGGTAATTGGTAAGGCCAATTTGAGCCCTGAAAGCTTTGAACTGAACACATGTGGAGCACAAGAACGGCATGTAGGACTTACACACAGCATGCTTCTGTTGCACCTTCATGATGCACCTGGTCTCGGCTGCACAGGATTTTATGATGATATTGCTACCATATTTGGGTATGATTATAGTGGCTTATTTGTGTACGACATGTCGGCTAGGGCTGTAGAATATGCCGACTGCACCTATCCAAAGGGATAAGAGCCCCCCCCCCCCGACGGGGACCATCTGTTGGCTGTGAGTAACAACCCGTGATGTATAAAGCATTGATCCTGGTGACTGAGCAGTCCGTGTCTTTGTTGCCTAAATGGTAATAAGATTTACAACACTTCATTTAAGCCCTTACTTGGCTAGACGAGAGGTCAGAGAGGCTTGATTCAACCAAGCGGCTGATCATAACATGTTAATACAGATTGTACTATTCAACTTGATCTTTCTTCATCAGACATCCATTCTCCCTTTGTAACTTTTAAACACTAGAAGGTGGTGGTTGAGGTTCAAATATGCTAAGGAAACAGGAGGTCTGATCACTGCTTCATGTTATGAAATGTTAGTTTTTGGGTACAAAACCTGAAACTAGCAGTGACTCAAAACTTTACTTGGTGCGAGTATATTGGTTATGTAACCCTGTCCCTAAGTTAGTTCTTGTTTGAGTCTGTTTTTTTATTATTATTACTTTTTTCCTATCTATAAGGCGATCAAAACATGATTGAAGAAAGATCAAGTTGAATAGTACAATTTCTAAAAGTCGTCCAACACATGCCAGGATGTAAAACAGATATTAAACTGATGATGATGATCTCAAGCAAGGCAATTGGAATCTCTCTTTGGTATATTCCCGACAGAACCAGTTAATACTTCTATTTTTCTTATGGAAAATGAATTGAAAAAGAAAACGATTTTCCCCTAAAACTGAGAAAACTGAATCTGACCGATATATGAACCAAGGTTGCCCATGCACGCTTTAAATAAATCACAAAGAAACTTTTTTCAGAGTGAGTGTAGCACTCTTTAGCTCACGAGTGGTTGGTTTTTGGTGGTGGAATTCTGAGTGGTTAGCGATTTCATGCGACCTTGTCCAGGAATGCTGTGCGTGGGCTGCTATCGTTCGAGACGGAGGAAGCTAGCTGAAGCTAACCAGAAGATTGTCTGCAAAAAAACACTGCACTCCACCAAGTGCATGGGTTGCAATATTTGGTTTGATGATGCGAATAAACGGTCAGTCATGATTAATCCCAGTGGTCGTTAAAAAGTTTGGGGCAGGCGACGATGTTGTAAGGAGGGATGAACAGTGGTTTCGATAGGATTGAGGCAACTTCCCACACTTCAAATGAATCACTTAAATAGTTGTTGGGACATTTTGGTGATCGTCTTGCGCCATGCTGGATGGTAATGATCAAGTATGTTTCAAGTATCTTTCATGCGTTGGTGTCAACACCCGGGTCTTTCAGAGATGCTTTGAGGCACTTTTTGTGTCGTTTCGTCCACTTAAACAATAATAACTACCTGGCATTCCAATTATAGTTCGAGTCCAACTTGTTTTAATTTTTAGGAAGAGGGTGTATATGCTGCAAAGACTTTGTCCTTCTACCTGATGTGTAAGATTCTACACAGACAGTTCAGGTGATAGGGGTTGAGCTGTTTGGCATGGCCACTGTAAACAGTCCAAGTCTCACTGTTTTAAAGATCAAGGTTGAGTCCCCTCCGATCGAAGACGTTCTCATGGAGTCTTGTAAAGGTGCTACTAGCTTTTAGCAATCATGTTGTTGATCTCAGTATAGATAGGAAAAATAGAACAAGAAATAATTTAACAAAGAATCATGCTTCTTTCATGTGATATTTTATTTCAGTTATTAAACTTTGTCAAGAATAATTCCGTGAGACATTAATTTCCTTTAAGCAAACCTATGTATATATATATATACTAGCAGGGCTACCCGGCGCTGCCCGGTCCAAAAAAACAAAATGGAAGAGGTTAAAAATTGTGCGTAACATCTTTATATCAAAACTTCTATCTCTCTACCTCTCTCAATCCGTCTCTCTTTTCGCCATCCTTCTCCCCACCCCTTTCACCTCTGACCAACCAATTCCTCTAGATAACATTGGAAATGGTTGAAAAACCGACCCCCAGACACACACAACTGCCGTTTTTATATATATATATATATATATACATAAATATAAATTTAAGCAAACATTGTTAAACATAACAGAATTATTCTGCTTGATTATACCTTTTTTATTTTTTCAATTTTTCCAATGATCTTTTCCGTGTCAAAATCAAAACAATTATTATATGTTTCATATGAATCACTAAAGTTTTCGATTCTTCGTTGTATCATCCTAAGGTGACAAAAACAAATGAACAAAAAAAAAGCTGGAGAAAAGAGCATTTGAAAAAGCAGTCGATAACATGCACGTGAAATCAGTTCGACGTCAAAAGAACGAACCAGTGCAGATCCAAGAAAGATGTAATAATTTAAATTCTGGGAAGCCAGAATTAACATCCCATGATGCATTGTATTACGTTAATCCTTTTAAAATGTTATTACTGGTTTCATACGTAATGTTATTAATTATGGGTTGCTGGGTTTTAATAAAGATAGCTTCGAGTATTTTTTATTTTTTAATTGGTTTCAGAATGTATTATTTTCGTGTTACTAACTGACATTTGTCTTAAATCAGAGATGGGGCAGTTATGATTTTGTAAATGTTGGTAAATTGAGCTAGAGTTTACCAGATGCATGGTTTCATGGAGGTTTAGTGAGAGAGATATGAAGGTGTAGCTTGATAAGGTAATGGTTGTAAAACCAATATATATATATATATATATATATATATATATATATATTAATAATGCACACTACTTTTTTCCTTATTTATAATTTTTTCCAAACCCTTTTTTGAAGTCTTCTGCACAAAGTAATATAAGTAATATAATACCGAAAGAAAAAATAAATATTTATAACAAAAAAACAGTAAACTTCCACCAGAATGACCTGCTTCTTCACTGAGATCAAATATGGCTGAGGATAGCCGGAGAGCTATTTGTTTATAAATATTAATAAACTAAAAAAATCTATTAGTTTTCGATCTGAGTCTCCTCCTGGTTTGAAACCTATGGTACCATATTGATTTGATCTGATTTTCTGTGACATTATTAATAAATAAATGAATATTATGCTCTAATTATTAAGGAATCGAGCACTCTGTTGGATTTCTTTCTACCAAATAAAACCAAGAAATAAATGTATATATATATATATATATATATATATATATATATATATATATATATATACAAATACATTAAAAGTGGTGGTTCTAGATTTATATATATGATGTCTTTTCAAAGAGCATTTAACCATAAAGAATGGAAGGCAATTTAAATAAATTTGAACTATTTGGTCAAGAGCAGAAGACAACATAATAAAGCACAGAAAATTATAATTGATTAAAAGCAATATTCTTTCATACGCATTTTCAATAATGATAATGTTTAAAATTCGAATTGCCACAGGCCAGTTACACTTAGCGTCAGTTTTTTTTCTTCTTGCCAGCTTTTACATTTATAAGAGAAACACACTAAGCGGAAAGTCGCCATTTTTTTCTTCTTTTTAAATGATTTAAAACTACTCAGATTTTTTTTCTTTTACTACTTTCCTCGGCGTAAGTATTAACTTTTTTCAATATGTCTTCATGTGTATTGTTCATCGACAGTTATATTTTCACCCGTATTCCATTATTTGTTATGTTTCCGAATTTTTTAGACTAGAATTATGGGTTTTACTGGCACAAATTCCAGTATATACTAAATATGTAATTGTTTTTAAGGCCAATATGTAGTTCAGGAAACAAAAAATTGTTTTTGACTATTAAAATAATTTCCAACACTATTGATAATGTTTACCCAGGCATTTATTTATTTTTTATTATCGCTTATGTTTGAATTCATGATTTGAAACACATAATGTAAATCATAAATTTATGACGTCACCCCAAAGCTATAATTATTTTGTTACGGTAATGTTTTAAGCTCTATTTATAAGAAAATTCAAATAGCTCAGTTGGTAGAACGTCAGACTGAAGATCCGAAGGTTTCGGTTTTCAGTCATTGCATCCGCATTAATTGTTGAGAAATTTATTATTTACTATTAATGCAATATTTTTCATTTCTAAAAGTAGTTAAGATTAATTATCAAATGAGACAAATTCCGTAGTGTATTTATTACGTTTAAAATATTTTGATGGACAAAATCTCTATTTAGGTTTGATAATTTGTATTATTTTGATTATTCAGACAACTCTCAGCGTTTCGGACGATGCTTCTTCAGATGCTTCTTTTCAAACTCAGGAATCTTTCTGTCAAACTCAGAAATCTGTAAGGAATTTCGAAAATAATCCCTTTATTTAATCTACGGGCAGCTTGCTCTTTTTCCGTCATCCATGACCGTGTCGAAGTCTTAAGTAATTCGTAATTGTATTATTGGTATCACCCGTGATGAAGATTGAACATTCAACCCCAAGAAGACTGTCACTGTGAACTGATTATTACTTATCACTTTATCCGTTACGCCACCGGTCTTTAATTATTTGTGTATTGTATATGCTTATTATTACTCTATTTTGTACTATTTATGTGTTGTACAAGGTGTAGCCGATATTCGTTTGTACTTTTCAACTGCTAATTTCATGCATATTTTTTATTCTATATATCAGATTTATTTAAAGATAGATAGATAGAAAGAGACAGACAGGCAGAAAGAGACAGACTGTTTCACAGGTCTTCAGTATGGCTAGATGAGCTAGTGTCTCAAACTGAAACCTGACTGTTTTAGCATCAGCCAGTCTCTACTCTTAACACCGAAAGAAAAGCAATTAATACAATGTAAGTCCAACATATATTTACATACGCATTATCAGCTGCAAAAAGTGTTCTATTCTTGCATTATCATAAGCAGCAGTCGACAATTTCCTTTTCCAGAGAGCTCAACCAACGAAGAGGTGGGGAAGGATATGCAGATGATATTTGTTCACAAATTTCAACTGATAATTTTATGCACATTTTTTAAATTTTTATTTTCATTGAAAACAGTAACTATATTTCCATTTCTTTTTTTTTCATTGAAAACAGTAACTATATTTCCATTTCTTTTTTTTTCATTGAAAACAGTAACTATATTTCCATTTCTTTTTTTTTTTTTTCATTGAAAACAGTAACTATATTTCCATTTTTTTAATTTTTATTTTCATTGAAAACAGTAACTATATTTCCATTTTTTTTTTTTTTTCATTGAAAACAGTAACTATATTTCCATTTCTTTTTTTTTTTTTTCATTGAAAACAGTAACTATATTTCCATTTCTTTTTTTTTTTTTTCATTGAAAACAGTAACTATATTTCCATTTTTTTTTTTTTTTTCATTGAAAACAGTAACTATATTTCCATTTTTTTAATTTTTATTTTCATTGAAAACAGTAACTATATTTCCATTTCTTTTCTTTTTTTTTCATTGAAAACAGTAACTATATTTCCATTTTTTTAATTTTTATTTTCATTGAAAACAGTAACTATATTTCCATTTTTTTTTTTTTTCATTGAAAACAGTAACTATATTTCCATTTCTTTTTTTTTTTTTCATTGAAAACAGTAACTATATTTCCATTTCTTTTTTTTTTTTTCATTGAAAACAGTAACTATATTTCCATTTCTTTTTTTTTTTTCATTGAAAACAGTAACTATATTTCCATTTCTTTTTTTTTTTTCATTGAAAACAGTAACTATATTTCCATTTCTTTTTTTTTCATTGAAAACAGTAACTATATTTCCATTTCTTTTTTTTTTTTCATTGAAAACAGTAACTATATTTCCATTTCTTTTTTTTTTATTGAAAACAGTAACTATATTTCCATTTCTTTTTTTTTATTTTCATTGAAAACAGTAACTATATTTCCATTTCTTTTTTTTTTTTTCATTGAAAACAGTAACTATATTTCCATTTCTTTTTTTTTTTTTCATTGAAAACAGTAACTATATTTCCATTTCTTTTTTTTTTCATTGAAAACAGTAACTATATTTCCATTTCTTTTTTTTTTTTCATTGAAAACAGTAACTATATTTCCATTTCTTTTTTTTTTTTCATTGAAAACAGTAACTATATTTCCATTTCTTTTTTTTTTTTCATTGAAAACAGTAACTATATTTCCATTTCTTTTTTTTTTTTCATTGAAAACAGTAACTATATTTCCATTTCTTTTTTTTTTTTCATTGAAAACAGTAACTATATTTCCATTTCTTTTTTTTTCATTGAAAACAGTAACTATATTTCCATTTCTTTTTTTTTCATTGAAAACAGTAACTATATTTCCATTTCTTTTTTTTTCATTCAAAACAGTAACTATATTTCCATTTCTTTTTTTTTTCATTGAAAACAGTAACTATATTTCCATTTCTTTTTTTTTATTTTCATTGAAAACAGTAACTATATTTCCATTTCTTTTTTTTTTTTTCATTGAAAACAGTAACTATATTTCCATTTCTTTTTTTTTCATTGAAAACAGTAACTATATTTCCATTTCTTTTTTTTTTTTCATTGAAAACAGTAACTATATTTCCATTTCTTTTTTTTTCATTGAAAACAGTAACTATATTTCCATTTCTTTTTTTTTTTCATTGAAAACAGTAACTATATTTCCATTTCTTTTTTTTTTTTCATTGAAAACAGTAACTATATTTCCATTTTTTTTTTTTTTTCATTGAAAACAGTAACTATATTTCCATTTCTTTTTTTTTTTTCATTGAAAACAGTAACTATATTTCCATTTCTTTTTTTTTTTTCATTGAAAACAGTAACTATATTTCCATTTCTTTTTTTTTCATTGAAAACAGTAACTATATTTCCATTTCTTTTTTTTTCATTGAAAACAGTAACTATATTTCCATTTCTTTTTTTTTCATTGAAAACAGTAACTATATTTCCATTTCTTTTTTTTTCATTGAAAACAGTAACTATATTTCCATTTCTTTTTTTTTATTTTCATTGAAAACAGTAACTATATTTCCATTTCTTTTTTTTTTTTTTCATTGAAAACAGTAACTATATTTCCATTTCTTTTTTTTTCATTGAAAACAGTAACTATATTTCCATTTCTTTTTTTTTTATTGAAAACAGTAACTATATTTCCATTTCTTTTTTTTTATTTTCATTGAAAACAGTAACTATATTTCCATTTCTTTTTTTTTTTTTCATTGAAAACAGTAACTATATTTCCATTTCTTTTTTTTTTTTTCATTGAAAACAGTAACTATATTTCCATTTCTTTTTTTTTTCATTGAAAACAGTAACTATATTTCCATTTCTTTTTTTTTTTCATTGAAAACAGTAACTATATTTCCATTTCTTTTTTTTTTTTCATTGAAAACAGTAACTATATTTCCATTTCTTTTTTTTTTTTCATTGAAAACAGTAACTATATTTCCATTTCTTTTTTTTTTTTCATTGAAAACAGTAACTATATTTCCATTTCTTTTTTTTTCATTGAAAACAGTAACTATATTTCCATTTCTTTTTTTTTCATTGAAAACAGTAACTATATTTCCATTTCTTTTTTTTTCATTGAAAACAGTAACTATATTTCCATTTCTTTTTTTTTCATTGAAAACAGTAACTATATTTCCATTTCTTTTTTTTTTCATTGAAAACAGTAACTATATTTCCATTTCTTTTTTTTTATTTTCATTGAAAACAGTAACTATATTTCCATTTCTTTTTTTTTTTTTTCATTGAAAACAGTAACTATATTTCCATTTCTTTTTTTTTCATTGAAAACAGTAACTATATTTCCATTTCTTTTTTTTTTTTCATTGAAAACAGTAACTATATTTCCATTTCTTTTTTTTTCATTGAAAACAGTAACTATATTTCCATTTCTTTTTTTTTTTTCATTGAAAACAGTAACTATATTTCCATTTCTTTTTTTTTTTTCATTGAAAACAGTAACTATATTTCCATTTCTTTTTTTTTTTTCATTGAAAACAGTAACTATATTTCCATTTTTTTTTTTTTTTCATTGAAAACAGTAACTATATTTCCATTTCTTTTTTTTTTTTCATTGAAAACAGTAACTATATTTCCATTTCTTTTTTTTTTTTCATTGAAAACAGTAACTATATTTCCATTTCTTTTCTTTTCATTGAAAACAGTAACTATATTTCCATTTCTTTTTTTTTTTTCATTGAAAACAGTAACTATATTTCCATTTCTTTTTTTTTTTTCATTGAAAACAGTAACTATATTTCCATTTCTTTTTTTTTTTTTTCATTGAAAACAGTAACTATATTTCCATTTCTTTTTTTTTTTCATTGAAAACAGTAACTATATTTCCATTTCTTTTTTTTTTTTCATTGAAAACAGTAACTATATTTCCATTTCTTTTTTTTTTTTCATTGAAAACAGTAACTATATTTCCATTTCTTTTTTTTTTTTTCATTGAAAACAGTAACTATATTTCCATTTCTTTTTTTTTTTTTCATTGAAAACAGTAACTATATTTCCATTTCTTTTCTTTTCATTGAAAACAGTAACTATATTTCCATTTCTTTTTTTTTTTTTTTCATTGAAAACAGTAACTATATTTCCATTTCTTTTTTTTTTGCACACTAATTGATAATGGACAAGTATGATTGTGGAAAAAACACAGAGTTCCGGTTTGAAGAAGAAATAAGAAGATTTCAGACTTGCTCAGCGTTAGCAGGAGGATAGTAGGAAAAGACAGAAAATATTGAAAGATTCAGGATTTGACTAACGGGCGACACTGGAGAGAAAAACACATGATTAACAATCTAATGCCGTCAAAACACTGAAGTTCATTGCTAAAGTTCAGAAGATTATCGACGATGAACTCAGCAAGAGCCTCCAGGTAAACATCAATGGCTACGTCTGCGTTCGGAGTATGGTAGCTAAACTTTAGATCAACCAGATGGCTGTAGGTAGGCAGCAAAACTCAGCACTCTTCCATAGCAGCTGAAAAACCCAGGCGTGACTATTCAAAGACTTTGTCGATCACACTTCAGCTGACATCTGACCTCCCAGCTTGCCTGACTGCAATCCCCTCAACTTTTTGTAGAGTGTGGAGGAATAATAAACCAACAGATTCAACTGCAACATGAAGGTTGAGCTAAAAGCCAGGATCATCAGAGCCTTTCGGAGGCCAAAGTCGGGAGACAGTGACAGAGGCCTGTGGCCATTTTTGAGGCTGCTCCAAGGCGGCTCCATTGAGTGAAATCAACAGAACAAGTCATGAAAACAAACTGACCCAAGTTTGATGAATAACCCTAACAGGTTTTCCTAGACAGTAACAATTGTGAACAAATATCACCAACACATTGTATATGCCGATGTTTTCTATATATTTAAATCTGATGCCATGCTGCACGCAATTGCCTATAATGCATTTAGCATGACTGTTCAGTGTTAATGAATGGAAAAATTAAGGCCAAAATAACCAGTACGTTAGATTTAGGTATGCAAGAAGCATCAACGTACACAATCCGCCTTATCACTACGGAACTTAATATAACAGGTGACAATGAAGGGCGGATATGGTGATAAGTGGTGGGAGGAACAGAATAGGGAGAGAGGTACGCATTAAAGAAACATAGCAGTCTCATATTATTTACTTCCTCTCCACGAGAGATTAGAGACACAAGGTCAAGTGTGGTTTTGAGAAGCCAGTGCACTTTGCTAAGCGCACTCTGGCCTACAAAAAATGCCTGAGCAGTCCCGTCTGCATTCCCTGGTAGCGGTACTACAGGCGATTAGCAATAGACTAACCTCTTCTCAGAGAGAAAGTAAAGCCTGGGAAGGTGGACCTCCTGGACTGAACAGAACAAGAGTCCAACAACAACAAAGCTACTGTCGGTTTGATTTGTATCATGATTCTAGGATAGCAATCTCATATATATGGATGGTGTGTTCGATCCCTCTACCGGGCAGTATATTTTAATTTTCTCTTCAATCACATTTAAAAATAAATTCCTGACATATCTGAGAAGAAATTGATGTAAATATTTTATTGTTTGAATGAAAATAAAATTTTATTGTTATATAATAATTTTGCCTATTTTTTTTTTTTCAATGTTTGATTTCTTTCTTTATCAATACACAAGTAAAGAACAATATTAACTAGTCAGAATTTTTTAGATGAGGATTAATAATTTGTATTATTTGGATTATTCAGACTAGCATTCTCATCTTGGATGTTATTCTTATGTAACCTTTGGCCTTTTTCGGGTGCATCTTGTCGAACTCTGGAATTTTTATGCCAAATTCGGGAATCTATATGGAATTTCGAATGGAACCCTTTATGTAATCCCCGGGGTAGCTTGCTCTCATTCCATCAGCCATGAGCGGGTAGAAGTCTAAAGTAATTCGTAATTGTATTCTTAGTATCGCCCGTACTGAGGATTGAACCTTCAACCTGCAGAAGACCTGTGGCATAACGGATGTAAGTGTTAAGTAATAATCAGTTCTAAGTGACAGTCATCTGGAGGTTAAAGGTTATTTTCATAGCATTTCAGCCGATCTAATCTCTGACTTTCTTCAGGTGCATCTTTTAAAACTTGGGAAACTTAAGAATCCTTATGTTGGACTGAAGAACCTATACAAAATTTCACATAAAGGGTTCAGTTCAAGATCCTATATAGGTTCCCAAGTTCAAAACGATGCATTTGAAGAAGGTCGGAGATGACATCAGTCAAAATGTGAAAGTAACAACCAAGATAAGAATAGTAATCTGAACCAGCACGGTGTTACCACTGTTCACCAAGGACCAAGGGAAGAGTCTATCAGGCATGTGTACACGGTGTGATGATGTATGGAAGTGAAACCTGGCCAGTGAGGGGTGAATATATGCTGCTACCTCAACTGTTCTACATCTACTAACTCAAGAACTCTCATTGATTCTTTTAACATGACCATACCATCGAAGTCTCCTTTTCTGCACACAGCCACAACCATCGTAATAACCCAGGCCTGTCAACTAAGTAGAGTTTTTCTGGTGATGTCATTGACAGTGGGAGTAAGAACCACTATCAATGAGGACCGGAACTGCTCGAAATGCTTAATGCGCATGCATCCATCTGTAATTAGAGCAAGTAATAAGAGCAAACAGACTCAGGTCCATAGTATCATTCATTCACTTGGAAATCATTGCTAACTTGTTCCTGCTATTGTGACTTTATTCCTCTGCCAAAAACAAGCCTATCCTCCTAAGGATTATTCATTCACTTGGAAATCATTGTTAACTTGTTCCTTTTTTCAAACGTATTTCCTTTTTATAGATGTCAAGCGTGAAAGAGAATTTTGAAAAATCCAACATGGCATCCAACGATTAAGCCATTGCATTAAAGTTTGAATTTCAAATCTTAAAAAATAAATTAGAATTTTATTTCGAGATAAAAAATACAATTTTAGACTAATTAATAAGTTCGATCCCCCCCTCCCCCCCAAAAAATAAAACTTGACTGTTTGTATAACAAATTTTTACTATATTGTAAATAAACTGTTCGTTTTGTAAAAAAACAAAACAAAAAAAAACAACACACATTTTAATTTATTTCAATAAATGTTCTATAAATTAATTATTTTAAATTATTTAGTGAATTCATTATCTTTCATGTTTGATTTACTTTTAAGTTAAAAAAAAATCAAGAAACATTTACTTTTTCGGGAATGAGAGCAACTCTTATCAAATTATTCAAAAACAAAACAAAATTCAGCTAAAACTAATGATCATAAAATGTTGATACAAAGAATAAAACTGCTTAAAAATAGGGATTTGTTTTCTTGTGTTTATAAACCAAGAGATATTTCCATGCAGTATAACTGAGACTAATCTTTTCATTCGATGTAGACTGGAAAGAATGAACTTGTTTAAAGAATTAATATTAAATCAGACAAATTATTTGCAAAGAAAAACTTTCATGTTTAAAAATTAAAATTTTTTATGACAAAACCATTTTATTAAGTATTAATGTTTGCTGTCTAGCCTACGCAAATTACACGAAATAATACATTTCTAATAAAGTAATATGTTAATTATATCCTGTGATCGGTAATTAATAAATACTGAAAATTTCATTAAAATTGGTTGATTTCCTGAATTCTTATAAAATTTTAAGTGAAGGGAGGGGTCAAAATGCTCATAGTCTGACTGTTTGACACATCTCATTTGTTACTTTATAGCATGACGTCATTTTCCAGCAACTTACGATGAGCGTGACACAGCCCCTTACACTATCCAGATTTAACTTCTGAGTGTGAGATTAAAAGCTCTTCTGCCGTCCTTTACAACTAATCAAAAACAAAATATCGATTTATTAAAAAAGAAAACGGTATTGGTCCAGATTAAGACCCAAGCTAAAATCGACTTGGTGTTGGTAGTTTCTAGATGTTTATGTCGATGGCTGGAAAATCGCGAAGCGTTGGAAAAAAGAATTCACCACTTGTTTAGTGATATTTATCTTCAGAAAACAATCTTTTTCATGCAGAAAAAAGATTTTATAACCCTAATACTTGTTTAACAATTGTTCAGTGATATCTTTCTTAAAAAAAAATTTACGTGTAAAAAAAAAACATTTTATTATCTGTTTAGTTTTATTTTGCTTAACACAATAAAAACATTTTTCTTCGTTAAAAAAAAAATTTCTTTCATACAATTTGACTAATTGTATTATTTGATTAGAACCAATCTTTTTTTGACTAATTGTATTCTTGCTTTAAATGTTAGTTTTTGGACGCAGCCAACCGACTTTTCATTCAGCTTCTCCTGGCTGTCTACACAAACATCCGAGAACTACCGATGCCACGTCGATTTTCGCTTGGGTCCTAATCTGAACCAGTATAAAAAAAATCTAAATTTTTGTGTCATTTTAAAAAAAAAACAGATGTCCCCCATTTAATAACGACACAAAGATTTTGATATATAGATTTTTGAATGCATTTTTTGTTTGTTTGTTTTTTTGTTGTCTGGGTCCGTATGTTTTTTATGACTGATTCTTCACTATGAACTGATTCGCTATGAACTTTCTCTGACGCCGATTAGATATTCCACTTTCAAAGACCATTTACTTTCTCTGCAAATGACGTATCTTTTAATGGTTTTTTTTTTTATGGTTGTTCAATTCAAGATGCTGATGAAGATATCTTATCATCCTGGAATAACAATTTATCAAACTAAAATCCATAAATGTTCATCTCATGCAATAAAATCATATCCAGTGGCCATGGCACATTAAGCGAAGATCAATTAAGACCACATCTTAGTGATTACTTTCTTGTCAAAATAAGAACGTTCAGATAAAGACAATGTTTTTAATCTCAATTCAAGATTACGAAGATAAGGGTATTATATAGAAATTCCACAGTTCATACAAGTGCTATATGACATAATCCGTGAGATCACCAAAGTTAAGTGACGTCGAGCCTGGTAAGTACAAAAATGGGAGATCATTTGAGAATACCAAGTGCTGTATGTGTTCTCTGCATATATCAGCATTGTTGATTCACTGCCAGTTTCTTTGTGTGGGGTGCTGTGGAACGAGACACCAACAGATCCAGCAGCAATACTCTCTGTCTCTTAGTCCTCACTTTCCAACAGTGATGTTTCTGACAGTGGTGGAAAAATTGCTGTTTTTATTTTACGACATATCAACCCTTTTCAGGTTATTTAATGCCGAATCAGGTCATTTTGGTAGTAATTTTTATGTTTCAAGTTCTTTATATGTTCAAATATTTATTTATGATGTTTGGTTTGGTTGTTTTGTTTTATGGCATATCAACTATTTTCGGATTATTTAATGTTGAATCCGATCATTTTCGTAAAAGTTTTATGCTTCAAGTTCTTTATATCTTCCAATATTTATTTATGGTGTTTGGTTTGGCTGTTTTGCAGAGGAAACTTGTTCTTTTTGGATTTGCAGAACATGATTGAGTTTTGCAAAGGGAAAGGAAAAAAAACAATAACATCAATGTTTGGTGCAGTTTAGGTCAGAAAGCCAGTATTTTCAGACAACCTGATCTGGTACACCAGGTCTGACAATGGGAGAAGAAAATGCTGTTCCTTGAGCCAATTGTTTGTTAGTATTTTTTGTATGTGGAGATGAATCAAGTATATCTTCTCTCCTCTATCTTTGCTGCCATGCCACTGATAAGGGTGCTGGAGGTAATCGTTTTATCTGGGGTGACGTTATCCATGTAATAGTCCAAGGATCCAGAACCTCGGAGTAACTCCTAAGGTGGCTGTCTTATCAACAGGTGCAAAATACTCTTAAATAATCTCATTTCTGGCAAGTCATTGCTACTAATCCTCACGTTGTTGTTTCACTGAAAACCTCATTAATCCTTATCCTCGAGTGGCTTATGGCTCTTGAAAGCTGGTAACTCGTTAGTACATAAAAACAAAACCAAAAAAATAAAATGAAGGACGAGCTAAAGACGAAGATCACCAGAGCTTTTGCGGGCCTATGCCAGAAGACAGTGACGAAGGCCTCTGCCTGGTTCTAAGGTCGATAATAATTACGGAAATAATAATCCAACGTAATGAAAAATCAAAAAAGAAATACCGAAAATTGTTTATATATTTTTCAACGTTTCGTCTTAATTTCAAGACTTTCTCAAGATAACTGATTTGAAGAAAAACAGAAGTCAATATTTGAAAATACGTGGTGCGTCTGTGACCTGAAAAGAATGTTTTGTTCTACAAAAATATAGATTCAAAATATATGGTGCCTTTATGAAGTGGAATGATTTTTTTTAATATCGATATACAAAGTTTTGTTGGGAATGTGGTGTAAAATAGCTAGGCTGGATCTAAATTCAAGTTCTGCTCGGTTAGTATTAATTTGATGATTAAAGATAAATTATAGAAACTATTACATTGTTTAATTGTGTCATATATATATATATATATATATATATATATATATATATATTAGTATTTCATGTATCCACATAACATTTTATAAGGAGATATAATTTTTTATGTATCAATTTTCAGTATTTACTTCAACAGTGCTCGATACGTAAGTAGAGCTAGGTAGTAAGCTATGAAAATATATTTATGGCAATTAAGCTACATCACTTCAGCATTTTAGCCTAAAGATTTTCCCCCCGGGGATGAAACGCGGGAGCCTCTGTGTAGCTTAATTGCCATAGCCTGAAGATTCCCCCCCGGGAATGAAACACGGAAACCTCTGTGTAGCTTAATTGGCATAAATATATTTTCATAGCTTACTATATATATATATATATATATATATATATATATATATATATATATAGTCAAGTGAAGCTATTGACCCCTAACTCTGAAAATAATGTTATATTTGTATTTTCATCTATTTATGTTTTTTATGGCATATTTAGTCCTTCCCAAAAATACATATGACTATAGTCACGATGAACAAATGTAGTAAAATATTATGCAGGCCTCAAGTACTTTCACAAACCTGCGGGGCGACTTTCCTATCCACCAGGTCCCTACGTGGCAGATAGAGGAATGGCCTTCAGATATGGAAGTTAGCTCGGAATACCGAATAAATAGTCCCGGGCCAACTGGCAGTCTACTCAGAGGGTGTATGTGGGATATGGTCTAGTCAGCTATATCTCCATGAAATGCATTCAGATGATGTCCAATGTAAACTTTAGACTTGGCAAGTATCGGCCACCATAAAAGCTGACGCACCAACTTACTGGAGTGCGGACTGTTGACCTTGGTTAGTGATGCACTTAGTGTTAATCCCAAAAAAGTGTTGGGCAAGGAAAGGCATCCTCCGTAAAACTTAGGCTTCAAATAAACCTTCATGGATATTTCCATGCGTGCAGCTAGCTACCTGGAAAGGAGCTCACCAATGTGGATGATGCTTCTCAACTTGTATGTTAGTAAAAATAAAAAAAGAACTGATGAAGAAAGAAGACGAGTAGATATAAATAGGTATATGTATATATATATATATATATATATATATATATATATATATATATATATATATATATATAAAGTTGGTGTGTGTATGCATGTGAGTATATTTGCAAAATAAAATGATTATGTTTACTTTCATCCACATCTGTATGTGTCTGCTTGGTTGAAAGTATGTTAGTACACACACACATTACTGACACCAGAGATGTGAGTATTTATTTACTCCTATCCAGGAGTTAGGAACAAGGCTAGTTTTATCTTACTCCCACAAGTAAGATGTGACCCAAAGTCGGGCGGGAAAGTGGGGTTTGAAAAGCCAGCGCCCGAGAGGTGAGCACTCTGGCTATTTAAAAATTGCCTGGGCAGCGCCGTCGGCATTCCCCGGTATGGGCGCCTCAGGCAGTAAGCAATAAACTTACTCCTCCCTGAAGAGGGGTGGAAAAGCCTGGGAGGGTGGATCTCCTAGAACTGCACAGGACAGACCCATAGACCGGCGTAAATCAAGCCCCGAAGGCCAAAACAATACTAGTGTATGGGGTGCAGTATCCATCGGAACAGATACTACACTTTGATCTTAGCCAAAAGGAGCGAATAGTAAAAACAGTTGAAATCGAGATGAATTTCCTAACCGTGGGGCCACGGCCCCCTGTGCCTATGGAGAAAAGGCAGCACAAAAACAACTTTTTTCCTAAACAACTCCAATCAATTTCAATGAAATCAAAATTAAGAGTAAGACATCAAGTGTATATGGAGGGGGTACGGACAGGAAGTCATTCTCTGATCAAATAAAAATCATCTAACTCCCCTACCCCTGTCATGAATTGTTTGAATTTTTAACCCTCACAATAAAAAAAAAATTTAGTTTCAAGAGAGAACTGTTATAAGAGAGAAAATCAGCCTTTTCTTATTTTAAAAAAAAAAGCAGATTTGGATAAAAAAGCTGAAAACTCACATCCATGAGAGGCGCTAGCGATTTAAGTGGAAATCCGCTTTTTCTGAATTCCGCTAAAAAGCAGAGAACCCACATCTATGTGACGCTCATGAGAATGTGTTTGCACGTGAGATCATGGTATTTGTACAGCTGTGTGTGTGAATGTTTTTGCGTGTGAGATAATACTATGTGTGCGAATGCGTGTGTCTGAGATCATGCTATTTGTACGGATGTGTGTATGAATGTGTTTGCGTGTAAGATCATGCTATTTGCACAGCTGTTTGCATGTAAGATCATGCTATTTATACAGCTGTTTGCGTGTGTGATAATGCTATTTGTAAGGATGTGTGTGGGTGTGAATGCCTTTGCGTGTAAGATCATGCTATTTGTGTGAATGGGTTTGCGTGTGAAATCATGCTATTTGTAAGAATTTGAATGTGAATGCGTTTGCGTGTTAGATCATGCTATTTGTAAGGATGTGTGTGTGTGTGTGTGTGTGAATGTGTATGTGTTTGAGATCATGCTATGTGTAAGGATGTGTGTATGTGTGCGTATTTTATAGATCGTATCTGAATGCCAAGCAGTTGAGAAACCTGAAAGCCATAAAGAAATAAAAAGCGAAAGAATTTCAAATTCTAAAACAAAGAAAATTAATAAATTGCTTTCATCTCCGAACCTGACCCAACACACATGTGCAACTCATCAGTACAGATAGATACGAACAGACGACCGAAGACGACAAGATGGCATCACCATCAATCACCATCAGGTTTCCACCACGATCGAAAAGAATCATGGAGACCATTAATTATGAACTCTATGTTCTTTCCATAGTTGTATACTATGTGCTTCATCAGAGCTATATTCCCGGGTGTCCTAGGCTGAGGAGTTCCCAACTCACTTGGCCAGTATCGGTTGACCATTTATGACTCAGTAAACATATCTATGATATGCAACACAGGGGAAAGGGCATAAAAACAGCGGTACAATTTACTGCACGCCATTAAACAACACAAATTACTTGACACACAATAGAGATCGCTTACAACAACGGATATTCCGAAGTGGTCACCCATCTAAGTACTGACTTGCTTAACTTTAGCTTAGCACTAAATATAGATATAAAACAAGTCACAGAAAATGATATTTTGGGAGCTTTAAACATAATCTTGTTTTTATAGACGTATAGTATTACTACCTATATCTTACTACTAGCTGGACACGTCCCCCGGCGTTGCCCGGGAGAAATGTAAAAGAACGAATTAAAGAGTGTAAACATCCGGCCGAACGCAAATAGGTCACATTTTGGAAGTGTTGCAGGGTGAAAGGAGGGAGAAAGGAATGTAGGAAAGAGGGAGACGCGGTTGTAGTGGTCTTCATGCCCATACCATGGTACTGGTATTTACTCAGAATTTTCTTTTGGGATTTAACCCCCGCTCTATCTAAAATTAAAGAGGCCTACAGAGCAATATTAAATCACATTCCCACCCGGTTATCGTTGTTTAGAAATTCCATTTTTTTTTAGAGAGGAAGGAAAAATGGAAAAAGGAAAAAGAAGAAAAAAAGAAAAATGAGTGTGCCTTCTGAGCACTACTGAAACGCACAAATATAATTAAGGACATCTGCAGAGCAGTAGTAAATCATGTTGGTTTGAAGGAAAATGATAGGTAAAGTACTAAATATTACAGTATTTTTTTTTTTCAAACTACTACATGGTAACGTTGAATATAAAAAATCCGGCCCTTAGTACTCCCTCCCCCTCACTCGAAGGCGGAAGTATAACAATATAAGAAAAAAATAAAATAAATTGTATAAGACGACTGGGATCGAACCATAAACCTTTCGGTTTTAGAGCTACGCTGTTAACCTTGAGGCCACCAACGCGAATATAAAATGTAAGCCAAATTAGGTCATCTAAACCAAGACAGCCGGTAGCTGGCATGTGTTATAGTCTACGATACGCCATAAGGCGACCAGATCAAGGGTCCATCATTCACACGTTCTGGATCATTTCTATTCGAAGAAATCAATGTTTTCTTCAAACTTTTGGATATTAGGTTTGTGAAAAGGGGTAGGA
>OY744532.1:36603789-36606289 GCA_963556195.1 Sepiola atlantica | reverse complement strand
TTTTTCAGGTATGTAGCTGTAGGAATTGCATAGTCATAGTGGATGGTGTATGACTTATTTCAAACAGTTCTGTCTGGTATATGTTCCCAGGACTTAATGGATGGAAAATTCTAGCTACACCTGTGTTTCTAGTTACGGGTTGGTAAGTTTATTACCAGTGTTTTCAAAGGTAATTGAAAAGTTAATGGGTAAACAAATGATTTGTTATTTAAAAGAGACTAATCATGTTAACAATTTACAGTCAGCGTATTAACCTTTGCACAGTACAATAACAATATATTTTAATGACACTGATGACATATATGCATGCATTGATAATTCAGAACGTTTTTGGGGTGTCATTCCAGCCCAAATTAAAGAAGGTTCTCTATTTGTTTACAAATTTTAACCACCATTTTGTATTTTCTTTGATTTTTGATATCCTATAATCCAGAGTATTGATTTACTCCTCTCCAGGAGTTAGGCACAAGGCCAGTTTTAATCTTACTCCCACAAGTAAGAGATGACCCAAGGTCGGGTCGGGAAAGTGGGGTTTAAAAATTGCCTGGGCAGCCCCGTCGGCATTCCCCAGTAGGGGCGCCTCAGGCAGTAAGCAATAAACTTACTCCTCCCCAAAGAGGGGAGGCGAAGCCTGGGAGGGTGGACCTCCTAGAACTGCACAGGACAGACCCATAGACCGGCGTAAATCAAGCCCCGAAGGCCAAGACAATACCAGTCTATGGGGTGCAATATCCATTGGAACAGATACTACACTTTGATCTTAGCCAAAAGGCCAAGAATAAAGAGTTTTATTTATCTACCTCCCACAAGGTAAGATGTGACACAAGGTCGGGAAAGTGGGATTAGATAAGCCAGCGTTCGAGAGGTGAGTACTCTGGCCATTTAAAAATTGCCTGGGCAGCCCCGTCGGCATTCCCCGGTAGGGGCGCCTCAGACAGTAAGCAATAAACTTACTCCTCCCCAAAGAGGGGAGGCAAAGCCTGGGAGGGTGGACCTCCTAGAACTGCACAGGACAGACCCATTGACCGGCGTAAGTCAAGCCCCGAAGGACAAGACAATACCAGTCTATGGGGTGCAGTATCCATCGGAACAGATACTACACTTTGATCTTAGCCAAAAGGCCAAGAATAAAGAGTAGCTTTAATGTTATGCTCTTCTGCTTCTAATTTCTCAGTATCCACCATCTAAATGTTCTTAAAGATTAGAATCATTTATTTTAAATTCACTGAAGATTCATCCAAAAAAAATTTTGAAAGTGAAAATCCAAGTCTTGGTAGTGAAATTAGAAAACTCGCAAATTTAGGATTTCTGTTAGTAAACAGCATTGTCTCTCTGGCATTCATATTTCTACAAACTGGTCAAGAAACTTTGAAAAAAAGGTCAATTTAGTTATTTAAAGTAACAATTTCAATGGGTTTGTTTTTATTACTAAAATCAATGACCATTTGTGAATACCAGGCATTGTATGTGGAAGGATGGCGATGCTTCCCTGCAAAAAGCTCACTGTGATATATATGCGACGGGATTGGTTGTGAATTTAACACTTCCTAGAAACTGCCTCCTTTGGAGGATGCCAGCTAAACTCGCCCAAGATAAATACTGTACCAGGTACCTACCCCTTTGTCTTTTCAGCTCATTGGAGGATTAACTACGGCCTATATCAATAAATCATTCACCAGTAGGGGCGCCTCAGGCGATTAGCAATAAACTAACCCCTTCTCAAAGGGTGCACCTCCTAGAACTGCACAGGACGGACAACCGATAGACAGCCGTGAATCCAGACCCGAAGGTCCGGACAATACCCGTCTATTGGATATTTAATACACACACCCTCTGTTTTATATGCCGTTTATATAGGTGTGATATCAGATTTGTAAGGTTAACTAATTTGCATATTAATTTGGTTGAAGTTAATTCATTAATTAATTATCATTTGTTATTGTTTTTTAATTCAATGTTTTTTTTGTTTTTTTTTCATGTAACGAATGCTCTGTTTGCAATTTTCTTTTCTTTTCTTGACAAATATTTCGTATTTGGGTTCAAACGTTTTCTAACGTCGTTGAAATGTTTCAGAAAAATCGAGTCGGTCGCTCTTTCTTTAAAGCGATCGACTCGATTTTTCTCAATTGTCAGTAAAATGGCAAATTTGTTTCTTCTTTCATTCTTTTCTTTCAGTCACATTTAAATATGTTTCGAAATTACCAAAATGTTAATGTTTCGTGTTTGAAAAGTTTATTATTTTAAACTAGCAGGGCTACCCGGTATTGCCCGGGAGAATAGTAATTTATTTTTATCGATGAGAATTGATTTCTTACCGTTGTCACACGCGAGGTTAATCTCACTGTAAACCGAAACAACTAATCGAGGTGAAACTTACAAAAAAAAAAAAAAAGAAACCGCGGGTTGCATCTTACGCAATGAAGAAATATCCGAGTAAAGTAATGAAAAAAAAACGCGAGTTAAGTTTTACTTAAGAAAATAAACTAATCTATCCCCTCTC
>OY744532.1:36288789-36601289 GCA_963556195.1 Sepiola atlantica | reverse complement strand
TTTGATGATCCACAGAAAAATTGGGGGGAAAGTATTTCAACTGAACTGAGAGAACTTCTTAGTTTTTACTACCCAATATTAGAATATCCTAGGCATGGAAATATGTAGATTCATTTACAGCAAACATTGAAAATAGCCGATTGTATATATATAGAAAACAACTGTTTCTTCACGATTGTCTTTTTTCTTCTATATTTCAGTCCTTGTAACGGAAACATGTATGCATAGATTAAACACACAATTAAATACATTGTTTCCATACCATAAAACGCACAAGTTATTAATGTAAAAAGAATGTGTGTAGACTTATATTTCCTCACGTATATAACGTAGAATTTGAAGCCCAAATAAGATTCCCTCGACACGGCTATACACTGGCTCATATGAGGAATGGTGCACCTTCCAGTGTTGCTACCACAAGTAGCAACACTAAGTTAGGCACTCCACCAGACCAGATGAATTCTAGTCCTGGAATCCAGCAAAAGCAAAGAAAGACCACAAGAAAAATAGACTATAATATAGTTAACTGGGAAGAGGAAAAATATTCTTTAACCCTTTACTTACCATATAGAAAGTAGATAAAAATTTTAAATAAATACTCGGATATCTATGTATCTTATAAAGAAATCAAGTGTGAACCCCAGGGAGGGATCCTTTGATTTCTGAGAGCTAATCGAAGTGAAATAAACAAAAAAACTGAAAACAGGAAACCAACATATACACACATACACTTATCACTTGTTGCCTTCTTTTCCGAAGTTGCTACAATATAAGAACTCAACTTTCAAACGAACAATTATTCACACATAATAACTTTCAACCAATTGTAAATATGTACATATAGAAAATATATAAATATATTTATCTTCATATCTTTTTTATTCAACATTCATGTTTTCATCTGTTTTCACTCATTTCTCAACACTTGTGACAATTGAAATGTCTGCGTGTATCTTAGCATATTTCCAAAGACGCAACAATTGTCTCCAACTTATCCAAGCTACGGTCTACGCTGTTGAGGTATCTAATTTGATAAGAGTTGTGTCCCTTGGTGTATGGATATTAGAGTTATGTTCCTTGCCTTGTGTTTGTTTTCACCAGAATAAAGATGGCTTCGAGACAAGCACGCGTTGCATTTGTCACTCCATTGTAATACTAGCAAACTAACGCATGCTGCTTATATAACCAGGAATGTGAGTGATCAATTTTTTTTTACATACTGAAAAGTTAGTAAAAAAAAATAATTACTTCTTTTTTGTTTTTTTTATGGAAATCACTCCAGACAAGGCATGAAGCCACTTGATGTAAGGAGCTAAAAAATATTACCACTTCAAGGTAAAAAACTAGCCAACGATAAGTGTTAGATGGATAGATTCCGACCCAGAAAACAGCAATTCTTCCCCCTTTGTCAGAAACATCGTTTATGAAATGTGAGGACTAAAGGACAAAATAAGGCAAGTGAGAGTTACGAGGCTGCCAGAAGTAAACCCAAGATCCACTTTCTACTCTCCTTACCCTGTCACTAACTCTAGGCCCATCGTAAATAGTTTGAAGTATGGTAAAGTTAATATTTCCAGAGAGAGGGGAAAGAAAAGATAAGATGAGACAGAAAGAAGAAAGAAAGAAAGAAAAAACAGGAAAAAAGAAAGTAAGATAAAGTTAAAGAGAGAGAGAGAGGAAGAGAGGGAGAGAGGAAGAAAGAGAAATAAAATCAAGCCAAGGAAAAAAACAGGCTTTTCTTATCATTACAAAATAAAAAGTAGATTTAAGGAGAAATCCCGCTATTTCTGAATAACAAAGCTGAAAGCGTAATTCAGCTTTTTCTGAATTATGAACAAAAGCGAAATTCCGCTAAAAAGCAGAGACTTTACATCCCAGCTCAATTCCGAAAACACCAATCAAACAACGCCTCTGGTTTTATTCGACATAAAGAAGTGCAAATAATAAAATGAAGTTTGAAAATAACGATGATCACTTACCGACTACACTGGATTTAGGCGTACACCATTTGAGCGTTACGGTTTCGGTAGGCAACCCCTCTTTCGATGGGATGATCAAACCCTCTACGTGGCCGACAGCTGAAAAAGGGAAATAAATAATAATAAAAAGATAAGCATCAAAGAAAATATGAAATATATTCCCATCAGGGGCTGCACTACAGAGACTGCGTCATCCCTATGTGGTTCCCTGGATGCAATGCAATATAGCAGCCAAATATGTTTATATGGGACTATGTGTTAGTAAAGATATATGATTATATTTTCATACATCAATGTTTGTCATCATTCTTTTAAGTACAGAAGAAACACAACACTTTCACATATGGACGAGGGTCATAGTTTGATCTCATAGGTAACCGAGTTATCACTTGTTCCTATTTACTTGCCTCCCCTAGAGGGCATAGTTAGACACAAGGTCAGTTTTTAATGTGATCTATTACTCTTCTAAAAATTTTTTTACAAATCCTCATTTAATTAAAAGATTGAAAGTTTTTGAAGCTATTTACATTTAATAATTTTATAAATACAAAAGATTAAAACAACATTTTCTTTAACAACAATTAGTTATAGTTCTATAAGAATTTAGTTCGGTTAATAATTTAATGACCAGACGATATCGTAATGATTAAATGTAACGTTCAAAATCCTATTTAAAAAATGATAATTTGATTAAAAAAAAAAGCACAACGAAAACAAAGGTATGCTGGATCTGTAAGCTATAATATATATATATATATATATATATATATATATATATATATATATATATATATATATATATATATATATATATGTTTTGTGACAATTAAAATTATTTTCAAATCATGTTCCAAGTAAAGAGTAAACACACAAATATTAAATTTTTTTACAGCTGTTTCAAGGCACTGTTTATTTGAAGTCATATGATGCAACAAACATTTTTATTTCAAACATTGAATCTCATCAGAATAGCATTTCGTATGTACCCAGAAAAAAACACAATAATGTCTGAAAAAGTTAAATCTCTGCCAAAACAAAACAAAAATCACAAGAATATATCCATTGTCAAATACCTCGGTAAGATGTTAAATTATTTTTTACATCAAAGTGCATATTTTGTAACTCAGAAATGTTTAAATATATATATATGATGAAGAGAGTTTGAATTACCTACTAGACATCATCCTTGTGTGTCTTCAGTCTCTCTGTACAAGGGTTTGTCAGGCTAACCTAACATGAGGATTTGACCAAATATTCAAAATAACATAGTATTCAAAGCACAAATAAGATCTCATCGACACTTGCTCATACGAGGAACTGTGCACCTTCTCCAAGTAATGTTACCTCAAGTTACAGCACTTAGCTGGATACTCCACCAGATTAGATGAATTCTTGTCCTGGAATCCGGTAAAACCAAGAGACCACAATGAAGATATACTATAACATACTAAACTGGTCGATTGGGGAGAGGAAAATTAATGTTCTTAACTTCTTTACTAATTCAAAGTTTCACAGGTAAAAGATAACTTTAATAGAATACTTGAATATCTATGTATCTCATGATGAAAAAGGAAAAACCAAAATTATTTATGTATTCATCAATGTTTCATCTTTATTTCAAGACTTCCTCGGGATGATTGATTTGAAGAAATGAAATACAAGTACAATATTTGAAAAATATTTGATGTGTATATGATGTGAAAATCATCATCATCAACCGGTTTATTTGTTGAATCAGGCCACAATTAATCGTCTGATGAGGGTGGGGCCTGATTGTCTAGAAAAGAATGTTTTTTTGCTTTTTTTCTAATGAATTTAAAATATGTGATGCTTTTGTTTTGGAATGTTCTTTGTTTTTTCTTGAATTCAAAAATGCGGTGCGCTTTTGACGTGAAAAGAATGTTTTTGTTCTTTTTTCTCGAACAAATCATGGCGGTTAGAATTCAAGATGTTTAATGTGTTTATGACATGAAATGAGTGTTTTTTATATTTATTTATTTTATTATCGATATTATGTACTAAGTTTTGTTGTCAATGTAGTGTAAAATAGACTAACTTGGATCTAAATTCAAGTTCATTCTGTTAGTATAATAAGTTTGCTAATTAAAGGAGATAAATTGTAGAAGCCATTACGTTGTTTAATTCTGTTAGAGTTTATAATGAGTGCTGATACATGAAGTCATGACTAAGATTTATTTGAAATGATTTAATGAGTCTAGCTTGTTTAAAGTTAAAGAATTATCATGCTGTAATGCATGAGAGAATAGTGCATATATATATATATATATATATATATATATATATATATATATAGAGAGAGAGAGAGAGAGAGAGAGAGAGAGAGAGAGAGCAGCACTGTACATTAAAAATATTGTGTGCAGCAGAAAAAATGAGTCTATTTTGTTTTAAAGCATTTAATTAAAATTCGAAAAGAGAGAGAGAGAGAGAGAAAGATAGAGTGAAAGATATGGAGAGAAAGAAATGGAGAGATGAAAAGAGAGAGAGAGAGAGAGTGAAAGATATGGAGAGATGAAAAGAGAGAGAGAGAGTGAAAGATATGAAGAGATGAAAAGAGAAAGAGAGAGAGTGAAAGATATGAAGAGATGAAAAGAGAAAGAGAGAGAGTGAAAGATATGAAGAGATGAAAAGAGAGAAAGAGAGAGTGAAAGATATGAAGAGATGAAAAGAGAAAGAGAGTGAAAGATATGAAGAGATGAAAAGAGAGAAAGAGAGAGTGAAAGATATGAAAAGATGAAAAGAGAAAGAGAGAGAGTGAAAGATATGAAGAGATGAAAAGAGAGAAAGAGAGAGTGAAAGATATGAAGAGATGAAAAGAGAAAGAGAGAGAGTGAAAGATATGAAGAGATGAAAAGAGAGAAAGAGAGAGTGAAAGATATGAAGAGATGAAAAGAGAAAGAGAGGGAGTGAAAGATATGAAGAGATGAAAAGAGAGAAAGAGAGAGAGAGAGAGACAGAGCTAGCATTGAGTCTAAGAGACACCGAGCTATCATTTTCACTTTGCCCCCCAAAAATTCTGCAGTTAATGTGGACAGAATTATTGATCTTAATGAATGCATCAATTGAAATCTTTATTTATATTTTGAGCGTCTGGCATTTAGTCAGATATTGAGACTGAGGAATCCCTTCTCTCTCTTGTCAGTTGTGCCTTAGTGTGGTATGAGAGAGAAGGGGAAATAGACATATTTCATTGGAAATGTAGCCCTAACATGTCTAAATAAAAATCTATCAGCAAACTAAAACCGTTTCATTTAAGGCCATTGTTTGTGGAAGTAAAAAACAACAACAAAAAACGATGTATAGCTATGACAATGATAACTGTATTTGTTATAAAAGTGGGTTATACAAGTATAGGTTAGATATTGGAATGCAGATCTGAGTCACCATTTCATTTAAGGCCGTTTTTTGTGCTTTTATCTTTATGGAAATAAAAAACAACAAAAAAACGACGTACTAGCCACTGGAACTCTTTTACACAAGGTACCCTCTCAATTATATCTTTCATCATTTGTATATTTTCATTCTATGGACGTCCCGCACTAACGCAAACCTCACAATATTATTGCATAACCTTTGTTCAAACTCAAACACACATATCTAAATACTCTGGTTAATGTAGTTTCAAAATATATCTGGTTATGAGGGAGCTACATCGAAAACCCTTGTAGGAGTTTGTGACATATTTCCATACCATGGACATCTGGCGTGAATGCAAACCTCACAATATTATTGCATAACCTTTGTTCAAACTGAAACATACATATCTAAATACTCTGGTTAATGTAGTTTCAAAATATATCTGGTTATGAGGGAGCTACATCGAAAACCCTTGTAGGAGTTTGTGACATATTTCCATACCATGGACATCTGGCGTGAATGCAAACCTCACAATATTATTATACCAATTTTCGACATTACAGATACTACACTTTAAATTATTTATTTGCATAAAATATAAAAATTCACATTCAATACAAAGTAGGCATAAGGCCATCAAAAGTGTGGGGAAAAATGGGGTGATACAAGTGTCTATCCAACTCTTAACTAGAATTATCTCAGTCACCACAATATAAAGGCCAGAACAGATACTACACTTTGAACCTATGCCAAGAAAGTGTATTTTAGTTTGAATTTCACATTCGACACAGCAATGACATCAGATGAATTTTTTTTATCCTCTTTTTTGCCTTTGCCGATCAGATGATACCATTTTTTAAAAAGAGGTGGATCGTGATAATTTACATACGGACATGAAATTGCCTTAGCGTATTATTAGATAATAATATCAATAATGATATTAATGGTATAACTAGTAATGGCTATGGCAATGAATATGATATCTGCCTTTGTTACAAAAGTGGATTATACTAATATAGGTTAGAGATTAGAATGCAGATCTGGGGCACCTATGGAATTCAAGGCTCAGTTTGTTTTGACAATTGTTATTTATGAAAATCGGTAAATTTGTAAAATAAACATTTGGCTTCATTGTTTTGAAACGAGCGTGCAAAAATAAAATTTCTTTTGATAAATATAATCAACTGATCAGCAAACAAGGGAAGAGAAAAGACCTTCTGTGCTTTGCTTCACCAGCAGGGAGTCCACAATACATAAAGAAATTAGTTAAAAGTCAGTTGTTTGAGTTGTCATTTTGTTTTAACCTACTGGAGAAAAATGCTGCCTGAAATGATTAAACAATCACTTTCTACAACTCTCAACGGATACCAAGTAAGTGCCTATTATCAGTTATATGTAACACTAGCAGGGGGAAAAGTGTAACATATTTATATTAAAACTTTTATCTCTTTACCTCTCTCTATCTTTCCTCCTCCCCCGTTTTCCCCCTCCCCCGCTCTCTCCACCCCCTTTTTCTCCTCCTCCCAGCCCATTTCTCTCTCTAAACATACACACACAACTCCTTTTAATAGATTTTTCGAGGCATAAGGGAAGTAACTCCTTATTAAAAATTTAGAGTTACTTCCCTTCAGTTAGTACATAAACTAAATTGAAAAAATACCCCCCGACGAGAGTTGTGGTAGTTTAGGGTCAAAGAATGAATATTTTTTTGTAATTTTAGATATTATTTATTCTGCGCAATGCCAATCAAGAATATACCAACTTTGTGAGTCTTTGTTTTGGAGTTTTAGCTGGACATACACACATACGCCTGCCCTTTATATAATAGACTAGTAGGGCTACAAGGCATTGCCCGGGACCATAAAAAAACAGAATAGAAGTTAAATAGTGTGTGTAACACCTTTACAGACTTCCATATGTGGTGCCCCCTAAAGCAGATAGTGACTCTACAACGTTATACAACGTTATACAACGAATAGCACAGGAAATAACCTCTCTGACACAGGATATTTTCCTTGCCGACACTGTGATGCTCTCATCAGTTCAACTGCTAACTTCATTCTGATGACGTCTGCAGAGTCTGTCTTTAGGAAGGTGAGTAGCCAATGGCAAAAAAATATGAAATCGAGATTAAGTACCAAAACTGGCAGAGGAGGGAGAGACATGCCCCCCCCCCCTCCTGTGGGTGGGGTGGGGAGGGGATGAAATATGGCAGCACAAAAAACTGCAATTTTTCCTAAACTACTCCAATCAGTTGCAACTAAGAAAGTCAAAATTAAAGGAAAGACATCAAATGGGCGGGAAAGGAGATAGGAAGTAATTCTTTGATTAAACAAGTCATCTAACTTCCCTACCCACTTCATCAAATGTTCAAATTTTTAGTCTTCATGGTAAAATTAACATTTCAATTTTCAGAGAGAACTGTCATAATAGGGAAAAGAAGGCAAGGTAAGACAGGACATAAGAAGGATGAGGAAGGGAGAAAAACAAGAAAAGAGAAAGAAAACTAAAGCAAGAGAGAGAGGAAGAAATAGAAAGTGAAATAAAATCCAGCCAAATAAATAAGGAGGTAAAACTCTAGCAATTCAAGCGGAAATCCGATTTTTCTTATTAAAAAAAAGGCGGAATTCTACTATGATATAACTTGGTAAGTAGTTATAAATAACAAAATAACCGGAGTGTAAAGGTCTTAAAATAATACACTTTATTCCAACGTGTATAAACAATAGTAACTACAGATTTAACAGAATACAATCGAATGCTCATACTACTGTTCGTAGTTGTATTATTGTCCAGACTAGTTCACTTATTTAGTGACTTAGAGGAGTCTGATATCCCCTCACAACACCTCCTGAAAATTTCCTTTAAATTTTCTGCTTCTAATATTTCTGAAGCGCTCCACTGGTTTTCTTTCACGTGTGCTCTTTCTTTTATTCTGAACTAATGGAATTGGATCCTTTTCCAGTTTGGGGTGAAGACAAATTTTGTTCAGCTTGTAAGGCTGGTCCAGTAGATGTATACATAGGTTTGTGTACAATATTGGGCAGTGGCATGTCAAAAGCATCACATAGAATCTCCATTGGAACTTCTTCCTCGCTTTTTTCATTATTTTCAGCATATCATGGTCTAATTTGGTTCATGTGTTTTTTAAACACAAAGTTTTGACTTTTGATGGTGTAGACCACTTTGCCAATCATTTTCTGAATTATACCATCCATGAAATAACTTTTTCCACCTTGGAAATTTTTTAAATATACTTTATCTCCTGGGGAGTATCTTCCTATGTTGACATTTTCTTCCTTTTTACCAACTTTTTATTTAGATAGAGTATCAATCTATCGAAAATCGTATTTTCCGCAAAGGATGACTTCGAATCGTTGTTTCCATTAGGAGTCATCCTATGAATTGCAAAAAAATTCTGGATAGTTTTTTCTTCTGTGTTCATATATTTATTTTTTTGTAAGGCACGTTTAAAAGTGTGAACAAATTTTTCGGCTTGACCGTTCGATCTAGGATGATATACTGGTGTAGTAATGTGTTCAATGTCCAAGGAAGTACAGAAATCCTTAAATTCCTTTCCTGTGAACGCCGTACCATTGTTGCTGATCAGTGTCCGAGGGACCCCGAAACGACTGAAAATTTCATCTAATTAATTGATGGTGTTCCTAGATGTAGGATGCTTGCACTTGAATATTTCAGGCAATTTCGAGAAAGAGTCTACCAAGATCAAGTAATAATATCCATTAATCTGTCCAGCATAGTCTATATGTAGACGTACCGATGGTAAATCCGTTTTTGGCTACGGATTCGTTTTGACCAGAGGCGCCCTCACAGCCAATTGACAACCTCGGCATAGTTTTACAAAACTTTCTATTTCCTTGTCCATTCCTGGCCAGTATACATAGCATCGCATAGGTGATTTAATCCGGGACATGCCAGGATGACCGGTATGAAATTCTTTCAGCATAACTTCATGTAGAGATTGAGATATTACAATTGCATACATTAAAGTGTTGTCGCATATTAAGAAAGGTAAAATCTGCGTTCTCTTTTTCGTTTCTTTCGTTCAATCTCGTCTGGTTCTTTATATTCAATATAAAATCATCTTTTTCGGCTTCTTTTTTTATTTGTTCCAATGTTACAGGTAATTCTCTGATAGTGTTTAACAACAGACCTGATTTTCCTTTTTCCTCTTTTAGTGCTGCTATAACCGTCTCTTCTAAAATTTCTCCATTTTTGGGGATTAATCTTGACAGTCCATCCACATGCCCATGTTTTTTGGATGCAATGTATTCCATCCTAAAATTATAGTTCAGTAGGGTTACACCCCATCATTGTAAACAGTTAGCAGTGTGGGTAGGAAAGCACCCCATCGCCGTAAACAGTTTTAAAATCCAAATATAGTTACTAACGGTTTATGGTCTGTTTGAAGTATATATGATCTACCACGTAAAAAGCAATGGTATTTTTAACTCCGAACAGAATCGAGAATGCTTTTTTCTCTATCTGACTATAATTTTTCTCAGCCGGTAGAAGAGTCCTCAAAGCGTGCACGATCAGTTTCGTAGTACCATCTTCATATTTGTGTAGCAGTGCAGCACCCACTCCGTATTCACTAGCATCAATCACAAGGATGATTTCTTTCACAGGATAATAATGAGCTTAGGCTAGATTTGAGAGTAGACTTTTTATATTTTCTGGAAAGCCATCTCGCAATCTTTTGACCATATCCATTTTTTGTCTTTCCTCAATAATTTGTTATGGGGGGGGGGGGCTCTTAAATCGTACATATTTGGAATTTAGATCGCATAATATCGGGCCAACTTAAGAAACGATTGTAGTTTTGCAACTGTGTTGGATGCAGGCATATTTTTAATTGCATCGGTCCTCTGTGGGGTCTGGTTTCCTGCCTTTACTGTCTATCACTTCTCGAAGATATTTCATGAAGAATTGACACTTCTCAGGACTTAATTTGAAACCAAATTCTTCTAGTCGTTTGAACATAGCTCTGATGTGTTTTTTTGTGTTCGTGAACGTTCTTGCTTTTGAATAGAATATCATTTCAATAGACGATAGCAAACTCAAGACTCGCCAACATAGTGTCCATAATCTGCTGGAACAAAGCTGGGGTGACCTTTAAGCAGAAATGGAGCCTATTTAGTTTGAAAATTCCCTCATGTGTATCTATGCACAACTATTTTGAGCATTCTTCGTTCACTTTAACCTGCAAGTATGTGTCAGATAGATCGATTTTTGAAAAAATCTTTCCTCCATTTAACTTTGAGAAAATGTCTTCTGGCGAAGGAAGTGGATTATTATGATCCTTCAGGCAATCGTTTAACCCCGTTGAAAAATCGGCGCAAACTCTTATGTTTTTGTTTTTCTTTCTGACATAGATGGTGGGTGATGCCCAGTCCGCACGGTCTACCTGAGATATAACTCCCATTTTTTCTAATCTTTCAAGTTCCTTATTAGTTGTGTCTCAAGAGGAAAAAGGGACGTTTCTCTTTGGTTTAAAAATTGGAGTGACATTTTTCTCAAGTTCAAACTTGACTTCTGTCTTTGTACATAAACCCAAACCCTCAGAGAAAACTCTGGAATATCCTCATTTCAATTCATTCATGAATTTTTCATTTTTAATACATTTTTTCTTTTCTGCACTTTTTATTTCCTTGCAGAAAGCGTTCATTGGGAGTTCAAATAAATTGAATAGTCTATTCCGAAAAGACATGAATTAACCCTTTGAATCACATATACTTTTGTTTTTGCAGTTTTGCCACAGAAAGAAATATTGCAATTTAATTCTCCTTTAAAGTTTAATTTTTTTCCTGAAACCGATCTGGCAATTTTTTTGGTTTCAGATAATTTGGGTTTTCCAATTTTTCTTCATGTTTGTTCGTCAATAATACTTATGTCTGAGCCAGAATCCAGTAAAAAAGTGATTGTACAATCATTTATACGTACATCTACGTATTTTCGATTTTCACTGTTCTGGATTTCTTTTTTGACAACACAACGTTTATTTTTTCAAAATTCTTTGTCTTATTCTAAACAGACCATTTATGGCCCTTAATTCTGCAAGATTCACAGAATTTGTTCTCATATCAACATACATCTTTAGTATGCTTATTATTTCCGTACGTCTCACATTTTCCTGTCTTTTTGAATTTAGGAGTATTTTGGGTTTTTTATGTGTTGTAATTTGGCCATACTTTTTTCCTCAATTTGGGTATTATCCTTTTTAATATTAATGAGACGCTGACATTCTTCTGTCACTCTTTGTAACGTGATTTTCGTGTCTTTCTCCACCATTGTTAAGATTCTAGACCTTACTTCTTTGTACTTAGGGGCTTTTAGTCCTTGAACAGAGGTTAGGCATTTGAATAAATCTTTGAGGATTTCATCTATCTTGAATTGCTCAACAAAATAGTTCACTGTTTCTGCGTATGCCAAAAAATCTTCGTTATCCGTTTTTACGATGTTTAGACATTTGTATTGCGTGTGAAATAGACTCTTTCGTCGAATATCTTCGACAATATCTTCATAGATTCATCGAATGAAACTGCCTCAGGTTTTCTGAGCAATATCAAGTCGTATATGTGGTATTCTCCTGTTCCCAGTTTCTGTAATAACAGGGTTACCCGTTCTTCATCCGACCAACCTAAACACCTTTTTAGTAAATATCGTTTCAAATCGTCTGAAATATGTTGGAAATTTAATGCCAGAATCAGGTTTGTATACAAATTCAGATAAAGAATTTGAAATTCCTTTGGCAGAAAAAAGCTTGTTTTTCTTTCACCGGTGGTCTGTTTCAGATGTTTTTCGAAACTTTTCTGTTGTTGCAGTATTTGTTGCTGCAACTTTTGTTGTTGTTGTGGTTGTTGTTGCATGCTTGTACACAGCATTTTAGTCATTTCGACTAATTGTTCCATATTGAAAATACTCAGGAGAACTCGACACAAAAAAAAATTTTTTTTTTTGTTGTTATTTTTAGAAAAATTAGTAATAGCAGTGAGTATACTGTTATTAGTTACTAAAAAGTATTCCATCGGACTTTTATCTTCTATAGTTCGTAATGTTAATGGTCCGAGTTCGAATTTGAGTCACGGTCTACTATACATTTTTTTTTAAAAATCAAACAATAAAAGTATTCTTACTTTTAAAAAAAAGGTTTTCCTCTTTGATACACCTTTTTTTAAGATGTCCTTTAGTTGTACTGGAAAACAAAAACAAATCCACAGTAATCCTTGTTCGTTAGCGCACATGTACGTCCGACGATAAAAACCGTTTATTGGATGCTTTTTTTTTTGTACCTTGTAGAGGTAAATCTTTCTTTGTGGTGTGAATTCGATTAGCGAACCACGTTTACAGTTTATATCTTTAAATCAACATCAGTCGGATTATTTCGTTCACAACGTGACTTGTATGTATTTACTGAATAAAAACGAAGCATGCGCGTGACTGAATATATAATTTGGCTTCGTTTCGAATCCTTGTTTTCTAGCTTATATAGTTGACTTTACTACGTCTTTTATGGGTTTGTTTTCGAAATTCTCGCCGGCAGCTGATATAACTTGGTAAGTAGTTATAAATAACAAAATAACCAGAGAGTAAAGGTCTTAAATAGTACGGTTTATTCCAACGTATATATCTTGTACAAACAATAGTAACTATAGGTAATCCAATGGATTTAACAGAATACAATCGAATGCCCATACTACTGTTCGGAGTCGTATTTATTGTCTAGACGAGTTCACTTATTAAGTGACTGAGGGGAGTCCGGTATCCCATCACAACATACTAAAAACCAGAGAACTCACAACCTTGTATAGCCTGCCGCAAAGCTGGTCACATGATCATGGACCAGAAATATCCTATTCCTAGTATGCACTCACTCTCTTTCAAACTGATACCGACATGCCAGACAAAACCGTTATGAACACAGTAAATCCTTTTGACCCTCTTTGCGTCAAACTCCAGATAAACGCAAAAGGGTGGTTTGTTCCCCACATTGGTTTGCAGCTATTACTACGACCCAACACTCTGCCTATATCTCTCTCCTAAGCAGCATCCTTACATGTAACCCTATCAGCTAATCAAAACGCACGTATAAACTCTCCCAGATCTAAATAGCTGCAGGTACTGCTCTTAGAAGAGGTCATGATTCCAGCAGACAGCCCTAACAGTCAGACCGAACAGTCTCACTGGTAACCCTCTCATGTGTATATATATTTTTTGTACTACTGTTCGTTGTTAATATATTTGTTTACTCAATTCCTCTCTTGTGCCTTTATTTCTGGCCCTTGACAAGGCCACAGTATTCAAGAAGCCAGAATAACAATGCGATTAAAATAAAAATGATCCTGATTTAGTCAAAAAAAATTTCATGATTTATTGTGTGATGTAATCAGATTTTTTTACCTTTATTTTTATCTCCGGTTGTTTTAAGTTGAACGATGTCAAGATTCTTATTGAAAATTGTTTTCAGAAAGTTGTTTTGGCAAGATAAAAAAATAATGTGCGGACAGAAAAAAGAAGATGAAAGAAAAAGAAAAAAATATGAAAGAAAAAAGATGAAAAAAAAAGAAAAAAATATGAAAGAAAAAGGAAAAAGATGAAAGAAAAAGAAAAAAGATGAAAATAAAAGAAAAAAGATGAAAATAACAAAAGATGAAAGAAAATGAAAAATATGAAGGAAAAAGAAAAATATAAAAGAAAAAGAAAAAATGAAAGAAAAAAACAGTAGAATAAAATTTGGATTCGAAAATAACTACTTAGAATGTGATACAAAATGAATGAAAGTGTCTGGAAAAAAAGAAAAGAAATATCCGAAATATTGGATTTTCTTAACATCCATCCATTCAATCTACGTTTTTAATAATGAAAATTCTATTTTAAAATTAGGTCTGACATACTGACGAAAATGTTCTTTTAAATTTAAGACTGACAAACTGCAAAAATTCTATTCCGTACTTAAGCATGACAGACAGATGAAAATCTTATTCAAAATTTAAGTTCATCAGTCCAATGAAAATGCCATTTCAAACTCAAGTATGGCAGACTGACGAAAATTTGATTTAAAACTTTAGCCTGACAGACTAACGAAAATGTATCAGTTTAATAAAAATGCTATTCCAATCTCAAGTGTGGCAGACCAATGAGATGACTGACAGACAGATCTTCTTATAAAGATGGCTGGACGCATCTAAAATTAGATGCGTCCATTCAATCTGCGTGTCTATCTCTCCTAATCAGAACCCTTACATTACAGCCAATCAAAACGTGAAATTTATCGAATGCCATCAATCTCTCTCTCTCTTTTTCTCATATATATATATATATATATATATATATATATATATATATATATAATTTTAACCTTCCTGAGTTACAAAATATACGTTTTGATGTGAAAATTGTTGTGGATCTCTAAGGGTTCCGGAACGAAGACACGAACTCGGGATTAAGTGAAACAAAGTATATTGAAGAAAGTATAAATACAGCATACAAAGAGAGGGGTTGAACGTCTGTCTGACTGCCAGTATTAGAATGGGGTAGTTCAAACACCGAGAGGTATGTGCTCTCGGTATTTATAGTGAAGCGGAAGAGTTCATGTAGTCCGTAAAGGTAGGTATCATAACAGGAATAAATTAGCATTTTATGATGTGTGGACCAATAAAAAAAATAGAAGAATAAAACGCGTGTTACAAAGTGACTGCTTGAAATATGACAATAATTGAACAGTTGTTAAACAAATATAATGTTTGTGCGTTCCCTATCGAAAGAAACGTTAGAGAATCCACATAAAATCTAAAAGTGTATTCTCAGGTAAAATTTACTGGGGAAGACAACGAAAATGCTAGTTTAAATTAAGTATGACTTACCAAAAGAAAGGCTATTAAAACTGACAAAAATATGGCAGACCAATCAAAATCTTATTGGAAAACCTAAATGTGACAGACCGACAAAAATGTGATTTCAAAATTAATCATGACAGACCAATGAAAATTCGATTTCAAACGTAAGCATGAGAAACTGAAAAAAATGCTATTTTAAACTTAAGTATGGCAGGCAAATAAAAATGAATTTTTAAACTTAAGCATTACTGATTCACGAAAATGCCATTTTAATTTCAAGTGTGTCAGACCATTGAAATGACTGACAGACAAATAATTTTTATAAAGGTGACTGGACGCATGTAAAACAAAATGCGTCCATTCCATTTGCTTGAAAATGTGATTTCGAACTAAAGTGTGACTGAACAACAAAAATGCTATTAAGACTGACAGACTGATGAGAATGTGACAGACCACTGAAAATCTTATAAGAAACTTAAGCATGGCAGACCGACTAACATAGAAACCTTTTATAGAGATGGTTGGATGCACATCTCAAATAAGATACGTCCATTCATTTTGCACGTTTAGTGATGAAAACGTTATTTCACACTTAAGTATGACAGACAGAGCCTCTTTTAAAGACGCGTGGACTAATAAAAAACAGAAGAATAAAAGTCATGTTACAAAGTGACTGTTTGAAATATGACACAAATGAAAGAAATTGTCTAAAGATAAAAAAAATATATAAAATACCATAAATAATAAATAACAAAAATGAAATTGATATGAAATCTATTTGAACAACTACTTTCGTGCGGAACATTAAAAATATATTGGTTCACACTCAACTAATTCATCTAGAAAAGATAAAATGGCTGCACTTTTAACGTGTGATTTAGTACTAGCTAACATATCCACCAGGTGAGAGGTTATAAGAATAATAATCTACAAAAGATAAACTGTGTTGCATTTCTGCTGTTCTTAAAAGAACGACAACAAACCGATCACCGCAGGTCACACACATACACAACACCCCAACAGTGGAAAAGTAATTCAAACCAACAAGGAATAGGATCAAAGTGTAGTATCTGTGCTTATACTACACTTCATCTTTACTGTCTACGCTCCGTGAAGGAGAAATCCTTCTTGGCTGAGGCAATTAAAATTTTTGTTCCAATCCAGAGTACTCCTTTTTGTCCCCCACATTAAAAACCGACCATGTGTCTCACTATGCCCTCTATGGGAGGCAAGTAAATAGGAACAAGTGATAACCTGAATACCTATGAGATCTAACTATAAACCTCATTCCATATGTGAGAGTGTTGCATTTCAACTGTATTAAAATAATGGCGGCAAACATTGATGTATACAAATATAATGATATATCTTTAGTCGGTGGGGGTGAGTTGGGAAGGAAAACGCACAGGAATTGATGAAGTGGGTTTCTCAGACCCGATCGCCAGGCGACCATCGATCTCAATTTCAGTTTAGTTTGTGTAATAATTTGTGACACTCACGCGTCCACCTGTAAACGCCTATTCTGAGAGTTTGCCTTGGCTATCAATATAACCATGCCCCTAGTGCATTTATTTAGCAACGGGATATTTCTGTCTGCAGCTAACCTTTTTGGCTAGCATAACCATTACAGGTGGTTTTGAATCAATCAACAATTATTTTATTAACAACAATTGACCGTGTTTTGCTTCGTCCAGGCATCAACCGTGTTTTGCTTTTTCGGCCAGGTGCGTGTCTGTGTCAAGTACATTTTATTTCTGCCAGGTGACATTTCCGGTACACCCGGCCACGATATTGAACAAAAGTTTGTTTGACCCATTAGTGTCCATTTTTCTTTCTTTGTAAATACAATATTATTTGATACTAAAATTACTTTCAAAGATTTACTTTATAGGATAGTTAGAGCATTCATTTATACTATATATAAAAGTTGGTTATAAGGACATCTTACGAAAATATATTTGATTGAATAATAGATGAAACTGATTGTATCCTTCCACTCTAGAATGTCACAGTATAATGAAAACTGAGACATCAGTGTTGCCAATATACATCAGACAATAGGTGTAATATTTAAAAGACATTCTAATCTTTATGACTAACTATAGATATCTCCCAAAAATACAGATGTTGCTGGAATTTGTATTATTTGGATTACCCTTCTCAGCTTAGATGTTATTCGCACAACGTTTCCACCGATGTAACCTCGACCTTCTTCAAATGCATCTCATCAAACAGTAGGGGCAGTATAATAATCTACAGAAAATAAATTGTATTTTATTTCTGTTGTGCTTCAAAGAATGACAACAAACACTGATGTATAAAAATATAATGATTGACGGTTTTGTCAGACCCGATCGCCAGTCGACTATCGATCTCAATTTGGGTTTAGTTTACAGAATTATTTGTGACACTTGTAAACGCACATTCTGGGATTTCGCCTTTGCTGTCAATGTAGCCATGGAGAAATTATAATAATACTCTTAAAATGACATGCTACATTTTTTTTTATGTACAGAGAGCACCACAAAAACAGACAGGAATTTAGCACAATTAATTTACACATGTAATTATTGGATATAGAGAACAGTCGTTAAGAGCAGAATTGTTTAAAATGAAGAAAAACATAAATGTTAGCCCAAAACTTAATGACAACCCAAATAGAGATATTTTTAGTTAGTCCTGAAGCCATCAGCTATTGTATTTACCTCTTAAAAAACAAGATGTTGGCCCTTCACTTTTTTTCTCTCTCGCATGCCTCAACTAGATTTGGGTTGGCAACAATATATTCAAACCTGTATCCACGGATGTTATGTGTGTTTGGTGTGTGTGTTAGATAGTGAGGGGGTGCCCAGAGGTGGGAGAGTAAAAGCAGAAGTCGGAAATGACGTCACTTCCATCAACGGCTGATTATGTCTCTTCAGCCTGAACCAGCCAACAGAACTAGACATTAGAACTGATCGTCCCGCCAACCCTGGCAGGAAAGGGAAGAGGGCAGGTGTACTGAGCACGTTGAACAAAAGTTGTTACAGTATCTCTCCCCAATTAACCCTAGACTCGCTCTCCCTCTCGTACACAATACAGTAAATGTTTGTTTCTATCATGTTTAATAAAACCTTTAAAAACCAAGGCCGACGTCCACGTGTTATTGTTCAACGGCCATGATACACCAGCCAGAAGCGACGAAACCCAGGTACCCACAGTTTGTAGGTAAGCAATATCCAACATATGTAGATGTTTATGTATGTATGCTTGGAAAGACTGATAACGAGATCCCTACCTCTCAGGGTTATAAAATACATTTTTTCTCTTTGACTGAAAACCTCCCATCTGCAGATAACCTGACCTTTTATGACCTTTGACTTACATTTTTTTAGTATATAGATGTGATATGAATTTTGGAGTGCAGGTCTCTCTATATTTTAAAACTGTCTGCATACTGTTTTAAACTTTTTTTCTCTTCCTTTTTCTTTTTAATATTATTGTATATTTTGTTTTTCTAATATACTTTCTCTGTGCTGAACCCTGCTCGGTGGAGGGTGGGGATAAGAAGGTAAAGGGGTTTAATTCCGCATTTTGTATCTGATGACAGTCCCATCCCCCGATAATTTGTAATAAATTAAAGAATGTAAAATTTTATCCTTTAACACCAGACAAGAAAGAGACTAGTTATGGTCGAAATAATTATTGTCTGATATGTGTTAAGTTTTATTATTCTTTATTCTTAAATATTTGCTCTGTAGATTAAATACATTGTGCTCTCAAGTCGGAAATATGACGTTTGAAATATATTTATAGCTCTATATAATTTGATAATAAATTGAGTTTTTCATTAGACTGAACCTGCTACTAAACTTCAACTATATTTTTTTTATAAATACTAATTATTTTTGTGTCATGCTATATGCAATCATCAGTGTAGAAAATGTTAATTACTACCAGTGTAAGAGCTCGAACCCAGCTACAAAATCACCTTTGACTTCGCAGTCTGAGCTTTTACCCCCAGGCCATTATTAATCAACACAGGAAGAAGGGAATTTAAGGTCTATAAATGTCAAACAGCAGACAAATTACAGCCAGCAGTCAGTATATATATATATATATATATATATATATATATATATATATATATATATATATATATATATATAAATTTGGTTTGTCGGATTTTCCAAGTTAGACCCAAATAGCAATGATTCTGACTGGGTAGTGAAATAAAAAATTTAAAAAAAAACTTTCAGTCTGTGTTCTACAGATAAATAAAAATAAACTTCAACTATGTTTCAATACATAAAACTCAATGTGTGTGTGCTCCCTATAGAAAGAAAGGTTAGAGAATCTACATAAGATGTAAAAGTGTATTCATATGTACAATTTACTGAGGAAGACAATTGAAGTGTCCCTGATTCTCTAAGTGCATCCCTAAAGGGGTTATAAAGGCATAACCCCCTTAAAACTTCAAATATATCCTATTTTTATGAAATTTGAATCACATGTATAACATTTTCTCCTGAACAAAATGGAAGTGGTCCCGAATTTCTAAGTGCCCTCCTAACCTAAGGGAGCTATAGAGTCGAAACTTATTTAAAACTTCAAATATATCCTATTCTGAGGAAATGTATATCATATGTATGAAATTCTCCAGAGAAAACAATGGAAGTGGCCCCAAATATCTATGTGCCTCTACCTCTAAGTGACCCAAAGAAACAGAACTCCCTGAAAACTTCAAATACGTATATCCAATTTTGATGAAATTTAAATCATATGCATGAAACACTAATTCAAAGAGTTTTCGAACATTTCAGCTTCTTTCAACTATATTATGGGGGCAGAAGGGCGACAGTAAAAAAACAAAGAAAGTAATATCGTGTTATGAGCATAGTAAAATATTACATAGTAGTGATCCACATTCAATCCCGAGCAGCGTCGGGTCTTTCTGCTAGTATATGTATACATTTGTCTTCTCGGATTTTTTAAGTTATACTTTAATAGCAATGATTCTGACAAATCGATACTTGATTATAACTCGGCAGTGAAATACAAAAAATTTCAGTTTGTATTCTTCAGATAAATAAAAATAAAAACAATCAACTTCATCGATTACATATTATATCTGCCCCGATAATTCTTTCCTTAGTAGAAAGTTACAGAGATTCACCGTTTTTTTACACTTGCAAGATTCAAAATTGTGTTTACATTTATTTATTCATTGATTTATTTACATTATGACGATGTTTTAATAATTTACTTCTAACACTTATTGTATACAAACATACCTATTCACAAATTCCTTAATACTCTCTGCTAGAAATAGTAAGAACGTACACACTAAAATGCCGCTTATGGATTCACTACTTGTTCTTTAATGTTTACAGCAAAGATTACTCTTAAATATTATTATTTTTTTAAGTATTTTTATTTTGTAAAAATAAGAATAAAAATTTTCAGCTGTCATTGGCTTTCCTCTGTGATTCATGCTTCACACGAGACTAAATTAGAGATTTTTAATTAAAAATCTATTACTAATGGAGATTTGGTATCTGTCTGCCTGAAATAGAAACTATATTATTACTTCTATTAATGTACAATTGTACTATCTTTTAATCATCAATTAAGTTTACTATACTATTTACAACTCATGTACTAGCTTGTAATGCTCAATTAAGTTTACTATTTACAACTCATGTACTATCTTTTAATGCTCAATTCAGAAGGGAAGTATCTGTTTTGTTGTCATGAGACCATCCTCCCAGGCATCATCACCTCCTCTTGGGGGGGGGGGGCAGTATCTGTTCTGTTGTCATGAAACAATCCTCCCAGGCCTTATCGCCTCCTTTGATAGTGGTGGTGGTGGGGGGTAGTATATGTTCGTTTGTCATAGATACCATCCTCTTAGGCATTATGTTCTCCTTTTTGGGAAGGAGGGTGGGAGTAGTGTAGTATCTTTGTTGTTGTCATGAGATCGCCCTCCCAGGCATTACCTCATCCTTTGTTGGTGCGGGGTATTTTAATCTATGTTCGTTTTCCATGATACCATCCTCTCACGGATTACATTCTCCTTTTATCGGTGGAGAAGGGGTACTGATATAATAGCAAAAATGGTTTTACTTTTAAAAAAAAACGAAACTTTTAAAAATTTATTTTTAAAACTAATTTATTTTTAAATTAAAATTATCAAGCTTCTGAAATAGTAAATAAAAGAAAAGAAAAAACGAAGAGCCTTTTATGTATAAGAAACTATAAATTATTTCCAAATTCTACTTTGCCTATGAAACAAGAAATCTGATTAATCATTAATGTTTAATATCGCAAACCCGTCGTCAACGACGTGACATTCTTGGAGAGAAAAAAGTAAAATGAATCATTCCTGACATAGAAAACTCATTTTAGAACCAAATCACTTTTGACTAATTTATTCTTTTAGTCGATGCCAAGAAATTTCACTCAATTTCCATTTTTAAACTTTAATAAAACGATTTCAAGTATCAACAGAAAATCCATCAGGAAGTGATGCAGCATTTTAGCATCCACATCTGTTTCCAAGGCTAAGTGATGCAGCATCCACATCTTTTTCCACTCACCTCGAGATAAGACTGTGTGTGCATGTACATAATTCCATTTCTTAAAACTTGTCTGTGTGTTTATGTGTGTGCGTATGTCCAGCTAAAAGTCAAAAACTACAAAACAAACACCCACAAAGTTGGTATATTTTTGATCGGCATTGCCCTGGTTGAATAATATCTAAAATTAAAAAAAAACATTCATTCATTCTTTGGGAGTCAACTGGGCCAGGTTTCATAAGGGGGGAGGGTCGTTTTTTCAGCCATTTCAAACGTTATCTATCATATAAAAGAGAGGTGAATGACTTACATTATTATTATTTTCAATAGAGAATAATGCGCTGGGTAGAGGTGAAAGGGGTGGGGGAAAGATTTGTGGAAAACGGGGAAGAGGGAAAGAGAGAAAAGTTAGAGAGACGGATTGAGAGAGGTAGAGAGATAGAAGTTTTAATATAAAGATGTTACACACACTTTTTGACCTCTTCTATTTTTTTTATGACCCCGGGCAACGCCGGGTAGTCCTGCTAGTTCTATATGTAGGATAATTACTTTATATTCCTAGAATACAATGCTCTTAGAATACACTGCATTACTCTTAAAAAAAACATCTTTTTACATAATAGCGAGGATTTTCTAATTTAAACTAAAACTAATAAAAAATCATCCTTTTTTTCCTAGCTGTATAATTAAAAATAGCCGTATAATTAAAAAATAGCTGTATAATTAAAAATAGCCGTATAATTAAAAAATAGCCGCATAATTAAAAATAGCCGTATAATCCAAAATAGCCGTATAATTAAAAATAGCTGTATAATTAAAAATAGCTGTATAATTAAAAATAGCCGTATAATTAAATACAAAGATACAAATTAACAAATATTTCTTTCTTCTTTGTTTCATTTGTGTTTGTACGTGTCTGATGATTTCTCCTCCCTCTCTGTATGTGTATATTTACCTCCCCTTCAGGAGGTTAGACACAAGGTCAGCTGAGTTTTGAAAAGTCAGCACACACTGTCATACAAAACATGTTTGAGCAGTCCCGTGAGCATTCCCGGTAGGTGCGCCTCAGGCGATTAGCAATAAACTAACCCCTTCTCCGGGAGAAGGTAAAGCCTGGGAGGATGGATCCACTTAGACTGAACAGAACCATACCTCAGCTCGACAGCAACTAAGCCACCGCCAGATTGATTGCGAAGGAAGTATCCCTGACTGATATGAACAGCATCTACTCAAGCTGTGTGTGCAAATATATTTGTATGTGTGTGCGTAACACCTGTATGGATGAGACTGCGCACTTATGTGCATCTGTTGATTGTTGTTGTGGGTTTAGGTATGTATGTGTGTATACATTACATGTGTTTAACACGTGTGCAGATGTTTGATTGGTCTCTCTTGTAGGTCACTAACTGAAGATGTGCTATCTTGTTGTCATCATGTTTGTTTCTTGGTGCTGCGTGTGTCATGTCGCTGTCTGTTTTCATACAGTTAACGCATATCTGTATTACATGTTTATTCGTAACATGTAAATATGTACACTACACATGTTTTGTTGTGTATTTTTACACATTGTGCACCATGTAATTGTATGTTTATCAAGTCATTATCTGTTGTTCTCTCATCACTCTCTGTTTTCGTCTCCGTCATTGTCTGTTTTCATACATTTACTGTAAATATGTATTACCTGTATGTCGTATATTGATTAAAATTGGGATTGCCGTGGGTGAAAAGTATTCCTATATATATATATTAATTAATCAAGTTCAAATATATTAATAAAATGAATATAAAACCAATATTTTCTAAAGTGCTCAATAACAAGTAGAGCACTTATAAAATGACATACACAATATTATAGTCTATGCCAATCAACGCGACGTTTCGATGTTCTCACATCTCTTCACTTTTTATTTTTATTCAGCCTGTGAAGAGATGTCAGAACATTGAAACGCTGGTTGATTGGCGTAGGCTATAATATTGTTTATGTAATTTTATTTTATATATATGTGTGTGTATGTATGTGTGTGAAAAAAACAAATAAAATACAGAAATAATAAAAAAAACGAGAGATTTTACCGGTTTCGTTTGGATCAATGAACGTCTTCAGAAAAAGCGAAGATATTCAATGCTCCGAACGAAACCGGTAAAATCTATCACATTTTTGATGATGTATTCCTGTATTTAATTTGTTTTTCCCTTTGTCTTTTTCACACATCCTGTCTTCATGGCATTTCATTTTATGATATATCGTGCATTTTATCCTCATATATATATATATATATATATATATATATATATATATATATATATTCCAACACCCCCCCCCCCCCCCCGTTGGTGAATTCTGTTTCTTCTGTTCACTGTATCGCCCGCTGATTTGGCGTTTATAGAAGTTAATTTTTACTAATTTCCATGCGAATTGGTGGCGGCCAATGGGAAAGACAATGGGCTACGAGTCAATGGCGACTTGGAAACCGGGTTTGAGCCCTCCAACTGACATGAATTAACATCCCTACACTGAAGATAGTGTAAGCATGAAACATCGATGTCTGTAGGTAATAATAATTAATATTTACTTAAAAAGAATATTATACATCTAATATATAAAGTTAAGACGAGTTTTCCCCTGTACCTTTTTGAAGAATAGGAAAATAACCACATGCATCACAGGCTACTAAACTCACCACTATATTACGCTTATTCACTCGATCGTGTTTTAGTAAATTTGTTATTATTTTTCTCCAGCTAACACTAAATATTACTTTTGTCTCATCATCTTCGACTCTCCTCAAAACATACCCCATATGGGTGGTAGCAAAAAATTTTCCCCCAACACTTAAGTACCAACACTCTCTCCATCGACACCAGGTACTAAAAAACAACGTCTACTTTTCAAAAAAGTGTCCGCTAATATTTGCTATTTGTCTGCTATTAATTTACTACATAATACAAAACATATGCACACATTCAATGGACGCTCCTGCTAATTCAGCTGATTTTCGAGAATATCAGATTATGTTATTTTTACCTATTATGTATAAATTTATACTTATTCCGGTTTTTAGAGAATGAAATTAACGAACAGTTCCTTGCAGTGTTTCATTATTCAACATGGCGGCTACAATTTTTTCAGCGACTCGACTTCTGAATTAAGTGAATATTGCCAAGATACACGACAGACTAAGTCCCCATGAAGTTGACATTTTTAGAATCCTACACTTTTCACACACATAATATCCAAAAATTGGAAAAAAATATCGATTTCTTCGTATAGAAATGACCCAAAACGTGTGACTGGTGGACTCTACATTTGGTCGCCTTCTAGCGGATTGTAACATAAAACGCATGCCAGCTTACAGGCTTCGTTTAATTGACCTATTTTTCAATAGATTTTCTATTCGCTTTCTGTAGTCCAGTGGTTACAAACGAGAGGTTTAGCATTCGAACTCAGTCGACTCACACAGCTTATTTTGTTCCGTTGTTAAACTTTTGCCAATGTGGAAGGGGGGGAGGGAAAGGGAGGACTACAGGCCGTTTTTTTTTAAATTCAACGTTATTATGTAGTAATTTTTTTTTAAAATCAATGTAATACATAAATGTTTTATTAGTGCTCTGCAGGCTACCTTAACTATGTTTGTGTGTTTCAGTAATGCTCATTTTTTTTCTTTCAAGATAACAGAGGGAGGACATTGGTTTTAATAGGGCTGTGTAGGCCTCTTTCATTTGAAAAATGCCCATTATCATAGACCGAGCAGGTGTTTAATCAAAAAGAAAAATTCTAGGAAAATACTGGTACCATGAGATAGGTAGGAAAACTCCTACAACCGCGTCTCCTTCCTTCCTTCCTCCTATCCGCCTTCAACAATTCCAAACCGAACATTACAATTGTTCGATGTGACCTATTTGTGTTCTGTCCGATGTTGACAAATTTTTATTCATTCTTTTATATTTCTCCCGGGCAACGCCAGGTGACCGGTCCAGCTAGTATATGTATGTATATATATATATATATATATATTTATAAATATATATTAAATTATTAATACCTACAGATGCTAGAGTTTCAAGCTTATTGCTCTCATCAGTGCGGTTCACAGAGTCAGCCTAGAATCTGCAAGCAGTCGCCATATCCATTCGGCCAACGGAAACTGTAAGGGAAATTAAGATCTATATGTACCTAGAAGCGGGCACAGATAGAAGACTAGTCAAGAGTGTTCGACGAACGTATTCGGAACTTTGCATTAGAGCTTTTTGACAAAAATCCGAATACTTGATGGACCCTTTCGGCGACACATGAATAACCGTAATATAGAGATATATATCCTGCATTTTCAATAATTGCGACTCTTCAGGAGGAAATTTTTTAAAAATCGTATCCAGAGAAGAAAGAAAGAAACGGAGAGATGTCACTGAGCAACAAATTACGACGTGTCAGCAAAACAAGACTTCAAATGATCCAATTTTTCTACCGCTCCAGAAAGTACCAGACTCCTAACGCAATCTTCTACCTGTACAAGAATCAGATACATCCTTAGATGGAACACTGTTGTCATCTCTGAGGAGCTCTCTCTCTCTCTCTTTCCTGCCTTGACAGCGTACACAATCGACTTTGAAGTGGGGGATGATCTCTTATCTTCTCTTCCCCGCAGCCACTTTCTCACAGAAGAGACTTTGCGAGATTTTCTTTGTTCTATCAGTATTTTCATGGTAGGTGCTCGACTGAGCTCCAATCTCTGTTTCTCCACTGTAAAACATTCACAGCAAGGACTCGTCTAGCGTCAACCCCGCAAGGAATTTTTCTTCTCCTATTGTGTACTTTAAACTAAATAGAACTATCATGAATAGAGTTTCTTTTCTAAGAACTTCCCAGTCGAATACAACATGGTCGTTTTCAAGTCCAATGTTAACATTCTTGTCGAGCTGCCCACTTAAATAATAAAATTGTGACTATTCAATCCATCGTTTCCAATCCTCTCAAGGTGTTGTTTATCACCAACTGACAATCTCATTAACCCTTGTCCTCGAGCGGCCTTAATTAGTGGTGACCCATTAGTATATAAAAAAAAACTGTATTACAAGACACCAGTCAGAGATATTTTGTTACGATCTAGAATCAAAGAATCAGTCTACTGTAGTGCTCAGGGATGGCAAAAAAAAAAAGCTGAAATCAAAATGAATTTCTCAACCTGGTGGCGTCACGACCACCTGTGTGTGTAGAGAGAGAGCAGCACAAAAAAAAAACAACTATTTCATTCCTTAAAAAACTCCAATCGGTTTCAACTAAGAAAATCGAAATTAAAGGAAAGACACCAAATGTGCATGCGGGGGTAAAGAGACACGAAGTCATGCTTTGTTGACTCAAAAGTCATTTAACTCCCCTACCCTCTTCATGAATTGCTTGAAGTCTTCATGGCAAAAATAACATATTCAGTTTTCAGAGAGAATAGTCATAAGATGGAAAATCAACCTTTTTTTCATTTTAAGGGGAAAAAAAAACGAATTTCGATTTTTTAAAAATGGAGAACTCACACCCATGACAGGCTTTATTGAGTTAAGCAGAAATCCGATTTTTCTGGATTTAAAAAAAAGAAAAATTCAACTACAAGAACCCGCTCATTTAGTACATTTCCTTAATATGTTGTGGCCACATTGTTTAAAGTAGTGAAATCAAAAGAAAGTGTACCACCCGGGCAACACCAGACTCTTCGGCTAATAATTTATATTAATAAACAGATAAGAGTTATATCAGAATTGATGACATAAATAATAATAATAAGAAAAATATGAAATCTACTTTCGTGTGCAGCATTAAAAAATATAGCGGCTCATCTTCAGCTCATTCGTCTTCATCTACACAAGATAAAATGGCCGTGTGTTGGTAGCCCCCCCCCCCCTTTTCGGACTTTTTCTGACCTTTGACTCCCCCGTTTTAGTATATAGATGTGATATGAATTTTTGATGACATAAATAATAACAATCATAAAAAAAGTATGAAATTGATAGGAAATCTATTCATACAACAACTTTTACGTGGAGCATTAAAAATATATCGGCTCATTCTCAACTCATTCGTCTTCATCTACACCAGATAAAATGGCAGCACTTTCAACGTGTGTTCGTACATCGACAAAAGATTAAATCTACAGATCATAAAGCTGTATTCCAGATAATTATCACGCAGAGAAATCAATATTTTGCCTTCGTTCCAACAGAAGAAGTCGGTTATTTCATGAGGAATACAAAATGTTGCTTACCGTCATTTTCGTCATGTTTCGGTCAGTGTATTCACCGGCCTGCTTCTATTTTTTTTTATAGTTTTTTTTTCAGATTTTTTTTTTGTCATGGTTTTTTTTTTCTTTGTAGTTGGTGATCTGGGAATTTGGGACTGGACTCTTAGTAACATAGCATGAATGGGGCTTCTTTCGATCCCCATGGGTACTCTTGCAATAGATGTTTGTTTGTTTGTTTTGTTTTACAGCCTATCAACCTCTTGTGGGTCATTTAATGCCGAAACATTATTGTTTAATCTTTATGTATTTTAATATCATTTTTTTAAAATGTTTATGTATTTTAATATCAGTTTTTTTAATGTTTATGTATTTTAATATTTTTTTTAATGTTTATGTATTTTAATATCATTTTTAATGTTTATGTATTTTAATATCATTTTTTTAATGTTAATGTATTTTAATATCATTTTTTTAATGTTTATGTATTTTAATATTATTTTTTTAATGTTTATGTATTTTAATATTTTTTAAAAAATGCTTATGTATTCTAATATAATTTTTTTTAATGTTTACGTATTTTAATATCATTTTTTTTTAATGTTTATGTATTTTAATATCATTTTTTTTAAATGCTTATGTATTCTAATATAATTTTTTTTAATGTTTATGTATTTTAATATTATTTTTTAAAAATGTATATGTATTTTAATATTATTTTTTTAATGTTTATGTATTTTAATATCATTTTTTTAAATGTTTATGTATTTTAATATTTTTGGTGTTTGGTTTGATTGTTTTGTTTTACGGCATATCAACCCTTTTCGGGTTATTTAATGCCGAATCCGGTCATTTTGGTGAAAGTTTTTATGCTTCAAGTTCTTTATATGTTTAAATATCTATTCATGATGTTTGGTTTGGTTGTTTTCTTTTATGTTACATCAACCCTTTTCAGGCTATTCAATGCTGAATCCGGTCATTTTGGTAAAAGTCTCCATGCTTTAAGTTCTCGATATGTCCAAGTATTTATTCATAGTGTATGGTTTGGTGGTTTTTGTTTTACGGCATATCAACCCTTTTCAGATTATTTAATGCTGAATCCGGTCATTTTGGTGAAAGCTTTTATGCTTCAAGTTCTTTATATGTTTAAGTATTTATTCATGGTGTTTGGTTGAGTGAAAATGGAGAAGGGAGGGAGAGGGGAGGATGAGGAGTGAAAGGGGAGGGAGGGAAATTGATTTTAGTTTTGTTTGTTAGCAGAACATGATTGAGTTTTGCAAAGAAAAAAACAATAAAACATCAATGTTTGGTGCATTTTCCGTCAGGAAGTCAATAACTTCAGACAGCCTGATCTGGTAGCGCCAGCAGGTTTTATTTGACTCATAGATAAGGCCCTTACAGGTACTACCACTCCGGTCCAGAGTGGACCTAGGAACAATGGCAACTAAGGGGCAACTCCACATTCCCCACAGCTCCAAAATGGAGGCCTCACTACTGGATGTCTTTTAAGGTCATAATCAGGACCCAATAGGAGATGGCTCATGGAATTGTGATGTTTAGTTGTAAAGATGGTCGTAGTGGTGATGCGGAAGTCTTAGAGATGTTTTTTTTCTTTATTTATTCTTTTGGTGACTGGAATTATCAGAGGTGTGAGTAGCCAATTGCAAAAAAAAAAATAAGCTAAAATCCAGATTAATTTCCCAACCTGGTGGACAAGCCCCCCCTCCCTCTCCCGTGTATTTGTGGGGAGGGCAGCACATAAAAGAACGACTTTTTTTCTAAACAACTCCAATCAACTTCAAGTAAGAAAGTCAAAATTAAGAGAACGACCCTGTGTGCACACGTGGAGAGAAGGAAACAGGAAGTCATTCTTTGATGAAACAAAAGTCATCTAAATCTTCGACCCCTTTCATGAATCGTTTGAAGTCTTAGCCTTCATAGCAAAATAAACATTGTCAGTTTACAGAGAAAACTGGCATAAAAGGGAAAAGGAAGGCAAAACAAGACAAAACAGAGAGAGGAAGAGAACAAAATAAACAGGAAAAGAGAAAGAAAGATAAGATGAGAAAGAGAGAGAGAAAGCAAAAGAGAGAGAGAAAGCAAAAGAGAGCAAGAGAAATAAAATATAGCCAAATAGCGACGAAAAATTAATTTGGCAGAAATCAACTTTTTCTCATTAAAAAAGAAGCAGATTTCTACCAAAAAAAGTGGATAACTTACATCCATGGGAGGCACTAACGGATATTTCACAATAGAATTTCTGAATAATAGAAGCCAAGAAACAAAGATGTACGTAAATCTTTTGTAGCGTAATAGGACCACAATAAAGATCCAAACATTAGAAGGAATTCCTGTTCATCCAATACCCTAAAAAACACTTGCAAAATTTCAAGCAGCAACACTTTCTCACAGCTGTCCAAAATCCAGCTCCCTGTCTGCTTTTAATCTGTCCTTTTGAAGTCAGTTGGTCTCTATGCATGCAAATTAGTTGTAACTATAAAAATATGCAGTTATGAACACGAGTCATTCTCTCTGGAAAACGGTTGCCTGACACATGAAACATCTAATACGCTTTGAAGGTGGTAAGTTTTCATCTCTATTGTTATGATAACTCCATTACACTGAGATTTGAATTTACTTCTTAATCTTACGGTAATCTGAGTAACAAATGGCAAAAAGATCTGTAATCGAGATGAATTTTTCAACCTTAGACGGATGGGGGGGGGGAGGGGGGGCAAAAATTTCCAGATGTAGGAGGTCAGGGTGTTCACAGATAATCGCATAAAAAAGTAGTATCTGATTTTCTTTGGGGGGAGGGATAGCAAAGAGTGTTTATGTACAATACCTTTTTTCATACTGAAAATATCGACTGATATATTTTAAAGAAGACAGAAAGACATTCATTGTAGAAACAAAAGTCTTCTACCTCCCCTTTCCATGAATCGTTTGAAGTATGGCAAAATTAACATTTTCAGAGAGGGGGGAAAGAAAGGCTAAGCAAGGCAAGACAAAACGTGGCGGGAAGAGAAAGAGAAAAAAAACAGGAAAAGAGAAAGAGAGATAAAGCGAGAGAGAGGAAAAAAAGAGAAAGAGAAATAAAATCGAGCCAAATGATGAGAAGATAAGGGCGTAATGCTCCAGCGACTTGGATTTTTCTTATATAAAAGAAGAGGAATTCCACTTTTTCTGAATTTCAAAAGAGAAGAACTCCGCTAAAAAGCTGAGAACTCACATCGCTGAAATCAACATAAACTGCATTTTCCCGTTCCAACCACTTTAGGGCGGAGGAAGACTCGAAAACTTGTTCGATCACTTCAACACCCAATTTCCCAGACCGTCTAGCTTTTCTGTCGTGTACTTCCTCCCATGACGTCATATCCTGCCATGTAGTCCTAATTCTAAACTTTTAACTTCCAAAATGGAAATTTTCCACCCTTTGCTCAATTTTAACCTTACATGAAAAATACCGTTCTGAACATTATTTTCACTCATCCACATCTATATATTGCTACATTTGTTTTCACCTCAAACAAGGAGATAATGGTGGCTCAGTGGTTAACGGCATGGACTGACAACCTGGGTGTGCCAAGTTCGAATCCATTTTGTTCGATAGAAACACTTTCACTTAGGATATTGGCAACCTTCATATTGTCTCTCCTGTAAGTACTCAATGTCTTTCTAGAAAGAATTCTAACTAGAAAGATATCGGGTAAACTAATTCCAACAAAATAATCATCTGATTCATACGAAATGAATGAACAAACCCCAAACAAGGCACATTGGCACTGAGACATAAAGGGCTACTGTAAATTAGGAGCCAGATCCATATGGGGCATCCTAAGTGGGGAGTTGTGCAGCAAGATGCTTGCTCACATTGCATTTGAATTTTTGCATGTCGGTACAGTCGAGGAAACAGGGGGCAGAGAAGGAATTCCAAAGGCAAGTGATTTGAGGAAACGAGGCTACTAGAGTAGAAAGCCTTCTGGCATCTAGAGACTACTACAGTAAAGAGGTGTGATTTTGCTGCTTGAGAGGTTGGTCGGGGTGTTTACGTTTGGGAGCACAAGTGCAGCAAGTTCATTGGAGCACATTCTATTGCAGTACTTATAAAACAAGCACAGGGATGCAACATTGCGGCAATGGGACAGGGGCTGGAGCTTGGTAGACAGTGTGGGGCCTATTAGGTTAGAGACTCTTTTTGGACCTTGTCCAAGCGGGAGAGACTAGTGGTTGGTGCACCGGTCCAGATGTGACAACAATACTCCATGCATGGGCGGATGGTGACTTTGTAGAGATATAGGATAATGTCAGGTGTGAGAAGTTTTCTAGCTCAGTAAAGGGAGCCCATTTTCCTTGCAGCAGTGTTGTCAGTATCTTCTATGTATTTATTCCAATTCATGCTACCTGTGAATGTTAGGCCGAGGAGTTTGAATGTTGGACTCTCAGGAAGGGTGCTATCAGCCATGACAATCGGTGGTTGGTTTTATAAATCCACTGAGGTAGTTTGCTTTCATTCCGCATTCTTTTTATGTTAAAATTCCATTAAGGTACAATCAAAAATAAAGAATCTAATTAAGTTAAGAATTCCTCAGTGACTTCTTCGCCACCCTGTATAATGATTGTTAAATCTTTGAGAACAGCAGAGTTGAAGTTGCAATACGGAGTATTTCGAACGCTTCTCTATTGAGCCAATTCCTGCCTAATAAAATATCTGGAAGAAAAAAAAAATATGACAAAACGTGTAGAGAAAAATATTGTGGTGGTGATAAAGGCCTATTCGTATGAAGAAAACAACTATGTATTGTCCGCGTGAATGTCGGTGGGCATCATTGAAACCAAGTTAATTGGTAACTCAAGCTTCTCGTGACACTTCAGCAAATTCTTCGCTGCAGCCAATCGTCGGTAACTAAAATTCAATAAACATGGGCATTCTTAAGTTCTTGGCAGCGAGACTTAGCATTCGCTCGTCGAACGCAGTGTTTGTTTGTTGCACTGCCGGCTAACTATTCAGTTTCTAGTTGCTTTTCCCAGTTTCGAGTTTTTGTTTTTATAAAATAAATTCAAGTTTGAGCCGTATGAGCAATATTGGCGCCATTATCGGAATAATTGTCTAAGTCAAGGGAGATAATTTAAAGTTTTGTGAGAGAAATCAATTTGAAATGGGGTTAAACGTGAAAGAAAAAAGAGTTATCTTCCTTGAATATCACAATAATGGCGGTGATATTCGTTGTATGACTAAAACTTGAATTTATTTTATAAAAATAAAACTACTGAATGAATTTACATAAATTTTGATGAACGATTTTTTTTTTTCGTGACAAGTAAAACAAAGGTTTTTTGCTATTTTTTTTATGACATCCATATTCAATCTAGGTATAACCATGGAGAAACACCAAGAACAGAATATCCCCATAATAATAAAAGGTTGAGTTGATAATTCCAAAGAGCGGAATGTCAATTGGTCAAATAAAACAATTATATATTACTGAGTAATTTAAAATGGTTACTTTGTGCTTTTCACCTTTATTATTAAAGACAGAAAAATAAATTTAAAAAACTTAATAGATCTATTTATTTTGTAATTTAGAAAGATGAGGAGGCAAATATAATGCGCATCGTTGTCATTATTTGAAAATATTTTGTTGTATCATTGAATTAAATAAGTCTAAAGTGTTTTGATATATATATGGAAACCAAAATTTGATTTTGTATAAGCATAAAAATGAAAATTAATCCCCCATTAAAACTATATAATGAAATGAATAAACGAAAAATTGGAACGTTGATTGGTCAAATAAAACAATTTTATATTACTGAGTAAATTGAAATGGTTCCTTAGTGCTTTTCACCTTTATTATTAAAGACAGAAAAGAAAATACAAAAACTTAATGAAGATGTAAAAAAAATATGAAGTCATTTATTTTGCAATTTAGAAAGATGAGAGGAGGTGGAGGCTTTTCTTTTTTCTTTTCCATGACAAATGTAATGGTCATCATCATCACAACAACAATAACAAATTAAGTTTTTAAAATAACATTATAATGCGTTCAATGCAGAATCTTTTTTTTTAAGTAATTATTCCAAAGTAATCTAAGTTTTTCGTATGTGCAAATGTACCCCTGCATAAACTTAACCGGAAGTTGTCATTTAAATGTCAAAATAATCTAACGGAAATTATTTGAAATTTTAAACTTTTTCATTAAATCGCTTTAATTAATATTTAAATGTCAAAATAATCAAACGGAAATTATTTGAAATTTTGAACTTTTTCATTAAATCGCTTTAATTAATATTTAAATGTCAAAATAATCAAACGGAAATTATTTGAAATTTTAAACTTTTTCATTAAATCGCTTTAATTAATATTACTACTGATAATAATAATTATATTATCAAGGAAACTATTCCGTATATATAAAGAAAATAGGAGAATCAAATTACAGGTTTGGTTGTTTTGTTTTACGGCATATCAACCCTTTTTGGGTTATTTAATGCCGAATCAGGTTATTTTGGTAAGAGTTTTCATGCTTCAAGTTCTTTATATCTTCAAATATTTATTCATGGTGTTTGGTTTGGCTGTTTTGTAGAGCTAAAATGTTGTTTTTGTTTTTAGCTTTGCAGAACATGATTGAGTTTTGCAAAGGGAAAGGAAAAAAACAATAGCATCAATGTTTGATGCATTTTAAGTCAGGAAGCTGGTATCTTCAGACAGCTTGATCTGGTAGCGCTAGTAGGTTCTATTTGATCCATAGATGGGGCCCTTACAGGTACTACCACTCCGGGCCAGAGTGGACCTGGAAGCAATGGCAACCAAGAGGCAACTCCACATTCCCCACAGCTCCCAAATGGAGGCCTCACTACTGGATGTCTTTTATGGTCATACTCAGGACCGACGATCAAATTACAAATGAATTGTACAAAATATTAATTTATTAGAAACTGTTTAGAAAATAAATATGCAAATGAAGTATAGCTTGGACTGTGTTTTCCATTTATTCATTTAGATTACACTTTACAAATAAGGTAGGGAGAGGGGGATTTAATTTTCATGAAAAATGTAAAGACTACTAAACCAATTAAATTCTTTACCTTTTGTTTTCATTTTTTAATTAGAATAGTGAAATAGAGATTCCTCACTTTAGCTTCGAGTGTTGTAAATAAGAATTTGAACAACAAACTTTTAATATTTTTAAATACACTTTAAAAATACAGTATTTAATTAGTTAATTTTAAAGGAAGATATTCATTTATTTTTAACAGAAAAACTAAAAAAAAGTGAAATGCTTAAAATTTAAAAAGAAATGCGATTTTTTTTTAGCGCCAGTGTGAGGGGGGGGGGAGGGAGTATAGTTAAAAAGTATTTTTTATTCAGAGAATTCTAAGTCAGGAAAAATGGCGAATTGGGATTTAGCTTTGGATATTGTAAATAATAATTTCAACACCAAACTTTTAATAATTTTATTTATGCCTTAAAAATAAGGTATTTAATGAGCTAATTTTAAAGAAGATATTTATTTAAAGAAGGTATCTATGTTTCATGGAAAAAAGTTGACACTCATAAATAAATCACATGCTTAAAATGCATATTTGCATATGTGTTTGTTCTTTTTTCCGAACGAAACCAAGACGTTAGAATTCAAAATATGTGGTGCGTTTATGAAGTGGAATGAATTTTTCTTTTTTTTTATCATACTTAATTTATATTTTAATTTAGTGTATGTAGACAGCAGAAAAACATAAAGTACAAAATACGAGGCTGCAAGGCTCTTTTTTTTTAAACGTACGTTTGAACAAAAATTCAACTCGATTCTATGGTTTCCTTATGTGATTCATTAAAGGATTAAATTGAAAGAAGAAGAAAAAGAATTAAAGAATTAAAGAATTCTTGTAAATCCTTTGGATTAACGGTGCCTGCACGGCGATTGCTTTTCAAGATTATTTTGTCAGTTTTTGTCGTCTTTCTTCGATGGCAAACTTCTGAAAACTTCTCTAAAGATAATTAACACCTTAAGATGTTCTCTCGACTGATTGAAAAGGAACTAAGATGGATGCGATTATTTTGGGCACAAAAGGATCTCCATCTTCGATTAACGAAAATGTAGCTGTTCAGAGATGAACGGCACACCATTTAGAATGAAAAACAATAGTTTGTATGCATATATATATATATATATATATATATATGTATATATATATATATATATAATTATTTATTATTACTATTAATAAATAAATATTTTTATATCCATTAACATATGTTTCGCGTTTTTTTTTTTACGCTCGTCAGTATGGAATTATGTAAACGCATCGCCGATCGAACAATTCGAATCTGAAATCCACGTATTATGTTAGTGTTCGACGTTCGAGTGAAAGTTTGCATAATCGCTTAGATGACAACAATTTAGTGATTCCAAACAGGGCTCTACTATTAAGACTATTAAATCTTAAAGGGGCATTAGCTATGAATATTTTTTAAATATTAAAATATTTTATACCTACAGACGATGTCGTTTCGGGTTTTCTACCCTCATCAGTGCAGGAGTGGCAGGCGGTTGCATGGGCTCAAACGCAGTTCGTAGATTCAGCCAGGAATCACAAGCCTAACATCTATTCCCACACAGCTACGAGAAATTAACATATAGATAGGTGTAATTGATTGAGAACTTTATTGATTTCTCTTTTACATACTGTGAAACACACACTATATATATATATATATATATATATATATATATAGTGTGTGTTTTGGGGTATGTTAAAAGAAATCAATAAAGTGCTCAATCGATTTGTTTTCATTTTATGAGTCGCTGATGCTTTGAATAGGCTCTAACGACCTTTTTAACAACAACAAAAGGTAAGTCTATTTCAATGAAACCATGGTACGTCTCTGAAGTATGTAACGTATAATTTTAAATAAATAATTTGGGTGTATATATATATATATATATATATATATATATATATATATATATATATATACACATATGTCATTGAAGACCACAGAGTTTTCTTTCTTTGCAATCTTTCTGGTTAACTTCTCGACTCGGCGAGCTATTCGTCGGGTTTCCGGTGTCAATTGGTGGATTATGGCGCCTAATGTTGTATCTTGGGCCATTTCTCTAGCGTTTTCGGTCTTCGCGACCGTCTTCAGGAGGCAATGCGTTATTGTTAGTAAAGAGCCGTATTTATGGTTTTATTTTTTGTTATGTCTATTAATTTGCATATGTGTATGTACATTAGGCGCAATAATCCACCAATTGACACCGGAAACCTGACGAATCGCTCGCCGAGTCGAGAAGTTAACCAGAAAGATCGCAAAGAAAGAAAACTCTGTGGTCTTCAATGACACATGTATAATAAACGACTTGCTGCCGAAATATACATACATATATATATATTCAAAACTAATAAAAAAATTTATAATTATATTTTCAAGGATATCCTAAAGGATTGTATGCAAGAGTAATATACACATTCCTAATACAATATTGCAAATGTAAATAGCGCATTAATAAAAATGAGGAATATATAAAGAATATATATGAGAGACAAACAAAAAATATCGTTCCAAAAAAGGAATATTTTTCAGTAATATTTTGAAATGGCATATAAGTTTGATGAAACTGATTGTTTTGTTTACATTTCGTGAAGAAAGCTATTCTGGTTAATGAAATAGGGGAAAAATTTGACTGTACTTTATATATAATAAATATAAATAAAACTGAATAGAAAAGATGTTATTTTTTATATAATTTTCTTTTGTAACGTATAAGAACACATAATGATTTATTTACAAGCTCAAAAATTATGTTCTTGAAAAGAACCAGTGTTCCTACACAACACGAAAGAAAAATACATAAAAAACAATATATTTTTTTTACATTCATTCAGGAATGCGAGTAGCCAATCGCAAAGAAAACTGAAATCGAGATGAATTTCCCCACCTGGGGACCATGGCCCCGTGTGTGTGTGTGTGTGTGTGTGTGTGAAAAGAGGGCAGCACAAAAAACAATGACTTTCTCCTAAACAACTCCAATCAGTTTCAACTAAGAAAGTCAAAATTAAGAGAAAGACTCCGAGTGTGTATGTGAGGGGAAAGAACAGCAAGTCATTTTTTGATGAAACAAAAGTCATCTAACTCACTTACTCCCATCATGAATTGCTTGAAGTCTTAGCCCTCAATAGCATCCGCCGACAAGAAAAATGTGCAGAGGCAGCCAGCTGAAGACTTAGATAGGAACAGTGAAGACAGACATTGAGCTGATGGCTGGCCCTCGCGTTTTTGGTGTTCAACGCTGGAACCGGGAATGGCTGAAGTATGCCAATAACTCAGCTGCTGATCCCCGGGGGTGAACCGCCTTGACGCAAGATTCAGTGAACTCATTTGAAGCCGACTCAACCCCCCCCCCCCACCCGGGCTGAATGCCATTATAGTTACAGTTAGCCCTCACAGCAAAATTGACATATTCAGTTTTCAGAGAGAACTGTCATAAGAGAGAAAATAAACTTTTTCTTATGAAAAAAAAAAAGCGGATTACGATCAAAAAGCTGAAAACTCACATCTACGAGAGAGACTAGCGATTTTTTTTTTAAATGGAAATCGCTCCAGACAAGGAATGAAGCTACTTGATGTAAGGAGCTAAAAAAAAAAAATCTGCTTTTTCTGGATAAAAAAACGGAATTCTGTAAAAAAGGTAGAGAACTCACATCCTTCATATATATGTGTGTATATATATATATATATATATATATATATATATATATATATATATATATAATAACGAAGATATTTTTTTTTAATAAAATATTTAGAAAACCTTGCACAACGCAGATTATTTGTTTTTAAAAATAAATTATTTATTCATCTTAAAAACATTTTTTTTTTTTTTTTTTATAAACTTGAGTACTTTCGGTAAATCTACCATCTTCAGAAGAATATTTCTTCTTTTTCTTTTTTTTCTTTTTTCCTCTTGGTTGAGACATTCTCGTGGTCAAGTTGAAAATCCGTTTAGGTGTTTTGACGAAGAAAGAAAAATGTTGATGTGGCTGTGTGTCACGTGGTCGGCGTGGAAGAGTATATTAAAAAGTCACACATTTTGAAGCGTTGGGTGGGTGGCAATAATAACGAAGATATTTTTTTTTAATAAAATATTTAGAAAACCTTGCACAACGCAGATTATTTGTTTAATCTGCGTTGTGCAAGGTTTTCTAAATATTTTATTAAAAAAAAATATCTTCGTTATTATTGCCACCCACCCAACGCTTCAAAATGTGTGACTTTTTAATATATATATATATATATATATATATATATATATATATATATATATATATATATATATTACAAATAACACATGTGGATAGATCAACAAAGCCATAAAAGAAGAAATAAATAGCAACTGACGAAAAAACAGCCATGAAAAATTACTAGATAAACAATAGACTGGCTCTACAGATAGAGAAAGAAAAAATAATTGTACATTCAACTCAATCATGGAAACCGAACAAGATAAGACCAGAACTTTAACTAATGCATAAAAATACCAAACGATGAGCTAAGAATAATAAAACACACCTGAAAATCCCTAATATCTGCCAAAGAAACAGCGTGGATAAAAGAAAGGCAAAAAAGCAGGTTTGACGAGATGTAATGGGCAGTTATGATGGTTCAGTAACGCCGGAGTTGTTGGCAGTAATCACATTAACGACGCTAGAAGAAATTATTAATAAGGACAATATAGGACTATACAGAGATGATGGACTAATGATACTGATAAATGTTAAAGGATAAAAGAGAAAAACATATAAAACTAGAAAAGAATTATGAACATCTTCAAACAAAGAAGATTCTATATAGACAAAAAGGTAAATACACAGCATACAAAAGAATATACATAAATAAATAAATCCATCATCATCATCACGTCCGTTTACATGCTGGCATGTGTTGGACAGCTTTTAGAAATTGAGTTCCGAACTAACCTATCTCTGCCAGGTCTTTATTTCTCTCTCTTTCTCTCAAATCCATCCTTATCACTTCCTCCCATGTTTTCCTTTGCCTTCCCTTGCCAACTGACCCTGCTACCACAACTGTTCTACATCTACTACCCAACCAATCTCATCCCTTCTTTCATCATTATATTCGGTTTAATATCTGTTTTACATGCTGACTTGAATGGCTTTTAGAAATTGACTTTCATTTTAACCAGGTCTTTATTTATTAAAAATATTTAAAAGAGAGCTATCGGGACCAGAGAAGAAGTCTCTTATATCCGGGTTTGGTCTATTTTGTTTAGGTAAGTATGGGAACACTTAATATAACGCTTTTTTACGTACAGAACACTTGCTTATTTAACAGTTATAGACATAAAAAACACAAAAACACAGACAAAATACATTTTCAATCAGTTTTCCCAAATAATTCAGTCAAAAATTACTTTTTCTTAAAAAAGTCACTCATTTTTTATTGTACATAAATTTCTTTGCTAACATCATGAACACTTTCATGAAGTCCGTAAATCATTTTCAATGCGCCATCAGGATTACTGCTTTTTGCTTCAAAGTAGGCTGTCAGAGTTTCAATTGTCTAATTTATATACATTAACACAGGCTCTAATTTGGGACCAGATAAAAATTTCTCTTATATCCGGGTTACACTGTATATATAAATATATATATCATTTAATCATCCACGGACACGTGTTTCGCCGTCTACGACTCATCAGCATGGCTGAATATATATATATATATATATATATATATACAGAAAACTAAAAAAAATTATTTTAATAACACATTAAAAAAAAAAATATATAAATTTACATAATTTTATTGTTTTACATATTTTAATCCCATGAGAGTAAGCTTAGAATAATAGAATAAAAATCAATAGATAGTATTGATATGGAATGTCTGTTTACAATTTCGATCAAAGTTGAATACGCACGTGACAAATAGAAACACAAGGTTGCAAAGAACCCTAGATGTACTTGGAAGAAAAATATGAAAAAAAAGGAGTTAAAATGAAGAATCAAGGTCTAGAAGAATGGAAACAAAAAAGGTCTCAACCAATACAACGACGGTTAGTGAAAATCTTTGTCATTAGTTTGTGTGAATTTTGACATTTGTTTTTATTGATGGTTAATGGTGAAGTATAATTATGCCAGATGAAAGTTAAATGCATATTGGACGGACATACCACAGTTTGGACATTCAGATTTAAAAGTAGACGTTAACAGATATTTTCCTTGAACAATATTAGCAGAAAATAGAAAATAAATGAAAAATAGAAAACATATAATATATAAAAAATAATATAAGAAAACAAAAAATAAATGAATACTGAATGCACTTAATTTTTTTCCCAGCTTGTTGGGTGAACTTTTTATAGACACTGATGAAGATCCTCTCAAGAAAATTGATATTTTGTATAGTTTGAATATTCTGTATATCATGAAGATGTATGTGAATGAGGATGGCCGAAACAATTGTATGCAAATTTAAAATATTTTCTTTTTCATGAAAATTTGTTCCATGCATTTGCTGAGATTTAAATGGCATTAAATTGAATTTGAGCTCTAGTACTACACCATTAAGCTATTATAAAAACCTTTCTGTTATAAAACATATATATATATATATATATATATATATATATATATATATATATATATATCACAGCGAAAGTCTCAGATATATATTTATGAAAAAGATGATTCTATTCATTTAATAAATGTATTAAAAAAAAAAGAATAACGTTTCTTGGTTTCAAAAATCCTCTCTCTCTCTCTCTCTCCCTCCCCTATCTCTCTCTCTCTATCCTCTCTCTCTCTCTCCTCTCTCTCTCTCTATCCTCTCTCTCTCTATCCTCTCTCTCTCTCTCTCCTCTCTCTCTCTCTCTCTATCTCTCTCTCCTCTCTCTCTCTCTCTCTCTCTCTCTCTCTCTATATATATATATATATATATAGATATCATTATTATACTAAAGTGAAGTTCATCAACCTGCATTTGAACCATTAAAACTATGACTGAAACATTGCTTAACTTGCTACTACAAATATATCATTGTCTTTGCAAGAAGATCAACAGTGTCAGGTAATACAAGTTACACAAGAAAAGAAAATACGAGTTCTTATGTTAAAGCACTTTATTAATTACCAGACGGCTGTTTCGCCCATTAAAAATTACCATTGAGATTTTAGCCCCTTTTTGTGTGATTTTAAGGAATAATATATATATATATATATATATGAAACCCTCTTCCTGCTGACTGTTTCCCTCGTATCTATAAACTTGATCTTCACAAGACTAAGGTAAATAGGCATTGTATGTCTTTGCAATAATTTCGTTCTTGTTAGCTCCTTACATCTATTGGTTTCATGGCTTGTCTGGAGCGATTTCCATAAAAAATAAAATAAATAACAAGACTGTAATACCATATATTCTATTTAGTCCCCTGGAAAAAATTCTACAAGGTATTTTAGTATTTACCAAAATCTTGTTACAATTATTCTCTACAAAAGTTTGATTTCTTCGTGATGTCATTTCCTTGAAAACGGCATTCCTTTGTAAATTCTATAAAATTGTTTTTGGAAACATTGTTATTCATTTTTAAAACTATCCTTTTTTTTTGTTTTTCAGTTTTGTTAAATGTTGAACTCTATGTAAATGCCATTACTATTTCCTTCACTTGTTTTCTCTTTTGCCACATCTATATAAATAACAAAGAATCGGTTTTGATGAAATTAAAAAGAAATTAAACAAAATAGTAAAAAAAAAACAACTGAATGCTAATTTGAGATTCGTTTGTTCTTTTCCCCTCCATTAACAGTTGAAGCGAAGTCTTTTCCAAATGGAGGTGAAAGTTGATAAGCTCTTTCTTTTCTCTTTCTAACACCTAACATTCCTTTGATTTCTGACCGAAAAATGTCGGTCTTTTGTGAAAAGCTTTCGTGCAAATTAAATTAATTGAACATTTATTAACATTTCGATATCTTTGATGACATCAGTGCCCACTTTTGCATGTGTCTCTACATTATATATATATATATATACATATATATATATATATATATATATATATATATATATATACATATATATACATATATATATATATATATATACATATATATATATATACATATATATATATATACATATATATATATATACATATATATATATATACATATATATATATATACATATATATATATATACATATATATACATATATATATATATATACATATATATATATATACATATATATATATATATACATATATATATATATATACATATATATATATATATATTTATGAAATATATATATATATATTTATGAAATATATTTACATGTAATTTTTTTCGTGAATTTTATTGAAAAAGTAAAATAAATACTTAATTATTAAATTTGATTAACTATAATTTTTATTTTGTTTTCGTTAAAAATTTAAAAAATGATAATATACTAGGTACGTGCAAAAAAAAATGGCCGATTTTAAAATGTAAAAACATGTTGATCCTCCTTTCACTTAAAAATTCACCAAAATTCAGGAAATCAACCAATTTTAATGAAATTTTCAGTATTTATTAATCAATGATCACATAATATAATGAAACCATTATTTTGTTTTAAATCTTAGCGAAAATGTATTATTTTTTTTAAACAAAATACACCTTTACTAAAGGTGGGGGGGGGGGTCCTTGGATTTTGTCACCATACTTCATGTGAGTTTTTCTCATGTATTTTGCCTTGCCACATTTTGTTGGATCTGGTCTTCTTGTTGGATTTTTCCCATTTTCTGGAATAATATATTTTCTTATTACTTGTAAATGAACCTTGCTCCGATGACCAGCAAAGTTGGACTGAAGTCTATATATTTTCCATTGACCTTGCTGTGAAACGCGCTTAAGGAAATGTTTTCATTTTTGAAAAAAAGAAAAGACAAGAAAAAATAACAAAAATGAAAAGGTTTTTGTTTGTAGAAAGAAATAAGAAAAAATACAAGTATTTGCCGAAATTTGAAAATAAAGGAAATTGAAGTGAATATGAAAATTATGCTTTTGGATTGATTTTTCCTGTTGTCATTAGAATGCAACTATAAAGTATATGTGCTCTGAATCTTGTAATACAACGTCATTCAGCTTGCAATTAGGGAAGGTGACGAATGTCAAGTGGATGACGACACGGACTGACGACCTGGCTGTGCCAAGTTTGAATCCAGCCAGTTCCATAATATCACTCTCTCATAGGGATGTTGGCAACCATTATGTGGTCCCTCCTGCAAGAATGCTAACATCAGAACTAAGCCGGTCAACAAAGTTGTACCATGTTGATTCACACAATTTTTTTTTTTCAGGGAGGTGACGGTGATTAAATATTCATTGTGTTTGAATTCTTGGAACTGATATAAATAATGTGCTAATTTTAGTTATCTCAACTTGTGTGTGTGTGTGTGTGTATATATATATTCTCCACCAAGTACGGACGTCCACCCAGTAGTGGCCATTATTTTATTTTATTTATTTATTTGTTTTTTTTTTCCTCCCAATATGTCAACTCTACATGTATTTGTACTTGCATGACATTTTTCTCTATATTATCATCCTGATGAAGTCTTATAAATAAAGACGAAACGTTGATGTACACATAAAAAACATCCATTTTTTGGTTTTCCTTTTTCATTTTCCCATCACGTCGGATTACCTTCATCCTTCTCTTCCCATATATATATATGTAGGTAAAGTATTAAAATATAATTTAATATAATAAGAAACCCCTTTTAGTAAATTAAAATCGAGCACTGTTGGAGAGATAAAAAAATAGACATCCACCTAACCTTCAGTGCAATATGCCGACTCTGTCATTGAGTTCTATCAGACTGCCTTGATGTTTATGCTCGCCGCTTTCAGCGTAAATATAACTTAATATCTCCGCATCATGTGACAACCTCCCATGACCAAAGGGATAGGGCGAACGTTTACAGATTCAAGGTGTCTCTGTGAACCGGTTTCGTGCCCCGTGACCGCCTGAGACTGTCATTCTCTGTACTGATGAGAGCCGAAAGCTTGAAACGACGTCGTATGTAGGTAAAATATCAAAATATAATTTGATGTTATATATATATATATATATATATATATATATATAAAATATGAAACTAAAAGTATACTTTAAGTAGATAGAACCTATAGTGAAATGGTTTAAACTCAATATACGAGATCGAGCAATTATAAAGATAGATGAAAGAAGAGGGATAAACATGTACGAATACTGCCAACTTATCTATGTAATTCCTCTGATGATGAGATTTTAATCTTTGAAAATCCTTGGCTTAAGGAAAGAATAATAAACATGTTCTTACCAAGTACACTTTGCATTGAACAATCGAAGTTGAAATAAATTTGTCACTCGTACATGTTTATCCCTCTTCTTTCATCTATCTTTATATAATTACACTAATCCTTAAACCATGTTTTTTCAAAGATGAAGGCAGATATGAACCTTGCCACATAGCATCTTTTAACAGACAATCTTCGCCTCGGATCCGCCGAAATGGATATTTAAAATATCAGTCCACAAATTTTTACTTGTAATTCTACGGAACTTTACACAAAACGAAGACACAAATCCCTACGGAACAAATGCGATATTTTTTAACCCTCTGCCTTTTATTTGAAACCCTGTAAAAACTTTTTAAAAAACTTTCTCCAAATCTACAAACTTTTGTTATTTTGCTATATGCACCATAGTGTCCCCTTTTGTCTTCGGCAATGGCTACTCAATACTGCTATCATTCTCCCTCTTGGCCATTTATTTCTTTATCCCCAACCTTTTCTGTTATTTCTTCTTCAATTTTTAAAGTGAAATGGAACGGGTAATACTTATTTATTATAAATACCACATTACCAGATTTTATATTCTGACGAGAAGAGTTTTATCTTTAAAAAAACCATGGTTTAAGGATTAGTGTAACTCCTTGCATCTGAACTTTCGATGTAATAAAATTTGAATCAATTTTATGTAATTTTATGCAATTTTTTTATCTTCATCTTTCCTTCTTTAAAAATTGATTGCTCTACTCAACGTATTGAGCTTTACTTTATCATGATAGATCACTTTAACGATACTTCACGTATCGTTAATTCTATTATTATTATTGTATATATATACCTACACATACACACACATAAGTAAACACTGGTATGTTAAATTCCAATGACCAAGTCTTTATTGATTTTTTTTCTTACCGAACTTCAAAACACTTTATTGTTTTTTTATTTTCCGAATAAATAAGTTAATAAATAAGTCGAGCTTTTACCTTGAATAGGTTTGGTAAATTAAAAAAAATATATACTAAAATATATTTTCATGTATATATATATATATATATATATATATATATATATATATATATATATATATATATATATATATATATATAAGTAGAATAACCATCCCAGGACAGGTATAAGCAATAAATATAGCATTAGTTTTAAATATTAATGTTGTTTTTTTTTTTTGGGGGGGGGGGGGGGAGTATGGTATGGTTTTGGTGGCACCCCAAAAACAAAACATAATATGCCCACGTTACACACTCTGTTGCCTAGAATACATTATCCATAATGATAAGTTCAATGGTTTAGGATTTTACCAAGTACATACATATTATTGATGATCATGCGTACGTACAGATCATTTTTAAAAGGCATTACTTAATATAACTCAAAATTTGATGTAGAGCAATTCTTTTCTTTATAAATGTGTTTGTATCTAACTTATTTAAAAAGTTTTTTGAGGGTGGGTGCACCCCCTAATGGTAAAGTTTACTAAAAAATAATGTACCCATGTTACTCAGCGTAGTTTTTAGAATATATATTCCCAAATTCATAATGATCCGTTCATTAGTACAGGAGATTAGCGTGTGGGTGTGTGTGTTTATATATATGTGTTTATATATATATATATATATATATATATATATATGTGTTTATATATATATATATATATATATATATATATGTGTTTATATATATATATATATATATATATATGTGTTTATATATATATATATATATATATATATGTGTTTATATATATATATATATATATATATATATATATGTGTTTATATATATATATATATATATATATATATATATATATATATATATATATATATATATATATATATGTGTGTGTTTATATATATATATATATATATATATATGTGTTTATATATATATATATATATATATATATATATATATATATGTGTGTGTTTATATATATATATATATGTGTTTATATATATATATATATATATATATATATATATGTGTTTATATATATATATATATATATATATATATATGTGTTTATATATATATATATATATATATATATATATATATGTGTTTATATATATATATATATATATATATATATATATATGTGTTTATATATATATATATATATATATATATATATATATATATATATGTGTTTATATATATATGCTCTCTCCAGTCGTATATGTTTGCTAGGCTGAAAGGATATCATGATGAACAAACTGCATACACTGACCCCCAAAGGAGGAGGCAATGACTGAACAAACACTTCACCCTCCCCCTAAAAAAAAAGGGTTAGTGCCTGAGAGCATATCATGACAACAGAATAGATAGTACATTACCCCCCCCCCCCAAACACACACAAAAAAAGCAGGAACGAACGTATACTATACTGCCTTCCCCCAAAAAGAAGAGATAATGCCTGGGAGGAATATATCGTGACGAATGAAAATATACTACACAGATTTAAATAAGGATAAATCGTTTTAATGTTAATATATAGGTGGAAAAAATTTGTACCTTTATTCAGTTAGATAACATTAAAACACTAAGTTATGGCAAGTTTTATTGTCTACGTGAAACGCCGAAATGAAAATTGGGCAGAAAAATGTAGACGGCACCTTTATAAACAAAGAGAAATATGCAAGCTAAGGAAGAATGATAACTTCCTTTCATAATTTTCTAGTTAAAATGACATGTTTATAAACTTGAGTTATCGTTCTTCCTTAGCTAGCCTCTTTCTCGCCTTGTTTAGATTGCGACTATATTTTTCCGCCCTAATTTTTATTTTGGCGTTTCACTTGTACAATGAAACTTGGCATAACAAAAAAAATCTTAAAAGCCATAAGATGTTTTTATTTACTAAAACTATGTTTTAGTAAAAAAAAAATAAGTTGTTTGGAGTAATACCGAAACTTATTTCACTCTAAATAATTCACGTGACTGAAATAGGAATTAACCCTAAATAAAAGGAGTATTTTCAGACTATTATTGATAGAATAATCTGAAAAAAAAAAAAAAAAAAAATATTTTTTTCTTATTACAGTCACGTCTGTTTCGATTTATTTATTGCAGGGGGGGGGGGGTGAGAAATGTTGATAACAGGATTTATTATTCAATTTTTGTATTTTAAGTGAAAGACGTTTTTATTTCAGACTATGTAGTTATTTATCCTGTCCCACGGCGACAAGATTAGACACAAGGTCAGAAAAGTGGGATTTGTAAAGTCAACACTCTAGAGGAAGAGCACTCTGGCTGAACAAAAATTGCCTGGGAAGTCCCGTCGGCATTCCTTGGTGGGAGCGCCTCACGTGATTAGCAATAAACTAACCCCTGCTCAAGAGCAAGAAGGTAAAGCCTGGGAAGATGAACCTCCTTGAACTATACAGGACCATACCTCACACCGACAGAGAACAAGACCTTGCCTGCCATAGCGTGCCCAAGACTCTACCAGTCTGATTTTGGTATGAAATAGGCACCCTTTATTGGAATTTATTAACGTCCCCTTCGCTGACTGGCTGCAGCCTTGTCCATTAAGGGTCTCACAGGTTGGCTGTCAGGCATCCCAACCCCTACTCCCTTGGGGGTCACGTGAGTCAGCCCATAAAAACGTTTGCATGCTGTGTCCCGGCCTCTTTTCGACCCACCTTTTGAACCTGGTAGGACTACGGCTGGATGCTTCTGAGACAAAGCCCTCAACGGCAGTCGCAGAGAGCCCCTACTCCTTCCTGTTACCAACCCTCTTGGACTGAAGTGACTACATCTCGACAAGAGCCAGAATTGGAGGTGGCCGCACGTGCAACCTGTTACCAGTACTCCCACAAGATAAGTTCGCGAAGCACGTTTTCGCAAACCTAAATTAACTTCCTCCTTTCTGAACTTTAAACTCACCATTTGTTGTATATATTTGCCCTTATGTTTTCTCACAAGTAAAACTGTTTTAAACTTATATACGATTGTTGTTGTGTTCCTTCTCACAAAAGCTGTTGCCCTGTTTCTATTTTGCACTTATCTACATAATTGTTACTGCATTCTCACGTGCGAGAATTGAACTTTCTTCCAGGGATATTTAACCTCAACACCTTGAGGGTGGCAGAATTTTTCAGAATTATTTATTACTATTTACTCTTTTATCTTGTAAATACAATAAAGGACAATGTAATAGCTGGAAGAATTTCTCCCCACAGACTCTTACAAACGCAGGAGGTAATTCCTGGGAGAACGGTCTTATGATACTACACTACCCAGACTCATTAAAAGATATTCAGATTAAATCGATTTTTTTTTTATTCATTTAAAAATGCCTAGTCACAAAAACATTTTTTATGGTTCCTTGGCCTTTTGGCTAAGATCAAAATGTAGCATCTGTTCTCCACATCTCAGCGATATTTGACGTTTTACTACTGCCGGAAGTTCTCATGTAAATAATTGACCTTAAAAATCAAATTCTAAAAATGTTTTTAAACACTATCCGTTTTTTTTATTAAGTAGCTTTAATTAATTGTATTAATAATTATAATATAGTGCTATCTACAAAACGATTGTGTATATAGAATAAAATTTGGCAATATTAGACATGTATATTACAGAATATTAATTTATTAAAAACTTAAAAATAAATAAATATGCAAATGAGTAATATTGAGATCTGTTTGAGGGAGTATAGAAATTACTCTGTATACAGTATTTCAAAAAACTCTTGTATCATTAGAACGAAACAAGCTTAACCTGTTTCGATGTAACATAGTTAGGATAGATGGAAAAAACTTTCGCATTTATTCATTCTGATTATACTAGCAGGGCTACCCAGCATCGCCCGGAGTCCTAATTTTCATAAATTACAAAAAGAAAAAAATATAACCAAAACTAAATTATAATTTGAAATGTCTAAGTTCATTTTGGAACAAAATCTTAGTAACAATACTGATGCTCTGGGTGAGGTTCGAACTTACGACTTCTGTCTTTAAGTATGACACATTAACCAATTGAGCTACCTTGATTGGCTATGTCTAAGCCACACTGAAGAGTCATAATGATTACAAAACAGTTGTTTGTGAATGACCTATATCTTTTATATATATATATATATAAAAAAAATTTAAAAAATAAAAAATACTTCAAGTTGTTTACATAAAAACACAACAATCTAAAATTAATAACATCACATATGAAACCAGTGGTAACACTTTAAAATGCTTATGGTAATGCGATTTTGTTCTGTGATGCCATCCAGCGTTGCTGAATTAAAATCGTCAATGGAACAATGCGAAAAACGTTCTCTGCGCGTTTCAACGCCGTCTTTTAAAAAGTTCTTTTCTTTCTCCAGCTTTTTTGTTCATTTGCTTTTGACACCTGACGAAGAATCGAAAATGTTCGTGAAACCTATGGAACATTCATTAATTTTTTTTGATTTTAATACAAAAAAAAACAGAAAAATTGAAAAAATAAAAAAAGGTATAATTAAACAGACAGATTCTGTTATTTTTAACAATTAATAAACTTTTATCATAGCAAGAAAAAAAAACATATATTTTTTTTCTGGATTCCCCCCCTACTGCTGCTGTTGTCGGCTATCTCTCTCTCTTTCTCATTTTGGCCAATCCTTCTTTCTCTCTTTCCTGCCTCTCCTCTTTCGTTCTCTCTTTCATCGCCGATCGCACCTACCTTTTTAAATGCTGAAGCCAGCAATAGCTTCAAAGGGCCACGCTGTCTGAAACTACCATCCCCACACATGCGACTACTGATATTGTACTGCCAATTTAGCGGTTTTCTCGCTAGATCTGGAGATTTTTGCTCTTACCCCAACTAGTAAAAATTGCATCTAGCGGCTAGTGTTTTTTTTTTTCCAAATTAAATCTTTTTTTAAATTCAATTCTTTAAAAATATTTTTTAAATTTAAATCAAATACAAATAACATTAATATGAACACTATCAATTTTAGTAACATAAAAATTTAAAAAATATCTATAAAAAGCATGAAATATTAAGTATAATTGTAACATTTTTTATATAGGCTACGATCTAGCGGGTTTTGAAAATGTATGTTCTCTCTCTCTCTCTTTGTTGCAACTTAATCGCTACCGGTAAAAAAAATGTTTCAATTAGAATTATAAAAAATAAAGAGCCGATTTCTTCTTTTTTTTTTTTTTTTGCGTGTGGAGTTAAAAGCAGAGAAACCCTCCTCACTTACCTGTTTCTTTTTATCAATTTCTTTTTTGTGGGAGTCCGTGTGTGTTCTTTTTTGTTTCTTTCTTCCTTTCTTTCTTTTTATCTCGTTTTGTTTTCACCTGCGTTCGGAATCTTTACTTTGTTTTGCTTTCATTGTTCGTTCTGTTTTTTTTTCTTCTTTCATTTTTTTTTTTTTGATCAATTTCTTTTTTTCTTTCGCTTCAACAGAGGTCTGCTCTCTTCTATGCCTCTTTCTGTCTTTCTTTTCTTGTAAGGGTAGACCCAGGTCATCGGCGCCAATTGTCGAACATTTTTGTGTCTCTCTTTTTTCTTCTTTTTTTTCATGTGAGCTTTTGCGTTTGCCCTTTCTCTTTGTTTTTCCTTGTTTTCTCTATCCTCTTGTTAGGCTCATCCTGGTCACGGCACCAATTGTAGAACCATGTGCTGCCCTTCTCGACGACCGTCGACTCCAACGTTGTATTTCCGTGGTCTTCTTCTTTGTTTTCATCGCTTAGCCGTGTCGTCTATCCACTGACGAATCGTCGAGGGCACAGCACTGGTCCACAAGTTAATTATAAAAGCAACACAACTCTCGAGAAAGAACACAAACACATATACGTTGTGTATAATTTAGTTTGAACTATGAGTGTGTGTGATCCGTCGCGTACTGTCGAGACCTCCATCATCGTTGCTAAAGTCGTCAGCTCATCTCATCGTTTTCCCGGTCCGATCTGCTCTCTCGGGAGTCTCGATCCTAACTGCTCGTCTTCTCTCCGAAACCTCAACTCGTCAACTTTTTGTCATAAACCTTATTGTCGTCAAAGTGTCGTAAAACTAACCTACCCCACTGTCGCAAAACACCGTCACTCCCAAATGTTGTGTCCAGTATTTCTCTGAGTAACCTGTCCTGAACAATCGAAATTGACCACTCCCGTATTTCTTTTGTCTCTGTCGATTAGTCACTTCCTATCCTGTCTTTACTTTTGTGTGCGTTCATGAGTCATTTCCTATTCCTGACCGGGCCCCGACCTTTGCGGCATCCATAGTGTCACACACACATTTATTTCTAATGTTACAGAAGTTCAGATGAACATGGTACCCAAGGTTTAAAGCTAGGAGAATGAATCTAGGCGAAAAATTGTGGGTTTTATTAAGTTTTAATTATAAAATACTCTCTGGCTATTGTCAGACATATTTCATATAAAAAATGGCTGACAAAAGCCAGAATGTGGTTTATAATTAAAACTCAACAAAACCCAGAATTGTTTGTCTGGGTTTGACTCTAGCTTGAAACCTAAGGTACCATGTTGATCTGAACTTCTGTAATATTATAAATAAATATTACGCTCTTAATATTAAATAATCAAACACTATTGGATTTCTTTCTTTCCATCTAATGGAAACAAGGATATATATATATATATATATATATATATATATATATATATATATATATGAAGATAAAATACACAATATATCATAAAATGAAAAAGACAGGATGCGTGAAAAAGACAAAAGGAAACACTAATTAGACACAGGAAGAAATCATCAAAAACTTCTAAGACGTTCGTTGATCCAAACGAAACCGGTAAATCTCTCCTTTTTTTATTTCTTCCCATGTCTAATTTGTTTTTCCTTTAGTATTTTTTACAAACACACATATATATAGGACTTGAATGCCTACTGGGGTAGGATTTGAATGCCTACTGGGGTAGGATTTGAATGCCTACTGGGGAGGACTTGAATGCCTACTAGACACCACCCTCGGGTGTCTTCAATCTCTCTGTACCGGGGTTTGTCAGAGACTCTGACATGAGGATACTTTTTACTTGAAGTAAACCCTGACCAAATATTTTTAAAAAAATGGTGGGCTGTCTCCTCAAGTCATCCACCACGTCTCCCGAATTGCGGACGGAGGAATCCCCTCTATTAATAGAGGGCAGCTTTGAATAAAGAATTAGAAGCCGTTGAGAATGAGGAAATAAATAATAAAAATATGAATAAAAACAAAAGTAAATACTGGCAGGCCGAGACCCAGGATAAAAAGGGCCCATCAACCCGTGTGTACACCAGGCGGGAAGATGTAAGCTATGGTGTAAACCTTCCTTCCTCTGGAAATGGTGCTCCAGCCAATACAGAGGCCAACCAGGGTCAGCCATCAGGCCTTGAGACAAAAGGTCCTGGCCCCCTATCTCCATCAAATACAGCAACAACAAAAAAGAAACATAAGAGGCTTAAAAGCACAACTATGGACTGTTGCACAAAAGAAGGTGCTATTGTTTTGCTATCACTACTAGTTTGAAAAGTGGAGCAAAAACATCCAATAAGATACTAGCTGATAAGATCCAAGAATCTACCCTTCCCAAAGAAATATATATATATATATGTATATACTTTTTTGTTTTCATTAAATGCAGACCTATAACTTATATCAATTATAAATTACTGTATGCTGAAGATTGAAAATGTTGTTACTATAAACAATAGAAAACTTTTTTTCAATATTTTAGAGAAGTGCCTGAAATTTCATGTCGCATGGGATTTCGGCAGGTGACAGTGCGACCCTGAAAAAACACTTCCAAATGGTGAGAAAATATTGCCAAAATTGAATTAATGGTAATTGTCTTACTTTGCCTCTTGAGTTCTTCATGAGCGATTGCAGGGTGAAGGAGTTCTACATCGTAGTTGGCAGACGAATTGGAATTTTGTTCTTCCTGCAAAGAGACAACAAGATAAAGTCATTAGTGCCATTAAGGATGTATGTGAATGGTAACCAGAAGAAAAAACAAAACAAGGGTGAACATGAGGAAAGATGTAAGAAAAATATTTTTTAAAAAAACTTTTATTGTCCTTTAAACATGCTCTCGAGACTATTACCACATCTTCTATTGAAGTGAATTATGGTTTCTAAATTTTTTTTTTGGATTCCAGTTGACGAATTTCAATTTTCTCTGTTTACACTTTGTTCCATGATTCTGATGGTTTGTTTTTTCTGAAAAATTGGATTTTTATGTTAACTATACAGATTCTTTGAAACAGTTGTAAATCCGATGTCTTCCTTTGGGTATAAATATTATAAAATGATATAATAATAAATCTTGAAATTATATATATATACAGGGTGTCTCAAAAAAATGTACTCACTCTTAGAATGACGAGACGTTTGCGAATCCCTTGGTGCGCGTTATCAGCTTTGTTTGAACAATAATGGTCATCAGTTTGAACATTTGCGAACATGATTCTTCAATTACATCTGTCTCATGTATTCGATGCTATTTCATTTCACTCTATGTTCATAAATAAATGTTTTCTCGTCATTCTACGAGTGAGTACATTTTTTTGAGACACCCTATATATATATATATATATATATATATATATATATATATATATTGTTGGAACCTCATTGGTCGTAATCGACGGGAGAGTCCATCATCCATCATATATATATATATATATATATTTATTTAAAAAAGAATTAAAAAAGATTTTTAGTGATACACAATTTAATTACGGTTTTAAAACGAATAAATTGAGTCATAGTGAATCCGGGGGGGGGGGGGGGGCAATATTACATAGTAAGGAGGGAGAGAGAACGAAAACAAACTTTGTTTAACTGTATTTAATAGTCAAAAGACCATTCGACTAAAACATAAAAGTTATAGGAAGAAAAGTAACAATATTAAAAAAGAAATTTGACTAGACACTAGAAAACTAGAACTCAAGGCATCTTTTGGTCGACACATCTTCAAGAATGAAACGTCGCCGTGTAACGTTTAAAATAAATAAATTAGTTACATAAAGTTAACTTTAGAGCCAAACAAAAAGCGATAAAGCAGGGAAGAGAAGAAGAACAACAAAAATGAATGAATATCGCCCAAATTGCAAAGAAATGAAGGGGAAATCACTTTCTGCTAAGAAGTGCAGAATAGAAAATATATCAATGAATTGGAGGCAAAGTTGTTTTTTAGAACTTTTTAAATAGAGCTAACTTATGTGACAGCTCTACATATATATATAAAAATACAAATAATTTATTTAAAAACTATACGTGAAATAAATAAAATAAATTATTTGTATTTAGCTCTCACTTTTTGCGATTTAGCACTTTATTGATTTCTTTTCAACATAATCTGACACACACTATATATATATATATATGTTACATTATGAAGGCTTCTAATTTTGAAAAGGTATACGTCAGCTAATGTGAATTAGGTGAAATTAAGACTTGAGTGCAAAGTTAAGCTGACAAGGTTTGGATAAATAAGTTTGTTTTTCTCATGAGTCAGAATAGACAAGTTGAACTTGGAAAAACAGAGATTGGGGTCAGTAAGGGTCAAATACCCAGAGCTAATGGGTTGACAGTGTGATAATGTAGTATGTTTGTCACGAGCGGGGAAACGATGACGTCACATTTGTGACAGTGAGAGAAAACGATAGTTTTGGGAAGTTCGTGAATGGAATAGACGTAACACGGACGTCCCAGACACATGATCTGAACACTATGAGACGAGAATGAGCCAACCCTCTCCTCCTTCGCCCAAGTCAGGAATTGTGAGGAATTAGCTAAGTCAGAAACTTAGAGGAATGGACCAATTAATCTAGAAAACGGCAATTGCTCTCTCAGGCATTACCACAAAGAAGATGAATAAAACTTCTGAACCTGTCTCAACATCTGTCTTTTCTTTTGTCATGTGTAACAAGTTTATTCCCACAAAACAGATACTCGTCACTAGACGGTCAGAGAACAAAATCCACAGCATAACGAAAGACAAACACGATGCAGAAATCTATGTAACGGCCACAACGAAGAAAGAATGCGGAAAAGAAAATCAAAGGTAACTTTCTCTTATATTAAAAGTAACTTTTATACACATTAAAAAGAAAAAAGAAACATTTACGTTAAAAGAACGAACGATTGAATGCCCGCACGCATTATGAAGCTTGCAGCCACAAAAAAGTTATGAAGTAAAATATGCGAAAGGGTGTACTGACTATAAAGGAAGTGGAAAACGGTTATAAGGACATTCGGTAACAAAGAAAACAGCATAGCTATGTTACACACACACTATATATATATATATATATATATATATGTGTGTGTGTGAAAAAATGACAAACGGAAAACAAGTTAAATATATATATATAGAGAGAGAGAAAGAGAGAGAGATAGCATTAAATTCTTAAACCAAGATTTGATACTGATTTCATTAAAAGCAACAAATTAAAAAAAAATATTTTTAAATGAACAAAACAAAAAAACTAAAACTAATCAATAATCATGAAAGTATTGACACATGAAAAAAGCATTTTTTTTTATACAGCTTTTATTTAAGCTATTCTGGTCAATAAAAATAGGGGAAAACCAAATTTTTATTTTCCTTAAATCTAAAATCTTTTAATGTAGCCACATAGATCTATGTAAAACAAACAATAAAACCAGTAGTAGTGCAATTACCTGCCAAATTTCAATTCGTTCAAAGTTTGTTAGAAATGAGAAAATTTGCCATCTTGTATACTATTGGTAGAGAAACCAATTTTCACAGTGTATAACTAAAAATGCAAGCTTGAAACAAGTGAAATCCCCTTAGAAATGTAATGCCATCTTGTGGTAAATGAAAATTAATCATAATATAAGCAATGATTATTAGATCAAATATTGGGCAAAATCCCATCACCTCTCAAAAAAAAAAAATTACATAGAAAAATGGCACCGAAGCACAACTTTGTTAAGAAAATTCAAATTTGGACGATGTAAAACCCGACAGAAACACTTTGATAATAGAGTAAAACTTTTAATTATTGAAGTTTTTAACTTAAATTATTTTTTTAGAGAGACAATTTCAAACCCTCTATTAAGCTTATCATATTGCCGAGTGGCCCCTTTTTTATATGCATAGAGACACACAATATTGTGCACATTAAGTTGAAAACATCAACATTAAAAAATAAATCGCCCGTCACTAAAAGTAGTTACCTAACTTGAATTAATCTGGTAAAAAATTATTAACGACACAAGAGAAATAATTGTACATTTATAAAGCGAAAAGATTAAATTTTGTTTACATCCAAATCTTATCAAAATAACCCCCCAAAACTAAACAAGATATCGCAAGTTGAAATTGAAGGGAATTTCACTGTATTTACCCATTTTCACACTCAAAACTCGAGGCTGGTTTGTGATACCTACTTTTATATAACTCTTGGAACTGGTACAGCTTTTGAACTAGATAAAACCGAAATTTTGTTTTAATTTTTTTAACTATTAACGTAAACAGCTGGAAGATACCGAAACGCTTATACAATCAGAAGGCGAGAAAAGCAAACGACGAGTTAACTTGTAAATTGATTAAATCGTAAATTGGCTATTGTCGATAATTCCTAACAGAGAAAAAAGGGTGAAAAATAAAACAGATAGTCAACAAATAACTGTCACCAAAGGCAATAAAAGTAGGTAGGGTTAAGTTAGGGTAAAAAAAAAAATGGTTCAGTTTTTGTTTGGTTCAAAATCTGGACAAGTATAAAAAAAAAAATTTAATTTATAAAAATTGTTTCATTAATTTTTTTTCGTCAAAAGCTCAATAAGTTTTCATAAAAATAAACATCCAGCGAGTGTTTTTCTTTGTTTAGATGTTGTTTAATTATTTATTTTTCTGTTTTGATTTTAAGGCCGGTTCATTTTCATCGGCTTTTTCCCATTGCTTACACAATTCTGCATTTTAATAGAGTTGGCGGATATGGATGTTATTTGCCTCTCAGCGCTGGTGTTGCATATGGAGTTTCAATACTTTTTCTTGGTCGGGTTGCTTTTGTTTATCAAGCTACTCTGGTCAATAAAATAGGGGAACATCTAACTTTATCTTATGTATAAACTATTTCTTGTTGTGTAAGCCATTTATCACTAAATATACAAATAAATCAGCCTTTATTGCTATAAATTACTTGGCAATAATAAGTTTTCCTTTTATTGAAGTGTTTATATAGTTGCCAAATGCAAATGTTCTTGTGTCAGTAGATGTAGACCAATTGAGGTAGCAGGGTTAGTTCACAGGGGAAGGCCAAGGACAACATGGAAGCAAGTGATAAAGATGTACTTGAGAGCAAGAGGGATAATTAAGGACCTGGTCAGAGATAGATTAGTTTAGAAGTCAATTTTTACAAACCGTCTAACACATGTCAGCATGTAAAACAGATGTTGAACCAAATATGATGATGATGATGATGATGATGATGATGATGATGATGATGATGGTCCACAAAGTGGATAGAATGGCTAATTAGCACATCGAGTTTAAAACCTGATTTTCATCAATAATTTACAATTATTAGCGATTATTGTTTGGTTTTATTTTATTAAATATTCAAAATAATTTTGTGGATAAATCTTAAAGGAAATCTATTTTAAAATAGTAACAACTGTAATTGCATTTACTTATTTAGTTAAATTAAGTACATTTTACAATGAAACAGGAGTGAATTGAAGAGCCGGCATCACTTAACATAAGTTTTATTACACTTACCTATGAACGAATTTCTTTAATAATGAGTCATTTTTGGCTATCGTTAAAGGACATACCAAGGGTGTAAGCACCCCTGTCAATCTGTATTTTACTTACTTATTTTATAATTAAATTTAACGTTTCAGCCGATGTAACCTCAACTTTGGAGGTAAGAGGTTATGTCAGCTGAAATGTTGTGAGAATAACATCCAAGATGAGAACAGTAGTCCGAATTATACAAATTACTGTTCTCACTTGGATGTTACTCTCACATTTCGGCCGATGTAACCTCCGACCTCCATCAGCTGAAAAGTTGTGAGAATAACATCAAAGTTTAGAACAGTAGTCTAAATAATCTAAATAATACATTATAAATAAATATAAATTCAAACTATTCTCTCATTATTATTAAAATATCTATGAATCTATAGCAAATAGGTTATCTACAAATTCTAGCAACGAAGATATTTTCAGCCAAACAAAATCTCCCTATGAAAATAAGTTAAAACATAAATAAAATTATAATAACTAAAATACAATCAGAATATACAGAAAGGGAGGCGATACAGAAATTTAAAAAAAAAATGCTTCGTTTAACCCTAGCCCTTCATATAAGGAACTATCTGTACCTACTCGGTGTTGCTGGCGATGTGAGAAAAACATCCCAGATGAGAAAAGTAGTTCGAATAATCCAAATTACTGTTCTCATCTTGGATGTTATTCTCAAAATGTTTCCGCTGATGTAACCTCCAACCTTGGAGGTCTGAGGTTATATTGGCCTAAACGAACAATACAAATAATACAAATTTCTGGCACATGTTCTGCCAATCTCTATTTGTGTTTTTGTAAATTAGCTCTGAAATGTAGTTCTGGTTTTTCAACTGGTCGCCATCTTTTGTCTTATCTGAACAATGCGGATGACATCGCAGCAATTAGTAATTCCAGCTCTGATTTGCAGTTATTTCTGGATAATCTTATGAAGTACTTGAAAGAAGTTGGTCTTTCTATTAACATGCCCAATGCTAAATGCATGACCACTGATAAAAAACAAACTCCTCTTAAAATCAACATCAAGGGCAAACAAATCGAACAAGTAACGGACTTTGTTTACCTTGGGCATAAGCTGTCTATATCTAGAATCGGCTTAGGTTGAGCCGCCTTCAAAAGAAAAAAAAACACCCTAACCTCTAAATGCATACCATACAAAATCAAAGCGAAAATCTATAACGCATATGTCCTTCCTGTAGTCTTATACGGACTTGAATGTGTCAACTAGACTGTAAAATTACATAAAAAAGTAGAAACTTTCCAAAGCCACACCATGCGCTTCATTACTGATCATAAACTATCTGATCACATCAGTATCGAAGAGGTGCGAAAACTCACTGGTATCCCATCGATATCCTCTGTTGTCAGATGTAAAGTTACGTTAAGCATTCCGGTGACGGACTATGTAAAATATGCGTTGAAGGCCTAATATAAAGAAGCTGGTTGACAAACGAAAAAGATAGATTCACAACGATTGTGAATGGCCGAACATGTACATAAACCAAGCGCAAGGCCGTAAGACTGGGAGGACACTCAGTCATGTTAGTGCATATTCTGCAGCAAGTAGAGAAAACGTTTAATAAAAACTGCATCAGAAATGAATTCGCCAGCAGTTGATGAGGCAACAGTAGTTGTTGGTATGTAGTATGTGCTGTGGTTGTCTATTTGATTTTGGTGTCAGAGCTGGCTCTTACGATTGGATGACAATCATGATGAGTGCTATCAAAATGATTGCAATCATTTGTCCACCAAGACCTTTCTGTTCGTCTATTGATCGACACTGCTTCTATGTGAGCAGCTCAAAAACACCTTTTAATTTCTGGGGTGCGTTGCGTCCGCTATTTGTTGTATAAATCGAAATTCAAATATTTTACTTTCAATTCTAATCAAACTACACCTAATTGCTTTAGTACTTTTCCATTGTCCTTTTTTTAACTTTTTTTGCAATGAAAAGGAAGTGAAGAAACGAAAGAAGGAAAGGAAGGGACAGAGTAAGGACAAAACAAGGAGAGAAAGGAAGGTAGTAATCATAACAAGACAGTTGCTATCCAATCTCAATGCACTGACTACAGATATATCAGGTTGGAAAGAAAGTAATGTCGTATTTTTTACTTCATAACTTTGCAGCTTCCTAAGTTGTACACAGTTCTAGATTTTTTGGTGAATTGGTGTCTTAATATCTTTCTTTGCCTTTCAGATATAGTAATTAGTTGGAAAATATTAAGTTTAACGTCTCAGCCGTCAAAAAATGGATATTAGTGACGAGCATAAGAGACATTGCATGCTCTATGAATTCAAAAAATGAAACTCAGCTGCAGAAGCTATAAGGAATATTGGAACTGTCTATGGGATAAATGTTCTGAGTGATCGAAAATGTCAACGGTGATTTGCAAAATTTTCTTCTGGAGACTTTAACTTGTCAGATCGGCGACGTTCGGGAAGTCCCAAATCATTTGATAAAGACGCCATTAAAGACGCTGTGGAGGCCAATCCAAAGTTAACCAGCAGAGAATTAGCTCAACAATTCAATACAACCTATACCACAATTATTTCATGCCTTCATGAGTTAGGAAAAGTTTCAAAACATTGGACTCTGGGTTCCCCACGATTTGACCGACGCTCAACGAAATCAAAGATCGACTGTTTGCAAATCTTTGCTTTCCAGGAATCACCGAGAACCATTTTTACAAAGAATTGTGACTGGAGATGAAAAATGAGTTCTTTACAAGAATACCCAATGCAAAAGACAATGGTTAGACCGAAACCAAAGTCCACAGCCTGTTCCAAAACAAGGACTACACACAAAGAATTTTATGCTCTCTTTATAGTGGGACATGAGAGGACTGATTCCTTATGATTTACTAGAGCCTAATCAAACAATCACAGCAGTAAAATATTGTTTGCAGCTGGATGATCTAAGAATTGCTCTATCAAAAAAAAGACCAGCATTACTAAATAGAAAGGGTGTAGTGCTTCAGCATGATAACGCGAAACCTCACACAGCAAAACTCACTCAGGAAAAGAGTCATGAGTTTCAATTGGGAAGTTTTGCCTCATCCGCCTTATGAACCTGACATTGCTCCATCCGACTACAATCTTTTCCGGTCGTTGCAGCATCACTAAAACAATAAAATTTATGAAAATGACGACCAAATCAAAAATGACCTAAATTTGTTTTTCTCTAAAAAATCAGAGACATTTTTTTTTAAAAAGGCATTAAGAAGCTAGTTGATCGTTGGGCAGAAGTCATAGAAAATGAGGGAAATTATTGTAAAGATTAAAAACACCCTAATGTGAATGTTTCAGATAAAATTAATGTGTTGGACAAAAACGACATTACTTTCTTTCCAACCTGATACAAGCTGTTTGGCAAATAAATGACATAACTTTGGTTTGGTTTGTTTTACATCATATAAACTATCTATGGGTTATTTAAGGCCAAATAAAGTTGGCAAATATAATTCTATAGGTAGGGTAATTATTTATACTCCTAGAATACATTGCTCTCAGAAAACATTACTCCTTGAAAACATTACTCTTTGAGTTTACCCACATCAAAGCTAGGAATTGACTCCAACAGTTGTCAAATATAATTCTATAAGTATGGTAATTATCTATATTCCCAGAATGCATTGCTCTTAGAATATCAGAATACATTGCTCTTAGAATACCAAAATACATTGCTCTTAAAAAAGCAAAGGTAGTAATCATAACAAGAGAGTTGGTATCCAATCTCAACGCATTTACTACAGATATACAAGCTGTTCGGCAAATCGATGACCAAACTTTGGGATTATGTTCTATATGTGTAAATAATAAAAAAAAGTTCCCATGAACATAAGTCCGGAAACACTTGGTTTATGAGTTTTAGGGTATTTAAACAAATACTGATCAACATTCTTTATTGTAAACATCCAACACGTACAAGGTGTGTGATAGTGCACTGTTATTTCTACATATGGGATAGATAAACGCTATCCCTGGGGCATGATCACAGGTAAAATAAGCCTGAGCCTGGTGTTGCCACATACACCAACAAAACCATGAATAAATGACAATACAAGTAAATAAATATGATTAGCTCAAACAAGAGGCCACGCAGAGGAAGAAATGAACTACAAAGGCAACAAGAACATAAGTCAGTTGTGAAACTGCATACCTCCAGTGGCAATGTAAAAATAAGACAAAGTCTTATCTGGGGCTTACTTTTCCATGTTGTATGAATGAAACTGTCTAATCAGGCTGAAATTTTGCATGGTGTTTACTGTTATCAAAGAGTATCAGATCCTTACATCAAATTTGGAAAAATCGGAGGTCGAAATTCTGTCAAAATTTCGACCATGACCAAACATTTCAAGATCAATGTCATATAAGATGTAGAACTTCATTGGCTACAATATGGGTCAAGTAGTGCGTGTCTACAAAGAACAGAACCTAAGTTATCACCAAAAGTGTGACTTTCACTTCTTTGCAACTTTGACCCAAAATTGAATTAATTCTATGTTAGACCATCACCAATATTTTGACCAAGTTTGCTGACGATTGGCCAAGCGATGTGGACACTAGGCTATACAGAAACAAACTCGACTGAAAACATAACCTCCTCGGTGAAGGTAATTAGACTAGTAACGAAGTGATATTACAAAGGCCACCTCACACAAAGAGGCTCGTTTATACATATAGAAGATAATCCCGAAGTTATGTTATCCATTTTCCAAACACCTATTATATATTTCATTTTATTTCATTAATTTAGTCATTTTAATTTTTGCTGTTATGTTTTTGTGTAACTATGCGCTCGCCCGAGTGCCATTCTAGTTAAGCTTAATACTTTGTTTTATATCTTCTAATATGTTTCGCTTCCGTGAAACAATTTATTTTTTCCCATAAACAATCATAATAATCTCTTAGTGAATTATCATCTTATAAGCTGCTTCATTTCTTGCAGGTTCTCCAACTGTGGAAATTTCCAATTAAATTTTCATTTTTTACCCAACCTTTTTATTTCGCTGCTAAAATGAAAAACTAACAAAATAGTGAAACACTTTTGATGGAAACACATTTTTTCAAAATGTCTTTTTTTTCTTCCTTAGTTTTGAGAAAATGTCGATACGATATTGCAATAATTATAATTATTCTTTAAACATCAAAATTAAGATCGACCAAAGAATGGGTAAAAAAACAATAATCAATTATCAATAATCTGACTAATTAGATTAAGAGAGAACAAAAAACAAAGGTCAAATATCACAAAATAATTATACAAAAGAGCATCTTTCCTTTTAAAATGACACATTAACATCTTGTGTCATTACATATACATATATATACATATATATATATATATATATATATATATATATATATATATATATATATATATCTGCGTGTGTGAAAAAAACAAAAGGAAAAAGAAATCAAATACAGGAAAAGATCATCAAAAAACGAGAGATTTACCGGTTTCGTTCGGATCAACGAACGTCTTCAGAAAAAGAACGAACGAAACCGGTAAAATCTCTCGTTTTTGTGATGATTTTTACCTGTATTTGATTTCTTTTCCTTTTTGTCTTTTTCACACATCCTGTCTTCACAAGATTTCATCTTTATGATATATCGTGCATTTTATCGTCATATATATATATATATATATATATATATATATATATATATATATATACCAGCAAAAATATGCTCCCTACAGTTGCATAATTTTGCGAGGCTGGGAAGATGATGGCATGGTGAACGAACGTATAATACACTGATCCCCAAAGAAGGAGGTAATGACTGAGAGGGTGATAGCATGATGAACGAAGACTATCCCCCCCCCCCCATACACACACAAAAAAAGAACGATGAGTTAATGCCTGGGAGAATATAACAAAATAGATAGTACACTACCCCCCCCCTCCAAAAAAAAAAGGAGAAGGTAGTCCCTGGGAAGATGGTCTCATGACAACAGAACAGATACTACATTATTCCCTCCCTTAAAGGAGGATGCAATATCTGGGAGGATTAGCCCCACCCCTTTAAAAAGGATGAGGTAATTCCTGGGAGGACGGTTTTATGACAACAAAACTGATACTGAACTACCTACATCCATTAAAAGATAACACAAAAATAAATTAAATCAGTTTTTTTTTTTATTTATTTAAAAATGCCTTGTCATAAAAACATTATTTTTTGTATACTTCCATGACCTGTTGGCGAAAACCAAAGTGCAGTATCTGTTCTCAGTATCCCAGTTACATCAGACGTTTTACGATCGACGAAACTATTGTGTATATATGAGAAAATATGACAATGCCAATTACAAATGAATATTACAGAATATTCATTTATTAGACGTTGGTTATAAAATGAATATGCAAATTAGCAATACCTAAAGCTGTTTATAAGTGTTTGCCAATTATTATATATACAATATTTCAAACTTTTATGCTGTATTAGAATTAAGTAAGAATAAATTGTTTTGCTGTTAATATAGTTAGGATAGGTGGAAAAAAAAACTTTCGAATTTATTCATCTAGATATACATATACATTAATTTTTTGTTATTGGCGATAGGTTTATTTACTTATCTACGGAAAAAATTCACCTGAATGTTATGAAGGAAGTTGAATTATCTCTCTGACACAATCGTACCCCCATCTACGATTCTTAAATCGGTTCATGAAATTCTAGCTATTTAAAGTAGAATTTCATTTTTTTAGGGAGGGATTTAGCGGAAAGTCCTCATCTATGTAGATATAATTTTCGTTTTAATTTGACGAACTTCATAATGTTTTCCGTTTATGTATTGTATCCAAGATTTTGATGAACTCATTGTGAGATTATTCACTTGTGCCATTTTTTGCTATTTATCCATTTTTACCTACATTCGTTATTACGATCTGTAAATTTTGATTTTACTGGTAGTTTAAAATCAATAAATATTGATCATTTTATCATTAGTAGCAGCAATGGAAAATTAAGTTTTCAACAGAACAAAACAAAAAATGTTAAAGAATCGTTTTTGGACTTGAAAATTTGGCTCAGATTTTTCCGATTCCGATATAGATTCTGATATTCCAATTTTTCCGATTATAGATTAACCATCCTAACACTTATATATATATATATATATATATATATATATATATATATATATATATATAATTTATTTGGTTTTGTTATTGTTCTGCCAATAGAGACAAGGTTTTACTTATCTACGGTGAACATTCACCTGAATGTTTTGAGGGAGTTAAATTACCTCTCTTACACTATCGTACCACCCATCTACAGAAACGTTTACATATATTTTTTCCTTAAAATAATTATCCACGAACGCGTGCACGTTTCGCTGTCTTCATGGCTCTTCAGCGCGGCTTTGACAAGATTTGAAACCGGTATCACAGGTATATACATTTTGTATATATCAAAATTTGCAGAAAAGAAACCAAAAAGTGCTCGATCGGAGGTTCTACAAGAACTAATATTAATTATTTTACTTAACATTACAGTTGTCTTTTAAGTGTACCAAGGTTTCATTGTTACAGACAGACGGTCTCTGGGGTAGAATCCATCATTATATACATGCCGTTTTGCAGAGAAAAAAGAAAACAGGAAGAAGTAAAAAACAATATATATATATATATATTAGAGTTGGGCGGTTTTGAAATTTTGGTTTCGGTATCGGTTTTTTTCCCTTAAAACCTCGGTTTACGGTTCGGTTTTTTTGAAAAAAAATTTTTTACTATGGAAGCTATTCATTCTCTTGTGTGATGATTAGTTATTATTCAACGTTTAGTTGAATTATGCCACTGTTTCGATAATTTTGTGACTGAATCATTCTCCATAATATGAATCATAAGTTTTAAGGTGTTGACTTTTGTAATCAAAGTTCTGATACCTTTTCAACAGTTAACTCGTTAAAACAGTGACCAAAGATTCATGAAAGATTTCTGAAGAATAAAACTGAGTTTGAATATACATTCTATCTAATTCTTTAACCCATCAGAAGCTAAAATATAACTCAGAAATGCAAGAAATTAAAAAACGAAAATTTATTTAAACAAACAAAATAATTTTACAAATAAAATTAAGCAAAAATGATGATGAAAATGAAATATTGTCAAAATTATTTGACAGATAAAAATTTTAATTTTTTAATAGGTGAAAATGTTTTTACTCATTTTCTTAGGTTGTGATTGAGAAAAACTAGTTTCTCAGCATGGTTAGGTTTCAGCCTACATCTCCGGTCACTAATGACAAGTCCAGCCTTACTAAATATCCGTTCACTCGCTACAGAGGTAGCTGGAATACTCAAAAGTTCTCTTGCCAGAATACAAAGATTCGGGTAGAGCCTCCCATTTTTCTTCCACCAGACAAAAGGACAGGCTGATGGGTCGATGGCTTTTCCATACAGAAATCGATCTACCTCGTTTTTAATCCGAGATATTTTTTTACCGCTGGCATCAATTACTCTTGTTCTTTCGGAGAAAACCCCAAAAGTCTTTTTCCCCTTTTGGTTCACTGCTTTGCTGTACTTCTGCTGGAATGTTTTCGTCCGTGTCATCGGATAGAGTCGAAAAATAAACACACCATATACTTCTCGAATTGCCGGTGTTGACTGTTGGGATGTCTGTCATTTTGTGTGCTCCAAGTTCTGTCAACTGGTGCGTGTGGGGTTAATATTTGTTTTTAAAACAGGGTAATAAAACTTTATAGACATTCGTAAAAGACTAGTAGTACACCCGAAAACCGCGCCAAGGGAAAAAGAAGGATGGTTAAAAAAAAGTAGAGATTATTAATTCACCTAAAGTCATTTTTTAAGCTTTAAGGTAATTTTAGTCATAGAATTCATGACTTGGATTAAAGTTTAATAATTAAACTTTCGAATAAATTGTCAACTCTAAATAAATACCATATTAACAATTTAGTAAAATATAAATCGTTGCATAGTCTACTTTTTGAATAACCCATTTTTGGGAGAGAAAACGGTATAGTTGAGAGATAGTTCTCTAGAAATGACAATTTATGTATGAAGTGGCTTTTCAAAAGTAAACAATGAAATGCCTAATGTTTAAAATAATTTTAAAAATCCGAATAAAGTGATACTAGCATTGGCAACTACTTTTTTTCTTTTTAAATGTTTATACTCGCTCGCTACTTTTCGTTTATTTACTTTTACAACAAGTATTTTTTTTTAATTTCATTTTAATAACTTATTTTTTTAGATAACTCTGAAACAAACATAAATAATTATTTTACAATTTTGAGTTGAATCAAATAGATTTTCAACATCATACGGAACGCGTTTGATTTTTTCTTTTTCATTTGAAAATAGTTTATGCTAAAAATACGATGTCATGTTGTCTGTCGTATTTCTCTTTTTTTTCATTTGAAAATTCAAAATGTTAATGATAAACAAACTGTAAACAAAGATTTCTTCCTACAAGTCAATTAAATGTTTTTATCATATATTTGTTCAATCTGTCCTCTTACTAATATAACATTTTTTGGTAATATTCAATTTTATTCAAATCGGAAAATCTTTTCAACCGTGTTTCCTTGTATATGGTGGCTTACTGTAGTAAAAACACAATACAGAACGGTTACGGTTTAAAAAAAACAAAACGATTCGGTATTCGGTATGGAGACGAAACCGAAAAACCGTGGTTTTTCGGTAAAACCGCCCATCTCTAATATATATATATACGTATGTATATATACTTAAGACTTCCCGAAACAGTTTTTCATGGTAAACAACTGATGATCCCTTAAATAATGTGAAGACTAGCGTAAATTCTTGGAAGCAAACTAAAATAGTGACTGCAAAAAGTAAATTGACTTACAAAAAAGTGATTTTCCACCAAACGACTTGGGACTAAAATTTTTATAATTTTTTTTGTATTTAATAGTTTTAATGGTTGAGAAACTTCCGAGACTATATATATATATATATATATATATATATGAGGGAGTAAATATGAAATCAAAATTTCAGACAAAATGTGAAAATGGTTAAAGAAAAGTGGACAGAGTAACATTCAGTGCAAATCAGGACACAAACGCATCATTAAAGTTGAACCTAGATATTTTGGTCAAAAGATTCCAACCATATCACCAAATGAAAACGATAGTTGTATGTTTTATGTACATCTATGCACTCTTAGAATCTGCAGTCCTCAATACATAGATGAAGAAATAAAACACATCATTAATTCCTTAAAAACACTGCAATGCCCCACACATTTTATATTAAATGCCAAGAAGAAAGCCTTTCAAATATTCTCCAAAAACAACACACAAAAAAAATCAAACACCAAACACCTCTCACATAGACCCCTTCTCTTACCCACGCATTCCAATAACACATCCATATGCAACACACTTAACAAACTAGGCATTCCAACAGTACAAACCACATCACAAACGATAAAACAAACATTAAACACATCAAGACATTTTCAACAAAAAAAAAAACCCAAAAAAAACAACCATCCCATGCCGGCTTATATACTGTCCCATGCAACAACTGCCATCAAATTTACGTGGGAGAAACACAACGTGAATTGAAAAAAAGATTGAGTGAACGCAAAAGGGACATAAAAACAATAACTCTCTCGGTGCACTTTTCTCCCATGTATTAGAGCACGATCATGCTTTAAAATTTGAACAGGCCAAAATCACCAAATACATTCACAACAAAGCTCGGTGAAGACTACTGGAAACCGCACTAATCACAACCTCTAACACCATCAGACAATGAAATGGTTTCTACAATCTATCCTCCTTAATAAGCAAAATTATCCTGACCGAACAAAACTGAACCTAGATCATGGCTAACCTCTCTTTCTCTTCACTTTCAATTGTACTGACATACAAGTCCCCGCATACACACCCACGCACAACCCCCCACATACATTTTCATTCACCACGAATCCATACCACTTAACTACAAATAACAGCCTCACCAGTGAACACAATCCAGATACCCTCACAAATATTTAGATATTTAAACCCCTTTTGCCCTAAATTTAATTTCAAACCATCAACACTACCTGCACAAAACAATATTTCACCTATTTATCACCAAAATTAATATCACTTTTCTCCTTCTCTTTCTTTCCTTCCCTTCATTGTCATATTCTCAGCACATTTCAACACTTTCCTTATAACTTACTTATATCCACACGTTCCAGACATAGCCAGCTGGTCAAATACTCCTACTCTCCAAAAATTTCACACCTAACCACAACAAAATCTCCCCTCTCACCCATTTCACCCTTTCGACTACTTCTTTCACACTCTTACCCATCCACCCCTACCGCTTTCAAATCATCTTAATTTCTTCAAATATTTTCTAAAACTATGACACTACTTACACACCAAAAACACAGAGCCGCCCCCCTCCCCTCCTCTTTCCCCACCTTTCAACTTTTTCAATCACAGCCATCCACATTAATTTAATTCCCTGCCACTGACTTCTCTCAGCCCGGACCTCAGTCCTGTGCTCCCAGTAGTGGCTACTACTTCTTCTCATTAATCCATCATGTCAATCTAATATTTTCATGTACTTGCATGACATTTTTCTTAAAATTATCATCCTGAGGAAGTCTTACAAATAAAGACGAAACGTTGATGAATACATAAAAAAACATCTTTTGGTTTTTCCTTTTTCATTTCCCATTACGTCGGATTACCCTCATCCTTCCTTTCTCATATATAATTATATATACATATATATTTATATATGTATATATTTATTATTGATAGTCAAACTTTCAGAATTAAATTTTTTTTTTAAACTCCAGGACATGTATAAATAAATAATAAGTTAAATTTCATTAACCATGTTTATATTCATTTCTGAAATTATCATTTCTTGACGGACCGTTTCCTTTACACTGAGACAGCCAACACACAGAGTTATTGCTATGGGGTAAGCTGATTTACCTATTTCAGGAATAAATGGACTTACTCAGACACAATAAATACAGTAACATCCAAGTGTCATTGGGCAGCGAATTGTGGCAGTTATGGCCCCAGGCTCATGATGCATACTTCTGTTAATATACTTTTATTAATTATACCACTGTGTTTGTCTTCATTATTACCGGCCTGCAACGCCACAACAGTTATATATCCTGGTTTGTCAAAAAATTATCTTTTCAGAAATGAATAAAGGCACGGTTATTGGAATCTAACCTTCTATTATTTATTTATATATATATAGGATGCAGACAATATTTGTTTGCAATTTTTCACTGCAATTTTATGCATTTGTTTTTACTTTCGTTGTCAATCTTGTCTTCAAGAAAACAGTGAATAAACAGTTCCATTCTTGTTTTTGCAGACTAATTGATTATGGACAATTTTGAGCGTCCATATTCATTTGTTTACATTTTTACAATACTGATAACCGAGAAGATTCAATATTTTTTTACAGAAGAATCTAGCGTCATTTCCTTCCCATATATACCTATATATCTTTAAGCTGAAGATGAGTCGTTCTTATTTACTTGCCTCCTCACGAGGGCAGAGTTAGACACAAGGTCGGTTTTTTAATGTGGGAAGAAGCGAGCTCCACAAAAAGGGAAACTCTAGTTTGGAACAAAAATAAAAATTGCCTGAGTCTAGAAGGATTTCTCCTTCACTGACCGCAGACAGAAAAGATTAAGTGTAGCATCAGAACAGATACTACACTTTGCTCCTAGCCAAAAGGCCAACATTTAAATTGTTGTTGTTGTAGTAAACTTCAGCTTATTCATTTGAATTTATATCAGCTGAGCGTATATTTTTATAATTCTGTGTATCGAGCACTTTCGTAATATTTCTTATTCGTGGAAGAGAGACAGAATTCTCCTTGGAATCCATAAAATAAGTTTCTTGCATTAAGAGTGTCAACTACAAATCCTGTTTGGTCGCTTCTGCAATATGCGACAAACCAAAAGAGAGCAGAATTGACAGATCCTTCCATACATGGGAAATGTTCGTTCTTGGGAATGTCTTCAAAACTCAGATCACCAGGCATCACTTTTATCTGCCAAGCATTATTCAGTAGACAGTTATTCTGCAAACTGGTCCTTCAGGACAGAGGTTCTCTTATTTCATCTATCACACCCTCTCTGATCATATATATATATATATATATATATATATGAAAAAGGAAAAACCAAAATTATTTACATATTCATCAATGTTTCGTATTTACTTAGAGACTTTCTCAAGATGATTAATTTGAAGAAATAACATACAAGTACAATATTTTAAAATATGTGGTGCGTTTGTGACGTGAAAAGAATATTTCTTTTTTCTTTCAAACGAAACAGTCGTTAGAATTTAAAAACTGTGGTGCGATTATGACATGAATAGAATGTTTTTGTTCTTTTTGGAACGAACTATAGTCGTTAGAATTTAAAACATGTAGTTCATTTATGAAATGGAATGAGTGTTTTTTTTTTGTTTTTTTTATGTTGAAATATTATTTACATAATTTTCATCATATATTTGGACAGTTATCTTTACACTGAAGATTTCACGAAGATGAAACGTATATGTATGTGGCTATTAAATATTTATTATTAAATAATTATTTATAGCTCCTTTTCGGCCAGGCCCTTTAATTAGAAATAATATAAGTCGTCTAATCTAAGCTATAATGCAAGTTCCTTTCTACATGATTTGTTGAACACTGCTTAGACGGCTGACTATGTTTGTCTGCCTGATTTGACATAAATAGGGTTCATTTGTCTACTCATGATGTAACGGTTGGAATTAGTCTCCTTTGTTAGCGCGCTCGGAATTGAATTAAAAGTGACTCGTGTTCCGAGGTTCAAACTGTGCGACTGGTTTGAACAGTTATTGGAGATTCTGCAAGGATGAAACGTATATGTATGTCGATAATAATTAAAAATTATATATATATATATATATATAAATAGATCTATTTATCAACACTTAGTAGAACACAACACCCCAAAAAAAAGAATTCAGGGTCATATTAGTCAAAACCACTGCCATCCTCACTGTTTAACATTGCAACCTGCGCCTCCCCATAACTGAAGCCTTATTCATTCGAGCAAAGCCACCCACCATCAATCAATCTCGATATGAGGGGGGGGGGGGAGAAGGCATATTGAAATGCCTTTAATATATTGATAAAAAATTTTAAAAAGTTTTAATCGAGTTTCTCAATAAATTCACCAGTTTTAGTTTTCATAACTCCTCACGTGTCTGATGAAGACTCATGGGAGTCGAAAACGTTAGCAGTTTTGGCAAGTTCCTGTTCACACTTGAACAGAACATTAGATCATTAGTCCGTCAACATGGAAAGATGGATCAAAAAAGAAACAAACAGTAATTGTCCCTGTTGTTAAATCAAACATGCATCTATATATATATATATATATATATATATATATATATATATATATATAGAGAGAGAGAGAGAGAGAGAGAGAGAGAGAGTTGATATGTACGGGATTCACTCCGAAACTAATTAACCAATCCATATAAATTTTGGAACACAGCTTTTAGTCTTAAAGGGTTAAAATATGAGCTATATTAAACTAAATATAGCTCACATTCACTTATGCCTAGCAGCTGTGTTCCCAAATTCATAATGACCGGTTCTTTGGTTTAGGAGTTAATCCTGTAGATAGAAATATATAAACGTGTGTGTGTGTGTGTGTGTGTGTGTATACCACTGTTTACTTTGAATTCTTGGAACTGTAATAAATAATGTCATAAATGTTTGGATTTATTTATTTATCACTATTCATTCTATATATATATATATATATATATATATATATAGGAAGTTGTAAGTTGGCTCGCCAAAGTGCAGCTGAAACATGTATGCACATATGTAACCAAAAATGTTTGTATAAATAAAAATTTATACTAAAAAACAGCTCTACTTGTTATTGAGCACTTTTTATACACATTGGAGTTTCATTGGATTAACATCTAGAGAAACAAATATAATACATGTACTATATATATATATATATATATATATATATATATATATTCTTACGATTTTGATATAGAGAGAGGTAAGCTAAATTTTACAATGTCCCTTTCAGATTTCAGATTCATAAAGTATACAAGTACTAAATTTAAGAAAAAACTGAAATGTAAAAATTGCGATCAATGAAGACGCATTTTCCTGTGAGGATTCAAACTTCATATCAAGTTTTACACATCAACTTCTATTTGGCTTTTAGAGTTCAAAATAACTTTCTGCTCCATTGATACTTATTTGCATTAATATAAAAGGATAAACTTTGTCCAACTTGGATGCTTTTCAACTTACTTACTGTAGACTCAATTCAGTTGCTTGCAGTAAAGTTCAGTTTTGATGTCTTTGGATCACTACATATATATATTATTATTTCATGTATCCACATAAAATGTTATAAGGAGATATACTTTTTTATGTATCAATGTTCAGTATTTATTTCAACAATATTTGATACGTGAGTAGAGCTAGGTAGCCTGACAATTCCCTATGGGAATGAAATGCGGAAGCCTCTGTGTAGCTTAATTACCATAAATATATTTTCATAACTAACTACTATATATATATATATATATATACGAGGCCTGTCTAAAATGTATCCGACCTTTAGTTTTTTCCGTGCGAAATAGAGACGATAGGGCATTACCACTCTACACAGTGAAGGAAGAAACCTTCATGTGCATGTGTGAATTTTATCACTGCCTTCCTGCGCGTTAGTCGCTGCCTGTCGGTCACTGAGTGAGGTGTTACACAATGTGTTCGTCATTATCGATTTACTCAAGATGACTGAACATGTTGAGCAAAGGTACTGCATCAAATTTTGTCAAAAGCTTGGTGATTCTCAAAGCAAAACAATTAGTCAGATTCAGCAGGTCTCTGGAGAAGATGCGATGGGTGTAACACAAATTAAGGAGTGGTTCAACCAATTCAAAAATGGGCGCACATCAGCGGAGATTGACCAGCCTTCTGACAGGCCCCAAACTGCTCGGAATGCAGTTGTTGTTGAGAGGGTGCAAAATTTGATGATGGAAGATCATAGTTCAACTGTGCAAGAGATCGCCCAAGAGGTCGGAGTGAGTAAAGATTCCACACTTGCAATTTTGCGTGATGATTTGGACATGCACAGACTGGCTGTGAAATTTGTGCCCAAGTTGTTGTCGCAGGAACAAAAGGACCTCCGTTTTAAAGTTGCACAGCTTCTTCTGGAAACCGCCAACACTGATCTTGGGTTTCTGAACACCGTCATAACTGGAGATGAATCATGAGTGTATGGGTATGACCCAGAAACAAAAAAACAGCCGTCACAATGGAAGCCTCCCGAGTCTCCAAGGCCAAAAAAAGCGCGACAGGTGCAAAGCAAAATCAAGGTGATGCTAACTGTCTTCTTTGATATCTGTGGAATTGTGCATCACGAATACGCACCAGAAGGACAAACAGGGACAAAGGAGTACTATTAAGATGTTCTCCGGCATCTCAGTGACACAGTTCGGCGCAAAAGACCAGACATGTGGTCGGCGAAAACTGGCAACTGCATCACGACAACGCCCCCGCACATTCATCCCAATTGATCCAACATTTCTTGGCCAAACATGGACGCCACTGAAAGGCTTCCGTTTTGAGAATGAGAAGAGATAATGCGGAATGTGACGGCGGAGATAGACACCATTCCAAAAGAATACTTCTAGAGGTGTTTCTGGCAGTGGATGGATCGGTCGGCTAAGTGTGTGCAAGCACAAGGGGCCTACTTTGAAGAAACTTAGGGTCCCAACCCCGTCAGATATTTGAAATATTTTTTCTGGCCTAAGGTCGGATACTTTTTAGATAGACTTATGACATGTTAGGCCTCTTTAAAAAATAGCTAAAGAAATGTATAAACTTTGTTATGTACGAACGTGGTAGCTGAAAAGTACTCTGTACACCAAAAATTATGCAAATTTATCCAGTATTTATTAAATTAAAAATAAAAACGATTTTATCGGTCGGCCGCTATATTGTATCTATCAATCGCCGGATTTTATCTCCCTTGCCTAACAGTAAGCTGAACTGGTTACAAAATGTCTACCGATAAGTAAAATCTTTTTTTTCTTTCTTTTTCTTATAATTTAATAAATACTGGATGAATTTGCGTTTTTTTTTTCTGTACAATATTATGTTCAGCTAACACGTAAATACATAAAGTTAATACATCTTTTAAAAATATTTTCATTATGAAACAAAAGAAGCACCCGGATGTTTTAAAAAGTATTATGAAATAATTATTTTATATTAATTCCTAATGCGATAAAATTATTCTCAATATTGAGGATAGAGCATTATTATAGAAAAGAAAATGATAAAACAAATGTAAAGTTACATACTTTAAAAGTTTATTATATTGAAGCCGTTTATTTACCTAACTTTAACCACACCGCATCATCTATAAGAAAAATGCCAAGGAAGACGCTTGGAGGCATAATGCATTTACATATTTTTGTTCCTTACACATATTGACTGTTCACTTTTTTTTACCTGTTTTCTGGAATCCAATATATTCATTATATTATAATATTCAAATAGTACAACACAGAATAGTTTATGAAAAAAGTCCTTTAAACCATAGTTTTTCAAAGAAAAGGTCCTTTCATAAGAAGAAAAAAAAACGATTAATAAACATTTGTTTCCATTATTAATTTGAAAAAATTTATCAATCGTCTATAAGTTCTGCAAAAACAAGAAGTGTATGTGAGAAGGAGTAGGAAGTCTTTTTGATAATGAATCTCCAGACATATTATGAGGTGTCAAAGGATATCATCCTTTGTAGTATTATATTATAATATAAAGGATATATTGGATTCCAAAAAAAACAAGTCATTGTAATAATGAATAATATTTTGAATAAAATAAACTTGTTAAGTATGTAACTCTACATTTGTTTTATTATCATTTTCTCTTATATATAGATAGATATATAAAATAAAAACATTTATTTTAAATTATCACACTTTTTACTTGGTCCATAGAATTCAATCTACCGGGCTGCTGGATTTATGTATATTGTGATATTTAGAGATTTATATTCTTATATTCTTCTTTGGTGAGTCGCACATTTTCTTACCAATGAAATTCAGCATTGGATTTGTACCCCTAAATTATGCAAATTTCTGCAACACTATCTGATATATTTGCTTGCTTGTTTGACATTCATAATATCCTGGATTTACCTTTTATGGACATGTTACATTTCTCCATCGATGTGGCTTTTCTTTCTTCAAAAAAATGTTGTATATTTTTGTATTTTATATATATTTTCTTGCTATATTAAAATCTGTGCTAACAGTAATATAAATTTTACTGATTTATCCCGATGATCTCCTCTGATGATAAAAGATTGCATTTTTAGAAAATCCATGGGTTAAGAAAAGAAAAAAAAAGTTAATTGATATATTGCTTGTTTAAACTACTTGAAGATTCAATAAATATTGTTCTTTTTCCAATTTTTATTCTCATCATTCATTTCATTATATATATATATATATATATATATATATATATATATATATATATATATATACATATATATATATATATATATATATATATATATATACATATATATATATTCAAGCAAACATTGTTGAATATAAGAGAATTCTTTTGCTTGATTATAACTTTTCTTATTTTTTCAATTTTTCTAATAATCTTTTTTGTGTCGAAATGAAAAAAAAAAAATGTTTCATATGTATGACTAGCACTTTCAATTATTTGTCGAATCATCTTCAGGTGACAAAAACAAATGAATAAAAACGCTGGAGAAAAGAAAGTCATTTAAAAAAAAATAGCTGAGAATGCACATGTAAAGTCAGTTAGATGTCAAAAGAACAAATCGGTGAAGTCAGTTAGATGTCAAAAGAACAAATCGGTGAAGTCAGTTAGATGTCAAAAGAACAAATCGGTGAAGTCAGTTAGATGTCAAAAGAACAAATCGGTGAAGTCAGTTAGATGTCAAAAGAACAAATCGGTGAAGTCAGTTAGATGTCAAAAGAACAAATCGGTGAAGTCAGTTAGATGTCAAAAGAACAAATCGGTGAAGTCAGTTAGATGTCAAAAGAACAAATCGGTGAAGTCAGTTAGATGTCAAAAGAACAAATCGGTGAAGTCAGTTAGATGTCAAAAGAACAAATCGGTGAAGTCAGTTAGATGTCAAAAGAACAAATCGGTGAAGTCAGTTAGATGTCAAAAGAACAAATCGGTGAAGTCAGTTAGATGTCAAAAGAACAAATCGGTGAAGTCAGTTAGATGTCAAAAGAACAAATCGGTGAAGTCAGTTAGATGTCAAAAGAACAAATCGGTGAAGTCAGTTAGATGTCAAAAGAACAAATCGGTGAAGTCAGTTAGATGTCAAAAGAACAAATCGGTGAAGTCAGTTAGATGTCAAAAGAACAAATCGGTGAAGTCAGTTAGATGTCAAAAGAACAAATCGGTGAAGTCAGTTAGATGTCAAAAGAACAAATCGGTGAAGTTCCAGAAGAAACGTTTACAATTTAAATTCAAAACACCAAGATTAGCATCACATGGTAAAATTGTATTACATTAAGCATTTCGAAATGTTGTTACTAGTTTCATACATTATGTTATTAATTTTAAGTTGCTGGGTTTAATAAAGATAGCTTCCAGTAGTTTTCATTTTTTCAAATTAATTTCAGAATGCATTATTTTCGTGTTATTAACTAAAATTTGTCTTAAATCAAATGAAAAAAAATGAAGAAAAAAAGGTATAATCAAGCCGTAGAATTGTTATATTTAACAATGTTTGCTTAAATGAAAGAATGCTGCCTAAATACACATACACAATACATATATATATATATATATATATATATATATATATATATATATATATATATATATATATATATATATAAGGATGAAAAGGAATTAGAAAAGCAAAAGTCAAATCTTTTTTCAATTCAGTTGCTCAGAGCAAAGTATATTCCACAAAAAGGCAATTTATTCAAGTTAAATTTTTCCTTAAGCCAGGCTTTTCAAAGATCAAAATCTTCATCAGAGGAAATTGCTGGGATAGATAAGTTGGCAAAGGCCAAGATTTAAAATTTGAAAAAGTAAAATAAAGATTGTGGGGAAAAAAATACAAGGCAAAACTCTGCCCTAATGCAAGCAAATGTCCGATTGCAAAAATGTCCGGTGTCAAAAAGTCCAGCGGAGAAAGTGAATTATAGATAGGTAGGTCGTTGAAAAACAACGCATATGAGTTTTTGCCATTCTTCAGACGAGTCTTGTTTTTCAACGGGCAATCTGGAATTTTGGCCTAGCCTTTAAATATTAATTCGCTGTCTTTTTGCCAATTAAAACCTATTTTATGATTTCCGGCTTAGGAAGTCCTTTTTAAATGGCGTATATTTTCCACCTCACGTTTTACTGAGCCTTGTTGCATCCAATAGAAGGTACTTCTATTGGACCTTTTACCCTCTGGATTCTATCTATCTTCGCCGCACCTGAAGCTGTGGTTTTTGGAATTTAACTCTGAATCTTCTCATGTCGTTTCTCGTGACTTTTAACGACCTACGTTAAAAAAAATGTATCGTTTTTTTTTTGTTAAATGTACGATGCAATTCTGGTCATCAGTAAAGATGGAATTTGATTCTAAAAATTTAAGATTAAAGTAAAATAAAAAAATTTTAAATCTTATTTTGAATGTTCAATTATTTGAATATTTCTAGCCTGTCTTCTACTTATCTCTTTAAAATAAAAACTTATGATTGTCTCGTCTCAATCATTTTTATTTTACATATCCCTTTTTGTTACCATGATGATACCATTGGAGAACAGGGTGGAGCAGGTGCTAGTGTGATCGGAAGAATTAGGAGTGGATGGAGTTAGTTCAGGGAACTATTGCCATTACTAAACCAGCCTAGCATTACCACTGTCAATCAAAAGAAAAGACTATCAGGCATGTGTAGATAACGTAATGATGTATGAAAGTGAAACCTAGCCAGTGAGGGTTGAGGACATGCATTGCATGGAGAGAAATGATATAAGAATGATACGATGGATGTGTAATGTGACTCTTAAAGAAAGGCTTAGATCTGATGAGCTCAGTAGAAGATTAAATCTGGAGTGTATTGGGAAATGCATGCAGAACAGGAGGCTTCAATGGTATTGTCACGTTGAAAGAATGGATACGAGTTCTTGGGTTCGTAGATGTAGAACAGTTGAGGCAGCAGGTTTAGTTCACAAGGGAAAGCCAAGAAAAACATGGAAGGAAGTGATAAATATTGACCTGAGGGAAAGAGGGATAAATAAAGACCTGGGCAAAGATAGGTCAGTTGGGAAGTCAATTCCTAAAAGCTGTCCAACACATGCCAGCATGTAAACCGGCCGTTAAACCAATGATGATGATGATGATGATGATGGAGGAATAATAACAAAGGGATCTGATTAACTTGATTGATGTGAAAAGGAGGGTTTATGCTTTATTAAAACTATTAAATTAAAACATCATCACTTCGCCTCACTGGCCAATCTATTATACAAACAGCAGTTGCGCGTGTCCAGCTAAAAGTAAAAACTACAAAACAAACAGCCACAAAGTTGGTATTTTCTTTCTCAGCATTGTCCCGGGCGAATAATATCTAAAATCAAAATAAAAGTATTCATTCTTTGACCCTAAACTGGCACAGATTTCGTCAAGGGAGGGAGGAGTCTGTTTTCCAGCCATTAACTAAAGGGAAGCAACTTTCATTTTGTTTTCAGGGAGTTAATTCCCTTACGCGGACTAGAGTCGTGTGTGTATGTGCGTCTAGAGAGAGGAATGGGCTGGGTAGAGAATAAAAAGGAGGGAGAGGGAGGGGAAAACAGGGGAGAGGGAAAGAGGGAAAGAGAGAAAAGTTATGTTACACTTTTGCCCCGGACAATGCTGGGTAGCCCTGCTAGTCATGAATAGAAGCCAATCAAGAGAAAAACTTTTTGTGAAATTGTGCTTTGACAGAGTCATTCTTGCAGAATGTTAGGCGATACCAGAAAAATGGAGGAGTGCCTGTTTCAAACAGTTTTCACAGTGTAAATGTAATTTGCCTTTGAATTAACTCATCTAACAAAACTTCTCCCCCCCGTATCAAAATCAAATTTTAACTACATTTGCTAAATGTGATTACAATCAAATTATAAACATCAGAAATCTTTGAATGCAGAGAAACCAGCAAAGAACAAATGTAATTCTTCATCTTTGGACAGAAGGATTTCATCCTTTTATAAAATGCGTGTTAGGTTTTAGAAATTTTGAAATGAGGGTTGATGATTTGTATTATTTGGACTATTAATCTCATCTTGGTTGCTATATTCACAACGTTCAGGTGCGTCTTTTCAACTGTGAATGCCTTCAAATCGAATTTACTCTCAAATCCACTCTGAAGAACTAGAAGCATTTTTACCAAAATGACTGGATTTGGCATTAAATAACCAGAGAATAATGATCAGTGGCTGTAGTGATGGAAAGCTCCCAGAAAACGGAAAGATTTCCTGTTCAGTTTATGGAAACGGAATCGGGTGCAAATCATTTATGGCACTTGTAAGAATTGGGTATATAAGAAGTGCAGTGGAATTACTAGTAGGTTCAGAGAGGATAACCAGTTTATATGCAAGGAGTGTAAGACAATAGAGTTGGATGAGAACTCAGATGTGGACAAAGTATATGCACGGTCTACTTTTTTTTTAGCTCCTTACATCAATGGCTTCATGCCTTGTCTGAAGTGATTTCCATTAAAAAGCAATTTATTTATTACAAAAGTTAAATGTTAACATTTATAGTATGCGGTTTTCTTTGTTTCCTGTCAATAAATAACAGATACCAACAATTGTAACTACAGTTTTAGTAATACAATGTTTATTTGGTCTTGGCGTATTTCTTCTTAATCAGGATTAAAACCTCTCTAGAAGGCCTGCCTTTATCTTTGTAGTTTTTCATTTAAGAATCGTTGAGAAATGTTTTGATGACAAACTAATTTTGGTTTATCCATGATGTTCCAGAAGTCTCGGGCAAATTTCAAACCCTTATATCTGCCGAACTATGAACGCTAGTAAGATGAGACTGGTATCATTTTAAGGCTAAATTCTTTTAGTTTTTTTCTAATGCTAATGATTTTTTCATATTTTTCAGATCCAGTAATGGCGTTCACTCAACCAGAAAAGGCGTATTTGCGTCCTTGAATTTTCAAAAACTCAATTATGGGCACTCGTTCAACATGCATTTCACATAAAATCCTGAAAAAAGACACCAGAAAGGAAGTTCATATTGAGAATGCATGGTAAATTCATGAAGGATGGGTGTTTTTACTAAGAGAATGGGGTGCTCCTCAACTTCCGATGATACAGTTGAGCAAGTTTGAACCATAAATCGATCAGATCAACTTCTTACAACTGTTTGGCTTGTCTTAAAAGAACAACTGCACATGACATCGTACAAGCTAGAGTTAGCCCAAGAGTTGCATGACTCTGTGCCCAAGAGTTCTGGAACACCCAGTATTATGCCATGAATTAACATGGACAACTTTAAGAGTTAAAAGCATTGGTTAATAACCTGTTTTAAATTTTACGTTTTCTGGAGGTTGAAGATTCAATCTTACCACAGGTGATAATAACTAAAAATAACATGAATAAACATTTCTACCCAGTCATAGCTGACAGAATGAGAACAATCTACCACATTAAAGAGTTCAGTTTCAAATTACACCATTCTGCATGTTGGCTGTGTCACTTGTCTATTCGTTATTTTGCTTCTGTACTATGTGACTCTTATGTTCATATCTTGTTTGAAATATCAATTTGATGCTTTATTTTTGTGCAGTATAGCACATGGCCACCAGCTCTGAGGGATTTGCTCTGTTCATACATTAAATAGCATGTATAAAAAAAAGGAGAAAGATATCAACTAGATAGAAAGAGGATTCATAAAACTTTTAGAATGGGGCCAAAGTAGATAGACCATGTGTGGAGTACTGTTGTCATATTTGGGCTGGTGAATCTCTGTCCCATTTGAGGGTTCTTGATAAGGTGCAGAAACTTATCTGTAATTTAATTGGCCTCACACTTTCTTCTTCTCTGCACCCTCTCTCTCACAGATGTGATATTGATAGTCTGTCTTTTCTATAAATACTATTATGGCATGTGTTCTTCAAAATTGTGTGATCTAGTCCCTGCTTCTTTTGTTCCAGCTCGTTTAACTCATTGGTCTAGTGGTCTCCATCAATTCGCTGTTTTGATACCTCATTGTAATACAGCTTCCTATTCCAGTAGTTTTTTTTCTAAGAACTGCAGGCTTATAGAACTCTCTTCCTGCTGACTGTTTTCCTCATACCTATAGCTTTGGTCTTTTCAAGACTAAGGCCAATAGGCATCACCTATCTTTGCAATAATCATATTTCGTTCTTTTTAGCTCCTTACATCAAGTGGCTTCATGCCTTGTCTGGGGCGATTTCCATAAAAAAAATTTTTTTAAATGCCCTCGTTTGTGGCTTTTTAGTTCAAAAAGTCTAAATGAAGTCTGATTGAGGAAAGAGTAAGCAATAATGAAATCTGTGCACTAAACTGATTGAAAAGGCTCAAAGTTATGTGAAAGGCTTAAAAGGAATGCTGTTCAAATGATTCTATTGCGAAGATCATGTTAAGTTCAGATGATTCACTTATTGCAACAGAAGCTCAAATTGACATGACGTTCAAAACTGATTCATTTCTTACACCAGCAATACAAATTTGGACAGAAGCACTCCAGAGACAGGGCTTTTATTACACTTGTGGCCATTTTGAAACGGGCTGATTTAATAAATGAGGCACTTGAGATTTATTAAATAATGTAAAGGCTGAGCATTACTGTATAAATTACCAATCACACACATTCTCTCTCTCACTATATTATATATATATATATATATATAAATATATATATATATATATTATTATTTATATATACATTAAAAATGGTAAATGTTTATATATGTTTATATAAAATTTATTTATAAAGCTCTACTTTGTATTGAGCATTTTTTTTTTAAATATTGGTTTTAAGTTTATTTTATCAATATATTTGAACTTGCTTAATTTATATATCTATATATATATAATAGTAACTCTGTGTGTGTGTCTGTGTGTGTCTTCCCGATCTTTGTATCTCATGTTCACCCAAACCTCTGGACAGAATTGCTTGAAAATTGGCATGTGGACTACTGACCTTTCAGTGAAGGTCATAGGCTATATAAGAAATATATCACTTCAACGCTGCCCCCCCCCCGCCTCAAAAAGCTGTTTTGCCTTAGATTCACATAAAATTTAAACAATAGGTAAATGACCAAAATTACAACAAATTTGGATAATATTAAGATGGTCCCCGGGGGCACAACTCCTACACTAAAAACTGTTTTCCCTTTGATTCAAATGAAATTATATATACAAGGTGTTTCAAAAGTCTTGGGAACATTACAAATGCGTATATCTCATGAACTATTCCAGGTAGAAAAATGAAACTGGTGCCATTTTAAAGCTTGCTTAATCAAGTTTTGGGTCATACTAATGATTTTCGTGTTATCTTTCCAGGTGCAGTAATGGCGTTCTCTAAACAAGACAAGGCATTTTGCGTCCTCCAATTTGCAAAGACTGAATCGTGGACATGTGTTCAGCGTGCATTTCGCAGGAAATTTAAAAAAGAAGCCCCTGAAAGGAAATCCATTGTCAGATGGCATGCTAAATTTGTGAAAGATGGGTGTTTGTGCCCAAGTAAGCGAACAGGTCGCCCTTCAACTTCAGAAGATGCAGTTGAGCAAGTTCGGACAGCCTTTCAGCGGAGCCCCCGTAAATCAGTGAGAAGAGCCAGCAGGGAACTTCAGCTTGCTCCAGCAACTGTCTGGCGTGTCTTAAGGAAACGACTGCAAATGGTACCTTACAAGCTCAAGTTGGTCCAAAAGTTGAAGGACACTGATAAGCCACTTCGCCGTGACTTTTGCATTGCAATGCAAGAGAAGTTGGAAGATAACGGCTTTGATGACCGGCTTGTTTTTAGCGATGAGGCGACCTTCCATCTGAATGGCAAAGTTAACAAGCATAACACTCGCATATGGGGTACTGAGAATCCTCATGAACTTCTTGAGCACGAGCGAGATTCACCAAAAGTGAACGTGTTTTGTGCAATTTCCAAGAAAGGTGTCTATCGACCGTTCTTCTTTGAAGAGGCAACTATCACTGGTGAATCCTATCTCAACATGCTGGAAGACTGGTTAATGGCTCAGTTGGAACAAGCAGAATCTGATGACTTCATTTTTCAACAAGATGGTGCACCACCACACTGGAGTCTTAGAGTAAGGCAGTTTCTTAACACAAGGCTGCCTGGTAGATGGATTGGGAGATCTGGGCGAGGTGATGACGTTCTCATGCCCTGGCCTCCTAGGTCTCCAGATCTTACCCCGTGTGACTTTTTCCTTTGGGGCTTTGTCAAGCAACAAGTCTATGTGCCGCCCCTTCCAAGAGATATTGACAAACTAAAGGCTCGAGTAACGGCAGTTGTGGGAACCATTGACGTCAAGATGCTGGAACGCGTTTGGCAGGAAATGAACTATCGACTAGATGTCTGCCGTGTGACGAATGGTGCTCATATTGAGCAACTTTGAAGATTCCCCACAAAACTTGAAACTTTAACCTTTCCAACGGTACCAATTTCATTTTTCAACTCCTAATAGTTTTTGAGTTATTAAAAATCGTTATGTTCCCAAGACTTTTGAAACACCCTGTATATATATATATATATATATATATATATATATATATATATATAATCAAGGAGAACACCTCTTTGTGCATGTCTGTCCCTAAAAACGAAGACATACTAGGAAGTGTACTTCTAATATAATTGTATTCACATGCACAATTTGCATGTGAACATTATGGAAGTATTTTTGCGTCTCTGGCTGCCCCTTAAAGAAGTTAATGACAATTTTCAAACATGTTACACAATGAAATTAATCGATTTATTAACGTTAGTTTAAGAGTATTAACATATACTTGAATAGCTCGGTGAGTAAGATATCTAGCTGACAGCATCAAGATTGCTGTTAAAGTAAACTCTCCCTACCATGGTGTTGCATATGATGCTATCCCACACTCTAACCTGGGCAACACCAGGTAGCTCTGCGAGTATATAAAGTTTTAGTCTTATGTTTGCAAGAAACTTATGAATTAAATGTTTATTATTTAAAATTTGGTTTTAAGTATTTCAAGTAGCAAACTTTGCGAATATATATATATATATATATATATATATATATATATATATATGCAATTACAGAAGGAAGATTAAGACAATATTGATACCGTCGGTTTCAAATCCAAATAAATGGGACCTTATATATATTTTCTTAATCTATGCTAAACAGTAATATAATGTTACTGTTTTATCCCTATGTTCTCCTCTGATAATAAAAGCATACAATTTTGAAAATCCATGGGTTAAGAAAAAAGTTTATTTATATATTCCTTGTTTGAACTATGTGTGTGTACTTGGGCAGCATTCCTTCCTTTAAACATATTTCATTAAATACTATACACAAATGCTGTTTACATACATTTGTCCTCATCCTTTCCAATTCACTAATGAATTTTCTTGTTTCTGGCGGGAACTGGCCGATGTATCCACTTTAATCGCTATTTACCCGAGCACTTTATTATGTGTCAGGATCCATCATAAGGAGTGGTTATCAGTAAAGATCAGTGGTGCTATAGTATTTATAGGGGTGATAGTGTTCTTCTTTCAGAGAATTACTTATTTACTATATTAATAGAGTACTATGTTAGTGTTAAAGGCATTTAAGGATATTGTCACTTTATTAAAATTTATTTTGTCGATAGTTGTTTTTTTTTGTTTTAATGAGTAGATACTAAATGCATATAAAAAATTATTCTACCAAAACCAAATACAAAATAACCATAAAATAGATGAACAGATACTAAAAAAGTACTATTTACTATAATAAATTAACAAAAAACGTTTTTCAAAATTGAGAGTGGAGGGCAAGCGTGTTGGTTTAAAAGGTGCTGATAGCGCTGTTGTCAGATAAAATACTTTTAGTAGATAACACCTCTATTCGCTCATCGCCCTTCTCCCGCGAATCAGTCGAAATATGCAGCTGATCTAGAAGTTCACCTGGGTTCAGTTGTGGATTGGGGTATGAAATGGTTTGTTTCATTTAATCCTGTTAAGACTCAGCTCGTGTCTTTCAATCGTAGGCGTGTCCCTTTTCTTCGTGAGATTCTCATGGATGGCTCTGCTTTTGAAGAGAATCGACTCTGAAACTTTTTGGTCTTTTTCTCTCATCAAATCTCTCTTGGGGTGCATACATTAGATCCATTGCTCTTTCTGTTTCTCATAAAGTCGGTTCTCTCTATCGCTCCAAACACTTTCTCACACCTGAGGCTATTCTCTATCTCTACAAATCTACAATCAGACCATGTATGAAGTACTGTTGTCATATTTGGGCTGCTGAATCTTTGCCCCATTTGAAGGTTCTTGATAAGATGCAAAAATGTATTTGTAATTTGATTGGCCCTACCCTTTCTTCTTCTCTGCAACCTCACTCTCACAGACATAATGTTGCTAGTCTGTCTTTTCTATAAATACTATTATTGCACGTGTTCTTCAGAATTATGTGATCTATTCCCGGCTTCTTTTGTTCCAGCTTGCTTGATTCGTTAGTCTAGTGGTCTCCATCAATTCACTGTTTTGATACCTCATCGTAATACAGCTTCCTATTTCAGTAGCTTCTTTCCAAGAACTGCAGGCTTGTGGAACTCTTTTCCTGCTGACTGTTTTCCTCCTACCTATAATCTTGGTTCTTTCAAGACTAAGGTCAATAGACATCTCCTGTCTTTGCGATAATCATATTTGTTCTTGTTAGCTTCTTACATCAAGTGGCTTCATGCCTTGTCTGGTGAGATTTCCATAAAAAAAAAAATTCTTGAACACACTACGAACAAATAAAAACTGCATATACTAGAAGCTCCATTCATTAAAACAAAATAAAAACTGCTATCAACAAAATAAATTTTAACAATATTGACATTATCTTTAAATGCTTTAAACACTAAAAAAAAAAGTTTTTAAGGAGGGATAAAAAAGAACAACAAAAAAAAGGAATGTAGAAATTAAATGTGTATTAATATCAATATTGGACGCATCTTGTTTTTCCAGTCTAACTGAAGTGTATTATGCACTGATGAAGCCTCTTTGTGAATATTTGGTAAATTCTGTACTCCATAAATGTGTAGATTTAAAAAATGGGCAGAAATAAGTGTTTATAAATAAAATGTTTTTTTGAATGAACTAGAATTATATCATGTTTATATATATATATATAGTCTCGGAAGTTTCTCAACCATTAAAACTATATAAAAAAAAAAAAAAAAAAAAAAAAATTTAAAAACTAAAAAACTAAAAAAAAAAAAACTTATAGTCTCAAGTCTATATATATATATTATATATGCATTCCATAGACCATGATGAACCATGGTTTTCATTGGTTTAAATAACTTCTTTATTTCTGTACTTTGATGAGTATTATATATATATATATATATTATATACATATATATATATACATATAATCATCCAGAGACAGACAGTTTCGCTGTATCTTCAGTGTGGCTAGATTGTCAAGTGCCTCCATCTGAGATCAAAACCGGACCGTATAGTAGACAGTCGGCACTCTTATCCACTCAGCGATCAGTAAACAAAATCTCAATGTAGTCATCCACAGACTGTCTCACTGTATCACAGCTCTTTACTGTGGCTAGACTGGTAAGTACCTCGAACCTAGATCAGAACGAATCCGTATATATGTTCTGTTTATAATATTGAATATTTTAGAGCATTAGAGTATACATATAACATTGACTTGTCATGTTGTCAAAATCAGACTCAAATAGCATTTAAGCTGACAAATCAAAATTTGTTTCTCACTAGCCAATTTTCATATGTTATTGCTGTCTCGTGTTATTGGCAATATGATAATATACTTTGCTGCAATTTTAAAATTTACTTAGTCCGGCCCAGTCGATTGCTAATATGAAACATTTTTAAATAATCACCTAAAAATAAAAATAAGCAAGAGGATAACACATATGTTAGATTGAAGAATATAATCGGAGTTGCTTACGTTATGTGCAAAGAAAGAAATATTAAAAACTAAAATGACTTCACTACATCCCAGACAGTTAATCAAATATATCTACTATACCATTTCATTATGGCTGTTTCAAGCTTCTTTGCAATTTCCAAGAAAGATCTAATCAATTAGTTGATTTAATTGTTCGGTCCTAATCAATAATTAACAATAACAAGATCCGTTAAAGTCACTTACTGAGGATGTTGTCATTAATTCTGACCAAGTCATAAAAATAACTAATGGCTTTAATCTCACTTAAAAATTGTCAAGAAGAAAGGGTGCATATGTACTCATCCACAAACAAACATTTTCAACATATCATAGCTCTTCAGTGTGGCTAGACATGAAGTGCTTCAAGCCGGGATCAAAGCTTAACCATCTAGTTAACAGACGGCAATTCTAACTATTTGACCCTCAAGCAAGCGTCGTGAGTAACCGAAATCTCAATGTTTATATAAACACTGTAAACTAATGACAAGTGCTCCATTCGTTTTGTGTGAAATAGCCTTTATTCAGTTATCACGACTTTTCGGTCTGAAATCGAGATGCAGTTCTCAACTAGGGGCCACATCCTCCCCTGTGTGCGTGTGGAGAGAGGACAGAACAAAATCCAACAACTTTTTTTCTAAACAACTCCAATTCGTTTCAACTATGAAAGTCAAAATCAAGAGAAACACACCGAGTGTGCATGTGGGGGGGGGGGGGGGAAGAAGACAGGAAGTCATTCTTTGATGAAACAAAAGTCATCTAACTCCCTTACTTTCATCATGAGTTGTTCGAAGATAAATGTGACAGAGAAAGATAAAAACATCCGGCCAAATAGCAAGGAAAAATTAAGGAGGTAAGACTCTAGCGATTAAAAAAAAAAGCGGATTTTGATAAAAAAAAAAAATGGAGATCTCACATCGACGGGATTCAAGCAGAAATCGGGGTTTTTTTCTGGATTAAACAAAAAAAGCGGCATTCCGCTTTTTTTTTTTTTATCCAGAAAAAAAAACAAAATTCTGAAAAAAAACGAAGACCTCACATCTCTGATATGGTTACAGATGTATAGGTTTGTTTAACAACTTCAAGAATCATCTTTCCCTCTTTTTTTTCACCTGACAAACGTTGAAAAAAAAAATGTTGGCTCATATCTTTCCCTTCATTCTGTATATATTACAACCCTCTTTACCCCCTCCCCCCCCCCTATGTATACTTGTTTGTTCTTATTTTCCACTGGCTCTCGCTAATTTCACCTCATTCATTTTGTAATGTCCTTTCTGAATTAATAACACCTCTTGTTTTTATTATCTTGACTTTTATATATCTGATAAGGGTATAATTTGGTAGTGGGTTGTGTTCTCCACAATGCAGGGTCCACTTAAAAGAAATTCACGTACAGAAATTGTTGAATAATTTGGACCTTCATCTTCATTAATGAATGAACAACCATGCTATTACATCACTATCTCTAAATATATATATATATATAGATATATATATATATATATATATATATATGCATATATATATGTATATATATACATACATACACACACATATATATATATATATATATATATATATATATATATAACCAGCAGAGTGTCAACCAAGGGAAGAGTCTATCAAGCATATGTACGCAGTGTGATGATGTATGGAAGTGAAACCTGGCCAGTGAGGGTTCAATATATGCTGCTACCTCAATTGTTCTACATCTACTAACTCAAGAACTACCTTGGCCTTTTGGCTAAGATCAAAGTGTAGTATCTGTTCCGATGTATACTGCACCCCATAGACTGGTATTGTCTTGGCCTTCGGGCTTGATTTACGCCGGTCTATGGGTCAGTCCTGTGCAGTTCTAGGAGGTCCACCCTCCCAGGCTTCGCCTCCCCTCTTTGGGGAGGAGTAAGTTTATTGCTTACTGCCTGAGGCGCCCCTACCGGGGAATGCCGACGGGGCTGCCCAGGCAATTTTTAAACCCCACTTTCCGACCCGACCTTGGGTCACATCTTACTTGTGGGAGTAAAATAAAAACTGGCCTTGTGCCTAACTCCTGGAGAGGAGTAAATAATACTACCTTGGCCTTTTGGCTAAGATCAAAGTATAGTATCTGTTCCGATGGATACTGCACGCCTGTCCTGTGCAGTTCTAGGAGGTCCACCCTCCCAGGCTTTGCTTCCCCTCTTTTGGGAGGAGTAAGTTTATTGCTTACTGTCTGAGGCGCCCCTACCGGGGAATGCTGACGGGGCTGCCCAGGCAATTTTTAAATGGCCAGAGTGCTCACCTCTCGAGCGCTGGCTTTTCTCGACCCGATCTTGGGTCACATCTTACTTGTGGGAGTAAGATAAAACTGGCCTTGTGCCTAACTCCTGGGGAGGAGTAAATAAAACTCTCATTGATTCTTTTAACATGACCATACCATCGAAGTCTCCTTTTCTGCACACATCTTCCGGTATTGTGCAGATCTAACCCTCACTGGCCAGGTTTCACTTCTATACATTATTACACTGCGTACACATGCCTGATAGATATGTATTGTATGGAGAGAAATGATATGAGAATGATACAATGGACGTTCAATGTGAGTCTTAAGGAGAGGCTTAGATCTGATGATCTCAGAAGAATGGTAAATCTGGACAGTATAGGGAGATGTGTGCAGAAGAGTAGACTTCAATAGTATGGTCATGTTGAAAGAATGGATGAGAGTTCTTGGGTTAGTAGATGTAAAACAGTTGAAGTAGCAGGTTCAGTTCACAGGGAAAGGCCAAGGAAACAACAAGAGGAAGTGATAAGAATGAATCTAAGGGAAAGAGGGATAAATAAAGACCTGCGCAAAGATATGTTAGTTTTAAAGTCAATGTCTTAAAGCCATCCAATATATGCCAGCATGCAAAACGGACGTTAAACTGAATATGATATATATATATATATATATATATATATATATATATATATATATATATATATATATATGTGGTCTTCTGTCTTTATCGTGATTCGACCCCTCGGGGTTAATACCATCAAAATGAGAATGAAGAAGAAAAAAACTATAATCCAGTCTCGCCTGACAAAGTTGTTCTACAACGAAAGCTTACAAAAAAATTAATTAAATTAATGATGCTTTCATTTTAATTGCATGATGTGTTGATTTTCAAAAATATTTCACTTAAACACATTTTCATGCGTGCCTCAAAGATGTTGTCAATTTCCTTATATATATATATATATATATATATATATATGAAACTAAAAGTATACTTTTAGTGGATAGAACCTATAGTGAAATGGTTTAAACTCAATATACAAGATAGAGCAATTATAAAGATAGATGAAAGAAGAGGGATAAACATGTACGAATGACAAATTTATTTCAACCTCTTCTTTCATCTTTATATATATATATATAGATATATATATATAGTACTTGTATGGTTGTTGCTTCCTAGATGTTAATCCAATGAAACTCCAGTGTTTATAAAATGTTGCTCAATAATAGAGTTGTACTATATCATTATTTTTTATTTATACAAACATTATTGGCTACGTATGTGCATACATGATTCAGCTGCGACTTTATTCAAAATCCAGTTTCTTCAGTCATATTAACTGAATTGAGAGAAATAGATAAATAACATTCTTGCATATCGTTTTGGTTGAGGAAATAGTGGAGGAGGCAAGGTATGTATCCACTCAGACACAGTTACTAATCGATATGCCTACACATCACTTTATATCCACATACAGATGCATTCATACACTTGTGTGCATATACATACATATGAAGATAAAAATTATGGAAATATTTTGTGATGAAAAATGAAAAAAAAAATGTATATATTCATCAATGCAGTCTAATCTAAGCTAAATGCAAAGTTTTCTGAACACTGTTAAGATGGCTGACTATATTGTCCACTGTATATGACATAAATAGGGTTTATTTCTCGGCTTTTTGCATAGCTGTTGAAGTTGGCCAATTGGTTAGAGCGCTCGAATTTGGGTTAAAAGTAACTAGTGTCCGGGGGTTCGAATCATGTGATCAGCTGAACAGTTATCTTTCACATTGATGATTCCATTAGGATGAAATATACATATGTAGATAATAATTAAAAAATATTTATTATTAAATAATTATATATGTTATAATGTGTATTAGAAAATAATTACAGAGTGCTCAATTACATTAATAAGAGCATAATATATTTTCATACTGAAAATATCATACAATTATGTGCTGACTAGCCATCAATACCGGCGGTTTCCGGGACAGAAAGTTTTCATGATACTACTACTTCTGCAGCAAAATGGACTAGGAATGGAGATTAATCCATAATCAATATTGATTAGCTATCCGTACCGGCGGTTTCTGGAGAAGAAAGCTTTTTCGATACTATTCTTTCATTAGCAAAATGAATTGAGGTTAGTCTATTCCGCTATGAATTATAAGCATATATATATATATATATATATATATATGCATTTAAAAAGGATGCGCGGAAATCTCTCAAAGGCCCTTTCGACTATCATCTCGTCAGGAGAAAATCGATAGTTTTTAATCAATAATTTCTTTCGACGATATTATTGATTAAAAACTATAGATTTTCTCCTGACGAGATGATAGTCAAAAGGGCCTTTGAGAGATTTCCGTGCATCCTTTTTAAATGCATTTATAAGTTTTGTACCTCAAAACATTTATTTATATATATATATATATATATATATATATATATATATATATACACACACATATAACATTCCTAAAGAATTCTACCTAGCCATTGAAAAGATTTCCGCAAGAATAGTACATTAGGAAAGATATTAATAAAAACATTGTAAAACTATCATACTCACCGTAAAAAAGGTAGCCTCAATTAAAATAGCCTAAAAAAATACTAAAATAAATCCTCAATTAACATCTCCATTCAATTGTAAACAAGTAAATAAATGTCCCATTTGAGGCAAATGTCTAACCTCGGACATAGTTTATAAATGTCAAGTCATAGAAAGAGATGTTATTATGTGAAAATATAGAAAAACATGAAGTCATTCTGAAATGCATGCATCATTCAAAATTCACATTCTCGTAATTTAAGCCTTAATAAAATCCGAAATAATAAACTCAGTACCTTTGAATTAAAATTAATAATCTTCTTGTGATTATATATATAAAACTAACAAAAACATTTGAAATGATATTATCATAACGAAATTATAACACCAAAACAGTACAAGTAGCTAAATGCATATACTTTAACATTAAACAATTAATATCTCAATTTTTAATCCATGAAAAAATAAACATTAATCATTACTTAAATAGTTTAACTATACATTAAATAATTAACAAACAAAAAAATTAAGAGAAAGATCTAAGGGGAATGGATTACTCTGAAAAAAGAAAAAAAAAAAAAAAAGAAACATATAAAGACTCAAAAGATTTTTTTACAAATCCAAAATATTCCTTTTTTTTTGTCGTATTTTTTTCTTTTTTCGTTTCTTTGTTTTGTTGGATGAACTAGGTGTTTTTCATACTTTTTCTAGGAGAGGTAGATAGGGGGAGACAAATGTGTTTTGGCTCCTCTGGTAAAATCAAATATGGCGTTAGTTTTGGAATTAATGCACATGTCGTTTGAGGAAAAAGATTAATCTAAAGTAAGTTTTCGTTTTTATTTTTTTATACTTTTCTGGGGTTTTTTCTGACGAATCATGTCCTAGAAGATTCAAAATATCCTTGAAATTCTTGATTATCCAGATAACTAGAAAAACAGCTGTAAAAAATGAATTGCTTTACTGAAAAATAAAGATAGTCGCTGGTTTCTGCTTTTTTCTATTGTTATTTATATATATATATATATACATGGGAAATGAAAAAGGAAAAAAACAAGAGATATTTTTTATATATTTATCAACGTTTCGTCTTTATTGTAAGACTTACTCAGGATGATAATTTGAAGAAAAATGTCAAGTACATCGAAATTTTTTTATTTTTTTTCATTCTTCGTCACTACTGACTTCTCACAGCCTGGACTCTCCTCCAGCGCTCACAGTAGCTACGGCTACTACTTTCCTTTATCTCTCCATTATGTCTACCTAAAATTTCGATGTACTTACATGACATTTTTCTACAAATTATCATTCTGAGGAAGTCTTACAATAAAGACGAAACGTTGATGAATATATAAAAAATATCTCTTGGATTTTTCCTTTTTCATTTCCCATTACGTCGGATTACTATCATCCTTCCTTTCTCATTATATATATATATATATATATATATATGAGAGAGAGAGATTCATTCATCATGTATTTTTACAGCGATTGTTCTGTAAAATATGTTATTTTAAAAGCATCAGACATGTTTTGTTAATAGTTGAACTGTTTTAATCAACTTTTCCTAGCAACCAGTTTAGTAGACTGCACCTGCTTGTCAAGTTCACTGTCCTCAACATCATATATACATATTACATAACAAATCTCTATACCTGTCTACTAAATACTTGAAAACTCTTAGACCTAGGAATGTGAAATTTGCTAGGAATAATCCTCTACCTATGCATATTTATATATTATTAGTGGGACAGATGTCTCGGCGTTGCCCAGGAAAATTGAGAACACCCAGAAGTAAATTGACAACAAAGGATCAGAAACACTCTTTTCACCAGAAATGCTAAACATTTATCCAAGATATAGAAAATATATGTAAATGGAAGTGCAAGATGAAAGCAATCAAATGAACTATGTATCGGAATTTTTTAGATGAGGATTGACAATTTAGATTATTCGTAGTAATATATAATAATAAGTAGTAATCTATAGTGATAAGTAGTAAGACTACACGTCTACAACAAGAATAGGTTTAAGGCGGCTCCTAAAATTCATACTAAAATTGTCTGCAAGAACGAGTGGCATAACGGATATAAGTGCTACGTAATAATCAGTTCTAAGTGATAGTCTTCTAGAGGTTGAAGGTTCAATCCTCAGTATTATCGATACTAAAGAATACAATTACGAATTCGACATAAAAATTCCAGAGTTCGACAATATGCACCTCAAGAAGGTCAGAGGTTACATAGCCTGAAACGTTATGAGAATAACATCCAAGATGGGAACAGAACTCCAAATTATTCAAAGAATACATAAAGTATTTTTTTAAAATTCTGGGTGTTGAAGGTTCAATCCACAGTGCGGGTGACACTAAGAATACAATTACGAATTACTTAAGACTTCTATCCAGTCATTACTGATGGAATGAGAGCAAGCTACTCTCGTGGATTAAATAAAAGGTTCCGTTTTAAATTCTGTACAAATTCCCAAGTTCAACAAGAAGCACCTGAAGAAGGTCGGAAGTTACATCGGCCGAAACGTTGTGAGAATAACATCCAAGATGAGAACAGTAGTACGAATAATACAAAAAAATGAATAGTTAATTAATAAGAGTTAGTTTTGAAAAGCAATATGCTAATTAGGTAACCTTTGGACGTCAAAGTATATAAGAATGCTGTACTTCTATTGTGAATAGTAAGTTGGCCTTTTAATCTCACTGTCAGTGGGACAAATGGTTCAACTTTATAAATATTCAGATGTACAGGGTGATTAGAAAGTAATGCTCTATTATCAAATGCTGCTCGTAGTTTATTACTGAAATTCTTACAAGAAATATAAGAAAGTGTGTAGCATCAACTGATTTCACAAGGGACTCTTTTTTTACAGTTATAACTTAGCAAGGCTAAAAATCCACTCGAGGATAAGGGTTAATGAAATTGATAGATTGACAGTTGAATGATGATGAATACTATCAGAGGAGTGAAAATTTAAATGTATCACCGACTCAAGACCAGAAAACAGCAGTTTTTACCCCTTTGTCAGAAACATCGCCCACAAAATGTCAGGACTAACGGACAAAATAAAGGGTAAAGCAAGAATTACCAGGCTGACCCTCCCTCCCGCTAGTTTTATATGTATAACAAAAAACCTTTTTCAAGCTTAAAAGCTCATAGGAGCGATGCTTAGTATGGGTTTTCTGGTGTTAATGGGAAAGATTCTGCTGTTGTATATGATCAGTGAGGTTGGTACTCAATTATACACCTGGGGGAAGTATTTTTGCTTAAAGCCCCTCATATTTTCTAAATGATCACCCATCTGAGTATTAACCAGGCTTAATGTTGCTTAACTTTGGCAATCTGATGATAACCGGTGTATCAGAAGGACTTTGCTCATAGTTTTGTTAAATTTTTCACGATGATTCTAATATCTTTGAAAACGTACAATGGAAACAAAATGGAAACTTATTCTCTTGCAACGCGATGAAACGGTAGATGTATAATGTAGCATAAATTACTGACGAAGTCTCGAAACGATGAAAAAATAAAACTTCAAAAGAACTATTAAAACGTAATTGGTTAAGGAATTTTGAAGATGCAACTTCGTATAAGGATTTGGATTATGACGTAAGTCAATGGACAATTAAATAGATATTGAAAATTTGATAAACAAATGATATCCGCAAAAATGCTGAATGGTAATTGATAGAAAGAATGTGTTTTGCATGAATCGATGACAGATATAGTAGAGTGAAATAAATAGACAGACAGAGATAAGAGAAGAGAAAGATAGACAGCGATCATTGCATGCCCACTGACGGACAGAGACACGTAGCAGACTCACAAATAAGACATGAATTAATGTTAGCATAATCAATAAAACAAAAGGTAATTGTCCTTGTTTTTTTATTTATTATTTTACTTCAGTCGAAGTTCTCAGAAATCAAGGGGCCCCTACCTGGGGCTAACACTTGATCTCTATATGAGATACATAGATATTCGAACACTCTATTAAAGTTCTCCTTTATTTTTCAAACGTTGAGTTAATAAAGAAGTTAATAACATTAATTTTCCTCTCCACAATTAACCAGTTAAATATTTTATATTATATCTTTCCTGTGGTCTTCTTAGTCTTACCGGATTCCAGGACAAGAATTCATCTAGTTTGGTGGAGTATCCAGCTAAGTGCTGTTACTTGAGGTAACATCACTAGGAGAAGGTGCACTATTCCTCATATGAGCAAGTGTATAGTCATGCTGAGGGGATCTTATTTGTGCTGCGAATGCTATGTAATTTTGAATTTTTGGTCAGGGTTTCCTTGTAGGGTGAAGTATCCTCGTGTCAGGTTGTCCTGACAAACCCTTGTACAGAGAGACCGAAGACACTCGAGGATAGGGTCTAGTAGGTAATTCAAGCTCCCTTCTTCTGTATAGTGTTTTGTGTATACTAACAAGGACTAATGAGAAACTATAAACCAAGAAATAACAAACAACCACAAAAACAAGTAGTAGCATGCGGAACAAAGAAACTACAATTGTTCAGTAAGCTAATGGGAAGCCTTTCGGATCTTGTAACAACCATTATAAGTACTGTGCCCTGCTAAATCATCATCATATTCGGTTTAACTGGACGGCTTTTAGAAATTGACTTCCAAACTAACCTATCTGACCAGGTCCTTAATTATCCCTCTTTCTTTCAAGTATATTCTTATCACTTCCTCCCATGTTTTCCTTGGCCTTCACATGTTAATTGAACCTGCTACCTCAACTGTTCTACATCTACTAACCCAAGAACTTTCATCCATTCTTTCATCATCATAATATTCGGTTAACGTCTGTTTTACATGCTGGTACGTGCTGGACGCCTTTTAGAAATTCCCTTCCAAACTAACCTATCTCTGACCAGGTCTTTATTTATCCCTCTTTCTTTCAAGTTCATTCTTATCTTTTCTTCCCATGTTTTCCTTATGTTGAAATACTTTCTAGCAACAATGTTTAAATGTAAAAAAGAATCTGATTCACCTTGTTAGATGGACGCGTTCCCAAACCAATATTTTTTAATTATTTTGATTCTGCCAGAAATCTCAAAAGGCCTGTACAATCTTAGCGTGAATAAAAAACTGATTTATACTTGTTCAAATATTTATGTTCAGTTCTCTTCAAAGACTATTGCTCAAAAGTATTTGAACAGACAATAAGATTTTATTTTATTTCCATTGTTCATTTGTAACAAAACACGAGTGAAACATTATTTTTTCTCGGTACATTACTAATATCGATTCTCAGTTTTCAATATGGTAATATATTTTGACTTATTTCGATGTCAAGCCTACTTGCACTTAGTAAAGCGTCTAATATGAATCCATCCTGGAATGGGTACTTCTGTGTGTGTGTGTGTGTGTGTGTGTGTATATTATATAGATTTATTGAAGTTCATACAAAGGTTTATATAGTACCTCTATAGTGTATAATACGACTAGAGCTCTTAATTCAAAATGATATAGTCCTAGTTCAGTAAAAAAAAAACATCTTATTTACAAACAATTGTTTCTGCCCATTTCGTAAATATCCACATTTATGCTATACAGCATTTACCAAACATTCATAAAGAGGCTTCCTCAGTGCATAACACACCAGTTCGGCTAAAAAAAAAAAAATCAAAATTCATCCAATATTCATTTAATTAATACATATTCTTTTTTTTTATCACTCCAATAAAAAGGAAACGTTCCTTTAACTGTTTTTTTTTTTTTGCATTTAAGAGTTCATTGTACATTATGTCCACCATATTTTTTTTTTCCTTTCCGTTAAAATGTTCATTTTTGCTATGTGTTTTTTTTTATTAAGTCAAATATTACCATTTTAACAGAAAAAAACAAATTGCGAATGTTTGGTAAATTTTGTATACCATAAATGTATATATTTACAAAATGGGCAGAAACAATTGTTTGTAAATAACATGTTTTTTCTAATAAATTAGGACTATATAATGTTTATTTTTTATTTTTTTTTACAATAAAGGTCACCGCTTATCAAGGCCCAAAGCCACTCGAGGATAAGGGTTTAAGAAAATTGATTATTTACGGGGACGGTTCAACAGGAACTTGTTTACACTGGACTTGAAGATGACCATATTGTAGTCGGCTGGGAAGCAGGCTGCAGCACTGTGTTCCACAGACGGGGAGTTTGAGGAAAAAAACTCTGCCCATGGAAGTTTTGTTTCGTCTTGGGCACACAGAGGGAGAAAGGGAAATAATTGACAGTGGTAGTGGCTGGACAGGTTCTAGTTGTGAATATTTTACAAGGAGCGACCATAGATTTTAGCTCAGTTCAGCGCCTGCCATGAAAATAACGGTAGAGCAAAGAAAGACTAGCAACATCTCTTCTGTGAGAGAATAACTGTAGAGAAGAGCACATCTCCCACTAGATTTCAAAGTCGGTTTTGGACTTTGTCAAGACAGAAAGGTGCTCTAAGCAGCACCTCCCCATATGTGACAGCAGTACTCCATCTTAGGACGTAGTTGACACTTGTACAGGTAGAGGATAACGTCGGGGGTAAGATACTTTCTGGAGCAGTAGAATAATCCAATCATTTTTCCAGCGGTCTGAGCAACAGATAAGTCTTCCATTTCAAGTTTGAAGAGAAGGTCAGTTCCAGGAGCTAATCAAAGCAGTGGGCTTCATCAAGGGGAGAGCTGTTTATTTCAACTGAGACAAAGTGAGGATTGCATTGGATCGTTGGTGGAGAGGAGCTTTGTCTTTGAGGCATTAAAAGTAACCAGCCACCTTTTCCCCCATTACACCACTTGCTCCAGGTCAGAAGAAGGAGAGAGAGAGCCAGAAAGAACCTGATCATTAATGCTCTTCGAGGTGTCATCAGCATAAATGCCGACGAATGATCTTAGAATGTGGTTTGGGAGATCATTTATGAAGATCAAGAAGAGGGTTGGGCCCAGAATGAAACCCTGAGGCACGCTGGCATTGATACTGTGTGCTTCAGACTTATATCCATCAACGACTATTTTTATAAATCTATTAGAGAGAAAGGATTTGATGGTTGAGAGTTCATTTCTAGATATTCCATAGCTAACAAGCTTGTGAAGTAAAGCTTTATGCCAAACCCTGTCAAAAGCCTTTGATATGTCAAGAGCTATTGCTCTAGAAACAAAGCCTACGTCAATAGATTCACTGATCCTGTGTGATATTACAGTCAGCACATCGACTGTTGATCTTGCAGGGCCAAAGCCATATTGCTTGTCGCTGAGTAGGCTGTTTTTGCTAAGGTGATTAACGACTTCTAAGTTTATCACAGATTCAAGCAACTTACTCATGACGCACAGGAGACTGACTGGTCTGTACTGAGATGCAGAGGACCGATCACCAGTATTTTTAAATATTAGACATACTGACGAGGTTTGGGAAGCACTTCTCCTTTAAGCGACGATTGAACAGCTTTGTAAGAAGAGGAGCTAGTTAAGGTTGCAATTTTTTTATCATGATGATTGGGATGTTGTCAGGACCAGTTGCTTTCCTGGCATCAAGATTTTGGATAAGTTTGGCAACATCTTGAACAGATATGTGCATATTGCTCAGGGTGTTTACAGTCATGGAGGGAGGGGATTCAGGGGGTAGGCGGCCCTGATTGCAAAGGGTGGAATTTGATGCAAAGTTCTTTACAAAAAGTTTGGTTTTGTCAGACGCTGAGGAAACCACCTCTGGTCCATTGATGATGGTTGGAATAGAGGATACACTTTTGTTCAGGACCCTGTTTGTAATACGCCAGAACTCATGAAAACCAAGCTTCTACTCGCCCACTTTGGATTGAATAGATTGGGCATACTTTTCTTTCGCGTTTTTTATAACCCTTTTGCAGCGGTTACTGGCAGCCCTAAAGGCAGCTTTGGTTTGAGAGCATCTATTTTGTTGAAAGCTATTGAAATTGTGGTTTCTGTGAGTGATGGCAGCGGCACACTCAGGGGTGTACCATGGCTGGGAGTTTGGTTTTTGTTGGAATTTCTTGGAGGGTATGAAGTTAAATCGGATGTGATACAAGACACATTCTTTTTAAACATGGAATGTAGGGGAATTTCTGATATGAAGGATCTGAGGCTGTCCCAGTCGGCCATCAGGTATCGATGCGATGGAGATGGACTTCAGAGGACTTGTTGCATTTTGTTCTGATCTTGATTGAGACAACTGAGTGATCGGAAGATCCCAGTTGAGACAGGACAGAAGATGAGCATAGTTCAGGACAAGTTCTTAAGAAAAGATCAAGAAGACTTGCAAAATGTCCGTCAACATCGGGGCATAAGGGAGAAATCGTGACAAAACCGTCCTTCGCCGTCAGTCTTGTTTGAATAATGAACTAGCCATTCAACATCGTGGCCATTAAAGTCACCACAGACATGGATGCTAGCAAAAGGGTGAGCAGACAGGATCTTGTCAATTTTGTCAGAAATTTGCTCAATGACAGTAACCCCCGTCGGAGAGGAGACGATAGAGAGAAAAGATGAAAGCAGTGCTGTGTGTAAGAGCAACACGGAAACACATATAGGGTGAATTATGGTCTTTGTAAGAAGTGTCCCTACCACAAGGAAAACCATCCCTGACAACAAGAATATTCCATGACTATGGCGATAATGCAGTGCAGTGGAGAATTTAGAAAATGAGCCAGTAAAACAAGAAAAAAAAGCAAATAATAAATAAAATCGGAATAGGAACAACAAGAGAAGAAAAAGTAAAAAAAAAAGGAATCAAATACATAAAAAAATGGCATTAATGATTTACATAGCAACTTCAGTAGTGGGGGCATGAAAGAATTTAGGGAATGCATGCTGGATTTAGAATTCAAAGAAAAAGTAAGAATAATATATATATATATATATATATATATATATATATATATATCATTCTTACATTATAATCTTCATATTGTAACATATCTCACATTTTTCGTTTATAATTATAATGATTTTGGTCAACTAAATTTTAATCAAAATTTTAAGCCCAAATATATTTAATGTCCTTTCAACATTTAAAATAAACTTGCATTAAAAAGGGGGGGGGTTAATTTCTCATTTTTATCACCTCTATCCTCTTCCTCCCTACTTTTTTACGATTACCATCACAGAAAACCATGACTAGACAGCATGGCCTTTTAACCTAACATTGTCTCTTACTTCCCCCTTTTCTTCTTTCTCACAAGCGACCAATTATCAATGAGAATTTCTTCCTCTTTTTCCTCCATTTTTTTCTTCTATTTTTTCTCATTATTCAGTTCCCAAAAGTGGCTGTGTATGTGTCTGACGAGACCCATCTAGGTCAAAATAATTTATAATGCGGACAGCCTTAATGTGTGTTTAGTTTATTTAAAAAAAATTTATTCCTGCTCTGTTAATAAGTACATTGAGTTCTCTTACTCTGAGTTCGCGCCCATCGACCGTCGGGAATTAGCTCACTGCACTGAAGATTGCGTAAGCGTGAAACACTGATGTCTATCGGTAATAAATAATTAATATTTATTTATAAATATTATTGTATAGCCCTTTTTACTAAGGCTGGGCACTCTGAGTGAATTTAATAATAAGCAGTACTACTAGCTTCATTGCGAGTCTAACTCGATTTGTTGTTGTTAGATCACTCTTCGCCGCTTGCTGTGAATACTCGCCGACTTGGTATTTACAAAGTTAAATTCCTCCTAAATTCTAAGCTGATTTTCTGGCGGTCAACTGGTAACTCTCCTGACTGCGAATCAGTGGCGATTTGTGATCGGAGTTCGCGCCCGTCGACCATCGGGAATTAGCTTCCTGCACTAAAGATTGCATAAGCATGAAACATCGATGTCTGTAAGTAATAAATAATTAATATTTATTTATAAATATTATTATATATATATAGTAAGTTATGAAAATATATTTATGGCAATTAAATTGAGTTTTTTTACTTATTTGTTTATTTATTTATTTATGTATTGTTAGCCTAAGGTAAATTTTATTCTGTGCAGGCAGCTGTTTGCTATCTCACTTCTACAGTTTAATAGATTTTGGGGGTCTTTAAAGTTTAGGATTTCAAATTTCTCAAGGGGGTGTAACGTTAGACAGTTAGAAAGAGAGAGAGAGACGGGGGGGGTGGCGCAGCTGATTTCAGCCAAATAGAAAATCATGATGAAGCTGCTGATGGAACTCAGGTTTTTTCAGTTTTCAAAATAACTGATTTCTGCCAATTAGCTGAGAATTCCCATTTAAGGAAAGTTATCCGATGAGATTAAATTCTTTGAAAATATGAAATGCATGACTCACCTTCATAGGAATTCCAGTGACAGTTGTAGATGACAAATTAAAATGCAACTGCACAAGCGCTGCCAATTTGAAGTAAAGATGACGTCCGGCTTGAGCAACTTGCACTTCCGTTGACAGCAATGGTGACAACTGAAAGGTAGAATAATGACAATAATATGCAAAATAATCTGAATTTTTCTATTGTATATATATATATATATATATATATATATATATATATATATATATATATATATATATATATATATGGGGTAAGGTACACGATAAGTCATGAAAATGAAATGCCGTGGTAGACAAAATGTGTGAAAAATGACAAACGGAAAACAGGTTAAAATGCAGGAGAAAAACAAAAACAAGAGATTTGACCGGTTTTGTTCGTGTTAGCGAACGTCTTCGGAAACTTTTTCTGAAGACGTTCGCTAACACGAACAAAACCGGTCAAATCTCTTGTTTTTGTTTTTCTCCTGCATTTTAACCTGTTTTCTGTTTGTCATTTTTCACACACACACACACATACATATATACATATATATATATATATATATATATTAGTGGGACCCACCACGGGCGTTGCCCTAGAAAATCAAACAACCCAAGAAAGGCATCTTCCTACCTCCGAATTCCATAAAAATATTTTTATTCAGATTTTTACTTAGTTATTAATATTGTTAGGTAATTGTAAAATTTATAAATCATTAGAAATGAAAAAATGTATGAAATGGCTGAAAGTGGGCCACGCATAATGAAAATACATTCTATTTTAGGCATGTAATATAAATATATATTGTGTAAAAAGTAAAAAAAAAGCAAAACAGCTCTTATATCGTTTTTAAGTAGAAAGGAAAAAAATATGTTTGTGATGTGTATTAATTGAGCAAATGAAGGTGGTCAGTAATTACTATTTTAGTCACATAAATTCTATTTTCGAATGGAGCTTGAAAATCAAAACAAAATCTCCAGCGTGAAATAGATGTGAGTTAAAGAAATCTATTTTTAATGTTGACGAATGAAACATGTATTACTTGGTTTAAATAAAAAATATTCTTATTATGTTATGTTTATTTTTAATGTTATTAAATTAACAAGTGGAAGTGGTTTTGTTATGATGCGTGTTATGTGTTTGTTTTAATGTAATTCGTTATTCCGTAACGTGTAGATGTTATGTGTTCGGAATAGCAGAATGATATTCCTGTAATCTGCACTTGGCGGTGTTTCTGTTTAACAGTTTCGAATGAAATAAAAGTCTGCGGTGTTATGAGTGGTGGATACAGTAGATAATTTGCAGTGAGTAAGCATAGTAACCACTGTCTATTTGGATGTTGTAGTTGAGAGAGTGAATGATCTAGGAATAAATATGATCTAGGAATAAATATAATCTATATTTTAATATGATAGCATGTGTATTCGTGTGTCACGCTTACATCAAAAGCTCTGCACATGCATGCCACACCTAGATTTGGAAAAGCATTGAAGTCACCTAATTTTCATAATATTTTCAAGTATTTCCCTTTGGCTCAATGGTTAGCGACGTAAGACTTTGACGTCGGTTTTTTACGTCGGCCCAACTTGTTTATAGTTTGATCCCAACCAACCTCTAATATTTTTTTTCCTACATCGAAGGGGGGGGGGGAGTAGGGAGGGGACGACCGGGAAGACACATAATACAATAGCAAGTGTGTTATTTTGTGTTTCATGTTGACATCTAAAGCAACGACCTTCCGAATCTTTGTATGCTACTCATGAATTGGAGCAATATTTAATTTAATCTAAAGCATTTACAAAGCAAGGTTTAGTCGTCGAAATCGAAATTAGTCAATCGATCAAATCGAGAAAAAACTCTGACGGACAGGCGGACGGACAGACGAACGAACACGAAACCGCTTTTATTTATTAGACACAAGCCTCTGGAATTTTTTCGTTGTTCTGCAACACTTGAAGAATCTTAGAGAATTCTCGATTCGTGAAATACTTTAATCAAAGCAAAGCATGCAGTTACAACACAACTTTTAAAATTGAAAAACATAAAAAATTAATCTCTTTTATTAACGTGTGACGAGAAGCAATTCAATTTATCACCCGCTCTTTACCTCATAACATCGTTTCTGCTACCACATCATTTCGTGCAATTTACACGGGTCCCGCTAGTAATTAATATATATTGATGAAATTATGCGAAAGTTTCTGCAAACACGCTTGAGTGAATAAGAGGTGTATGATGCATGTGGCTATTTTCTCACTCTCGCCAAAGGTACAGCGGAAAAAAACAGTCCACTTTATATAGTCGATATATGTAAAGAGAGAAAATAATGATAAAATGATATCTTTAAATCATATCCTATCTTGAATAGTCAATGTATGATATACGAGATAGAGCAATAGTATAAGTAGATAAGTGATGAGAATAAAAATTAGATAAAATGAAATATGTATTAAATCATCAATTGTTCAAACAATGGTTATATAAAAAAAAACTTCTTTTCCCTTCCTTAATCTATGGATTTTCAAAGATATACTCTTATCATCAGAGGAAATTTGACGGATAAGTCAGTAAAATTGACTGTAATGCAGACATTTGAAAATATAAAAGATATAAAAAATATAAACAATTGTAACGATTTTCTTTGCAACCCTTGTTTGAACAACTGATGATTTAATGAATATTGCATTTTATCCCATTTTTTTCTCATCACTTATCTACTATATATATATATACAGGGCTTTACGGATCCCTCCAAATAGGAGCGTGCTCCTGGAGCACGCTCCTTTTTGCTGGAGCGAAGGAGAGGAGGGCTCATTTTATATTCAGCGAGAGTGGAGCGGGAGCAAATCTATTTGGGACTAAAGAGTGGTGTTTTATTGCTCAGCGCTTCAAAATTATTTGATTTTTTCTTTAAACATTAGTTTTTTATTCAGTAACAGAGCATTTGAACTTCTCAGATTTTCACATCGATATGTTAAATTTTTGATGTGACAGTTTTTTGAAGGCAGAAGACAATTTGGCAACAAATGTCTTCAAATGCACCAGTGAGTCTATAGATGTCTTTGAAGTTATTTTCTTACAGATTTGAACTTTATTTTGTATTTATGACAAGGATGTTTATTACTGATTGAATAAATAAGCCAATTTTTCTTTTAATTTGTGTTTTTAAATAAAGCATTTTAGTTCAACTGTACTATAGGGGACGTTGGATTTTCTTGCCCATTTCGCTCGGTATTCACCCAAATGCTCGATAAAATCGATTTTTGGGGTGAAATGGTACATTTTGTCCTGACAAAAAATTCTAATTTAATTTTTTAGCATATATCAAATTAAACTTTTATGCCACATTTTTACCAGTCTTCTTTTCGGCGACATTTTGTTATTCTTAAATTCACGACTAGTATGTTTTAACTTTTTCATGTTTGCTTTTAAATTCATTAAATTCTGTTAAAACTTGCTTTTGTAAATAGAATGTTCAAAGTTTTTTTTTGCGTGTAATAAAATGTTAAAGTAGTAAAAAATATCTTTAGTCCAAGGCAAAAATATATTTAGTCCAAGGAAAAAACAATAAAAACCAACATGGCTGCCAGCGATTAAAACCTGGAATTAAAGTTAGATTCTCAGTTTAAAAAGTAAATGAGAATTTTATTTAAGGACCAAAAATACAATTAAGACCAACAATCAGTTTCATCTAAAATTTGGGCGAATACCAAGTGAAATGAGCGAAAAAAAAAAAACAGCAGTCCCGATTCTACAATTAAACGGATGTCTAAACTTAATTAAATTAAAGAAAATATCATAAATTTTGATTTTAAAAAAGCAAATAATTAGACTTTCTGACTAATTTGTTTTTATTTTAGAACCGAAAATAGATTAGATATCTTTCTTTATCTTAAAAAATCTATCATCGAATATTAAAATTGTAAACAGTTTGTTTTTGTTAGAGATTTAAAATATAGATGTTTTCACCTTATTTATTCAAATTTTTAATTTTAATAGATGTTTTTGTCCGACCTAGGAAAACTTGCTACAGTTAATTTTTCGAGGAGGAAAATTTGACCCGATATTTTTTAAACTCTTAAAGTCTAGGCCAGATATTTTGTATGAAATTTTAAGACATCAAATGGATCTTTGAATTGTTTATTGACAATTTATTGATATTTTTGAGGCAACTTATGTAAAATATTTTTTTATTCAATCTTTAAAAAATAAACTTCATTGGGTTTTTTTGCCCAAAATTGTACTATTGAAAAAAAAAATGGATAAACCGATTTGTTTGAAAGTACTTGCCGTTTCTCTGTGGTAAATAATAATATACATTATACAATATAGTTACGTTCATAAAACAAACAAATATTAAACAACAGCACGACGATTAATATTGTCCTGGCTGCCTCTCCTCTCCCAGAGAAATGTTTTCTTTAAAAAGAAAATTCACTAATAATGTTTAAAAGTAAAACTTTATTTACTTAAAACAAATCTAAATTCCCTTCCAAATTAAATAGAAAAAATATCGACTCAAATTTTCCTTCCCTGAAAAAAAAATAGGTTGTTAATGTAATGAAAATTAAAATTGTTTTAAAATACTTCAAGGATTTTTCTATTTCTATTTTATACCCCAGGAAACGAAAATTTACGTATAATCCTATGCTTTGTTCGATATGTTCTCCTATAACCCTTAGCACATCTCAAAATGTAAGTGAGATTTTGTCAAATATTATCTTACGGTCTTACACTTAAAATGACATCCCAACGAGATCCTTTGACGCCCACCCCTATTCTTCGACCACTCATTGACAGAATAGAACGTTTATGAAAGAATGGACATTTTCATTATGGAGCGCTGAAAAAGAGCCGTTCCTTTTTTTATAGGAGTTTGAGCTGGAGCGGCTCCTTTTTGAAAATGTGGAGCGTGAGAGGAGCCAGATCCAATTTTGGGCGTTGGAGCAGGAGCGGGAGCAGCTCCAAAAGTAGTGGAGCGTGTAAAGCTATATATATATATATATATATATATATATATATATATATATATATATATATGTAAATATACAAATTATTTATTTAAAAACTATACGTTAGATATTCCAGAAACGTACTCTGGTTTCATTGATATAGAAAGACCGTTACTGTTCAAAAAATGCTGTTACAATCCATCTCAAATCCTTAGCGACTCACGAAATGAAAACAGTTCGTAAAATGGAATTCAACAATCACCGGTTTCATCTTCCGGTTAATTCTCTCAAGTGTCCCTTTTGAGGAAAGTACCGAGTTAATATAGGCGCTTTATATGGCTGTATGGGCCTTAATCGTAACTTAGTATGATTTAAAAATAATTTAATTGTTGCTTACGGATGCTGTGGGTTTGCCTGTTTCAATGGACAGCATTTATAATCAACAATTAAATAATTTTTAAATAATACTAAGTTACGATTAAGGCCAATTCAAGATGGCCGCCATCATAATATGCAAATTAGTCAAATTTTACAATTTATTTTGATAGTCCTACTTATATGCTATGAATGTCATATACATTGTTTGGGCATACAATGAAAGGTTAAGCTTACAGAGTCATTTTAAAAATAGGTGTAAAAAATAATTTTTCTAAAAAAGAAAATTCAGCTCTCAATATATAAATTCATACTCAGACTCGTTAATTAGATAATTAATTAGTGTCTACTAAACCTATATATATACACACATACATACATATATATATATATATATATATATATATATATATACATATATATATATATACACACACTAGCTTATGAATGTTAAGAAAAACTTTAAATGAATGATAGAAAGTGCACTCCAAAAAATGTTTACCTTTGGGAAAATAATTTTAGCAGTGTCAATGCAACTCACTTTCCATTATTCATCAGAAGTTTTTGAACATTCTTAAGCTCATATATCATACATTGCACACACACCCAAACACACACATATATATATATATATACACATACATTCATTTTCTCTACCAAGTGACAACAAAGCTGAAAATAGCCGGGAGGTTAACACCTTCTGAGCTTGAAACCAATGATGTACTGATTTTCTGTACCGAATAATAATAATATATATATATATATATATATATATATATAAGGTTAGTGGGAGAGACCCCAATCATAGTGCTCGATTATTAAGAAACTTAAAAAATAAGAGCATAATATTTATTTATATATGTATTACAGAAGATCAGAACAACATCGGTACTGTCGGTTTCAAATCCTAACAAAGGGGACTTATAATAGGCCTCTTTACTAGATTCTCTTCAGCCTCTGTTTATGTCTGTCTCCCCGAAAAATGGCGGCTCACGCATTGTGTGAGTTCGAAATATCGTCAAAAAAATCACACAATGCGTGAGCCGCTACCTTCCAGGGAAACAGACATAAACAGAGGCTGAAGAGAGCCTGTTAAAGAGACCTATTACAGGTCACCTTTGTTAGAATTTGAAGCCGACAGTACCGATGTTGTTCTGATTTTCTGTAATACTTATATATACATATATATATATATAATACACAAAAATCATATCTGGGAATCTGAAGATGCTTGAACCAAGACAGCAAATCATGCACACGCAAAGGCCTTGTTATCCTGTCAAATAGAACTTAATAAAAATAATAATTGAAAGGGGTTCATTTTAACAATCATATTTTTATTCCATACATCTGCATACAGTTGGATAGAAGTAAAAACTAAGCTGGTAACCGAATTTATTTGGTATCATGTCAGTGTTCAGTCACCCTTTTTGTTATTACGGCATGAAAACATTCTTAAATATGTCATTTGTTTTACCTCTACATTAATAAGCTTATCTATTTTAAACTAGTAGGGCTACCCGGCGTTGCCCGGGACCATAAAATAAAAGAGGTTAGAAAGTGTGTGTAACATCTTTATATTAAAATTTCTATCTCTCTACCTCTCTTTCCCCCCTTTCACAGTTTGTCCACATCCTTCTCCCCCATCCTCCTCCATTCCTCTCTATTGATTATATATATGTAAGTCATTCACCTCTCCTTTATATAATAGACAACATTGGAAATGGCTGAAAAACCCGCACCCCCCCTGACCCAGTTACCCCCAAAGAGTGAATCATTTTTTTTTTTAATTTTAGATATTATTCACCCAGGGCAATGCCGATCAAGAATATACCAACTCTGTGGGTGTTTGTTTTGTAGTTTTTTTTACTTTTAGCTGGACACACACATCCACAACTGCTCTTCATATAATAGATGTGAAATGTTAGATAAAACATTGTACTTATTTGTCCATAAAATAATATAATTATTTAGAGTGAATATTTAAGTATTTTCCTTTTTATTTACATTTAAAAGAAAAGATATGGAGCAGGCAGAACATATCAACTGCTCTGAAGTTCAAAGAGAGAAAAAGAGATTATGCAATATTCAGAGAAAAAATAAACCAACAAAAAAATACATGTAATTTCTTCTACTGTTAGTGGCAATTTTGTTGGCACAGTGGATAAAATATCTGACACCGCTGATCACATTTGGATGTGATCTGGTGTTCAGGTTCTGAATCTCGGCACGGATACACTTGCTATGTCTAGCCACAGTTTTTTCCAGCCTGGAGGGTGAACTTTTTATGAAGGCCACCTCTTGAAAATTGATGTTTTGTACATTTTGAATATTCTGTATATCATGAAGATGTATGTGAATGAGGTAGGCCGAAACAATTGTATGCAAATAAAAACTCATTTTCATTAATTTATGAAGATTTGTTTGAGGTTTACATGATATCAAAATTCTATTAGAGCTCTATTTCGACACTATTGAGCTATTACAAAAAGCTTTGTGTTATAAAAATTTATATTTAAAAATTTTAAATTATATATATAATTTAATAAATGTTCTGAATTTATTTTAAAACGCATTTTTATTCATACAATTGTTTCTGCCCATTTTTCAAAACATTTTTTCTTGCTAAAAAATTCAAGATGTTTTTAAAAACATATTTCAGTAAATCCCCCCCCCCCCCATCAAATTACCCCCCTCCCAAAATTCAAACCTGTTCTCTTCATTTTACTTATTTATCCCTTTTTACCAAAGCAGACTAATAAAACAATTTCTAGTCGCATTCTTATGTGAGTAAATAACCCAAATTAATATTTAAAAGACACTCGAAAAAACGATGTTATCTTCTTTCATAAGGTTTACCATTACTTTTTTTATTAAGAGAATACACACGCACACAACATACAAATATATAAGCGATACACATTTTGTTTGAATCATTTTTCAAACCTGTTTCTTTTTTGTCACTATGAAATTAAAAGATATCCTTAAAAAAATAAAACATTAAAAAAAAACTGTACACGTAGAATGTGGTAGTGTCAGAGATGCCTGGCTAAGAAGGCTCTAGTGAAAATCCAAGAGGGGTCAACATCAGGATCTGTTGTCCTCTGGTCATCTCTGCCTTTGCATGTGTCAAGCAAAGACGTGTCAGGCACAGAACTGCAACTCTATGGAGTGAGGATAACATCGTTCGTTCTGCGCATGTGCAACAAACAATTCATTTATGTGTTCTGGGCCAAATCTTCACCAACCTTGTATACGGCTCTGCGTGTTGTAAGTAAACACCTGTAATCTTGCAGAGATAATGAATAGCTCTGGCCAATGAGCAGGACCATGCAGATCAGACAATCCTGAGACATGATCTTCATGGGGAACATATAATCCTGAGACACCATTTTCCTGGGCTCTGTACAAAAGTCCAATTCATTCAATAGCACCACTAACAACAACAAATCAGCAACAGCCTCAGCAAGATACTTTCTTAATCAGCAGCAAAGTATCTCCACTAATATATATATATATATATATATATACAGGGTGGGCAAAAATAAGGGTCCTATTTTTAAAAATTCATAACTTTTTAATTTATTGATTTAAAAAAAATTTTTTTTTTAGAATAAGTAAAGGACCCCTTCCGAAGCAAGCATGAGCCGTATTAGCCCTAAGGAACGTACCCTCATTTAGAAAACATTATTTTGCTTAAAAAACTCAAAATAATGTAAAAAACAATACTTTAGTTTTTGTAAGTTTTAACCAGTGTTTTTCGGCTAAAATTTGTTTTGTTTATTTCAAAAAATCTCGGAAGTGTCAGTCTACACACACACATAAAGTTTGGTGAGTTTAACTTTTATTTTGTGGAAGTTATTCAAATTCAAGTTATTCAAATTTAAAGATAGGACCCTTATTTTGGCCCACCCTGTATATATATATAAGAGAGTAAAAAATCCATATACTTTACGGTCTGTTTAGTTTACACATAAACAACCAAATATATGTTGGATTTTCCATAGGTGTGATTCTTCCGTTTGCTATTAAGAATAGCGTCCAATGACTAAAGAACCATACTCCTTTTTTTTTAAAACTACATTCACAAATTCTCTAACAATGTGAGTCTTTTTGTCTGTTCTTTCTGATGTTTTCTGGGCATGTTTTTTAGACTTCTGAAGAGTCACACACATAGAAAATCCAAGATATATAAAACTATATATAGTTGTACATATGTAGACCAAACGAACTGTCAAGTATATGGATTTTTTTTAAAAATGAATAAAGGCTTGATTACTGGAATCTAGGATTTTATTGTTTATTTATATATGCTCTGGTGTTCAACATTTTAAAAAATAAAGTCCATTGAGCTTTAACCTTGAAAGTTTGACTATTAACAATAAATATATATGAACTCTGCACGATATAACAACTTTATAAATGCTTTTTATTTTGGTTTCTGAAGAGCAGCGTGTAATTGTGTTCCATTATAGCATATTGCACGTTGCGAAACAATTTTAAGACCATCGTAAATTCTGCCATTACCCCAAAAAATCAACTTTTGTCATTGAAATTTTAAATAATCATTATATATATATATATATATATATATAGTAATCAAGGTAAAGTTTGTATCCACAGGGTAAAAAGTCCAGAGAATCGTTACTGTGTTTATATAATAGTGCTCAATAATAAATAGAGCTATTTATTTATAATAAAAGTTTTATTCATACATTTTTTATAGATTTTTCAATATAAAAACAGAGAACAGAGATATTTTTTTCGGCCTGAGGAGAGTGTTGCTTATTAGAGTTACGCCTGAAACATGTCTCGGATGTGTAGCCATCCTATGTTTGTATACATAAAACTTTTATTATATATATACATACATATATATATATATATATATATATATATATATATATATATGTATATTTATATATATATAGGCAGCAAGTCATTATTTATGCAAGTCTGGTTGAATACCACGCGTTTTGTAATTTTCTTAGTTATGTTCTCGACGCAGCAAGTAAACTTAACAAAATCGCTTTTAATACCGGTACTACTATATTAAACATATTCCATAATTAAAAATAATAAATAAAAATACAAAAAAATAAATAAACATAATTAATAAATAGACAAATACAAAAATAAACAATAGACTCAACTACACCCACTTTCTCTTCCTTTTCCTTTCCCTCTTCTTCTGCCAAAACTTTAGATAAAATAATAAAAATCACAAAAGAAACAAAAAACGACAACAACAAGTCTTAAAAACAAAAAAACCTTCTGTTGTCGATCACAACGATGGAAAGCACTAGAGATGGCTGAAAATCATTGGAGCCATATTATACCAACTACCTCCGGAGACCTGAAAGCTTGCTCGCCGCATAAAGAACATTACTAAGAAAATTACAAAACGCGAAAATTCCGTGGTATTAAACCAGACTTGCATATATATATATATATATATATATATATATATATATATGGAAGGTTACTAGGTGAGAACCTGAGCAGAGTGTTCGATTATTAAGAAAACTAAAAAATAAGAGCATAATATTTATTAATATATTACAGAAGATTAGAACATCGGTACCGTCGGTTTCAAATCCTTAACAAGGGGACCTATAATGGGCCTCTTTACCGGTCTCTCTTCAGCCTCTGTTTATGAGAGTCCGGTAAAGAGGCTTATTATAGGTCCTCTTTGTTAGGATTTGAAACTGACGGTACTAATGTTGTTCTGATCTTTTGTAATAAGAATATTAATATATATATATATATACAAGGTGTTACATATTTGAATACAAATTTAAACTTCCGAAGATTGGATAAACCATGAAACTGCAGTAAAGTGTTAAGATAAGCCAAATTTATTACTATTTATCATTGTTATAAAGCTCTATTTGAAAAGACATTGAACTCTTTATATGTACAAAGTCTGCCACCTTGATTTGGCTCAGTTTCGAAATTCATGAGAACGACTGATTTTGAGAAGTTGATTTTCATGCTACATACATGTCACATACATGTCACATACATATCACATATATGTCACATAGAATTATTTTTGTTTCGATAAAAGTTGACATTGATTATTGATTAAAATAAGAGGTCTCAATGAAGCATGATGAATTAAAAAAAAATTTTGACCAAAGAACTTGAAATGAAGACAAAAATCACAAACAACCTGGTGCTAATTAGCAAAATGTACATTTAATTAACTGATTAAAAGGTGCCAAAAGATCAAACAGAAAGGAAACAAAACCTCAAAAAAGTGGAAAACTTATTTTGGGTTTTGTTAAAGGTAAACATTTTTTTTTACATATATATATGGCGCAACAGAAGCGCTAAAGGAAAACGGTGAAAAGACACGGAGAGAAAAAAATGCCTATCTATGAAATTGGTGCACTGATCTGAAAATATTAAGCCATTGTTAGATAATGAGACAGGGGGGAAATAGGATCTCGTGAGTGACGTCACGATGAAAGGCGAGTGATAACGGTCGATCTCCTTTCTAGCCAAATGTCAAATATAAGAGAATGTTAAGATAATAAAAATTTTTTCAAATTTTCTTTCTGTTCGCCTCAAACAAGTCATATTACCACTGAAACACAAGGGGCTACTGTGATAAGTGCCAGATTTATAGAGGGCAACCTAGGTGGGTAGTTATGCAGCAAGATGTTTGTTCAGAGATAGGTTACTTTAGAAGTCAATTTTTTAAAGCTGTCCAACGCATGCCAGCATGTAAAATGGATGTTAAACCGATGATGATGATGATGTGCATATGTGAACTTATAAATGTTAAAAAAATGTTTGAAGGTGAAAGGTGAGACAACGTTTGGTTTTTCTTCCAGCCGGATGCTAAATAATATAGATGTGGAAAAGCCCCACCCCGTTTCCCCCCTGGATAGAGTATATATAGGAGGGAAGATTTACGCGACAGTTCATGGAATGTTTGTATTAATTGGGGTGTTCGGACTATTTTTTTCTTTTACCCCAAACTAGGCAAGTTGCCACTGTAGACGTAAGGGGCTACTGAGAAATAGGGTGAAAGTTTAGGGGGTCATCCTAAATTGTGAGCTGTGTAGCGAGATACTTGTTCACATTGGTTTTAAATTTCTGCATGTCGGTATAGTCGGCGTAACAGGGAGCAGGGAGGGAGTTCCAAAGGCCGGCTGGTGATACCAGATCAGGCTGCCCTGTGGCTCCCTGAGACGAAATTCACCTACATTGACGTTTTTTTGTTTTTTTTTTGTAAAACTTAATTATGTTCTACAAAACCAAAAACAAAAACAACAGCCCCTCTCCCTTTCTCCCTCCCCTTTTTTATTTTATTTTTAGAACTTGAAGCATAAATCTTTTACTATAATGACCAGATTCGGCATTAAATAACCCAAAAAGGGTTGATGTGCCGTAAAACAAAACTACCACCAAAGGCCGGCAGCTCGAGAGAAGAAGCTATTAGAATAGAAGGCTCTCCGGCATCTGGGGACCTCTACAGTGAATTGATAAGATCTAGCTGATTGTCGGGTTGGTCGAGTATATTTATGTCGAGGGGGCACCAGAGCACATTCAATTAAAGTACTTGTAAAACAAGCACAGACATGCAGCATTGCGGCAATGGAACAGGGGCTGGAGCTTAGTGGATAGTGAGGGACCAATTAGATTAGATACTCTTTTTGGGACCTTGTCTAAGAGGGAGAGACTGGTGGATGGTGCCCCAGCCCAGATGTGACAACAATACTCCATGCATGGACAGGCGGTGGCTTTGTAGAGATATAGGATACTGTCAGGTGTGAGAAATTTTCTAGCATGGTAGAGGAAGTCCACTTTATTTGCAGCAGCCTTGGCAATGTCTTCTATATATTTGTTCCAATTCATGTTACTCTAAGGTAGAGTGTTATTAGCCATGGCAATCGGTGGTTGAAGAGGGTTCTTGTATTTATTAAAGAAGGAAAGGAGCTTTGTCTTGGCAGCATTAAATGTTACCATCCATTTATGACCCCATTCCACTACAGACTGGAGGTCATTTTCTAAGGATTCAGCCACTGCCTCGGATATGTGCGCGTCCGTTTTACCCACATGACATATTTTCATCTTGGTTGTCATTTTCACAACGTTTTGTCCGATATAATCTCTGACCTTACATCAGAGGTTACATCATTGTGAAAATAACAACCAAGAATAGAATAGTAATCCAAATAATCAATCCTCATCTGAAAATCCCGAAACGGAATATTACTAGGATATATGTAAAACACATCTCTCTAAATCTCCTTAGCTTTGGATGAGATAATAGGGTAAACTAGACTCTCAAGCCTTGGTTGTGTAACTACTCTAGGAGGAGGAAACTCTGAAAAAAAACACCAGTCCTACTTTTCTTCTTCCAATATTGTATCTAACTTCCTGAAAATATTAAGCCATTGTTAGATAATAGTGAGACGAGATCTTGTGCGTGATGCCAGATGCCAAATTATATAGATGTGTAAAAAGAGCGCTGGTAGAAAACGCCGCCCCCTCCCCAATTAGGGGAGGTATGGATAGTACGGCAGTTTTAAGTGACGGTTCATGAAATGTTTTCTCTGGTCAGATTTAAAATAAATTTCTTCCTGGATGAAACCTAGTCATGGTGAAGCTTGAGTATTCTTGGGCAGGTCATGAGCAAGAGTTCAAGACCAAGATCATCCACACAAAAATCCCTCCTGTGTATGATGGTAGCCACCTATACGATGGTGGGGCGCCCTCTGCATCAGCTGTCTTACAGTGGCAAGGTGTCATCGCCGCTGCACAATGGTTAATTGGTGTGTTGAAGTCAGGAAGGGCATCTGGTCGTAAAACTAAGCACTAAACAAAATCTTGAATGAACACTCAACATAAAAGGCCCCCAGTACTCGGCAAAAGGGGATGCTAAGAATCTCCGGGGAGAGGCAGAACAAAAATAGGAACCTTCAAACAAAAATCAACAGAAGTTATTGACATGTGTAGGCGCCGCAACATTGACATTTGTTGCTTACAAGAAACAAGATACAGTGGAAACGGTGCCAAGGTTGTTGATGGCGACAAGATCTGGTAAAGCAGCAGCAAAGATGGTGCAAATGGAGTCGGTATCGTAGTACGCAAGGAACCTGTAGAAAACATCATAGAGGTTATGAGATATTGAGACGGAATTAGTTCCCCTCATTATAGGCAACGCGAACTAGATATTGTTTCAGTTTATGCTCCACAGCCCGATCGTAGGCAAACTGAGAAAGCAGAATTCTTGACTTCTGGAGGACGTGATATCAAGATGCCAACACACACAGACCTTGCGGTAGTGGGCGACTTCAACGTGCACATCGGATCATATAACAACGAGTTTGAGAACATCATGGGCCCCCACGGATTCGGCACAAGCAACACTGAAGAATTAGATGCATTAACCTTGTGTCTCAATCATGATCTGACAGGCGAATCTTGCATTCCTCAGCACAGACTAATTGTAGCTGACACAACTATTGCAGGTAACAGAGCCAAAAATAGAAAACTGTTTGATGCAAAAAGATCAAGGATTGAAAACTCTGTTAAACTCAGACATGTCACCAGTACAGAACCCGAATAGAGGAACTTCCGGAGAAGAAAAAATACCCATGATTAGAGCAAACTCGTAACAAGCATCACAACTGCAACTACAGACACTTGTGGAACAACATCCGGAAGAAGCGGAAGACAATGCAAAATGTAATAGTGGAATTCGTCAATCAGTGAAGCTATAAAGATGAAAGCTATAGCTTTCAAAACCTGGAAGAGAACAATTGACGAGTGGCATCTCATAATGCTCATAACACTATCTGAGATGAGAAGAGAGCTTACTGGAAAAGCTAATGTATGGATCTGACGTCACATGGTGAGGCTGAAAACCTCCATAAGGCAATCTACAAAGTTGCCAGACAACTGAAGAGGGACAGCTGTGACATATCTGTACAGTTATGCATCATGTACGACAATGGAAAATTTCTAACAAAGCCGACTGACACTGCCCAAAGATGGGGAGATTATTTCAAAACATTACTTAATGGTGAGTTTGAACATGAATATTCCCCCTGCTAAGGTAGTAGCAGTTCCAATGCTGGAAATATCGAGGGCTGAGGTTGAGGCTGCGATGAAGGTATTAAAAACAAACAAGACTCCAGACCCATCAGTCATGACAACGGATTTGTTGAAACATGGTGGAGAGATTGTCATTAGATCACTTCTGTCAATTTTCTAAAAATTAGACGATGATGATATTTTACCAGAACAATGGACTCATCGCATCATTAACCCACTTTACAAAGGCAAAGGAGACGCATTGCAGTGTGGAAGTTATAGAGGACTGAGACTCCTTGAGCATGGCTTGAAGATCTATGAAAGAGTACTCATGAATCAGATCTTCCCCTTGATCGAAATAGACGGAGAACAGTATGGCTTTCAAGCACTGAAGTCGACGACGGATGCTCTTTTTCTACTATTGCAATTCTACAAGAAATTACTCCAACATAAAAAGCAGCCTTTTCATGTTTTCATTAATCTAGAAAAAGCCTTTGACAAGGTGCCAAAAAAGGCTATCCTTTAACTTGTTTCTGAGTAATTAGTGAATGCAGTTTCCAGACTTTACCACAAATCGACTATGGCCGTGACCTTTGCTAGTGTGTATTCTGAACCCCTATAAATAACGGCAGGAGTGCACCTTGACGAGCTGACAAAAACCTGCAGAAATAGTGCTCTGTGGAAGATTCTGTATGTAAATGATATTGTTATCAATGCACCTAGTGCAACAGAAATGAGCACAGCATTTAACAGGTGGAAATCAATGCTTGAAAGGGGCGGCTTCAGAGTTAATATGACAAAGACAAAGCATATGATATCTGACGCTAAAGAAATGATATCTATCCCACAAGGTAAATAAAAATGCAGCATCTGCAAGCTTTGAGCTGGTTTGAACTCCATTGAATGCAGAACATGCAATAAGTTGTACCACAAAAGGTGCACCAACCTAATTTTATTTACAGTATCTGTCAAAATCCGACTCCGAGCAAAAAGGAGGTTGTTGTAGGTGTCGAAATAGCAAGGCGATCCATATTACAGGCCTGGCAAACATGCGACTGGGGCGGACATGTGAAGACCAAAATTACTACTAAATAATTACAAAGAAAAGTTTTAGTAAGAAATGTTTCAGTAATGTCCAGCAATTAGCAACTATACATATTAGGAAGCAGCTTACAATAAGTGATTTATTTCCATCAAATCAAATGCAAAAAGTACAAAAATATAAATGAACTAAATTCACAAAAAATCACTTTATTCACTATAAATTAGACGCATTTTTGATATTTCAAAAATCATGAGTCAATTTGTTTATATTGATTACTTGATTACAGAAAATATAATGACATAATATAAAATTCAACATTTTACAAAATCAAATACTTTATGAACAAAATAATGTCCAGAGAAACAATTTTGGTAAGTTTTACAAAATTTATTATGTTTGTTATATATGCAATTTGTTTTTACAGTAGATAGAAGAAAATGATTATTTCTTCATGATAGTCTTACTAATAAAATCAACTTAAATTAACAAGAACATAAAACCAATAAAATATATGTAAAAAGGAGGGAAATGTAAAACATATATAATGACAGCTTGGAAAATTATGCATCATCAATACTGATTATATTATCATGAAAATTGTAGAAACATTTTGATTTCATAAATAATATTTTAAGATAATTTCAAAACTTTTAATGCTGGTTCTTGAATTGCCTTAGGTAAATCAAACAATAATTTTTGAAAAATATATTGGATAATATAAACTCATGCTCTCTTTTCATATTGAAATGATGCATATCAGAAACTGACATCAGATTTTGCTTATGCTAATTATTTTATCTGAAGTAAAATTAAATTAACAAGTTTAAATACTTTTTAAGCTTCAATTGTACTACAGAAACTGTTGAATTTTATTGCCTATTTCGCTCTATATTCGTCCAAATGTGGGATAAAATTGATGTTTGGTCTGGTCTGAAATGGTACTTTTGTCCTAATATAAAATGTTTTATTTATTTTTTAACAAGCTCTTTTTTAGTTATGTTTTTTTTAGCAACAATAACTCTTGTTTGACTATTGGGAGATATTCATGCTCTCTTCTGTTACTTAAATCTGAGAAAAGCGAGATTCTACTTTGTTTAGGTGATTTTGTTTTTGTTTTTTAATGGAAATCGCTCCAGACAAGCCATGAAGCCACTTGATGTAAGCAGTTAAAGAAAAATACTACTTCAAGGTAAAAAACAAGCCAACGATAACGATAGATTCCAACCCAAGAAACAGCAATTCTTCCCAGTTTGTCAGAAATATCGCCCATGGAATGCTCATGGAATGTGAGAACTAAAGGACAAAATAAAGGAAGCAAGAGTAATGAGGCTGCCGAAAGTAAACCCATGGTCCACTTTCTACTCTCCTTATGTGTGAACACCCTGAATAATCTAGTGGAAAGAAGAAAAAAACAACCAAACAATTATTTAAGAATTTAGAGTGGGGATTGGTTTCGAATATAAAATTAACTTAAAATCATCCCCGAGGCAATTCTAGTTTTTTTAGAGCAGTTAACTAAAAGATGTTTACCAATAACCCAAGTCCGAGTGTCAAGGTCATAAAACCACACATAATCGCCTAAAACAAGTAGAACAACTACTCACCCTCACCCCTAAAAAACGCACAAGATTTATCTCTCAAAGCAAACAGTAAAAAATAAATTGGTTTCCTTAAAACGCAAGAAAGGCCCGGAAATGGGTGATCATTTTACATTAAATTTATATGTGAAACCCTACCCTCACTCTAAATTCTAGAATAATTGTTTTTTTCTTCTTTGTGCTATGTTTTTCAGGGTGTTAACACGTAATCGCCTAAAAAAGTAGAATCTCATTTTTTTGTTTTAATACTTAATTTTTCAAGCAGTTATCATGTTTTACACCCCCCCTTTTTACATATATTTTATTGGTTTTATGTTCTTGTTAATGTAAGTTGATTTTATTATTAAGCCTGTGTATCATGAAGAAGTAATCATTGTCTTCTGTAAAAACAAATTGTATATGTAACAAACATAATAAATTTTGTAAAAATTATAAAAATTGTTTCTCAGAACATTATTTTGTTCATAAAATATTTGATTTTGTAAAATGTTGAATTTTCTTTCTGATTGTATTATGTCATTATATTTTCTGTAATCAAGGCGTCAATATAAACAAATTGACTCATGATTTTTGAAATATCAAAAATGCGTCTAATTCATAGTAAATAAAGTGATTTTTTGTGAATTTAGTTCGTTTATATTTTTGTACTGATTTGATGGAAACAAATCAATTATTGTAAGCTGCTTCCTAATATGTATAGTTGCTAATTATTAAGAAATGTCTTATTAAAACTTTTTTCAGTAATTATTATTTAGTAGTAATTTTGGTCTTCACATGTCCGCCCCCAGTCGTTGAGCCGAGTCGCATGTTTGTCAGGCCTGTATTATGGATCGCCTTGCGAAATAGTTAATAAATTAACTTCCCTAGGTAACACAATTGATTTCAGTGGGCGAACTGACACATCTATAAAGCGACATTGCGAGAGTAGCAGCATACACATCATACATGTTCTACCTGTACCCTTGCATGGTTGTGAAACATGGTCAACGACTAAATATCAGAACAACACAATCCTGGCTGCAGCGATGGAGAAAATTGCTGGTCTCAATCTAAAGGCATCCATGAGAAAGTATGTTGCACAAAGACGTCTTAACTGGTACGGTCATTTCGCCCATCGTAAGTCATCTGAAACACTCCAAAGTGTGTCCCACATTGACATCGATGACCCAAGGCCACATGGTAGGTCCTTAAGACATGGTGGGGGATCAGTTGATGACGACCTGATCTTGGCGGATGGCACAAGCAAAATGGCAACAGATAGGAAAAGTTGTAAGTCATTCAAGACGAAAATGGATAATAAAATAATAATAAGGGTTAAAATAAAATTACACATGATTATGAAGTCGAAAATGAAATAAGTTACACACACAATAAAACAAAATTACAAAATTTAGGAATTTTTACATGGAGATTGATAATTTGTGTTATTTGTTTTATTTGGACTACTGTTCTCATCTTGGATGTTATTGTCACAATCTTCCAGGCTTCATGGATACATTGTGCAATGGATAAAGTTGTTAAGTTGCAATCAGTTTTAAGTGACAGTTTTTTGGAGGTTATCACATTCAGTCCGCACTACAGGCGATACTGAATAAAATAAAAATTACTTGGCTGACTAAACGAAAATAATCTACCCCTGTGGATTAAAAAAAGGTTCAGTTCAAAATTCCATATAGATTCTCAAATTTAACAAAGATTCGCGTGTGCAACATAGAGATTTCTGAGTTCAACAGAGATTTCCAAGTTCAACATAGAGATTTTCTAGTCCAGCATAGAGATTCCCGAATCCAGCATAGAGAGTCCCAAAATCAATATACAGATTCCTGAGTTCAGCATAGAAATTCCCGTATTCAACATAGATTCCCGAGTTTAGCATAGAGATTCCCGTATTCAACATAGATTCCCGAGTTTAGCATAGAGATTCCCGTATTCAACATAGATTCCCGTATTCAACATAGAGATTCCCGTATTCAGCATAGAGATTCCCGTATTCAGCATAGAGATTCCCGTATTCAGCATAGAGATTCCCGTATTCAGCATAGAGATTCCCGTATTCAGCATAGAGATTCCCGTATTCAGCATAGAGATTCCAGAGTCCAGCATAGAGATTCCAGAGTCCAGCATAGAGATTCACGTATTCAACATAGAGATTCCCGAGTTCAACATAGAGATTCGCGAGTTCAACATAGAGATTCGCGAGTTCAACATAGAGATTCGCGAGTTCAACATAGAGATTCGCGAGTTCAACATAGAGATTCCCGAGTTCAACATAGAGATTCCCGAGTTCAACATAGAGATTCCCGAGTTCAACATAGAGATTTTCGAGTTCAACATAGAGATTCGCGAGTTCAACATAGAGATTCGCGTGTTCAACATAGAGATTCCAGAGTTCAACATACAGATTCCAGAGTTCAACATACAGATTCCAGAGTTCAACATAGAGATTCCAGAGTTCAACATAGAGATTCGCGAGTTCAACATAGAGATTCGCGAGTTCAACATAGAGATTCGCGAGCTCAACATAGAGATTCCAGAGTTCAACATACAGATTCCAGAGTTCAACATACAGATTCCAGAGTTCAACATAGAGATTCGCGAGTTCAACATACAGATTCCAGAGTTCAACATACAGATTCCAGAGTTCAACATAGAGATTCCAGAGTTCAACATAGAGATTCCAGAGTTCAACATAGAGATTCCAGAGTTCAACATACAGATTCCAGAGTTCAACATACAGATTCCAGAGTTCAACATACAGATTCCAGAGTTCAACATACAGATTCCAGAGTTAAGTTAAAATTCAAATCTTAATAAAAAAATTAAAACGAAATTATCTTGTGTTTCAGAATTTTTTAGATGAGGATTTGGATCATTCGTAGGTTTTTCAGTCATTTCCAATCTTATCTTTGATATAAAGGAGAGGTGAATGACTTACATTATCATAATGTTCAATAAATTAAAACAAGAATGGAATAGGCTGGGCAGAGGTGAAAGAGGAGTGGGGGAGAGGGATGTGGAAAAACGGGGAAAGAGATAATGATAGAGAGACGGATTAAGAGAGGTAAAGAGATAGGAGTTTTAATATATATATTTTTTTTTTATGGCCCCGGGCAACGCCGGGTAGCCCTGCTAGTACTGAATAAAAAACAAAAACGAAGCTTTAAATTTGTGTACCTGTAATACTGGAGAAAAGATTTGAAACTTGGATTACTAACTTCTACAGATCAGTCGCAGGCAGACCTTAACATTTCCTGTAAATTTAGTCAAAATCAGGCCTGAAATGACAAAGCACAAGCTATACAGATCGACATCATCTCAGAGAATCATTAGTAGGATTTGGATTATTTGAACTAATAATCCAATCTTGGTCGTTATTTTTATAACATTTTGGCATTCAGAGGTTACATCAATCTTCTTTCACTATAAACTTATAATCCAGATGTCATTTTTTTTTAATAGTTATAAAATAAAATAAAAGTATAATTTTATTAATATCTAGCAGTAAGTCTCATATTTATCGATCTGGTATGTGAAAGATCTATTGAAAAATAAATCGATAATGCGACGATTCATAACCCAAATATTGTCATCGATTATTTCTTTTTGTTCACACTCTCTTTCTCCATTCCGGTTTTCTGCATTGCTATCAGCCTTCTTAAATACCTACTTACTTATTTACCAGCAGTGCTTCAAGCAAACTACCATTCTCTTTTAATATATATATATATATATATATATATATATATATATATATAGTCTAAAGAAGCTTTGAGTCATTTTAAACAAAGAAAGAAAATGCAGTTTAAATTCCCAGGGATACTAACTAAATCCAAGATATCACAGACTTAGCAATTACATAAGCTGACTTACCGCTGGAAAATTTACAAATAAAAAAGAGGATTCAAATATCTAACAGTGAAACAAAAACAGGGGACCTTTACTTGAGCGTGAAATATTAAAACAGAGATCATAAGCTGTTTACCATGTAACTGTTTCAGATATATATATATATATATAATTAATATTATAATATTTTTAATTGTTATTCAAATACATATATGTTTCATTCTTTTAAGGAATTGTCAGTGTGGAGATAACTGTTCTACCGGTATCACGGTTCGAACCCCAGACATGAGTCATCTTTTAACTGAAGACTCTCTCTCTCTCTACACACTCATATATATATAAAATTTCTGTATAATTTGCCAAAACCATATTTTCAACCCGAGTTCAGTGAATGACCTAATGGGTCACAGTTTTCTCTCTCTCTCTCTCTCTCTCTCTATATATATATATATATATATATATGTTAGAGAACATTTGCAGAAGAAGAAGCCTCTTTTTTATCCATATAGAGCAGTAGAAGCCGCAATCTTTGTGAATTAAACTAAAAAAAAATACTCCTGTTTTTATCTCCATTGCTTCATGCAATATTACAATAAAAAGAAAGAATAAAAAGAAAGGAAAAGTAGATGTCAACCGTTTCATTTTTTTTTTATCCTTTGGATCATTTTATTTTTCTGGTTCATTCAAATCTCTAAAGAAATTTGCTTGAGTAGCTAAACAAGACACACTGGTGAACTTCTCTTTTGATGTCAAGTGGGGGGGGGGGGTGATAAAAATAAAAAGAAAGGATATAAGCAGATACCAGAAGTAAAGAGAAGAAGAAGAAGAAGAAGAAGAAGAAGAATAACAACAACAACAACAAGAGGTAGAGAAAGACAAAAAGGAGAATAAAAAGTAGCAACAGCAAACGAGACAGAAGAAAAAAAAAGAAGAGAACAAGAAAAGAAAAAAGAAAAAGTAAAAAGAAAATGAAGAAGAAAACGAAGAAGAAAGTAGCATAAGAAAAAACAGAGGAAGAAGTAAAAGTAGGGGGAGAGGAGAGGGGGGGGGCAGATTATTATAACCTAGCAAGAAACTTTGAGCACAAACATTCACTCACTCTTTTTCTTATTATTCTTTTGAGACTGATGATGATGAGGAGGTGGAGGAGTAGGAGTGGAAGGAGGACTTTTTGAATGATAAGCTTCACTTGAATTAAAATAAATGGAATCGTGTATACTTGTCAACACTGGCAGTTTATATTGTCCATTTTCTTTCTTTAAAGTTTATCTTTCATAAAAACGGAAATATTAAAGAAACTTTGGTCCTTTCACACTGGAAACACTTGTTAAATATTTCCTAAGTCAAATAACTGGGGGGAGGGGGGCGTACTGTGATTCCCTCAAGCAAATTTTTATCTAAAAAAACTTTTTTTCATTGAATTATGTATTTTTTTTACATTGTTTGAGAAAATGTTTATTGTAGGCGATCACAAATTCTATCAGAACAGAATTTGGTTCAAGACGTAACTTGAAAGAAAAATATAAACTATATCTGGTAGAAACGATTGTGAATTTTATTAATGATTCCATGGGTCGTATAAGGGGGGGGGGGAGAGTCACCCTATATCTATGGACTTTATACCAAAATATTTGTAAATAGAACTTTGTGTTATAAATAAAATGAAAACAATCATGAATTCGGAATAGCCACCATCAAGTAGCTTATTTTTTTATTAATATTTTTTATATTGTGTATAAACGCTTAGCATTTTGGGTGATAAGATTTTTTTTTTGTCATTTCCGGTCAATTTATCCCCGGGGAGTTGCGATTTTTGGTTTCCTCAACCTTCCCGGGCAATGCCGAGACATGGGTTCTGCTAGTGGCTTAATAGAACTATGTGATTCAAGCAGATGCCATGGACTTGTTAAATTTGTGTAAAAATATAATCGTAAAAATGACTGCAAATTTTTGGTATGAACTTTATAACACATCACTACTGGGCCTAACTAATAAAAACAACTTTTAGGCAAATTCGACTATATTCATCAACATAATCTCCTTCTAAGATGATACGACGATTCCAACGCTTCTCTAGCAATTCAATGCCTTTTTTTTGTAGAACGATTTGTCTTTAGCCTTAAAATATGCCTTCCGATATGATTTCTTCATTCAAACCAAATTTCTTTTTCTGGAGCATTCTTTTGAGGCCTGCAAACAGCCAGTAGGGTGGCAGATTTTGAGAATGTGCACGAATAATAGTTATTCGCTATTGATGGTTTCTCCTTTTTCAAGGTAATCGATGAACAAAATACACAAAATACGAAAGCCAAAACCTTGCCTGTTGATATTTGCGTCTTCGTAAGTTTGGACGGTTTCACCTGCTGCTGACCACTCAGCTGACTGCCGATTTAGACTTTGAAGTGAAGTGGTGGATACATGTTTCATCCATTGTCACATTGACGAAACAATTTCATCTTGTTGCATTGAAACAGTTATTGTTTTGATCGGCTGTGAGCAAATGCGGGACCCACATTGAACACAGCTTTCTCATTGAAAAATGTTCATACGAAATGATGAAGACTATGCCTTCTTATATCTTCAACTCCTCTTCTATCTCATACAACTTCAATTTACAATTGGGCAAAACAAGTTTGTAGACTTTGTTTATGTTTTACCAAGGCAACTGGCAAATTTGGGCGACCTGGGTCTTTAGATCATTTGTGTTGCATGACCGCATTTAAATCAGCATACCACCTCTTAACCGTTGTTTCTGAGAGAGCAGAGTCCAAATAGCACTTATCAAGCTATTGCTTTGCTTGAACGGTATTTTTCCCATCAGAAAGTAATGCTTTATCAACACACGAAATTCAGATTTTTCCAATGTTTTTAAAATTTGCAACAGTAGTTTCACTTAAATAATTGTAATTTGTAAACTAATAATCCGATTGGGCTAAAATTTTGACACGTGCCATTAGAAGGTCAGTATTTAAAAAAAAATCACATAGATTTTTTTTTATTAGTGGCGCTATTTATGTACGGCTCGGGACTTCAGTGATGTGTTAGGGTTGTGCACACATGCCAAACTGCATTGTGGGATTGATTTATTTTATATGAAAGAGAATTACCAACATAATTAAAGTTACTTTCCACTTGTGTATCTGTCGTTAGACGACAATACACTTTTCGGATATATAGGGTGACCCCCCCCCCCAAAAAAAAATTCCAATCATGGAATTGTTAATAAAATTCAGAATCCTTTCTGAAATCCAATAATATTTGGTACAAATAAACTGAAGCTATCACTGAACGTCAATAAAACAAAGACTGTTGGACACTCATAACTGAAACTTGGTGGACAAGTCAGACATGTACTGAAATCTATTTGTACAAAATATGGTTGAATTCTACAACAGATTGTGAATTTTATTAACGATTCCATGGGTGGCATCTGGTAGGTGGTGGTGGTGGTGGTGTCTGTAATAAAATGTCAAAACATTCAACTCACTTTTGTAGATTTTTTTCTTCTTCCCAAATAGGTATTTGCTGAAGAGGTCAAAGTTCAGAAATTCGGGTATGTTGCTGTTGACCTCTTGTAACGATTTATTATGAGTTCCTAAATGTGTCGGCTGGTTCATGATGGTCGTGTTCTTATGACAAGATGTAATGGGTGCGGACAACCTGATACTTTGTGGGCAAGTCGAGCATAGACTGAAGTTTATTTGTACAGTATAATATTGGATTGTAGAAAAGGTTGTGAATTTTATCAACGATTCCATGGGTCGTATGGGGGGGGGGGGGTCACCCTATATCTATGAACTTTACGCCGGAAATTTTTTCGGATTTATTACTATGCATTACTTAGATTTATTTGCCATTGCCGATATTTAAAAAAAAGGGCAATACTTTCTTTACTATTATACTTGATTATTAGTAATAATTTATTTTTTCTATACATTAACTTATGTTTTTGTATCATTTCACTCGAATTTCACTGTACTGTAATGGTGTCTGCTTCTTTTAACTTAATTAGAAGTCCGAAACAATTTTGAAAAAAAAAATAAAACTAATAAAAATAATTTTAAAAAACAAACAATTACTCCCCCCCACTTAGATCCAACGAGTTATCCCCCCTTCACTACAATTTATACATATAAGTGGAATGAAATAAAATGCACATGGTTTAAAATAAGACAAATATATATATATATATATGTATACATTTAAATAAAAACATGTAATAATAATTTAATAATTACTGGTAAAATAATATAACACTAATGTAATAATAATCAAACACGAAATATCAATTAACATTTAAACAATATCTAAATGTTAAATAGTTAATTTCTACAAGACTATCACAATGGACATCCCATAATTTCCCAACATCCAGGTGAAAACACACTCCAATTGAGTGATAAATTTCTTTCTGAAAAAGAGGTTTACTTTGAACATTTAAAGAATATGACACCACCCATACTACCCTGATTCGATACATTACGTTGGTAAATAAATATTTAATTGATCAGATCAAATGACAATATTGAAGAATTCAATATTGTCATTTGATCTGTTTACTTTGTCTCATATCCAACGGTGTTTCTACCAAATTACATTGTAACTAGCTTTAAAATTCAACTTCTTACAATTTTAATTTTATTTATTTAAATGCCAATTAGAATACAACTTAATATGTTACTAGCTGAACAGACTCGGAGTTGCCCAACATCTATTATGTCCAAATTTTACTAACTGTACTGACCCGGCATTGTCAGGGATCCATAATGTTTAAACTTGTTTTGTGTTGTGGACCTGTAAGGGGTCCGGAAAGAAGACACGAACTCGGGATTAAGTGAAACAAAGTATATTGAAGAAAGTATAAATACAGCATACAAAGAAAGTGGTTGAACGTCTGTCTGACTGCCAGTATTAGAATGGGGTAGTTCAAAAATCGAGAGGCATGTGCTCTCGGTATTTATAGTGAAGCGGAAGAGTTCATGTAGTCTGTCAGGTAGGTACCATAACAGGAATAAATTAGCATTTTATGATGTGTGGACCAATAAAAAAATAGAAGAATAAAAGATAGTGTTGAAGACACAGACTCGGGATTAAGTGAAACAAAATATACTGAAGAAAGTATAAATACAGCATATAAAGAGAGTGGTTGAACGTCTGCTTGACTGCCAGTATTAGACTGGAGTAGTTCCAACACCTGGTATTTATAGTGACACGGAAGAGTTCATGTAGTTCATGATCTATAAGTACACCTTTTTTGTTAGATTCAGTATCTAAACTAAAAAAGCAAATAGGGAACACTAACTCTTACTAAAAAATATGAATTATTCCCCTTAGATGATTTTTATTTTAATATGTTTATTTAAGAACATCTTGATATTAGCTAACTGCTAAATAAATTGTAACGAAGTATGTTAATTTACTGCCAATAACATGGAACAATAATAACAAGTGAGAATTGATTAGTCAGAATCCAAGTTTGATTTGTTATTTAGGTCTAACTTTTAAAATCTGGCTGACATCTTTATAAGAATGTAGTATTACTGCTGTGCTAATACAAATGACAACACATTGATATATGAAAATATAACGATATATCTTTATTGTCGTGATTGTGAGGGATAGTGGGTGGTTAGAAAAAAGATGCACGCACAGGAATTTGATGATCGATTCTTCTCGGCCCACGCGTCTCAACTGCAGATATCAATTTCGGGTTGTTTATTATATAACAATTTGTTACCAACTCAAACGCCCCCCACAGGACGGCATTGTCCTGTACCCACGCCCCCAGAGCGTTTTATTCGACGACGGGATTTTAATCTACTGACGATCCAACAGACTTGTTTATGTTCTCGGTATGACTGATTTGCACCTGGCATGTACTTCTTGCCAATGACCTTTCATAATTCCAACATTTCTCTTTCTTTTGTTGACAATGAATCTATGTTGCTTCTTCCCATGTTAGGTGCATTATTTTTATCCAAATGACCTTTTGGTCATCCGATAACTATTTTATCTTTTGACAATCGGCAGGTGCATCTCTTCTTGCCAACATGACTTTCCATTAGGACAATTGATAAAGTTATGTGGCCTCTTCCAATGCAGGTGGCTGATATAAGATACAGTATCTTTATTCAAATGACCTTTTGGTCACCCGATAATTATCTTATCCTTTGACAATCGTTAGGTGCCTCTCCCTACTGTCAACATGGTTTTTCCATACACACGGCCTGGATATTTAACAATAATATGCTAAGGCACTTCATATTCGAACAGACATTATCATCTTTCACACACATTTTTTAAAAATCAGATTGTCTGATTAGCAAAGATGGTGATTAATCTGTTGTCGCTCAGGTTAAAAATTCTGACTTTACCCATTTTAAAATTATTATTTCAAAATAAAATTATGTCATCCTGTCGACTAAAGCAGTATAATTTTAAATAAATACATTTAAAAAAATGATATTCCTTGTATTGATTTGAAGAATATGTTGACTGTAAGAAGATAGAGAATAGTTATTGTTTTAAAAAGAATTAAATTGCTACAATTTTAAATAAAGAAAGAAATAAGAAGAATATTTAGTTGCCAATTATTTTTACAAAAGAAGAATCATATCTTTTTTAATAGTATTGACCCTGACATTATTTCAAAAGCAATGTTATTATTAACAGTAAATTATATACACTGATATAGAAAGCCCCTATGAATTTCCATGATATTCTGCTTGTATATTTATATTGTCTATGGGAAATTAGTTTATGGAATAGTGCCACATGCTAGTAGAAATAAAGACACAAACACATCATTAAAGCTAGCCCAAGATCTTTCGGTACCAAACGAATATGGTCGAATGAATCAACCAAAACATCTTGGTCCAATTTTAATGATGTGTTTGTGTCCTTATTTCTACGAGCATGTTGACATGCTTATCCACTATTCCACAAACTAATTTGCCATTTTGTTTGAAATTTTAATTTCAAACTTTATCCCTTATATTATGTATGTAAAGAAAATCTGAATTGATTGATAAAGCACACAATGAAAAGTATTTTTATCCCCACTACTACCCCATCTTGAAAAATTCAGAACATCTATTATGTAAAGGGCAGTTGTCTGTGTGTCCAGCTAAAAGCCAAAACTACAAAACAAACACCCACAAAGTTGGTATATTCTTGATCAACATTGCCCTTGAAGAATAATTTCTAACATTCAAAAAAATATTCATTGTTTGGGGGTCAATTGGACCAAGTTTTGTTAGAATTGGGAAGGCGTTCGGTTTTCAACAGTTTCCAATATTATCTACTCATAATATACAGAGCACATTCTCTGTCAGGATTTCTGTCTGTCCGCTGCCGAAAATTTTTATAAACGTAATAATTACATTGGGGAAACTCCTAACTACTTATCTTAGATTAAATAATAACTAAATAAACGATATGTATTTATAATATTTTCCTCCATAGTAAGATTAATAAAAATCATTAATACAATTAATTAAAGACATTTTATTAAAAAACTATCAACTTTTAAAATCAGACTTAGACTTTCTCTTTCAAGGGAGATAATTACATGAAAACTTCAATGTATTAATTTGGAAAACTGAACTCATTCTTCCGCTAATGACGTCATTGTAAGAGGCAAGCGGGGGGTGGGGGGGTATTCACATTGTTTATTTTTATTTGGGTTTACACTTAAACCAGAGGTACCAACATAAACTTTCATTGCGATATCATGCTCCCAGGCATTACCTCCTACTTTTGCATTAAAAAATAACTCGATTTAATCCATTCTATTAATTCTGTGTACTATATTTTCATTTGTCGCGATACATTCCTCCCAGGCATTACCTCTACTTTCCGGGAGGGGGCATTATAATATATGTTCGTTCTCCACGAAACCATTCTCCCAGGATTACCTTCTCCTTTTTATAGAGGAGTAGTGTACTAAATATTCTGTTGTCATAATACCATGCCCCCAGGCATTACCTCCTACTTTTGCATTAAGAAATAACTCGATTTAATTGGCTCTATATATACTGTGTACTATATTTTCATTCGTCATGATACATTCCTCCCAGGCATTACCTCTACTTTCCGGGAGGGGGCATTATAATATACGTTTGTTCCTCACAATATCATTACCTTCTCCTTTTTTATAGATGGGTAGCGTACTAAATATTCTGTTGTCATGATGTTATGCTCCCAGGCATTTACTTTTACCCATTTGGGGTGGGAGGTGGGGGGTTTGTTCACTTATTTTGTTTGATTTTCACACACATTTTGGATGAAATTTATTAATTAGTCTTAAATTGTATTTTTTATCCCAAAATAAAATTCTAATTTACTTTTTAAAGACCTGAAATTAATTTGGAAAACTGCAGACTCATTCTTCTGGAAATAACGTCACTATGAGTGGGGAGCCGGGTGAGGTGGGGGTGGGGGCATTATGATTGTTGATTTTCATTTCGGTTTACGCTTATTTAATTGTGTAGGTAAACTTTTGATTCTTTTGTACACCAGAGGTGTGTCCGTAGTTATTTAATTGTGTAGGTAAACTTTTGATTCTTTTATACACCAGAGGTGTGTCCGTAGTTATTTAATTGTGTAGGTAAACTTTTGATTCTTTTCTACACAGATGCGCATCTGGCAACTTTCGATTCTTTTGTACACCAGAGGTGCGTACATAACCTTTTGTACACCAGAGGTGCGTCCGTAGTTATTTAATGGTGTAGGTAAACTTTCGATTCTTTTGTACACAGATGCGCATCTGGCAACTTTCGATAAACTTTCGATTCTTTTGTACACCAGAGGCGCATATGTAACTTTTTGATTCTTTTGTACACCAGAGATGCGTCCGTAGTTATTTAATCGTGTAGGTAAACTTTCGATTCTTTTGTATACCAGAGGCGCATCCAGAAACTTTCGATAAACTACGATTCTTTTTTACACCAGAGGCACGTACGTAACCATTTGATTCTTTTGTACACCAGAGGCGCGTCCAGAAACTTTTGATTCGTTTGTACACCAGAGGCGCATCTGTAAACTTTCGATCTATTTGTACACCTGAGGCACGTCCATAAACCTTCATTCTTTTGTACACCAGAGGTGCAGTTGTAAACTTTTGATTCTTTTGTAACAGGTGTACACCAGGTGAGGCGGTAGCCTAGTAAAAAATGCGACTGATAAGGAGCATTTATAAAGGAGAGGTGAATGAAGGGTGGGGATGTGGAAAAAATGGGGAAGGGGAAAAGATAGAAAGACGGATAGAGAGAGGTAGAGAGATAGAAGTTTTAATATAAAGATGTTACACACACTTTTTAACCTCTTCTATTTTGTTTTTTCATGGTCCCGGGCAACGCCGGATAGCCGTGCTAGTTTTGAAACAAAAGAAAACTTACGTCTTTTCTAGGCCGGTCAAAGACCTTCGGCTCATCCCCGACAGGAACGACATGTATGAGAATCAATTCACAATGGTTGATTGGTAAAGATCTGTAAAAGGAAATGAAATTTCAATTAGGATGTAAAATGGCAATTCATTTTTTTGTGGGGTCTGCGATTTCCTGTCAGAGTAGACGATCAAATTTGGGAAACTCCGCTGGAGATGCGTAATTGAAAACTTGTAACCAAACATGATGTATCATCTCTTGCTTCTTTTTACTTACCTTCCCACAAAGGTAGAGTTAGACACAAGGTCTGTTTTAAGGAGAAGAAAATCCAGCTCTCCCAAAAAGGGCCACTTATCCTTCACTGACCGAGGAGAAAAAAGATGAAGTGTAGTATCAGAACAAATACTACACTTTGCTCCTAGCCAAAAGGCCAAAGATGTGTCCATTCTTACTTGCCTACCCACGAGGGCAGAGTAAGAGAAGGTTGGTTTTTAATGGGAAGAAAATCCAGCTTCCCAAAAAGAGGTACTCTGGATTGGGAGATAAAGTAAAATTATTTCAGTCAAGAACGATTTCTCCTTCACTGATCGAGGACAGAAAAGATGAAGTGTAGTATCAGAACAGATACCGCACTTTGCTCCTAGCTAAAAGGCTACGGTCTGACTGGTCACATAAATAGTTATAGTTGATTTATTAGAACAGACGCCATACACAAATTTAACAATTATAAAATTTATTAAAAACAATCAATGTTTTTCATTGCGACATTATCTCACATCTTCAAAAATACAAAGGTTAACGGCAAAACTCTCCCTCTTCTGCTACACTTAAACCGATTTAAATCAAATGAGTTTTTTTTAATCACTGATTTAAATCAAATGAGTTTTTTTAATCACTGATTTAAATCAAATGAGTTTTTTTTTAATCACTGATTTAAATCAAATGAGTTTTTTTAATCACTGATTTAAATCAAATGAGTTTTTTTTTAATCACTGATTTAAATCAAATGAGTTTTTTTAATCACTGATTTAAATCAAATGAGTTTTTTTTTAATCACTGATTTAAATCAAATGAGTTTTTTTTTAATCACTGATTTAAATCAAATGAGTTTTTTTTAATCACTGATTTAAATCAAATGAGTTTTTTTAATCACTGATTTAAATCCCAATTTAAAAATATATATATTAAAAACTGTATTTTTCAATTCAATTTAAGATTTTTTTTAAATTTGTTCCCACAAAGTTTCATGAGACAATTATTTGGACACCTCAACATTTGATGACCCCCTCCACAACTGTTTCTCATGAACAAGGACAAGTAAGAAAAGTACTTATCACAAATCTTTTGGGAAGAAAATGGCAGATCTGAACAATTTTTTTCATCCTATAGGTTTGGGGGAAAATTTTATTTAACTTTTGGCACAATTGAGTCAAGATTGTCATGACTTGATGTTGTGGAAAAGTTACAAAAACAATTTTTTTTTTAATGAACCAACTGTCTTCAGAAACTATATGATAGGGAACTGAAGTTTTTGATGGGTATTTTTAAAACTAAATAGCGTGAAATTTAACCGATTTTCTTTGAAAGTCATTTCCTTATTTGAGGCAAGATTTTTTATAGACCGGATCCTGATGCCTACTCAGTGATGTGATGGGGACCAGTGCTTTTATCGAGACACCATCTCTAGGTGATTGCCATGTGTAAGCCGAGTCTTAAAGGCAGGCATAGTTCTGATGATCTCAGAGGAAGATTAAATCTGGACACTATAGGGAAATGTGTGAAGAAGAGTAAACTTCAGTGGTATGGTCACGTTGAAAGAATGGATGAGAGTTCTTGGGTAAGTAGATGTAGAACAACGAAGGTAGCAGGTTCAGTTCACAGGGGAAGGTTAAAGAAAACATGGGTGGAAGTGATAAAAATAGGCCTGAGGGAAAAAGGGATAAATAAAGACCTGGATAGAGATAGGTTACTTTGGAAGTCAATTTCTTAAAGCCGTCCAACTCATGCCAGCATGTAAAACGAACGTTAAATCGATGATGATGATGATGATGATAATTGGTAGATTTCCGGTTTCTGATATTTAGTACTTTCTATAGATTTTAGTCATAACCAATATGAGAAACAGGAGTCACCAAATGTGGGTGCCTCCCAACGAGCAGAGTTTTCAGGTGCAAAGTCTTGTAGAGATAACCCCCCCCCCTCTTCCTGGGTGCAAAGTCTTGTAGAGATACCCCCCCCCTCTTCCTGGGTGCAAAGTCTTGTAGAGATACCCCCCCCCTCTTCCTGGGTGCAAAGTCTTGTAGAGATACCCCCCCCTCTTCCTGGGTGCAAAGTCTTGTAGAGATACCCCCCCCCTCTTCCTGGGTGCAAAGTCTTGTAGAGATACCCCCCCCCCTCTTCCTGGGTGCAAAGTCTTGTAGAGATACCCCCCCCCTCTTCCTGGGTGCAAAGTCTTGTAGAGATACCCCCCCCCCCTCTTCCTGGGTGCAAAGTCTTGTAGAGATACCCCCCCCCCCTCTTCCTGGGTGCAAAGTCTTGTAGAGATATCCCCCCCCCCTTCTTGGGTGCAAAGTCTTGTAGAGATAACCCCCCCCCTCTTCCTGGGTGCAAAGTCTTGTAGAGATAACTCCCCCTCAATGTTATTTAAATACAAAAAAAAAAAAAAAAAAATAGGGAACATATTCCCCTATTTTTTTTCTTCTGTATTTAAATAACATTGAGGGAGAGTTATCTCTAAAGCAGATATATTGAATTGCTTGCGATGATAAAGTTTGTTAATTATTTTGGGTACGATGTACAACAGTTGAGGTAGCAGGGAAAGGCCAAGAAATGCATGGAAGAAAGTGATAAAGATGTATTTGAGATAAAAATGGAGCTGAGGGAAAGAGGGATAAATAAAGACCTTTCTAGAGATAGGTTAGTTTGGAAATCAATTTGTAAAAGCCGTCCAACACATGCTAGCATGTAAAATAGACACGATGATGATTGTGTATAGCAAGATGTTAGGGTACCTGACTATATCCGGATGTATGTGTGTCAGTGGCAAGTCTGCGTGAAAAGCTTTCATTAATAAGAACAATTGAAAAGTTGTCTTTTGAAAATATATGACCGGGAACTGGTGTTTTTGATCGGCACTTTTCATACTGTTCGCTTCATTTACAGTTTCTGATATTTTAACACTCCCCATAGATTTAAGTAATAAACAAAATGTGAAACTGTAATGCCTGCAGAAAACCCCAGATTTCATAAAATAAAAAAAAAACCCAACACAGACAAGAATTAAAAGACCTAAACTTCAGTTAAATAATCGAAATGATCATATAGTGAAATAATTGTAGCTAGCGATCCCATTTCGTATGCTATCAGAACTATCATCTAAATGAAGAAATGCGAAAAGTGGCCCAATTTCTCACAGTAACAATCACGTCTAAACACCCTGTTTCAAGTTAATTCAACTTTACACAATAGACGCACCATCTTTTTTATATACTGCTTATGTATATGCGATATCAGTTGTAAGGTTAACTAATTTGTATATTGGTTTTGAAAAAGGACATTTTATTAATTAACTATTATTTGTTATTGATTTTTAATTCAATAATTGTTTTGATTGTGATATTACAAATAGTTTTGTTTCACAAAATTGTTTCATTTCGTGGACAAATATTTAGCATTTGTGATCAAATGTTCTTTTCTTTAGAGGGACCGACTCGATTTTCAGCAGGATGCAATCTATTTCTAAATTGTAAGTGAAAAGGCAAATTGATTTCTACTTTCTTTACGGTCATATTTAAAAGATGGATAAATTTGTATTAAAATTACCAAAGTGTTTATCTTTATCTATCTATATGAATAAATGAGTTAATGTTTAACTATCTATATGAATAAATGAGTTAATGTTTAACTATCTATATGAATAAATGAGTTAATGTTTAACTATCTATATGGATAAATGAGTTAATGTTTAACTATCTATATGAATAAATGAGTTAATGTTTAACTATCTATATGGATAAATGAGTTAATGTTTAACTATCTATATGAATATATGAGTTAATGTTTAACTATCTATATGGATAAATGAGTTAATGTTTAACTATCTATATGGATAAATAAGTTAATGTTTAACTATCTATATGAATAAATGGGTTAATGTTTAACTATCTATATGAATAAATGAGTTAATGTTTAACTATCTATATGGATAAATGAGTTAATGTTTAACTATCTATATGAATAAATGAGTTAATGTTTAACTATCTATATGAATAAATGAGTTAATGTTTAACTATCTATATGAATAAATGAGTTAATGTTTAACTATCTATATGGATAAATGAGTTAATGTTTAACTATCTATATGAATAAATGAGTTAATGTTTAACTATCTATATGAATAAATGAGTTAATGTTTAACTATCTATATGGATAAATGAGTTAATGTTTAACTATCTATACGAATAAATGAGTTAATGTTTAACTATCTATATGAATAAATGAGTTAATGTTTAACTATCTATATGGATAAATGAGTTAATGTTTAGCTATCTATATGGATAAATGAGTTAATGTTTAACTATCTATATGAATAAATGAGTTAATGTTTAACTATCTATATGAATAAATGAGTTAATGTTTAACTATCTATATGAATAAATGAGTTAATGTTTAACTATCTATATGGATAAATGAGTTAATGTTTAACTATCTATATGAATAAATGAGTTAATGTTTAACTATCTATATGGATAAATGAGTTAATGTTTAACTATCTATATGAATAAATGAGTTAATGTTTAACTATCTATATGGATAAATGAGTTAATGTTTAGCTATCTATATGAATAAATGAGTTAATGTTTAACTATCTATATGAATAAATGAGTTAATGTTTAACTATCTATATGGATAAATGAGTTAATGTTTAACTATCTATATGAATAAATGAGTTAATGTTTAACTATCTATATGAATAAATGAGTTAATGTTTAACTATCTATATGAATAAATGAGTTAATGTTTAACTATCTATATGGATAAATGAGTTAATGTTTAACTATCTATATGGATAAATGAGTTAATGTTTAACTATCTATATGGATAAATGAGTTAATGTTTAACTATCTATATGGATAAATGAGAAAGATTTTGTTTTGTGTCTACACCAAAGTTATGAAATTATGTTTCTGAATTGTCAATTAAAATATTAAAAACAGAAGCAATTTATGTTTCTGAATGTTTGAGATGAGGATTGATAATTTGGATTATTCGAACTACTGTTCTTATCTTGAGTGTTATTCTCACAACGTTTTGGCCGATGTAACCTCCAACCTTCTTCAGGTGTATCTTGTCGCACTCGGGAATCTTTCTGTCGAACTTGGGAATCTGCAGATAATTTCGAACGGAACCCTTTATTTAATCCACAGGGGATAGCATGCTCTTGTTCCGTCAGCTATGACTGGGTAGAAGTCTTCAGTAATTCGCAATTCCTAGTATCGCCCGCACTGAGGATTGAACCTTCAACCTTCAGAAGACTGCACCTAGAACTGAATTTTACTTTGCACTTTATCTGTGATAGCATGGGTCCTTCCATCCGAAATTTCATGCAGACAAATTCGCGAATTCGAAAAGATATACCTTAAAAAGGGCGGAGGTTACATCGGCCGACATGTTGTGAGAATAACACTCACGATGAAAACAGTAGTCCGAATAATCCAAATTATACAAAGTCATGAAATGTTTATTATTTTGAATTAATTTTTTAAGTATTTCAAGTAGCAGACTTTGCGAAGCTAGCATCTGATAAAACAAAAACGTTGAACGTCTATGCACACAATGCTGAAACAAAATTGATAAAATAATTAAATATAGATTATGAATAAATTGGGGAAAAAGCCAGATAAATTGTGTCACAAATGTCTAATGATTCTAATGTGCCCATTGATAAAATCTCCATTAATTGCTGCTTTATTCTTTCTCTTTATTTTAAAAATAGAAAATAAAAACAATTCAGGATTATTTTCAGTTCTTCAATTCGAGTATATTTCTATATAAAGTTAGGTATGCGTTTATGTTTATATATTTGTACGTACAGGATACACTCCTAAACTAATTAACCGATCATTATGAATTTTGGAACACAGTTGCTAGGCGTAAGGGTAAGTAATGTTGGCTATATTTAGTTTTAGTTTTATGCAATAATGGTAAAAAGGTAGAGGAATCTCTTTTAAAAATTCAGATACCTCCGATTTTTGTTGAATTTTAACAATAAGTATTAGATATCAATTAATAAATGTTGCCCAGATTTCAGTTTCTTTTGAGTATTTGTAATGGTTTTTAGGGGGGGGGATAATAGGGGAAGAACCTCCTATTTGAAAATTAAAATATTTCAGATTTGCATTGAATTTAATCCATAGACATTAGACACCAATTAAGCAAGATTTCCTGAATTTCAAGATGTTTTCTGGACTCAAATTTGAAATGTTTTCTAGACTCAAAATCATGTAATAGATTTTTATCAAAATTGGAATAAGGATTCTAGACATAAAGTTTAGTTTCATTATATCTTGAGTTTAATCTTTATAAGAGGACATAAAAGTGTGCAAAACCTGGAATGGGTATACTTCTAGTGTCTTATACATATAATAGAGCCAGTTTCCTTTTATTATTAAAAAGCTTCTGTACTAGATAATTAAACATGTTTCGTCAGTCATTTTTACCAAATATTGGTTTATGCTGTTAAAAACAAAAAATAAATTTTTAATCACTTTTAATATTTAAACCTGATCAATATTCTATCTTTGATAAGTCATAAATAAAGGTTGGTGACAGAGATTTTACCCTAACACTGGGTACAAATTTCATAAGAGGCAATCTTTTCGTTATTCACCACTTTGTTAGCTATTATTGAAAAATAAGCGGCTGACCTATATTCGACCTCGATGCATAATTAGTTTTACTCTGATTTTGTCCGAGAATGAACTGAGAAATTTCAAATTACAATATTAAGTATATTATTTATTATTTTATTCAGAGATCGGCTAAAATCGAAGATCTATCAACCTGTTATGAAACTTGTCATTTTGTACAACTATAAGTGCTTACCGACAACGAGGAAGGCAGAGCGAAGATTTGCTGTTATGGAAACTAAAATGCTCCACTGGATGTGTGAAATTACACTCTGCTCAAGCACGTCTATAACAAGGATATCCGAAAGCGCTACAGCATCGCACCGATTGAGGGCAAGATAAGGGAATGGTGGGTCATATGATTTGGACATTTGCTGAGTGCCAACAACGACACCATTGCATGACTTGCCTTTGCATTAGAAGTCGCAGAAAGCGATCAGGGAAGGCTGATGATGAAATGGGCAGACACCCTGCACAAAGATCTCTGTAAAATGGGCTTTCATGCAGACCAAGCCTGTGATCATGTCAAATGAAGACAAAAATCCATCATCGCAGACCTTTCTGTAGTTTGGGATCATCGCATAAGAAGAAAATTTTTATTTTATTCTGTAATCTGCATAATTTACAGGAATTAGCACCGGCCAATTTGGCATAATAGTACGAACGTTCACTAATGGGTTAGGAGACAAAGGTCCAATACTCGGTCAGGTCATACCAATGACTTAAAAAATGGTACTGTATACCCCCTTGCTAAACACTCAGCAGTATAAGGTGAGGATCAAGGGTAAGTGGAGTAATCCCGGGAAAAGGAATGACGCCCTCCCCTACATCTCAATGTAATAAATAACCAATGAAAAGAGAACCTTCAGGTCACCATTGACTATGGTCGACCATTTTACGTTTTTTAGGACTTCGGCCGACAGCGGACAGCCCTGCTAGTGAATATATGAAATGCTGAAGAGGAAAGGTTGAGTTCGGCCCAATCAGTCTTATTGCTGGAGCCAACACAAGAGCAAATTATAATATAAAGAAGAATTTACAGTTTGGAAGAAGATATTCTCACGAGTAATATCCTTCCTGTGTAATCTAAGATATTGATCCGTCTTTGATCTGCCATCGAGACGGCATATATTCTAACATTACCTTTGGGAAACAAGAGATCCGTGAAAGGACATGGGAACTTTGACAAGCATCAAAATGAGGACAGTTACTGCTCTTATCCGATGGACTATTAAATAAAGAATTCCGTTTTCAAAGGATTATTAAATGATACAAACAAGGAAAGCAAGTTGGGGGGAGTGAGAGAGGGAAAAAAAAAACGGGGCATTAAAAGCAAACCAAAACAGAAAAAAGTCTGAATATTATATAATCTTTTTCTCTCTCATATATATATATATATATATATATATATATATATATATATATATATATACTAGCAGACAAGTATCTTGGAAGTCTTTTCCAGCCATACAAACATACATTTCATATATATATATATATATATATATATATATCCGACACGATTTGTTGTTGTTAGAACACTCTTCGTCGTTTGCTGTAAATACTCGCCAACTTGGTATTTACAAAGTTAAATTCCTCCTAAATTCTGAGTTCATTTCTGGTGGCCAACCGGTAACTCTCCTGACTTGCGAATCAGTGGCGATTTGTAGTCGGAGTTCGCGCCTGTCGACCGGTGGGAATTAGCTTCCTGCACTGAAGATTGCGTAAGCATGAAACACTGATGTCTGTAGGTAATAAATAATTAATATTTATTATATATATATATATATATATATATATATATATATATATAAGAAATTATGGAATAATGTCTAAGGTAAAGTTACATACTTTACAAGTTTATTATCAGGTGTTTAAACAAGGAATATAATAAAATGACTTTTACTCCATGGATTTTCACAGAATTACTCTTATCCTCAGAAGGGAAAAAAACAATAAATTAGTAATTATTTGTAAGTATGTTTTTGAAAATTAGCAACAAATTTTAAAGATATGCTTAAAGCAAACATAGTACAAAGAAAAACTTCAATAATGAGAAGAAAATCAATTGTATCCATGTTGCTGTTGAAAAAATCCAAATGGAATATGATATTGTGTAGTGGAAGGTATTGGAATGCAATCAAGTTCAGAAAACAAGCCAGAAGCCTGTGAAAAATCGTTAAAAGAAAAAAAAACTCAAACGAACTTTTTTATGATGGCTTATAACTTGTATGTCTTTTTTCAGGATACAAGTGGTAAGCCATCATAGAGCATCTGACGAGCACAAGGGCGAAATAAATTATAATTCAAATGAGTTAAAAATGTTGGTTTGAGTTTTTTCCTTTTAACTTTATTCTTGGTCTGCATTGCATTGAGCTCTCTTACTCAAGATCACCTATCAAAAAAAAACTTCATCCTTCATGGATCCGACATCCTATCTCTCTCTCTCTATATATATATATATGATTCCTAATCGTCTCTGAAACGATTGTATGCCAGACCATTATTGACTTTGAATTCTTGGAACTGTAATAAATAACGTTATAAATCTTTTTATTTATTTATCACTATTCATTCTCTCTCTATATATATATATTTATATATCTATCTATCTATATATATCTATATCTATATATCTATCTATCTCTATATATATCTCTATATATCTATCTATATATCTATCTATACATCTATCTATCTCTATATATATCTCTATATATCTATCTATATATCTATCTATACATCTATCTATCTATATATCTATCTATATATCTATACATCTATCTATCTATCTATATATATATATCTATATATATATATCTATATATATATATATATGAAGGTTTATAACTAAAAGATAACTTTTAGAGAATTAGACCTATTGTGAGATGAGGAAAGCTCAATATACTGGATAGAGCAAAAATAAGGTGAGTCAATAAAAAATAATTAGACCTGCAAATGGAAACAGATCAATATCTTCAGTTGTTCAGAACAAGGAGCATTTAGTAAATAAAAATATTTATTCTTCTTCTCTTTCAATTTCATTCCTTAAGCCAGGCTTTTCAAAGATTAAAATCTTATCATCAGAGGAAGTAGTGATTGATAAGTTGACAGATAAGAACAGTCAATATTCAAAATTTGAAAAAAGTTTTTTAAAAAAAGTTCTTTTTAAAAGGTTTTAAAAGTTCAAACGGATGTGTTTCAATGTAAATGAAAGTCACCAAACACGGAGATCCAAGTTGTATGGGGTTCAAATGTAATTGGTAAATCCAGAAGAATCTGTATGAAAATCCAACGGTGACGATTCTACCCAAGTCCTTAGTCCTTAGAGGGGGGGTCAGACAAAATTAGCCATATTAAGAAAACGCATTTCTTCCTGTTTTCAAGTAAACAGATCCAAAGACAAAAAGCAACGAACCAAAACTCAATGAAAAAAAAAACAACTGAAGATATTGATCTGTTTCCATTTGCAGATATAATTATTTTTCATCTATATATATATATATATATATATATATATATACATAGTGAACCCCTGCTATTCAACATTCACGGTTTCACAAATTTGCGGATTTTCAGCATAAGCATTGACTTAACATTTTCGTTCATAATTTCGGTAGGACTTACAAATATGATAATCATTTAATTCCAACTACGGCCAATATGTCACGCTAATTATTCCGTAGGATTCATATTAAATGTGGCTCATACAAAAGCATTAGTATTCTTATTTTTGCGAACTTTATATGAAACTGAAATATTAAAAAATATCAACCAACTTGCAAGCAGAAAGGGCTAATCCATGCTAATTTTCATGCAAGAAAAAACTGATGCTAATGTATAAAACACTGATTTTTAATGAACTGTGAGGTATCAAAATCTATTTGCGAATTTTTGCTATTAGTGGGTGTGTCTGGAACGCAACCCTTGAAAATAGCGGGAGCCTAGAGTATAAAGCTATCATTTTGTTTGTTGTTTTTGCAATATTGACAAATTAACACATTCAAATATCGCTTTACGATACGCTAAGGATGAAACATTGTTCCTTTTCACCTTTCGATCCATTTATATTTATAAAATATAATTATCCACGGACACGTTTCGACGTTTTATATATAAAGTTAAGTATGTTTATATATTTGTATATACAGGATTCACTCCTAAACTAATAACCGATCATTATGAATTTTGGAACACAGCTGCAAAGCATAAGAGGTCAAAATGTGAGCTATATTTAGTTTCATTTAGTTTTATGCAAAGGGGATGAAAATGGGTGGAAGCCTTTTGCAAAAATTCAGATACCTTTGATTTTTTAAAGATTTTTACAATAAGTATTAGACATCAGTTAACAAATATTCCCTAAATTACAGTTTCTTTAGATTATTTTAAAGGGGATTTAAGAGGGATAATATAGATACAACCTCCTATTTGAAAATTCAAATAGTTCAGATTTGCATTGAATTTGATCCATAGCCATTAGTCACCAATTAAGCAAGTTCCTTGAATTTCAATTTCTTCTTAAGACAGCTTAAGCTTTAAATTTTAGACATTTTCTAGAATCAAAATCATGTCATGGATGTTGATCTAAATTGGAATAAAGATTCTAGACATAAGGTTTAGTATCGTTATATCTCAATTTTAAATTTCATAAAGGGACATAAAAGTGGTGCAAAACTGTTCTGTTAGGTGGAATTTTTTTTAGTCACCCTGTATATTAAAAAAAAATGCATTTCTGACCTCAAATGTATAGCATTGTTTTGGGTTTTTTTTTCACATTTCTGTGCTATGTTCGTCATCCCAAATCTTATTTGCCACCAATCTCTACTGACATATCCAGCTGGAATTAACTTCCAAAGACCTGCACATTATTGGGTTAAAATCAAGTTCTATACTAAATAATTAGACGCTATCTCTCCTCTTTCATGACCAGAAATCAAAGACCATATGAGAAACGATAAACAAACATTTTGGAGGAGACAAAAAAATGGAAGAGAGTGGGGGAGGGGTGTTGAAAGAAATTCCTGCCCTCCTTCCCCATCTGACATTTTCGGTTGATAAGTTCGACAAGTACGGCACCATCACCAAATGCGCAAATCAACTGTCTATCCTTTCATCTCTTTACACTTATCTAATAATTATAAATCATTATATAATTCTTTTAAAGCCTCCCTTTTATTCAATAATTCATGATTGAATAGAATAACAATTATGAATGAGTTACGCCCCTTTGCATAGACAATAATCAATAATCGGTTCAACCACCATTCAGTGAGATAAGGACAACAACAGGAAGCGACTGAGAGGAAGGGCGACGATGAGATGGACAGACATCCTGCACAAAGATTTCTGTAAAACCGACCTTCACTCGGACAAAGCCTGTGATCGTGTCAAGTGGAGACAAAAATCCATCATTGTAGATCCCACCATAGCTCGAGATTAGCGCATAAGAAAAAAAAGAAAACAATCATAGGATTAAAAAACAATAACAAATAGTTAATTAATAAAATGTCCTTTAACAAAAACAATATGCAAATTAGTTAACCTTTTATCGAAAACCAAGCGAAATAAATGAGATTTTTTAACAGTCCTTATTCTACAATTGATTTTCTCATGCACTCCTGTCGTATCAAAGAACCAAATTGATTGACTTCCTTCATGGACTGAACACAGCTGTTCCCTTGTTCCCTGGACATTTCTGTCTATCTAAAGAGATAAAAATAGTGAGAAAAAGACAGCAACCCCCTTGGAGTCCAACCCTTCCTTACTGTGGTGGGGGTTGTGACAAGAGGGTAGTGTCAGAGCTACCCAGCTACCAGTCGGCGGCCTCAGTATCCATCATTCTCTGATTGTCTCAATATAGCAAGCAAAGACGTGTCAGGTGCAGAACCACAAAGCAGGAGTTCTTTCTGTTTATAAAATTCTCAGAAAATCCTGATGTATAAAAAACTTTAAAGTTTTAGAAGCACATCCAATAATTTTATAAATACTCTATTAAAACAACATCTATACGTTGGTTCAATTAATAATTTAATGATAAAACAGGATTGCTCAAGTCCAGTGACGTAGAGAAATCCAAGACAACGGGAAATAAAGTTGGAGAATGGGTGCTCTACCATGGAATGACTTTACCCTCTGACATGGAGGTTAGACACAAGGTCAGGTGGGGTTTTGAAAAAAAAAAACTAGTGCACTCTGGTCTACAAAAAATGCCTGAGCAGCCCCATCGGCATTCCCTAATATGGGCGCATCAGGCAATTAGCAATAAACTAAGCATTCTCAAAGAGAGAAGGTAAAGCCTAGGACTGAACAGAAAAAAAAATCTAGAATAGTGACGCGTAACAAAATAAATAGAAAAGATAAATTATTTTAGTCCTCACGTGTTAGAATAAGGTCACCTATTAATTTGACCCCCTTAAAAATGGGGTGCGCAAAAGTGACTTTCAAACAAAAGGGGTGCCAAACAAAGGGCAGTCAGGCCTTTGTTTGAGAGAAATCCAGCTATTGGCCAATAAAAATAACAGCCCGATAGGGAGTAATAATAACAACGAATCTGATTGGTTAGTTAACTAGAGTAAATACTATTTAGATATAAAATCAATCGCAAACAATAAATCCACGCATTTATCCTGACGATTTCCTGCGAGAATGAAACATGGATGCCATAGATATATTTTTCATACAACGAATAAGCTCTACTCACGTATAGAGCACTGTTGAAGTAAATACTGAAAATATATATGCACAATATATTATATCACCTGAAATATTATGTGTATCTGCATATACACATATATACATACTTATTTGCAAATATATATACACACAATATATTATATCACCTTATAATATTATATATGCATATAAATATACACAATATATATACACACACACACATATATATATATATATACACATACATATATATATATATACACATACATATATACACACACACACAATATATTATATCACCTTATATTATGTGTATATAAATAAACACAATATATGCATACATATATATATATATACAATTATTTGCACATATACATATATACACACATAAACTATATATATACATACAAATGCATATATTCATCCATATATGTAGTACACGGACAAAAATGTTCAAATTTAGTATATAATTCAAAACAGTTCTTTTTTTCTTTAAAAAGGAATAAAAAATGGCTCACAGATATCCGGGTTATCTTAATTGGCTAATGTAGACGACCTACACCAAACTTAAGTCTAAATCACATAATACGAGAAAAAGATTCCTCCAATCGGACGGCGGAAAGAACAAAAGAAAGAGAAGACAACAAAAAAAGAAATGCCCAAGGATCATCATCGTCTTCAGATTTGGACATTTACAAATGTTAGTTTGATAGATATGAGAATAAAGAAATAAGTTACTTCTTAATATACCTTTCATACATATCGATAATGTATATAGATTCTACAGCAAATGAATTCAAACAACAATACAATTATGATAAAATGACTTTTAGAAATATAATGTACTAGCTGTGCCTACTCGGCGTCGCCCGGGATGCATTCAAGTTATTTTAGTTTGTAATTTTTATTTATTTGTATATATTTTTTTAACTTAAAGTAAACAACTCCTATTATATTCGTCAATTTAAAATGAGTTTTTTCCCTTGCTGATTTTTATTTTTTGGTGATTATTTTACAATGTTTCATATTCGCAGTCGTCTCGGCTGGAGTAAGTAATTTTAAAAAATAAATGTGTAGCTAAATAACACGACACAACAATAACGAATGGAAATTGACTAGTAAGAAGCAAAGTTTGATTGGTTAGCTTAAATGTTATTTGGGTCGGACTTTGAAAATCCGACAAGATAATTTTATATGTTAGTTGAAAATTCATCATTATAAAAGTATGTTTGAAAAATAAAAGGAGAAAACATTCCAATAGTAGAATGGAGTAAATCAAATAAAATGGAAGTATATTTTGTAAGATTTCTGTTCAATGGGATATCGAACCTGTCTGTCTTATTCAATACCAATAGACATTTAGATTACATATATTTTAGAAGTATTTATATATATATATGTATACATATATTTCTTCTTTTATTTTCCAAACATATTTTTATAATGATGAATTTTCAACTAACATATAAAATTATCTTGTCGGATTTTATATTATATATACATACAAAAAAATAGATGGTTCATTTTTAAATTTTATTTGGGTCCAACTTTGAAAATCCAACAAGATAACTGACCCATAAGAATTTGTTCCTTAACGATAACTTACATATACATCGAAGGGGGGTGAGAGTGAAGACAGAAATAATACTTCTATGTCACACTTTTGCCCCGGGCAACAGGAATAAGCAGGGCAGAGGAGAGGAGGCTGAGGGAAAGGAGGCGACCAAGGAAGAGACAGCTTTTGCTCCGGGCAACAGGGAGAGGGGCCGGAGGTGAGAGGGGGTGACCAAAGAAGAAACAACTTTCGCCCAAGGCAACGGGAAGAGGAGGGGGAACAACGGGAAAGGGGACAACGGGAAATGGGGCGACCAGGAAAGAGAGCCCCGGGCAACGTGGAGTACCCTTGCTAGTCTCTGATAAAGGATATTTTACTCAGAAAATGTACGACCAAAGTAAAAAAGAAATTATATAATGAAAAACTATTTGCATCTTATTCACAGTTTTTTGCTCAATTCTCAAATTTAAAATGGAAAAATAGTTTGTTGTTGTTCTATTTAATGAGATATCGAGTCGGTTTGTGCTCTCCAATACCAATATACATTTAGATTACAATTACTTGTTAAGTATTTTTGTACAACAGAATGAAAAGTTTATTTTCCAATTCGGTTTTGTGAGATAAAGAATTTTGTTTTACAGAAGAATTAAACTTTGAAAAAGAACTTCGACAAATACATGTTTTTAAAATTTAAAAACAAAAATAAAATATTTTACAAGGCACAAATGCAGATCGTTTTATTTTTTAAATATAGATATCATGATATTTTGCCATTTCTCTATTCCCAGATATATAGGCTGTTCATAAAGTGCAGACAAAGGATAATTGGACATTCGCCAGTTGTAATATCGGTCTTGATTCGCCTTGGCATAGCATCATTCTGCCAACCTAGAAGCTGACTTGAATCATCAGACCTTGCTTTGCCGGAATGAGGTATGGTTCGGCTTTGTCCTAGGAGGTGCATCCTCCTAGGCATTGCCTCCTCCTTCAGGATAAGAATTGGTGTATTGCTGATCGTTTGAGGCGCACATACCGAGAAATTCCGATGGGTCTGTTTTCGGCTATTTTTCATATGCCAAGAGTGACTCCATGGGGATGCTGGTTGACCCCACCTTCCGGCTTTGTGCCACACCTTGCTGCAGTGGGAAGTAAGTTCCAACTGATTTATTTTTTACTTATGTGTCCAGACTTTATGCGAGAAAGTAAGTATTTTATGAAACAAAAGTCTTCTGTCTCCTCTACCCTTCCCATAGTGAATCGTTTAAAGTATGACAAAATTAACATTTCCAGAGAGAGGAGAGGGAAGACAAAATAAGACAAGATGGAGAGAGGAAGAAGAAGAGCGAAAAAAAAAAAACAGGGAAAGGGAAAGATGAAAGAGAATAAGAAATAAAATCGAGTAAAGACAGAAATCAGACTTCTTATTAAAAAAGAAAGATTTAATCGGAAATCTCACTTTTCTGAATTCAAAAAAAAAAAAGATTTAAGCACAAATCCCACTTTTTCTGAATTGAAAAAAAGATTTAAGCACAAATCCCACTTTTTCTGAATTGAAAAAGAAAGATTGAAGCAGAAATCCCACTTTTTCTGAATTAAAAAAAAAAGATTGAAGCAGACCTCCCACTTTTTCTGAATTGAAAAAAGAAAGATTGAAGCAGAAATCCCACTTTTTCTGAATTGAAAAAAGAAAGATTTAAGCAGAAATCCCACTTTTTCTGAATTGAAAAAAGTAAGATTGAAGCAGAAATCCCACTTTTTCTGAATTAAAAAAAAAAAGATTGAAGCAGAAATCCCACTTTTTCTGAATTAAAAAAAAAAAAGATTGAAGCAGAAATCCCACTTTTTCTGAATTAAAAAAAAAAAAGATTGAAGCAGAAATCCCACTTTTTCTGAATTAAAAAAAAAAAGATTTAAGCAGAAATCCCACTTTTTCTGAATTAAAAAAAAAAAGATTTAAGCAGAAATCCCACTTTTTCTGAATTAAAAAAAAAAAAAGATTCAAGCACAAATCCCACTTTTTCTGAATTAAAAAAAAAAAGATTGAAGCAGAAATCCCACTTTTTCTGAATTTAAAAAAAAAAAAGATTGAAGCAGAAATCCCACTTTTTCTGAATTGAAAAAAGAAAGATTTAAGCAGAAATCCCACTTTTTCTGAATTAAAAAAAAAAAAGATTGAAGCAGAAATCCCACTTTTTCTGAATTAAAAAAAAAAAGATTGAAGCAGAAATCCCACTTTTTCTGAATTTAAAAAAAAAAGATTTAAGCAGAAATCCCACTTTTTCTGAATTAAAAAAAAAAAGATTTAAGCAGAAATCCCACTTTTTCTGAATTAAAAAAAAAAAGATTGAAGCAGAAATCCCACTTTTTCTGAATTAAAAAAAAAAAAGATTGAAGCAGAAATCCCACTTTTTCTGAATTAAAAAAAAAAAGATTTAAGCAGAAATCCCACTTTTTCTGAATTAAAAAAAAAAAGATTTAAGCAGAAATCCCACTTTTTCTGAATTAAAAAAAAAAAAGATTGAAGCAGAAATCCCACTTTTTCTGAATTAAAAAAAAAAAAGAAGCAGAATTCTGCTCTTTTCGAATTACTAAAAAGCGAAGATGTGACATCCCTGCTTATGGGGCATCCTGTATGATTAGCTTTTGAGAATGTTGACAATTCTTTAAGAATAAAATGTAAACACACAAAAATATCAAAAGTGCTAGCCATCATCATGGTTTTCATCCATTTGTTTTTTCTAACAGCAATGTCCAATCTTTCTCTCTCTCTCTCTCTCTCTCTCTCTCTCTCTCTATATATATATATATATATATATATATATATATATATAGTGTAATTAAATTTCAATGACCAAAATTCAGTCTTTACTCATATTATTCATTTTTTGCAATGAGAGAATTGTCAATGGTTTTACAATCGTTTCGCAACGTGCAAGGTGCTACAATCAAAAGCAAATTACACGCTGCTCTTCAGAAACATCAAGAAAAACATTTACAAAAATGTTTATGTAAAAGTTCAAGGAAAAAATAGAAAACAGTCAACACTCACGCGAAATCCCACCCCCACCGTTAATAGGATGACAAAATTCAAATCAAGCAGCCATTATGAATTTACCGTATATATATACTAAAACTGATGCTCTTCTTGTCACCGTGCACACTTTTTATCTGTACATGAATGTTTTAGATGGTGGGAGGAAAGGTGACTGACATAAATAATGGTCGGATGATAGGAGTAGTAGTGGCAATGACTTCTTATATAATTGCTAGAGAGAGAGAGATAGAGAGCCTTGTTATCTTGCTTGCTTGTCACAGTGCCAACTTTTCATCTGTACACGAATGTTTTAGATGGTGGAGGCAAGGATCATCAATGTGAAGTAATGGGAAGAGGCTGATGACCTAAACAATTAAAGGGAGGATGAAGTGAGGGGGAAACAGAGAAAGGGGCGAGATAGAGAGACAATCCTGTTTTGAGCACAGATCTCACTAAGCCATTCACTTAGCTTTTATCTCTATTTCTTTTATTCTATCCTATCATTTTATTTTATTTTAAAAACTACAAAACAAACACCCACAAAGTTGGTATATTCTTGATCGGCGTCGCCAGGGTTGAACAATATCTAAAATTTAGAAAAAAATTATTTGTTCTGGGGGGGGGGGGGGGTCAACTGAGGCATGTTTCGTCGAGGGTGGGAGTGGTTTTTCAGTGTTATTATGTATTAATTTGGAAAGAAAATGTTGACTCATTCCTGGAGGAATCTATTATATTAACGAGAGTTGCCTGTGTGTATGTCCATATAGAGAGGAATGGAGAAAGAGGGGGTTGGGGAGAGGGAGGGGAAAGAGAGAAAGATAGAGAGACGGCTAGAGAGAGGTAGAAGTTCTAATAGAAATATGTTACACCCCCCCCCCCCCACCGTCAACGCCGGTTAGCCCTGCTAATCATATATAATATACATATATCTAGAAAGTCAAATACACACACATGACTAGAGAGTATATACAAGTGTGTATATAGATCTGAGAGACAAGACACTGCAGATCAGAGACCGATCACATCTCCTGGGACTTAAGCTAGGCCAAGGCACTTATTACCAATTCACTAACTTTTGAATATCAAAGGAGGTCCTGCTATTAACTATAAAGTCCATCTATCAAGAATTCAAGCACAAAAATGTGCTTACATCCTCTCCCCCTCCATACACATAAATAGAAAAGTGTAAATTATCTAAATAATGAAATGTACATATATATATATATATATAAACTACATCACAAGCTATAAAACGAACATTAAAAACAACAAAACATTTTCAAAAAACAAACACATCTATACCGTCCCATGCGATAATTGTCACCAGATATATAGTTGGTGAAACTCAACTGGAACTAAAGAAAAGGCTTGGTGAACATAAAAGATATAAAAAATAACAATTCCCTAAATATACTATTCTCTCATGCATTACAACATGATCATTCTTTAAACTTTGAACATGCTAGACTCATTAAATTTATTTTAAATACATCTGAGAAAACTTCTTGAATTAGCACTGATTATAAACTCTAACACAAACAACTTAACGGCTTCTACAATTTATCTCCTTTAATCAGCAAACTTATACTAACCGAACAGAATCTGACTAGCTATTTTACACCACATTACCAACAAAACTTTATACATAATATCGATAATAAAATTAAACAATTTTCGTTTTTTTAAAAACGAACAAAAAACATTCATTCCATTTAATAAACACATCACAGATTTTGAATTCTAACGACTATGTTTTGTTTGAAAAAAAAAAAATTTTTTTCGCGTCACAAACGCACCAAATAATTTTAAATATTGTGCTTGTGTTTTCATTCTTCAAATCAATCATCTTGAGAAAGTCTTGAAATACAGACGAAATGTTGATGAATATATAAATAATTTTGTTTTTTCATTTTCATATATATATATATATATATATATATATAAAATATTAATTTAAGTGAATATTAGATTATTTTTACCTACATACGCCAGCGTTTCAAGCTTTCACTCTCATCAGTGTAGGGAATGATAATCTCAGACGGTCACAAGATACGAACCCGGTGACAGAATAATCCTAGACCTTGCAAGCAAGCGTCATAACCAAATGAAACATTACTACGTCAAGAAAGGGAATTTAAGTTCTATTTATGTGAAGGAGGCACATATAGAAAGGTTGTCTAGAGTGTTCGACAAACGTTGGAACATGTTATATAGCTACGTGACAGTCTATTTTTAACTTCCCTAAACAGGGCTCAACTTCAATCTCTTAAAGGGGCGAATAACAATATTAATGAAAATGCAAATATATCAGATTGCCATTGAATTTGATCTATAGTTGATATTAGACACCAATTAAGCAAGATTCCCTGAGTTTTAATTTCTTTTTAAAACCTCTTGAGCTTAAAACTTAAATTTTCTAGAATCAAAATCATGTAACGGATTCTAGACATAAGGCTTAGTAACATTACATTTCGATTTTAATCTTTGTAAGGTGACATAAAAGTGGTGTAACACTCTTCTGTGTAGAGAATTAAGTTTACCCATTCTGGGACGGGTATTATAGTTTATAAGCACACACACAACTATGACTATTGGGCTACCCATTGAGCTCAATTAGGTTCTTTTAATCAGGAAAAAGTGGGTTTTAAAGCCAGTTTAATTTAATCAAACCTCACCTTTTCTCTCCAACTACGAGTTAAATAGTATTAATAGTTGTGGTGATATTCCCTTTTGATTATAATGGACTATTCCAATCTTCGGTTATATAGTTTTATTATCTTCGACTGTTTATAAACAAAAACAGAGAGATGGAGGGAGTGAGAATGAGTGACGGAAACAGGAGTGATAGAAACTACAAAATAAGCGCAGTGAGGTGGCGCTGGTGTGAAACCATAAACCACGTACAGTGAGAGAGGGTGAGAGTAATAGACAGAAACTTTGTAAGAAATGCATGACTTTAAAAAAAAAAATTTTTTTTTTTTTTTTTTAACTTAAATTCACCCCAAACAAGGCACAATGCCACTGAGATGTAGGGAGGCTACTGTGAATTAGGGGAATCCTATATGGGAAGTTTTGCAGCGAGATGTATGTTCACATTACATTTAAATGTCTGTATGTTAGTACAGTCAGGGAAACAGGAAGCAGGAAGGGAATTCTAAAGTACGAGGAAAGAAGCTATGAGAGTAGAAAGAGGGAAAGCCCACCGGAGAAAAGTGCAGGGTCTACATCCATGCGTGACATGGCACAACACTTATCCCAATATTATACAACTGTTGATAGGTAGCACTAAGATCGGCTGCTCTAAGAGTTAGGGCTCCTGCACTACCAGTCGGAAACAGTAGCCAAACAAACTAATCTGTACCCTCAACCTATACGCCTTGGTGAGTAAATTACAAATTATTGCTAATTAAAACAATTGAAATGGCATTTTTTGTAAAAAAAATTCAATCTTAAAACCATGGAATATTTTACACACTTTGTATGATTTATAGTATTAAAATGCTCATGTTAATTAAAACCAAGTTAAGTGTATTTCAAATAATACTGCAAGAAATATCTAAGATACATTAATAAGACTAGTTGATGGGCCAGCATGCTGATAGGTATAAAAAGTAAAAACCGATCACCAATATTAGCTACTCGAATGGTGCATAGACTATGGGATCCTCTCTACGAAAGCCGACTGAAAAAGCTTAACGTTTTCCCCCTTGAGCGTCAACGATAACACGGTGAGCTCATTTTGGTCTACAATCTCCTCAATGGCCATTACGACCCTCCTCAGAACCTATTATTCACTCCTGCACCCGAAAGAGGTTTATGCAGGCATCACCAAAGACTGTTTCTATTTATCTTCCTCCCACAAGGTAAGATGTGACACAAGGTCGGGAAAATGGGAAAAAACCAGCGCTCGAGAATTTGAGCACTCTGGCCATTTAAAAATTGCCTGGGCAGCCCCATTGGCATTCCCCGGTAGGGGCGCCTCAGGTGATTAGCAATAAACTAACCCATTCTCAAAGGGTGAGAAGGCAAAGCCTGGGAGGATACACCTCCTAGAACTGCACAGGACGGACAACCGATAGACCGGCGTAAATCAAGGCTCGAAAAAACTGTTTCACCGTCGATTTCAGTTCAACTTGAGGCGGGCCGCTTTCTCAATCAGGATTCCTGGACTTTGGAATGGACTTCCAGAAGATGCAGTAAATGTGCCAACGATATGCAATTCAAGGCGTAATCGGACAGGTACTGTACCCTCCCTGTGTAAATTTCTAACATGCTTTTCCTACATGGCAACTGAAGCATGCTTGTTTTATTTTTTGCTAAATTATTGAATTGAATGTTTTTATTATTTTAAACAGCAACACCAGAAAGAAAAAAATACTTGATTAAAACTGAAGCTTTTCTTGAAAATGTTCGGTTGCATTCGTAAGAAAAGAGATAATAAAGAATTCCGATATAAAATAATATTTGTCTTCACCATTTATAACGGAAAATATGATTGTTTTTTCGTCTTCCAATATTCGTTTTTTTTTGGGTTTTTTTACAATCAGGTTTTTCAAAATACATGATTGTCATATGACAAAAATAAAAAAATTTTTTTTTGTTTGTTTCAATGTTATGCAGATTCGGTCCTTAATATCCGAGATAAATATTTATCTTCAAATCGGACAAGATCACTTTTGACTCCATTGTATGATTTGATAAACATTATCTTTATTAGTGACAATGCATTCATCAAACCTCAAATATAATTTTTAATCTAAATTCAGAAAAATATATAACAATTATTGTTTTTATACAACCCTACTGTTATTTCTACAATATACTTATTTTCAAACGTTACCATAAGACACTCACACATACCTATATACAGGGTGGGCCAAAATAAGGGTCCTATCTTTAAATTTGAATAACTTGAATTTGAATAACTTCCACAAAATAAAAGTTTAACTCACCAAACTTTATGTGTGTGTAGACTGACCCTTCCGAGATTTTTTGAAATAAACAAAACAAATTTTAGCCGAAAAACACTTCTTAAAACTTACAAAAACTAAAGTATTGTTTTTTACACCGTTTTGAGTTTTTTAAGCAAAAATAATGTTTTCTAAATGAGGGTACGTTCCTTAATACGGCTCATGCTTGCTTCGGAAGGGGTCCTTTACTTATTCTAAAAAAAAAAAAAAAAAAAAAAAAAAAAAAAAAAAAAAATCAATAAATAAAAAAGTTATGAATTTTTTAAAATAGGACCCTTATTTTGGCCCACCCTGTATATATACATATATATATATATAAATTGAATGCCTGCTAGACACTATCCTAGAGTGTCTAAGGTCTCTCTGTACAAGGGTTTGTCAGGATAACCTGGCATGAGAATACTTCCCCCTACAAGTAAACTCTGACCAAATATTCAAAATAACATAGTAATCGAAGCCCAGATAAGATCCCCTCGGCATGACCACACACTGGCTCATACGAGGAACGGTGCTCCTACTCCAAGTGATGTTACCTCAAGTAACAGCACTAAACTGGATACTCCACTAGACTAGATGAATTCTTGTCCTGGAATCCAGTAAGACCAAGACATCACACGAAAGATATACTATAACATGAGATATACTATAACATAACTGGTTAATTGGGGATAGGAAAATTAATGTTCTTCATTTCATTACTAACTCAACATTTGAGAGAGAGAATAACTTTGATTGAATACTTTGATATCTATGTATCTAATATAGAGATCAAGTGTTAGCCCCAGGAATGATCCCCTTGATTTCTTAGAACTTCCATTGAAGTAAAATGAAAAATATAGTCATCATAGACAACTATTTCATTGTCTACGCCACATCAGTGTGGCTAGACATAGCAAGTGTATCCATGTCAATATTCGAAACATGGACGACCAGTCGCATCCAAATGTGATCAGCAGACAAGCACCTAGTACCATTGCGCCAACAAACCTACCATTGACAGTAGAAGAAATTCTAGAAATATATGTAATCTCTTTGTTAAGATATTTTTTATTATGCTGTTCGGTAACATGATTTGTGTGTGTTTAGTCTTAAAATCCATTTTGTTTGCATGCATGCATGCATGCATATATATATATATATATATATATATATATATATATATATATTACATAAAAGAAAGTTGTCTGTGTGTGTGTGAGTATCCAGCTAAAAGTCAAAAACTACACAAGACCCACCCACAAAGCTGATATATTCTTTTTCACCTTTGACAAAATATAGGGGCATCGAAACCATACCATACTCCACCAGAAAAGAAAGAGAAAAAAATTATTATTTAAAGCTAATACTATATTTATTGCTTATACTTATCCTGAGACGGGTAATTTACTAATGTGTGTGTGTGTGTATATATATATATATATTATTGATGGAGATTTGGTAATTGTCAGAAGCGGAAACAATACTATTACTTCTATTAATAATGGAGATTTGATATCTGTCCGTCTGAAACCAAGACTATATATTACTATCTTTCAATGCTCAATTTAGGAGGGGTATTGTGGAGAATATGTTCCATTCTGTTGTCATAATACCATCCTCCTAAGCATTACCTCCTTTTTTAGGGAGGTGGGGTGGGTAATGTTGTATTTGTTCTGTCATGAGCCTATCCTCCCAGGCATTACTTCTTCCTTTCTCGGGGGCGGGGCAGTGCAGTATACGTTCGTTCGTCATGCGACGAGAGGGAATGTATGTTTGCTAGTATATATATTTTTTCTTCTCTTCCACCTTTTTGGTTATTGCTTAAATGAACGATTCCATTAGCAATTAAGTTTTCACATCTACCTGTTACTTAGTACTAGCAGGACGACCTGATGTTGCTCGGGATTGAATGAGGATCACTGCTACATACTTTTTCACTATGCGCATAGTACCATATTACTTCCTTTGTTTTTACTGCAACCCCCTTCCTCTCGTTTCGCCCGTAATATAGTCAGAAGATGAAATGTTGGAAAACTCTGAATTAGTGGCTTATACGTATGGTTTAATTTCATTAAAATCGGATATACGTATTTGAAGTTTTAAGGGGGTTCTGTCCCCATGGGTAACTTAGAGATAGGGGACGCAGATATTCGGGACCACTTCTATTGTCTTCCCTGGAGAATTTTATACATTTGATATAAATTTCATAAAAATAGAATATATTTGAAGTTTCAAGAGAGTTATGCCTTCATAGCCCCCTTAAGGGTGCACTTGGAGATTCTGGAACACTTCCATTGTCTTCCCAGAAAAATTTTATAAGAATGCACTTTTAGATTTTATGTAGATTCTCTAAGCTTTCTTTCTATAAAGAACACACAAACATACATGCATACATACATACAGTTTTATATATATATGGGATATCATTTTTTAAATAGTCATAAACTTTTAGAATCTTGCTGCATTTTGATAACAAAGCAATTTTTTTTTAAATTTAATTTTATGACAATATTACGTGTATCAATCATGTTGTTTGCCTCTGTAGTAAACTACAGCAGCACAAAATGCCTACTATTTTGACATTTCAGTGATTTGAAAACATAATTTAAGGTCTTATCTTATTATCATTATCATATTTGGTTAATGTCCAGTTTACATGCTGCCATGTATTGGACAATTTGTAGAAATTACCTTCCAAACTAACTTATCTCTGCCCAGGTCTTTTTTTATCCTTCTTTTTCTCAGATCCATCCTTATCACTTCTTACCATGTTTTCCTGGCCTTCTCCTGCGAACTGAAACTGCTACCTCAACTGTTCTACATCTACTTACCCAAGATTTCTCATCCATTCTTTCATCGTGACCAAACCAACTAAGTCTCCTGTTCTGCACACACCTCTCTATACTGTTCAGATGTAATCTTCCTCTAAGATCATCAGATCTAAGCCTGTCTTTAAGACTCACACATTCATCGTATCATCCTCATATCATTTCTCTCCATGCAACGAATGTCCTCAACCTTCATTGGCCAAGTTTCACTTCAATGCATAATCCAACTGCATAAACATGCCTGAACGACTCTTCCTTTGGTCGACAGTGGTAATACTTTGCTGGTTAATAATGGCAGAAGTTCCCTGACCTTACTTCATCTACTCCTAATTCTTGCAATCACATTAGCACCTGCTCCATCCAGTTCGCCATCATTATCATGAGTTTAACATCCATTTTACATGCTGGCATATGTTGAATGACTTTGAGAGATTGACTTCCAAATTAAACTATTTTTGACCAGTTTTTTTAATTTATTATCTCTCTTTCTCTCAAATCCATCGTTATCACTTCTTCCCATATTTTCCTTGGTCTTCCCCTGTGAACTGACCCGTCTACCTCAACTGTTCTACAATATTACAATATTATTTTTTAAATAGCCATAAACTTGTAGAATCTTGCTGCATTTCGATAACAAAGAAAGTATTTGTTTTAATTTAATTTTATGTTTTACTTATGACAGTATTATGACTGTCAGCCATGTTGTTGGCCTCTATAGTGAACTACAGCAGCATGAAACGCTTACTATTTTGACATTTTGGTGCTTCATGAACCTAATTCTCATTGCTTTGAGAACATTATTTTTAGGGCTTCTCTAATTTCAAAAATTACATTCTTTCTGATATTTTTGGAATACCGTTAAACATGCATGTTTTCTTCTATTTCTTTTACAAAATGACACAAAGATTTCTGAAAACTACCTAAAACAAAAATGAATATAAATGGATAAGAATTTTAAAGATGACTGAAAAATATCTTTTCATTCAAAGAGAAAATAATTGATGAATGCAGAGAATAAGAAGAAATATGTCATCTTAAAAAAAAATGGACATACATTGTTGTTCCTTTGACAAGGCAGATAAAACACATTTTAACACATCAATGGATATAATTAAAAAATCTTAATCAAAAATTGGCATTAATAAAAATAAAAGCATCAGACAATGTTTTCAGAAAGCCACATGAACAACGACTGTTGTTACACAGGTGACAAGCAGGAAAAAGTTTTCAGAAAAATTCTATAGACAAAGCACGAGAACGCAATAAACTAATGAATTGCAAGAAAAAAAATGTCGTCTGCATCAATTATTGCAGAAAGCAAAACAAAAAGATACAAAAAAAAGAAAAACTTTTCTCAAAAGTTTATAGATTATTTTCTTATATCTTAAAACAATGAAGCAATTTTTTGGGTTTTTTTTTTTTAAACTGAATTTTGTAAATGTCAAACACTATTTATATCTTATAAAAAGGATTTTTTTTTTTGTTTGGTTTACAATTTTCGTCAGAAAATGGAAATCAATTTGATGGAATTATGTTTAAGTTGGAAAAATGAATTCCAGTTTGCTAAAGTTTGGAAGAAAAAAAAGATTCAGATTAATGAGAAGAAAAACAAAAACTTTTGTGTGAAACAAAAACACAAGAATCGTTTTTGATTCAAAAATAAAAATGTAAAAAAATTTTTTTTTAAACCCAGAAAATAAATATTAATTCTTTCAATAGAATTACAAATAAGTTTTCTTTTTTTAATTAAATAATTTTTTAAACAGACAACTTTTCAAAAAATGGACTCACACGAGGTAACAATTTTTTTCTTTCCTTTTTAGCTATAGATTAAAAAAATGATAAAAAAAAGAATTGTGATGGGTAATTACAAAAAATTATTATGAGTCATTGCAAAAAATTATGATGGGTCATTATAAAAAATTGTGAGGGGTCAATACAAACAAATGTGATGGATCATTACAAAAAATTGTGATGGGTCGTTAAAAAAAATTATAGGTCATTACAAAAAAAGTCATTTAATAATTGGGTTCCAGATTAACAAAAACAAAAAAAAATAGAAATAAACTTTGCAGACATTGCCAAAATAAAAGTGGTTATATTCAAAAATTGTTTTGGTTTTAACACAACAATAACCAAATAAAAAATAAAAAATTCTTGAAAAATTCTTTAGTGAAACAACATTTTTAACTTGCTGTCATCTGCTGATACATCATGAGATATTATATATATAAGCTCTTCATAAAACCAATAGAGCACTCTTCGGAAGCTGATATTGTTAATATAAACATTAAGATTTCCTTTCTTCATGAATTGTGTTGATGGCGAAACAATATCTCCGACTGTCAGAATACCGGTCGAGTTTTAATCTCAGCTTGAAGTACTTTCCCATTTAGCCACATCGAAGAGATGTGATACAGAAAAACAGTCTGTGAATGACATAAACATTATATATATATATATATATATAATAAAGTCATCCAGTGACACTTGTTTCACTGTATCATGACTCTTCAGTATAGCTAGACGTAGCAAATGTTTTTATACTGAGATTGTATCAGGTTTGTTATTGTTTTTTAAATTATATTTTAAATATTAAAATTCATAACATTCTAAAATTATATATAGATATTTGAAGGAAATATGGAATGTTGTTCTCTGAATAACTAAGGTTTACATGATTTTATATGTGAAAATATATATATATATATATATATATAACAAAGATAATGTATTTTTGCTATAAATTTAAAAAAGAAAAAGAATTTAATAAAAAAGAAAATAATTATTCCTAAACACCCATTTTGATTGACAATTTTTCAAAAGAAATAACATAAGCAGAATAATTTGAAAAAAAAAAAAAGAAAAATATATAAAGTCAAGTCTAATAAATATCAATATCTGAGAAACAAAAACAAAAAATGAATTCGTTAATAAAACCCGGTTCATTCCAGTAAATTGTCTCCCCTGAAAAGATCTTTTATCAGGGAAGGAACATTTGAATTTGAGTGAATTAAAACAAAAGAAAATCATATGTTCAACGAAATCCTTTTTGAAAACGTTCCTTTTTAATCCATTTGTATCTCAATTAAGTTTTAATGGAGATAAAAATTAGATTAAAAAATAAATAATAAAACGGTCAACCAATTTTTCCAAAATGCTGAACAGCCATAACGTTTGTGAAGATCAAAATCTGGATTTCTTTCCGCAGAATCGTAAGATTCTTCTTCCAAAAACGTCCGAATTTCCTGAAATTTTTTAAGAGTTTTTCAATATTTCTGAATTCTTCAGAAAATCGGCTGATCCAACAGTAACGAGGCATCTCTTCAAATTAAATCCTAAAGGGTAGTCCATGTCTTCGTATCTCTGGAATGTGAATCCTGGATTGTTTTGAGGATTCACCAGTTGTGCCTTCATCTTTTGCAAATCTGAAAAATATTAAAAAAAAATCTTAAAATTTTTTTTATGACTATCACTATGGACCCGGTAATGCCCGGGTGTAAAATACTCTGAACGATTGCTTAAAATTATACAGATTTTCATGTTTATTATTCTACTAGAGCAGTTAAACAATGATTTTTTTATAAGGGAGGAGCATGATCGCGTTGACACACCAGTTCTCGTTAGATCACCAAAGTTAAGCAACGTGAAGCCTGGTCAGTATCAGATGGGTAACTATTTGGGAATGCTAGGCGCTGTATGTAATCTTCCCATGACTGGACTATACATGTGACTGGGGACTACTTCTGAATTTGATATTCCCTGTAAACTTCTTACTTCGGAGGAAACCGGCATAGCCCGCTCAGGGCTAATACCACACCAGGTATTACCGGTTCGTTAGAAGATCATCATATTATTCGGTTTCAGGTGCGTTTTACATGCTGGCATGTGTTGGACTGCTTTTAGAAATTGACTTCCAAGCTAACTTATCTCGAATCAGTACTTATCACTTTCTTCTATGTTTTCCTTAGCGACCCCTGCCACTTCAATTGTTTTACATCTACTAACGCAAGAACTTTCATCTATTCTTTCAACATGGTCATGCAATCGTAGTCTCCTGTTCTGTTCAGATTTAATCTTCCTATGAGGTCATCAGAACTAAGCCTGTCTTTAAGACTCACATTACACATAAATTGTATCATTCTCATATCAATAATGGAGAAATTGTAAATTATTAGTGAATGTTCATAGCTTTTGAGAAAATAGCGGATTCTTGGATTGTTTGAGGAGAGGGCAACATGAATTTTGTTTGTTAATTTTACTAGTATATATAGAAATATACATATATAACTTCTTTGTAATATAGCAGGAAAAATCCCAGCGGAGTGCTCGATTAATTGAGAATTAAAGTTAAAAATTAAGAGCGTAATATTTATTTATTTTGGTACAGAAAAATTAGTACAACATTAGAAGGACTTAGTCGTCCGGCTCTCTTCAGCTTGAAACCGACGGTACGAATGTGTACTAATTTTTCTGTACCAAAATAAATAAATATATATATATATCTAAGGATGTTGTAGTTTGCTTGAAGCATTGTGTAATAAGTTGAATTTTTTAAAGGCTATGCCAATATTACATTGGTTGAAAACACCGTTTAATACGAGACAATGGTAAATAGATCAAATGAGAACATTAAAGATTTCGATATATGGTAAATAATTATTTAATTGAAAATTATTAAATTCATCAATACTGTCATTTGATCTATTTACTGTTGTCTTGGATTAAATGATGTTTTCAACCAAATTGCATTGGCATCGCCTTTAAAGCTTCTTACATATAATTTACTCTTTCATGTATATACACATCTTCTTCTATCATATAAAGGGCAGTTGTCCGTGTGTATGTGTGTATGTCCAGCTAAAAGTAAAAAACAAAAAAAACTACAAAACGAACACCCACAAAGTTGGTATATTCTTGATCAGCGTTGCCCTGGATGAATAATATCTAAAATTGGTGATCCACTGGGCTAGGTTTCGTCAGGGGAGGGGGGGGGGGGATTTTCAGCCATTTCCAATGTTATCTATTATATAAAGAGAGGTGAATGAGTTACATTATTATATATTTCAATAGAGAGAAATGGGTAAGGCAGAGGTGAAAGAGGTGTGGGGGAGAGGGGTGTCGAAAACGAGGAAAAGAGCAAGATAGAGAGAAAGATAGAAGTTTTAATATATAAAGATGATACACACGCTTTTTAACCTCTTCTATTTTGCTTTTTGTGGCCGCGGGTAGCCCTGCTAGCATATTATAAAGTAATATATCACGTATATATAGTTTATATTATGTATATATATTTTCAGTATTTATTTCAACAGTTCTCAATGCATGAGTAGAGCTTAGTAGCAGTATGAAAATATATTTATGGCAAGTAAGCTACACAGAAACGTTCATGCTGCATTCTAATTCAGCTCATCAGGCAATTAGCCCGATGATTTCCTCCAGGAATGAAACATGAACGTTTCTGTATTATTTGGATTATTCGGACTACTGTTTTCATCTTGGATGTTATTCTCACAACGTTTCGGCCAATGTAACCTCCAACCTTCTTCAGGTAAATCTTGTCAAACTTGGGAATTTGTACGAAATCCTATGAGGGTAGCTTGCTCACATTCTGTCAGTCAGTCAGTTCGACAAGATTCACCTGAAGAAGACCGGAGGCTACATCAGCCGAAACGTGAGAATAACATCCAAGATGAGAACAGTAGTTCAAATAATACAAATTATTTATCCTTATCTCAAAAATTGTAAAACATAATGAAAATTTCTGTGTAGCTTACTTGCCATAAATCGTGTTTTTTAATTGTAGGCGTGTCCCTATTCTTCCTGAGATTCTCATGGATGGCTTTGCTCTTGAGGAGAAATCGACTCTGAAACTTCTTGGTCTTTCTCTCTCATCAAATCTTTATTGGAGTTCATACATTAGATCCATTGCTTTTTCTGCTCCAAACACTCTCTCACACCTGAGGCTATTTTCTATCTCTACAAATCTTTACTATCAGACTATGTATGGAGTACTGTTGTCATATTTGGGCTGGTGAATCTCTGTCCTATTTGAGGGTTCTTGATAAGGTGCAGAAACGTATCTGTAATTTGATTGGCCCCCACCGTTTCTTTTTTTCTCCACCCTCTCTCTCACAGACGTGATGTTTCTAGTCTCAATCTTTTCTATAAATACTATTATGGTATGTGTTCTTCAGAATTGTCTAATGTATTCCCTGCTACTTTTGTTCCAACTCGTTTGACTCGTTGATCTCCATCAATTCGCTGTTTTGATACCTCATTGTAATACAGCTTCCTATTCCAGTAGCTTCTTTCCAGGAACTGCAGGCTTATGGAATTCTCTTCCTGCTGACTGTTTTTCTCCTACCTATAGCCTTGGTCTTTTCAAAACTAAGACCAATAGGCATCTCCTATCTTTGCGATAATCATATTTCGTTCTTGTTAGCTCCTTACATCAAATGGCTTCATGCCTTGTCTGGAGCGATTTCCACAAAACAAAAAAAAAACATATATATATTTTTTTCATACTGTATATATATATATATATATATATATATATATATTAACAATTTTAATAATTAAATATTTTTATGTCCACAGAAAAGCTTGTTTCGTCTTTTAAAAATTCGAACCTTAGACCTCGAATCTGATAACCCGACATCTATATCCGTGTGCCCAACTGACCAGTTATACAGATGAGAAGTGAAATACCGCTTTTAATCAGTACTATTCAATTGTCTCTAAGAGGGTTCAACCAAAAAAAGGCAACCTTTATCCACTATACCTCCAAGAATCAGAGTGCAGTATATTATAACTATGTCTAGGAACATAATCATGTGTCTGCACTATGCCCATGAAGAGAGCATAGTTTATTTATATATATATATATATATATATATATATATATATATATATATATATATATTTGTAGGTTTCTATAAGGAATGTATGTTTTCAATTTTAAACTCCTTAAAGTATCCGAAAAATTTCCAATTACAAGCTCAATGAAGTTGTATTACAAGATTCAGAGCATATATATTATATTGATAGATTCCAATGACCATGCAAAAATCAATTCAAAATCATAATTTTGATAACTTCCTTCAATTTTTTTTATTTTATTTATTTATTTTATATTTATTTCAACACCTCGGCGGATGCTTATCATTCTAATTTACATCCTATATATAAAAAAACAATCTTTTCATCTTTAATCTTTTGCATTCTTACACGTGTTTCTTGGCAGATTAGGACAAAAATTACAGTTCAAATAGCCCATCTGTCAATCTTCAGAGAATATTAGAATGTGTATTGAAATTGTAGCAACAGCTTATAACGTCAAAAACCAGAAGAAAACACTTATCAAGGCTAAAAACACTCAAGGGTAAGGGTTAATGAGATGGATAGATTGACAGTTGAATGATGATGAATTCTATGAGAACAGCCTATCCCCCCCCCCCCCAAAAAAAATTATTTCACCTTTGTCACAAACATTGCTCATAGAATTTGGGGATTAAAGGACAAAATAGGGGGTAAGTGCAAGTTACGAGGATGCCGAAAGTAAACCTAAGGTCTGTTTTCTACTTTCCATGAAATAAAACTTCTGATCATCAAAAGAATCCTTAAGCACTGCAATATAAGGGCAGTATACCTAAAGAATACAATATATATGCACTATACATACACCGTGCATTTAATGTGCACTATGCCTTGGAAGAGATTGTAGTGTATATTAAACATGCCTGAGAACAGAATGAAAATGATTGATATTTTGCCATTTTCTCTTTTTTTCTCTCTTTTAGAAAAGCAAATCTGGATTTATTTTATCATTTACGTAGATCTCATGCGATCGGCAAATGATAAAGTAAAATGTTTTCTTTTTGACAGAGGAAGATAACTGACCTCACTGTTCATTATTAAAATAAAATCTGATCGCAGAAAGTTCCGATCTCTCCGTGGATTCATGCCTTTCTTATTATTGTTCTTCTCGCCAACCAAACCCAGATAAGAATCTACATTTGCTTTAATGTTCCTGGCTTCCTTCCAACAGGAAAGATTTCCATAGGAAAGAAAATTAAAAAGAATTTCTGGATCCTAAATAAGAAAAAAATGATTTAAAGAACGGATTTTAAAGGGATGAAAACTCAAATAATCTCAGTAAGTTTCCAATAAAAGATATCAATTTGATTTTCATGTCTCAAGATCTGAATAATCTTATCAATCTATACGAACATACGACAGAGAGTCAAAAGTTGTGCCATATTTGCATATGTGAAAGTAAGCCGTGCATGGTTAGTGTGTAGTTTTGTTTTATGACTATTCAACCCTTTTTGGCCAAGAGGAACCTAGCTTTGAAGAAAGTCTATATTTTGGGCTTTGTTGTCACTTCAAGGCTGCGTAATTATTTTCAAATATAAAACATGAGAGAGAGAGAGAGAGTGATAAGAGAAACAAAGACATGACCATAGAGAGGTTAGTGAAAGTTTGCAGTTCGGATATCTAGTAGTTGAAGCAGTTCAAGCCTCAACGAGTTGATTACTTAGCTGGATATTAATGAATAGATCAAGTGAGAGACGTTATTGCGAAAATAAGAGGGAACAGACGTCATCAACAGATTCATACACAAAAGTTAATAGTTTGAGTTTTAATATGGCAGGAAATCTTAAAAAGGTTTGGTTTGTTTAATCATCTATGAGTTATGTAATGCCCAATAAAGTTGTCAAATGTAATTCTGTAGGGAGGATAATTATTTATATTCCTAGAATAAATACATCACTCCCAGAATACATTGCATTACTCTTAGAAGGAAATTTTACAGAGGGTACTACCATTACTCTAAAAAAAAAATACTATTCCCAGAGGGTTAGTGTGTAGTTTTGTTTTATGGCATATCAACCCTTTTTAACTAAAAAGAACCCAGCTTCGAAGAAAGTCTAAAGTCTAGGTTTTGTTGTCACTTGAAGGCTATTATTTTAAAACAGGAGAGATAGAGTGATAAGAGAGATAAAGACCTGACCATAGAGAGGTCAGTTTGGATGTCAATTTCTAATGGCCGCCCAACACATGCCAGCATGTAAAACAGACATTAAATCGAATATAATGGTGATGATATATATGACCTGGTCAGTCAGGATTGAGGACATGCGTTGCATGGAAAGAAATGATAAGAGAATGATACGATGGATGTGAGACTTAAAGACAGGCTTAGATCTGATGACCTCAGAGAAAGATTAAATCTGGAGAGATGGAGATGTGTGCAGAACTTGAGACTTTGTTGGTAATGATCATGTTGAAAATCTTCTTTTCACAGAAAGTATTGTATGCAAACCCACCAGCAAGCAAACTGAGCTTAAGCGACTTTGAAACTCTGCTTAAAGAATGAGTAGAAGTTCGTGGTTTAGCAGATGTAGAACAGTTGAATTATCAGGGTCAGTTGGCAAAGGAAAGACAATAGAAAACATGAAAGGAAGTGATAAGGATAGATTTGACAGAAAAAGGGATAAATAAAGATCTGGACAGAGATAGGGTAGTTTGGAAGTCAATTCCTAAAAGCCGTCCAAGACATGTAAAACAGGTGAAAAAATGATGATGATGATGCTTTTATTTTTCCAGCAATAAGGAGAATGTCGTAAGACAAAAATGTTGAAAATTACCCTGGCCATCGAAAAGCGCACGTCCATTTTATATGCTGACATGTGTTGGACGGCTTTTAGAAATTGACTTCTAAACTAACCTATCCATGATCAGGCCATTATTAAAACTACATAACCTGAAATGCAACAGATTTTCTTTGGAAGTCATTTCCTTAGTTAAGGCAAGATTTTTGTAGGCCAGATGCCCTTCCTGATGACACTTCAATGAAGTGTTGGGGACCAGTGCTTTTATCATGACACCATTGCCTACCAGGGTTAAAGGACGCTTTACCTGCTCTTTGTGCGTAAATTAAAAAAGCTGACCTGCTTTCCTTTATTTGTAGAGGTCAGCAAAAGAAATGAGTCAATGTATGAAATGCGTGTATTTGCCTGCGTTCATTTTACCAGTTTTACTTCAGCAATTAAGTTCTCAGAAATCAAAAGGCCCTTTTTAGGGACTAACACTTGATTTCTATATAAGATACATAGATATTCGAGTGTTCAGTCAAAAGGCCCTTTTTAGGGACTAACACTTGATTTCTATATAAGATACATAGATATTCGAGTGTTCAGTCAAAAGGCCCTTTTTAGGGACTAACACTTGATTTCTATATGAGATACATAGATATTTGAGTGTTCAATCAAGATTCTCCTCTTTACTGTTGAGTTAGTAAAACAGTGAAGAAGATTAATTTTTCTCTCCATAATTGACCAGTTAACTATGTTACAGTATATCTTTCTCTTGGTCTCACTGGATTCCAGGACAAGAATTCATCTGATCTGGTGGAGTATCCAGCTAAGTACTGTTACTTGAAATAACATTACTAGGAGAAGGGGCACCATTCCTCGTATGAGCCAGTGTATAACTGTGTCGATGAGATCTTATTTAGACTTCGAATAATGTTATTTTCAATATTTGGTCAGGGTTTACTTGTAGGGTGAAGTATCCTAATGTCAGGTTGTTCTGACAAACCCTTGTAAAGAGAGACCGAAGACACTCGAGGATTGTGTCTAGTAGATAATTCAAACTCTCGGTCAGTATGTGTATGCATGCGACATCACAAGTTGAAAGTAGTTTTCGCCCTCCCTCCCCCCAGCAAGCTAAATGTGATAGTTGTTTTTTTGAAGATGTAATTTTGCGGTTTATCTTCTTTGCGTTCATGTTATTTGTTCATAAATATTTGATTTAAAGATATTTGAATCCCATAAAGCGTTCTATAGTCTGGGACGAAGATGACGAATTGATCTCAAACTGTATTGTCTACTATTAATATGCATCGTAAATAAGCCTCAACAAGTCGATTTCTGAGTTGGATAAGACGTCATCAACAGATTCACACACAAAAGTTAATAGTTTGAGTTTAAATATATAGGAAATCTTTAAAAGGTTTCGTTTGGTATGTTTTACGGCATATCAACCATCTATAGAGTATTTACTGCATAATAACGTTGTCAAATGTAATTCTATAGGTAGGATGATCATTTTATATTCCGAGAATACATTGCTTCCAGAATACATTGCTCTTAGAAGGACATTTTACAAAAAAAGGTACCACCATTACTCTAAGAAAAAAAAAACACCACTACCAGATGGTTAGTGAGTAGTTTTGGCGATGTCAATTAAAATTGATTTTGTAGAAAACGGGAAAAGAAAACAGTGAAATGAAAAAGTGAAACGAAAAAAAAAAAATTGATGTTAAATTTCTTTCCGTTTCAGAAGCAAAGTTCGTGTTTTATAAACAATGGTACAAAACATTTTTTTTTCTTTTTTAAACCGTGCTCTCGGTGCGGGGGAGTCTATACTGAAGTAAAGGTTGCACAATCACCGGTGCTGGTGTATTTGATTGGTACTAAATTCTGGCCCTGATAAACGTTAGATCACGTCATATTATTTTGGCCGGTGTAATGACCCCTCTCCTCTGAAATTACTGTGCACTTTTATCGATTCATTTATCGCAATTTCTAACAGAAAACAATTAAATTTAAATTATAATTTTTCACCAAACAAAATACAAACAATAGTTTCATGAATAAATAAGTAAATGTATTACTAAACAAAATGAAAGAATTTTTTTTTCAACGAACAATTTAAAAATATCTTTAGTTAAATATAACTTTACTTAATTTAGTTGAACATAAAAAATATTCCTTTTTCAACGAACAATTTAAAAATATATTTAGTTAAATATAACTTTACTTAATTTAGTTGAACATAAAAAATATTCCTTTTTAAACGAACAATTTTAAAATATCTTTAGTTAAATATAAAAGAATAGATAAAAGCGCATGGTAATTTCAAAGGGGTCATTACAATGGCTAAAATAATATCACATGATCTAACTTTTTTCAGGGCAGGAATTTGGTACCGATCAAATACACCAGCTCCCAACCACCAACTGCACCTCTTCTGAACCGGAATCGCAACAAGAATTTTAGGACAATTGGAAGCAAAGTTGGGATAAATAGCAAGACTGATGTTATTTCAGACTTTTTATTTCTCCTAGACTAGTTGTACAGTCAAAGATTGAGAGTCTAGACTATCTTAAAGTATCCCCCCCCCCCCGCACGTTATGCTGGCAGAGTCTGTTGTGAAGTAAGGATTGTGCAATCCCAACTGCACCTTTTCTGAACAGACATTGCTCAAGTCCAGCAGCAAAGAGAAGTCCAGGATAAGCAGAGAAAGACTGGTGTTATTTAAGAGTTTTTCCTTCAATTAGACTAGTTGCACAACCAAAGCTTGAGAGTCTAGTCTACTCTGCTATTTAATCCATAGCTGGAGGGAGGATATAAGGATTCATAATTTTCCCAAGATAACTAGTGAAAGTGGTACTTGATTGATGGATACATACATAAAAGTTAATAGTTTGCGTTTAAATGTTGCAGAAAATCTTCACAAGGCCTTCATTATAGTGAAGTAAGGGTTGCACAATCCCAACTGCACCCCTCCGGAACCGGAATCACTTGAGTCCAGTTGTAACAAGAAGTTCAGGACGACTGGAAACAATGTCGGGATAAGCAGAGAAAGACATTTCCCTTCTCCTAAACTTGAGAGACTTGTCTACCCTACTATTTAATTCATAGTTGGAGGGAGGATGTATAGATTCATACCTATCTGAAGCGTATTAGTAAAAGTGATATGTCATTGACAGAGTCATACATAAAGGTTAATAGTTTGAGTTTAATTATTGCAGGAAACGTGAGGGTGTCTGTTGTGAAGTAATTGTTGCGCACTCCCAAACTGCACCTGTCTCCTTAACCAACATTGTTGTAGTCCAGTGGCAAGGAGAAGTCTAGGATAACTAGAGAAAGAATGGTGTTATTTAAGAGCTTTCCTTGCACAACCAAGGTTTGAGAGTCTAGTTTACTCTACTATGTAATCCATAGCTGGAGGGAGGATATATGGATTCATAACTCTCCCAAGGGTATTAATGAAAGTGATGCAGTAGCCAGACAGAAATCGAACCTGGTATGCCAGGCCCATCTTCTGCATCTGTAATCATTACGAAAAAACGAAACGAAACAAAGCTGCATTCAGCCTAGGCAGGTTGAATCGGCTCCCCCCCCCCTCCCCGAAGGAGAAAGTTTCTAGGGAATATCAAATTCACAAGCTGTTCTCAGTCGCATGTATATCCCGGTCAGGGGAGATGACGACGTTAAGCTTTTGCAGTTCTTGCAGGGGTTGTCGACGACCTCCTAGATTCAGCGCCTGGTATGACCAAATGGTCACCCATCTGGTACTCACCAGGCTCAACGTTGCTTAACTTCAGTGGTCTAACAAGAACCGGTGTGTCAACGTTACACCATGAGTTTAACAAGTTGGGGGTTATATTGAAGTTAAAATCCTAGTGTTAAGAAAACCCTAAGAGCAAGAGAAGGATGAACACTCATGACCCCCATCGTTCGCGCTATGCTACAAATGGATTTCTAGTAGGCAGAACATCTGATTAGGCTGTAGATGATAAATGTATGCGCAAAATATTTGGTTAAACGATTCCAGTTTACTATGACTCATCGAAGCCATTGATTTGAATCTTTTATTCATAATACTATCTAACATATAAAATTATCTTGTTGGATTTTGAAAGTCAAACCCAAATAGCATTTAAGTTGATGAATCAAACTTTGCTTCTAACTAACCAATTTTCATCTGGTTTTGTCATTAGCAATATAATAACGTACGTCACTATAATTTATTTAAAAAATGACTTAATCTTACCTAGACGACTACTAATATGCAACATTTTTAAATGATCACCTAATGAGCAAGGGGGACAACTCATATTTTAAATTAAAAAATATAAGAGTTTGTATTATTTCGATTATCTGGACTACTGTTCTCATTTTGTTTCGGACGATGTAACATCCAACCTTTTTCAGACGCGTCTTGTCGAACCTGTGAATCCATTCGGAATTTCGAAGCCCCGTGGATTAGATAATGGGATCCGTTTGAAATTCCGTACAGATTTTAAAGTTCGACATAAAGATTCCCGAGTTCAACAAGATGCACCTGAAGGAGGTTGGAGGTCACATCGACCAAAACGTTGTGAGAACAATAATCCAAATATTCGAAATAGATTATCAATCCTCATCTAAAAAAATCCAAAACATGATAGGATTGTTTACCTTAAGTTAAGAAAATGTGCAAAAAAATAAAAATTAAAAACTAAAATGACATTTCTGTATCCCGGGCAACGTCAGATTAATACAAGTAGCACACAGTATAATAAATTAATGGCTTTTATGGTTTTAAATTTGTTTTTCGGGTTGTTTGGGGGGGGGGGACTTAACCGAGAATCTGGTAAAAATGGTAATATCCCAAAGACATTGTATAAAATGGTGTGAGGTAATTCGAATGTCGGCTCGGAATTTTAGAAGTACGTCTGGGCTTGAGGTGTTTCTTTCTCATAAAAGACAAAAAAAATATATTGCACAACCTAAAAAAAAAGAAATTCCCGAAAAACAGACGCCCTTCACAACGGAAAGACGCAATAAAAGACGAGAGAGAAAAACAGTTTTTGGCATTTTATTGTTATCGTTAGGAAATGCAAACTGGCTCTTTGTCAATTTCCGTAGACTTCCTTTAATTTAGTAAGCGTCTTTAGCTGCCATCAGAAAACAGGAGAAATGAGAGAGAGAGAGAGAGGAGGTAGAGATAAGACAGGGAGAAAGAGAAAGAGAGAAGTAGAAAAGGAGGGAGAGAGAGAAGTAGAAAAGGAGGGAGAGAGGTAAGTGAAGGTGCAAGAGATGGATAGAGAGATGGAGAGAGATGAGGGATGCAAAGAGAAATGGATAGAGGTAAGAAAGGAGAGAGAGATAAAGAGGGAGAGAGTAAAAAGAGAGGGAGAAAGAAAGAGAAAAAAGAGGAAGAAAGAGAGAAAAAAGAGGGAGAAAGAGAGAAAAAAGAAGGAGAAAGGGGGAGAGAGAGAGAAAAAAAGGGGGAGAGAGAAAAAAAGGGGGAGAGAGAAAAAAAGGGGGGGAGAAAAAAAGGGGGGGAGAGAGAAAAAGGGGGGGGGGAGAGAAAAAAGAGAGAGAAAGAGAAAAAAGAGGGAGAAAGAGAGAAAATAGACAGAGAAAAAAAAGGGGGAGAGAGAAAAAAAGGGGGGAGAGAAAAAAAACGGCGGAGAAAGATAAAAAAGAAAGGGAGCAAGAAAGAGGGGGAGACAGAAAAAAAGAGATATAAGAGAGGGAGAGAGAGATAGTTGTGAAAGAAAATTCTGATTAGTAATAGTCTAATAAATTTGGAAGATAAAAAATATGGTGCCAAGTAGTTGAGAAACGAAGGGGGGGGGTATAAAAAATCCTAAAAATAAGAGCGTATGCAATGGATAAAAAAATGAAGGATTGAAGAAAGGGGAGAGGGTGAAAGAGTAAAAAGTCGCACAAAAAAAAGCAAAAGAAAATATGAAAAGGAGGAGAATGAAATACGAGGACAAATGAGGAGAGAAACTGGAAAGGACGGAAAGAGGACTGGAGGAGAAAGATCGAGTAAAGGGGGGAGAAGGATAGAGAAATAGTGAGGAATAGGGTGAGGAGAAAAAGAGTAAATGTGGGGAAAGAGTAGAGAAAGAGCAAATGAGGGAGGAGGGGGGGACGGAGTAGAGAAAGAGTAGGGGAAGGGGGAGGTGGAGTAGAAAAAATATAAAGGAGGGAAAGGGGAGGCTGAGTAGAGAAAGAGTAAAGGAGTGAAAGCGAGAGGATGGGGAGGGAAGATGAAGAGAGGAAAAGAAAAAAATGATGACAATTATTAGGGAAAAAAGAAAAGAAAAACAAATTAAACAAAAGAAAAGAAACTCATGAAAATTGACAAATTCGAGAGAGAGAGAGAGGGGAGAGAGACAATTGTAAGCAAATTTATTCTCATTTCTTAATTAAGTTAATTTGTTTGTCGTCAGAATTTTAATGAGTCGCCAGTTTAATCACTCACAAAAACATTGATTTCAAATCATTTTCCGGAACTTAATTAAAGACAAGAAAACTTAGAAGAGAAACAAGAAAGTAAGCGATGGTAAAGCAATTAAAACAAATGAAAATGATGAATAAATTAAACATGATTTTCGACCCCTGTCACCTCACCTCGTCACCCCAACCCCCAGGAACGGATTATTCGCGCTTAACAAATCTTTAATTTCTTTCTTAATTGCAACCTCAAAGCTCAAAGATAAAGACATCATGTGATAGAATTTCTAATTCAATAACATATTTGAACTTTTCAAATACACCATTATATATAGAGATGCCATTTATTTGTTTATTTTGGCTGGGATACTTTTGAACGGAAAGCATTCTACCTAAATGCTAATTGGGAATAATTTCCCCCCACCAATGTGATGCCTCCAGTTGGGGGGGGGGGGTGTCATATATACTTAAGCAAACATTGTTAAAAGATAGCAGAATTCTTCTGCTAGATTATACTTTTATCCATTTAAAAAATTTTCTAATAGACTTTTTTGTGTTAAGATCAAAAAAAAAATTTCGATTCTTCGTCGAATCGTCTTCAGGTGACAAAATCAAAGGAACAAAAGAGCTGGATAAAAGAAGAGAATTTCAAAAGACAGCTGAGAACGAGCATGTGAAGTCAGTTAGATGCCAAAAAAAAAGGACTCGTCGCACAGTTCCAGATAAGAAGACGTCAAAGTCTTATGCAAAACCGATTAGCAGACCCAAACATCCGATACCCTATGCTGTATAGTAAACAAAGGGTTGGAATTTCGACAAGCAGGATTACTCCTGCTAAAAAATTAATCCGTAAAGGACAGCTGCTATTGTTGTAAAAAACGAATGGAAGAGTAAGAATATGTGCTGATTATTTCATTGGATTAAACAATTCCTTGGACGCACGTCAATATCCACGCTCCTTATCAAAGGTTTTTTCACAAAAGTTCAATGGTGGAATTTGTTCTGCCCAAATTGACTTTTTTTATATGGTTTCCTGTAGTCAGGGACAAAAAAAAGGTGGAAGGAAACCAGGTAAGGGTTCCTCTTCAAGGAGTGATCAAAAACCCTAATGATGATGATTGCTTGGTTGTTTTGTTTTACAGCATATCAACCCTCCTCAAGTTATTTAATGCCGAATCCAGTCATTTTGGTGAAAGTTTTTATGCTTCAAGTTCTTTATATATTCAAGTATTTATTCATAGTGTTTGGTTGAGTGAAAGAGAGAAGGGAGGGAAATGGGGAGGGGGAGGAAAAGGGAAGGGGGAGGAAAAGGGGAGGGGGAGGAAAAGGGGAGGGGGAGGAAAAAGGGGAGGGGGAGGAGGTAAATTGTTGTTTTTTGTTTTAGGTTTTACAAAGAGAAAAAAAATAAAACATCAATATTTGGTGCATTTTGGGTCAGGAAGCCGATATCTGCAGATAGCCTGATCTGGTAGTACAAGCAATGATGATGATGATTAGTATGTCCACATAGTAAAGAGGGGGTATAGGATATTCTATTACAAGAGTTTGGGAAAAACAAATGCAAGTCACGCTGAGATGCAGACGAACATTTCAAAAACCCTGGATAAGCGGGTACTTCTGCTGGTACTGGGATAACATTTATTTGAGTTTGCTTAAAACTTCCGAAATAGTTCTGAAGAAGAAGAACTTTTGAATAAGCTTGCTGGAACGAGTTATTGTCCAAGATTCAATCTCAAGAACTTTTTAGTTAAGAATGTTTCCTGTCTGAGAGTCAAAACTGAATCCCCCATTCCCCAGAGAACGAAGCATGATAATAACATAACCCCTATGTTCTCTTTCTATTTCATATGGTCGGCAATAACATACAAGAACTCTAATTCCCAGGCGGATCATCTATGTTCAAAGATTAATTGAAGAGTCTGATTTAAAAAGATTACAAAACGTTGGTTAGTTTGTATTATTTGTATTATTCGGACTACTTGGATATTATTCTCACAACGTCTCGGACGATGTAACCTCCGACCTTCTTAAGATGTATCTTGTCAGACTCGGGAATCTACAGAATTTCGAACAAAACCCTTTATTTAATCAACGGGGGTAGCTTGCTCTTGTTCCATCAACACTAAACGGGTAGAAGTTTTTAGTAATTCATAATTGTATTCTTGGTGACACGCACTGAGGATTGAACCTTCAAACTTCAGAAGACTGTCCCTTAGAACTGATTATCACTTAGCACTTTATTTGTTGCACTACGAGTCCATGTGGACATTCCTTACAGATTCCCTGACTTCGACAAGACACACCTGAAGAAGGTCGGAGGTTACATTGGCCGAAACATGAGAATAACATCCAAGATAAGAACAGTCTGAATAATCCAAATTATCATCTCAAAAATTCTGAAACAGGTTAGTCAGTTTTTGAGTTTTACGCCACATCAACCATTGTTGGATCATTTTATGCTGAAATTGTGCACACGATTGGTTTGTGGGCATATATCTTGTAAACAAATTTTTCTTTTTATAGAAATCACTCCAGACAAGGCATGAAGCCACTTGATGTAAGGAGCTAACAAGAACAAAGATGATTATCGCAAAGACAGAAGATGCCTATTGACCTTAGTCTTGAAAAAAAACAAGGCTATAGGTAGGAGAAAAACAGTCAGCAGGAAGAGAGTTCCATAAGCCTGCAGTTCTTGGAAATAAGCTACTGGAATAGGAAGCTGTATTACAATGAGGTATCAAAACAGCGAATTGATGGAGACAACAAGTCAAACAAACTGGAACAAAGGAAGCAGGGAATAGATCACACAATTCTGAAATACACATGCCATAATAGTATTTTTAGAAAAGACTGAGACTAGCAACATCACGTCTGTGAGAGTGAGGGTGGAGAGAAGAAGAAACGGTGAGGCCAATCAAATTACAGATACGTTTCTGCATCTTATCAAGAACCTTCAAATTGAACAGGGATTCACCAGCCCAAATATGACAACAGTACTCCATACATGGTCTGATAGTAGATTTGTAGAGATAGAAAATAGCCTCAGGTGTGAGAAAGTGTTTGGAGTGATAGGGAGAACCGATTTTACAAGTAGTAGAAAAAGCAATGGATCTAATGTATGAACTCCAAGAAAGATTTGATGAGAGAGAAAGACCAAGAAGTTTCAGAGTTAATTTCTCCTCAAGAGCAGAGCCATCCATGAGAATCTCAGGAAGAAGTACAATAGTTTCTATTTTACTAGGTATCACAAACCAGCCAGGATCGTGTCGTTTTGATTTTTTTTCGTCTCACAGTCTTACAAAACTACAGGTCGTTCCTAAACGACTACAATCAGTTTCGACTAGTGCGTATGTGTGTGGGGAGGGTGGGAGAAAGGAACCATTCTTTAATGAAACAAAAATCATCTAACTCCGCTACCCCTTTCATGAAAAGTTTAAAGTCTGACCTTCACGGAAAAATTAACATTTTCAGTTTTCAGAGAGAACTATCATGATGTGAAAATGCAGTAAACTGCATTTTCTTTAGTAATATATATGAATGGCGGACGTTGCAAATGATAGTTGCTCGACCGAAGGAAAGAGGGGAACACAAGATAAAGTGAAAATATCTTTGGTTTCATTTAGGCCACCCCAGAAGAATATTACACTTTGAGGTGAATTAAGATTATCATAAAAGGCTGGACCCATGCAGGTATGTTCATGGATTGTCACCATGATAATTCTCTGTATGACAGTTATCTCAGGTTGAGATCTTAAGTGGCTAAGTGCTTGGGTGACTCACTGATGACCAGTGAAAAGACCCAGTCAACAGGAAGAAGGAGACAGGAGAGGCTAGAGCTGGCCCACTGGGCATGACAGGAAGTTGGGGTTTGCTGGGAAAGCTGGCAGGAGAGTTGAAGCTGGGGTGCCGGCCAGGCAAGATGGTCCATCTGGGTCTCTTAGCTAAAGAGTTGTGCTGGACTATGTTTTATTTCACCAGGATAGAGAGATCCCATTTTGCAAGTGTGCCATTCAACCGGGGAACACAAGTTTCATTTGTAACCTCTAACAAATAAATTTGTTACTTGTTTATAGACTAGAGTTGTGATTCTGCTTGGGATGAGAGTCTTTGTTGCAGCACAGAGACGAGATCGCACAACAACTTTGGACCGGCACAACGTGTGGGACGATTACGGCCAGTGTAGCAAACACACAAACAAACACGCATACATACATGTTCACAATAAGATGGAAAAAGGAAGGCAAAGCAAAATAAGACGGTAAAACTACTAGACTTCATGAAAAAAAGAGCATTTGCTTAAATTTTCAGCTCTTCAGCTCAAATGGTTCAGCTTTTATGGGATTTTGAATTTCGCAAAAATGGGGACATTTTTCGGATTTTTCCTAGAATTTGAAGCCATTTCTTAACTAGCAGTATTTCAGAAATGCTATATATTAAGAACTTGAAAGTTGGTACATTGAATCTCCTAAAAAAATTGAACAAATAATAAAATAATAAAGAAAGAATTTCTAAACATTTTCCACAAAACTTTCAGGGGGTTCGCAAAATGGGAGTAAAACCCGCCGAAAACGCACTTTGAACAATTTTTGACACAAGAAATAAACAAAAAAATGCTAAAATTCAGGCTTTTTTATCAATTGTCCCCCAAAATTTATTTGGAATACTACATATTGAAAGAAATTTAAGGAGTTTAACTTTTAGAGTCAAAATTTATTTGTGGGGCAATTTGTTTTGAAAATTTTTTTTGATAAATTATAGTTCGAAGGTTATAGTACTAGCATAAAAAAATACATTAAGCTGTTTCCGCGTGGTCCCACATCAGGTTCTCGCGTGCCAAAGTAGGTAACCGTGAAGTCACACCCATTTTTCAGGTGGCAAAGTTTGCTACTCTAATGAAAGGAACATTTGAACACAAATGAGAAATATTTGTCTAGGAAATAAATATAATATTGCGAAACAAAACTATTATATGAAAATAAAAACGATCATTGAATCAAAAATAATAACAAATAATAGTTAATAAAATGTCAGTTTACAAAACCAATATGCAAATTAGTTAACCTTGTGACTGATAGCACATATACAAAAACAGTATATAAAAAGATGGTTCGGCTATTGAATGAAGTTTGAATTAACTTGAAATAGGACATTTTGACTTTACCGTTAGTTCAAGAAATGGGCCTAACTATCGCACTTATTCATTTATATACATATATTTGGGTACAATACATGATATATATTGAAATAAAAAGTCGTGGAGACAGAATGTATGAAAGACAGAAAGGAAAAATGATTAAACACAGGAAGAAATAAAAAAACAAACGGGTCCAACTTTCACATTTATTTATTTAGATATTGTGTTAGTTCATTGTTTTATCTCTTATATTCGACATTCATGTTTTTCTCTGTTTTTTACATTTCTAACATTTTGACATTTCTCAACATTTTTACATTTCTCAACATTTTAATTGTCAACATGGATTTTAGCATCTTTTTCTCAGATGCAGCAGAAGGGCCAACAGAGATCTAATCACAATTCTCAACTCACGCACACACTGTCGAACACATATGCACAACTGACAGGAAACAAGCATTCATCTCTTACACTTAACTTTTCTCACTATGAACTTTCTACAACGAAAACTAATTCAATGAACATTTACTCACATGAAAATAACTTTCAATCAAATGGTAATTTTGTATATCGAAATGAATAAATGTGAATATTTTTTTCATATATTACTCCCATATTACTATCAAAACGGAGTACTGTAATTTAAATCAATATTTTGAAATACTATATATATATATATACATATATATAGTAAGCTATGAAAATATATTTATGGCAATTAACCAACACAGAGGCTCCCGCGTTTCATCCCCGGGGAGAATTTTCAAACTAAATGCATTTTAGCTTGAAGATTCTCCTCAGGGATGAAACGCAGGAGCCTCTGTGTAGTTTAATTGCCATAAATATATTTTCATAGCTTACTACCTTGCTCTACTTACGTATCGGGCACTGTTGAAGTAAATACTGAAAATTGATACATAAAAAACTATATCTCCTTATAAAAGTTTATGTGGATACATGAAATAGTATTTATATATATATAGTATAGACAACAGATCAAAAGACAGCTATTTGAATCCCAAATTTGCATAACTATCTGTTAAACAGTTCATAATCAATTAATGTTTGGTGTTATTCATGTGTAGTTTTATTGCCCTATTTTTTCTCTATATATGCAATAGTTTCGTCGATATTAACAGTAATTCAAGTGTTTACTAAAAAAAGCCTTTTCTTAAATTAAACTAACATCGCTCACTGGTAAGAAAGATATCGATGAGGCCTAAGTGAGAAAAAAAAAGGAGAGAAAGTATGACTGACTGACTAAATATATTGTGTTAATTATGGTTTTAAGCATTTTATAGCATTTTAATTGTCAATGTGGATCCTAGCACCTTTTTCTAAGATGCAACACAAGTCAACACCTTAGTGAAGCTGATGTCCATGCTGCTACTATAGTTTATCAACAATTGTTGAAGTTCTTCGTCATTGGCCTTGATTCATCTGCATTTTCATTGTATCGGGCTTGTGTTATTACATGTTTGCTCGTTTATGTGTGTTCATTACAGTTGTTGTTGTCGTTGTTGTTGTTGACATTGGCTTATTGTTTATTGGTCTTTTTGTTTTAGTTGAGAAATTTGTTTGTTTTCTAATCAATGAGGATTGATAATTTGTATTATTTGGATTATTCCGACTGCTGTTCTCACAACGTTTCAGTCCGTGTAATTTCCGACCTTCTTCAGGTACATCTTGTCGAACTCGTGAATTTGTACGGAATTTCAAACAGAACCATTTATTAAATCGACCATTTTGGTTTTTGTATTTTTATTTCTGTACATTTTAGATTCAACAGAGTTTCATGCTCTTCTGTTTCCACCGTTTCTATTACATAGTTCACATCTGTCCTTCGTTTCGATCAATGCCTCCTTTTCTTTAGTAGTAGATCAGCTGTTTTGCATTTTTTTTATTTCACCATGAAGATGATTAATTAGATTGGGTCTGTCCAACCAGCAACTAGTCGCGGTAAGGGCCAAAGAAGAGTGTTTTAGGGTCATGAACTGCTCAGTCATCAGAATTCCGTCCCTAGGCATTATGGATCATTATTATGGAGGTAGTGTAGTATCTGTTCTGCTTCCATGATACCATCCTCACAAGCATTACCTCCTCCTTTTTTGAGATGTGTGGAGGTAGTGTAGTTTCGGTTCTGTTTCCAACTAGCAAAAATATGCGATGGGAGCGAGCATATATTTGCTAGTAATACTAATTATCAATGCTTATTTCCAAAATTCTGAAATAGATAGCTGATCGTATAAATTCTGAAATAGATAGCTGATCGTATAAATTCTGAAATAGATAGCTGATCGTATAAATTCTGAAATAGATAGCTGATCGTATAAATTCTGAAATAGATAGCTGATCGTATAAATTCTGAAATAGATAGCTGATCGTATAAATTCTGAAATAGATAGCTGATCGTATAAATTCTGAAATAGATAGCTGATCGTATAAATTCTGAAATAGATAGCTGATCGTATAAATTCTGAAATAGATAGCTGATCGTATAAATTCTGAAATAGATAGCTGATCGTATAAATTCTGAAATAGATAGCTGATCGTATAAATTCTGAAATAGATAGCTGATCGTATAAATTCTGAAATAGATAGCTGATCGTATAAATTCTGAAATAGATAGCTGATCGTATAAAAAGAAATGAGTGTTAGAGCAAGATTCATCAGCAATAAAAGGTTTTGTAAAAATCAAATTGTCTTTAACATCAATACATAGTTAAAGCAAAAGAAATGTTGAATTCGTGCTTAGAAACACACAAATCTATCATGTCATGTCATGTCAAAGCTATAATTAGTTTGTTATGGTAATGTTTTAAGCTCTATTTAAAAGAATGGCCAAAAAGCTCAGTTGGTAGAACCTAAGAATAAAGACCTGAAGGTTTCGGTTTTGATTTCCGGTCAAGGCATTCGCTTTATTTGTTGGGAATTTAGTATTTCGTATTAATGCAATATTTTCCATTTCTAAACATAGTTAAGATCTCTGATATTTCAAAATGAGACAAATTCAGCAATTAAGTTTTTTTTAATTGAGACAGACGGAGAAAATCAATAAGACTAGAAGGGCTACCCGGCGTTGTCCAGGGTCATAAAAGTCAAAATAGAAGAGGTTAAAAAGTATTACATCTTTATATTGAAACTTCTATCTCTCTATCTCTCTAAATCCGTCTCTCTATCTTTCTCTTTTTCCTTCCCCCCTTTCAATATCCCTTTTCCCCGCCCCTCTTTCACCTCTGCTGCCCAACTCACTCCTCTCTATTGAAAATAATAATAATGTAAGTCATTCACCTTTCCTTTATACAATAGCTTTATAAAATAGATACCATTGGAAATAGCTGGAAAACCGACCCTCCCCCCTTATGAAACCTGGCCCACTTGATCCCCAAAGAATAAATAATTTCTTTTTTATAATTTTTAATATTATTCATCCAAGGGCCGATCAAGAATATACTAACTTTTGTGGGGGTTTGTTTTGTATTTTTTACTTTAGCTGGGCATACACACATACAACACCCACTTTATATAATAGACTAGCAGGGCTACCCGGCATTGCCCTGGACAAAAGTGTAACAGATTTCTATTAAAACTTCTATCTATTTATCTCCCCCCCCCTCTCCCTTCTCCGTCCAGCCCATTCATTTCTCTGGGCACACACACACACACACACACACACACACACACAAATAACTGCCCTTTATACAATATAGATATGCTTTGGTCCTATGCCAAATCTTTTTGGTTTAGTCTTCATTTGTGCTAAAATCTGCGGAAGAAAATATTTCTCAAAATCCAAGACAAATTAACCAGCTGAAGAAAATAAGTGCTGATTTTCAGTTTTATGTAACGTGGCATCTTCTATGAAGATAATGGCTGTGTGACATAACAATAAGAAGCAATGGCAGGCATAACCATTTGAGAAACATTACAGACTTTCATATGTGATGGCCGTAAATAAGATAGGGCCCACAACATTACAATAGAGTAGGGAATGCTTGAGAGGGTTGACAAAAAAGTCTAGAAGAAAAAATAATTTAAAAACAGTCCAGAAAAATGGTTTTCGGGATATTAGAGGGGTATGGTCGAACATGTTATCCAATGGTGTCCGACGCAGTTTAGTGTCAAGCAAATAACCAGAAGCAACTCTTCGCTAAGGAAATGGATCAAGTTTATCTGTCATTGTAGATTTTGAATAATGGGAGAGAGAAAGAGAGAAAATAAATAATACCCATGACCCCCATCAAGCACTATGCAGCATACAGGGGTGTGGGTGGACAATGGCCCAAAAATCTGAAATTGAGATGAATTTCTCAACCTGGGTTGCCATGGCCCACTCACCAATTTCCCAACTAATTTGCCAGGGTGTTCACTTATAATCGCCTAAAAAAAAGTAGAATCACATTTTTTTTATTTGGGGGGGGGGGCAAGAGTGTTAATCTACAATACCTTTTTTTTAAATATTGAAAGTATGACCGATATGTTCTAAAGGAGACAGTAAGACATTCATTATTGTAACGAAAGTCTTCTACCTCCCCTACCCATGAATCGTTTGAAGTATGGTAAAATTAACATTTTCAGAGAGAGAGAGGAAAGGGAGACGAAGCAAGGCAAGACAAAACGTGACGGGAAGAGGAAGAGAAAGAAAAGGAAAGATAAAGCAAGAGAGAGCAAGAAAGAGAAAGAAAATCGATCTAAATAGAGAAAAAATAGGGACAAAGTTCTAGCGATTTGGCCTTTTCTTATATAAATTAAAGGCGAAATTATGCCTTTTCTTATATAAATAAAAGGCAAAATTATGCCTTTTCTGAATTACAAAAAAAGCGAAAAACTCACATCCCTGAGCATGAAGCTATGCTTACAGCATCAAAGTCAAGCAACATTCAGCCTAGAAATTACTGAGAAGGATGACCACTTTGGAATAGCAGGTGCCATACATGAAAATAATCCACCCATGTGTGTAAATGTGTGCTATCTTTGATTGAGGGGGGGGGGGGGATAAATTTCATTCAAAAACATGGAGATTTGTAGCTATTATTAGAGGAAATTAAAACAAAGGCTTAACCCTTCGAACAAACACCAAATGTTATATTTGCGACACTAGGAAACTTTTTAAATGGCTCTTATTTACAGACAGTGATAATAGTCTGTGTTACGGCATATCAACCCTTTTTAAGGTTATTTAATACCAAAGCCCAATTTGTTGCTAAGATTGCTGGAGAAATAGTTGGATCATTCTACCACTTTAGAAAAGATCTGACCCATGCAATCTTCTACATATATAAGAGTCAGATATAGTCTAAGATGGAATACTATAATGTTCTCGCTTGTCAATTGTTATGTGAATCTATTAATATTCGGCTCGCGACATAATAGACACTTATACATACAATGCGAAGCGAGAACGTAGAATGAATAAGAAAGAGACATGGTTTGATGTTTACGCTTCCGAGACCTTCTTCTAAAGAGAGCGATCTTCGTCAGCATTCGTTTATATATGCAAGAGAAATATACAAAGGGAGATAATTATACAATGTAAGTGAGGTAACTATGATACACGTTGTTGTTTCTAAATGTAAGATACTACAAATACTACTGCCACATCTGGAGAGGTGCTGCTCAGAGCACTCTTTCTTGCCTTGACAGAGTTACAAAATCGGCTTTGCAATCTAATGGGGGATGATCTTTTCTCTTCTTGTAGCCTTTTTCTTTACAGAAGAGACTCCGCTAGTTTTTATCTACTCTATCAGTATTTCCATGAAAAGTGCTCGACTTAGCCCCAATCTTTGGTTTCTCTTTGTAAAAGAACTTTCCAAAAGTCAAACGGTCTTTGCAGACAATTCTAGTTTGAATTTTAGTAGCCTTAAACTTATTCTTGTTTTAGATGTATAGTCTGACTACTTATTAGACAATGGAACATTGTGAGAATAACATCCAAGCTGATAACAGTAATCTAAATGATAAAAATTACACAAAATATGTCGAGGGGCGGAGAAACAGACAGACAGAGAGTTGTTTCAATCCATTTTTTTTTAGCATTTATATAACGTTAGAATCTTTAAAGACAAAAAAAATCTATTCTTTTGAATGCTGTAAACTGTAGGTATTGATAATATATCCAGATACAGTGAATGTTAGAAAGAGCGGGCACACAAAGTTCCTGTCATGCTATGGCGTTTTCATCAACTCTTGCAAAAACGCAAATCATTTATTATTTTCCACTGCAATTTTTCAAAACATTTTCCCATTGATTCCACATCTTTCAATAATCATTTGAACAACAACCACACACACAAAGGAAACCACTATAGTTGACCAAAAGAGTTTGCAGACCAAATAGCTGAAAAGCTCATCTAGACATCTGCATCTTGTACTCGGCTTTTCTGTGTTTCTTTACCTCCAACATTGAAGAGCGCTATTCATGATGGCCTTTTCAATCTGTTCTCTTTTCAACTTTCTCTCAATTCAAATTTTCTTCTTTTTTTATTTTATTTTAATTTTTCAGATAATCTAAGCCTTACATTTTTTTTAAACTTCATTCATCATTTTTTTTAAACCCTCTTATATCCATTCTTCAACTTTCATTCATTTTATGAATATGCGTCCTCATATCTTTATTAGAGACTCTGTCCGTCGATCTGTTCACCATGCTTAAGTTTAATATATATTTTTTGGTCTGTCACACTTAAGTTTGAAATCGCAGTTTTACTGCCTAGTTAACTGATTGAATAGACACACCTTATTTTAAACTAGCTGTATCTAACCAGTATCACCCGGGAGTGTTTTTATTTTTATTTTACCATTCTATTTTTGTTCTTAAACTATGGCGTTCCTTTTCCCCAACATAGTATTTTTTATTGTTTTTTAATAAGTTTGGAAGTAACTTTAATTAGTACAGTATCAAGAGAGTTACAAAGCTGTCGAAAGTAAACCCAAGGTCCACTTTCTACTCTCCTTGCATGTAATTACTCGCATAGTGATTGGTACGTGGTTCGGTGGTATAACACAGGCATGTTCAGACTTGCATAGTGATACATGGAAGATTAAAATACTTTGCGCATGCGCACCTTTTTTCATTTCCGCCTAAGGTCGTTTCGCACTTTTTACAAACAGTTCCAGTCGAGATGCCAATGTGAACAGTAGGACTTTGAGTGCTGCGTTGACAAGGCATCATTTTTCTTGGCTCGCCTTGCGTCATGACTTCGATGAGAGGCAATTTTTTTTTTCTATAGTACATGTCTGCCATCCGAACCAACTTGCCTTACAGTCTGATGTTTCTAACTTTTTTTGAACCATATTCTGTTTTGATGAAACTGTTGAATAAAAGTTAATTCAAATTGTAAAGAAGTTTGTCTTTTTAACTGAAACCTGGTGACCCTTTTATTCAAGCAAGGCCAGTAGGATGGATACAAGTTTCAAATATCATTTGAAGTGTTCAATAGTGTTCAATAGTTGGCAACCAGGATGGTAACAGGACGCTTACCTACAAAGAGTGACTCCAAAGATTAAATCTATTCACACTTGAGCGTGAGGAGACTTGATTCTGGCGTACATGATCATCACTGGGAATTTAAATCTACCTTTCGAGGAGTTTTTCACCCCAGCACCAAGTTGTGGTCTCCTCAGTCACTCGCAAAAGAAGTACTACCATCGTTTCTGGCTCAATAGAAGGAAGGCTGTGTTCTTTTTCCGTGTTTCTGCTCCGTGGAACAACTAAACAGAGGAGGTTGTGATGATGACTACCACATCCACGTTTAAAGCAGCCTCGAACAAACATTCAGACAATACGTGGATGTAAATAATTTCTACCTGTCTCTTTACATGGCTTGTTGCACTTTATTATTTTTTTGCCAAATAAATTTGATTTTCTTAGATCTGACATGCTAAAGTTTTAAATAGTACTTTTAGATGTGTCCATACATTTCCATAAGAAGTTCTGTCGATTGGTATGCTTAAGAAAGTTTAAAATTGCATTTTTATTAGTTTGTCATGTTCATGTTTCAATTGGTATGCCTAAGAAAGGAATCGACTTTTCATCGCTATTTACGCAGGTTGAATTGACCTATCTTAAGAACCGTTCTTCTTCTTTTACCAACTCATTCTTCAACTTTCTTGTATTCTTAACTAGCAGGGGTACCTGGCGTTGCCCGGGGCTCTCCCCCCCCCCCCACCCGGTGGCCCTCTCTTCCCCCTCTGAGGGCAAAAGTGTAACATATTTTTATTAAAACTTCTATCTTTCTACCTCTCTCTATCTTTCTCTCTTCCCCTGCCCCCATTTCCTCCCTCCCTCTCCCCACCCCCTCTTTCTCCTCCGCCCAGCTCATTCCTCTCTCTGAACACACAGATATACACACACAATTCTCCTTTATATAGATTCTTAGATGAATTAGTCGGCATAAGTAACTCCTTGATCAAAAATCAGAGTTACTTCCCTTTAGTTTGTACATGAAATGTCTGGAAAACCGACCCTTCCTTACGTGTTCTGCGTCAGTTTAGGGTCAAAGAATGAATATTTTTTCTAAATTGTAGATATTACTCAACCAGGGCAACGCCGATCAAGAATATACCAACTTTGTGGGTCTTAGTTTTTTTTTGTTATTTTAACTTTGAGCTGGACAGACACACATGCATAGAGACAACTCTCCTTTATATAATAGACTATCGAAAATAGACTCCCTAACGGTCGTCTATTTTTGCTAGGCTGCGGCGTTCTTGGGTGGTGAGACATTTTTAGTAAAAAAAATTTTTTTAAATGGGGGAGGGGGGTAATAATAATAATGTAAGTCATTCACCTCTCCTTGATATAATAGATAACATTGGAAATGGCTGAAAAACCGACCCCCCCCCATGACGAAACCTGGTCCAGTTGATCTCCAAAGAATGAATTTTTTTTTAATTTTAGATATTCCAGGGTGACGCCGATCAAGAATATACCAATTTTGTATGTGTTTGTTTTGTAGTTTTGTTTACTTTTAGCTAGACATACACACAGTCAACTGCTCCTTATATAATAGATTTTATTTCTTCTTTTGAATTCTCATTCATTTTTTTTTCTCATGAATGCATTTTTCATTTTCATTCTTCTACCTTTTTTCTTCTTCCATATTCGCATATTTTCAAAACTTTCTTTCATAATCTAGATGACATTGGTAAAACATTTCAGCAAAGGAAATGAAAAGAAAAACAAATTCTTTCGCTTTCAATGCTTGTATGGTTTTCGATTGCATAATCCTTACATCTATACAATAAAATGCTTATACTTGCATCCAAACACATTATAGGACAGTCACATGCACAGTGGAAATGCTGATAGAAAAGAACCAATACATGCTGCACCCATATTTTCCATGTGCTGTATTCAGAAGTGGTGGGGGAGGTGGATTAGCAAGAATCTGGAATTGGAATCATTTTTTTTATTTCTAAACAGACTCCTACACATCGGACTGTAGTTAGTGATGGGACGATTCCAATATTTTCCCCGATTTCGATACAATTATCAATTTTGTTCTGAATTCCCGATTCTGATACAATTACTGATTCCAATTCTAAAATCGCCTAAAAATATAGAATTTTAGAGAGGGGGGGGGGGTAGCAGAGAGTCTTCATCTACTTTTAAATATAGATATAATTTTCTTTTTAATTTGAGAAACTTTTGAATGTTTTTCTCTTTATGTATTGTATGCAAGATTTTGATAAAGTCATTGTGAGATTTTCATCTATATTTTTCACTTGCGCCATTTTTTCCTATGAACTCATGCCATTTTTATTTGGCCATTTTTCCGGTGCCATTTTTACCTAAGTTCGTTATTATGATCTATAAATTTAGTTGTACTGGTAGTTTAAAATCAATAAATATTTATCATTTTATCATTATTACCAGCAATGGGAAATTAAGTTTTAAACAGCAACAACAACAAAATTAAAAGAATCGTTTTTGGAATCGGAAATAAGGCTAAAATTTGTTCCAATACTCAAAAAAGTCTGATCTTTCCAATTCCCAATTCCAATTATTCATCCAAACATTAGTTACCTTTTACTATTTTGGGAGTAGCTTCTTGTAGGAAACAAAAACTTCCATTTTGGGAAAAACTTTTGTAAAACTCGACTAATCTGTCTATATGCAAGTAAAACTCTACAGATCTCACTTGTTAGTTAGTTCCCATGCACACTTGATGATGTCATAAAAGATGACATCATCCATTAAAACAGAGATGAAAGATAACCATGCACCATGGATGTCGTCACAAAATGATAACAGCATCAAGCAAATCAGAGAGAGGGGGGGGGGAATCCTTTATTTAGACGACCCATGACCCTTTCACTTACATATTGTCTAGATGTAGTAATATTTCATTATTGAAGCTTCTAGATGACAATATGAAAATTATGCACATGTTTGAATATTCCATGACTAGCCTTGAATGGGTGACGCCGTCATGTGACTCTCTATCGAAGACTGAAGGCAAATGGATGTGCGTTTGACATCCTCCTCTTTCATCAGGTTCTTTCGCGACTTTTGCCACCTATCAACACTATGTATCTATCCTTTAGAATTAACCCAAACCAAAATACATGTCATAAAATCACTCTTTTAATTAGTTATACACGTGTGTACAGCATCTCTCGTACATTCCACACTAAATATTGTTATTGTTGACCATGCCTTATTCGTTCCATTACTTCGGCCTTCAGAGGATTTTCACCTTTCATCAACCTCAAAGATGTCATTCACATTCACTATAGACTTGAAGGTGACCACCTGTCTCTTGACAATTAGCATCCTCATCTTTTATCATCCTATCGACACTCTCTACGTATCCATTCTTTATACATATACATATATATCCATCTTCTCTCGCGCTTCTTAACAATTATCCCCAAATAAAAGTACATGTAACAAACTCTCTCTTCGAATCTTTTACATGCATGTGTACAACATCTTCTCTCGCATATTCAACACCAAATAAATATTGTTACTGTTGACTATGCCTTATTCGTTTCATCACTTCAGCCTTCAGGGGATTTTTCTCTTTCAGCTTCTTTCTGAATTCACTGCTTCTAAAATATTGTTCGCATTTACTTAAGTGGAATATCAGAGAATTATCCCATTTTAATGGAATTTTCAGCATTTATTCAATAAACTAAATATTTTATAAGAAACTAGCTGCACCTACCCGGAAGGGTTTTAACGTTTAATTTTTTAAATCCCGAACTCATATTATCCACAATAACATATCCAATATGGTGGCCACATGTTCAAAATGGACTCCAACACGTGCGTCACTATAAAAACATAAAAATAGAATATCAAATATTCTAATGTTATAAAGGCATTGGTCACAAAATATTCTCGCGTAAATTCTACCTAGAGGTTGTAAGTTCAATCCCAGGTGAAGGAACTTACGAAAAATATACTGATATACGATATCTAAAAGGATCGGAATTTGAAATATGAGCAATCTAACCCAACAGATAAAATAATGGGCTGAATTAGAATTTCCCGGTTAACCAAATACAACAAAAGAAAACTAAAGTAGGCAAAGGAAACCTCCGTCCCTCATCAGGTGCATCTTTTCAAACTTAGCAACCTTCTAGTTGAACTCCGAAACCTGTACAGAATTTGAAACTTAACCCTATACTCAATACACAGGGGTAGATTGTTCTTATTCCGTCAGCCATGAGCATGTAGAAGCGTTAATTATTATGTAATTTTTTGTTATGATCGCCTGTAGTAAGGATTGACCCTTCAACCTGTAGAACGTCACTTAGAACTGATTGTTAATCAACACCTTTAACTGTTGCGCTACATGAACCTGTGACGCAATGGTTCAAAATGAAAAAATTCCATCGAGGTTCCAGAGTTTGACATAAAGATTCTCAAGTTTCAAAAGAAAGTTGGAGGTTACATCAATCGAAAGATTGTGAAAATTACACCAAAGTTGGGAATAGTGAATGATCCAAATTATCAATCTTCATCACAAAAATTGGGTAACAAAATGATCACTGTCTGAAACATGTAAATAATCTGCACAAAACAAGAATAAGACAGAGTCAGTTTGTTAATTAAGATGGCATAAACAGTTCTCAATTGAGTTATCTTCCCTTTGCAGATTGGTTGTTTAGAGTGTCTAAAGCTAGATGGCTCTGGCTGGCAGTCAATTTGCATAAGTGGTGGTGTTATTAATATAAAAACTGTACTTTTTTTTATTGAAGAGGAGGAGTTATTACACAAGCTGAAGGAGGAAAGACCGACAAGTTGTTGCATCTTGCGTGTATGTATTGTGACCCAAAATTGATGTGAAATTTGAATGTGTTTATTTTTTTTACTCAATGCTCATTCATTTCTAGTCTATATGAATGTCATCTTTGCTATGTTAAATGAAGGATGTGAGTGGCTAATAGCAAAAAGAGCTGAAATCGAGATAAAGTTCCCTCAACCAATTTGCGAACCTGTGAGCCCCCCCCCCCCCCCCGGGAGGGTCGCCATTACCATTAGAAATAGAAACCTTCTTTAACCAATCCCATCTAAATTTGTTATTTACAACTGCATCTATTTGCCGCAATTTAGCTTCATTTATAGTCCCTATTTACTTGCCTCCCCATGAGGGCAATATTAGATGCAAGGTCGGTTTTTAATGTCGGGAAAATTCAGCTTCCGAAAAAAGGTCACTCTAGATTTGGATATAAATAAAAACTGCCTCAGTTTAGAAGGATCTCTCCCTCATCGATCGAGGACAGAAAAGATTAAGTGTAGTATCAGGACAGATACTACACTTTGCTCCTAGCCAATAAACAACTCCAATCAGTTTCAACTGAGAAAGTCACAATTAAGAGAAAGACACAAGTTCGTATCTGGGGACAGGAAGTCATTCTTTGATGAAACAGAAGACATATAATTCCCCTACCCCCACCGTTTGAAGGCTTAGCTTTCATGGCAAAATTAACATTTTTGTTTTCATAAACTGTCATAAGAGGGGAAACAAAAGGCAAAACAAGATGGAGAGATAAAGGGGAAGAAAGAGGAAGAGACAAAAACAGGAAAAGAAAAAGATAAAGCAAGAAAAAAGAAAAGAGAAAGAACACCCAGCAAAAAAATAAAAATAAAAATAGCAATTTGGTGGTAGGGAGGGGGGGAACGGATTTCGACTAAACAATGATTTGAGCGGAAAATACGCTTTTCTGGATTTAAAAAAAGCAGAATTTCGTCAAAAAACAAGGAATTCACATCCTTGTAAATGGATGTAGTTATGGGGATGGTTGCCACCGACACACTGAACACGATTGCCACAGTTTAGAATGTGGGTGAAATGTGGGCGCAGCCTCTCTGAAAATTCAGTTGATTTCTTAATGGTTGTATTCGTCTAGTGGCACATTTGCGAAATAAATTGAACACACAACAAATCTGTAGCAATTAATCATAGATGTGCTCCTTTTCTTCCTGAGATTCTCATGGATGGCTTTGCTCTTGAGGAGAAATCGACTCAGAAGCTTCTTGGTCTTTCTTTCTCATCAAATCTTTCTTGGGGTTCATACATTAGATCCATTTCTCTTTCTGCTTCTCGTAAAGTCGGTTCTCTCTATCGCTCCAAACACTTAATCACACCTGAGGCTATTCTTTCTCTACAAATCTACTAGACCTTGTATGGAGTACTGTTGTCATATTTGGCCTAATGAATCTCGGTCCCACTTGAGAGTTCTTGATAAGGTGCAGAAACGTATCTGTAATTTGATTCCTTCCTCCCCCCCCCCACTCTGCCAACTGGAAATGTACAAGTGACCTCAGTCGAGGTCAACTTTGGTCAATGTTAGTTATTCAATCAGTGAACTATATTAAATCACAATCATCCAGGCAAAGCTTATTTAAGGCGATTGCCGTGAGACACTCTTATATAGTTATACATATAAGTCGATATCATAGTGGTCATTACTGATATCATAGTCCCAAACAATGTCATATTCTCTGTTGTAATATATATTCATAATAAGACAATATTTATAAACAATATACATAAAAATGACCATTGTAAATTAGGCACACGGCCATGATCGTTGGGGGGGGGGGGGGAGACGATAGTCACATAACTTTTTATCTGACTAGTTTATTTAACCCTAAACTGGTCTCAGTCACCACAATACCACATTCACTCTATGGGCTAATCCTACTCCAAAAATCCCCAAATGTTTTAAAATGCGTTTTATTTCTAAGAATAACATGAAAGATGATGGGGAGTTGGACAGATTACAAACACCTAGCAATAAACAAAATTGAGGAACCAAATAAAATGAGATCAGGGGCAGGTTAGGTAGGTCCTCCTAACTCTTAGAAAGTGTCGACCTCTCGCTGTTTTCCTGATTGTTTCAGAAACTCGAAAACAAGCAGATCGATCTCTTATTGAGAGTGGGGACGAGACAAAGGAGCTAAAAGAAAGATATGGATGGAACTGATAAAGGATGGTGCTCTCCAAGATTAATTTTTTTTTATCTCTGTTGTTTTTTTTTTCATGGAAATCGCTCCAGACAAGGCATGAAGCCACTTGATGTAAGGAGTTGACAAGAACAAATATGATTATCGCAAAGACAGGAGATGCCTATTTATCTTAATCTTGAAAAGACCAAGATTATAGGTAGGAGGAAAACAGTCAGCAGGAAAAGAGTTCCACAAGCCTGCGGATCTTGGAAAGAAGCTACTGGAATAGGAAGCTGTATTTACAATGAGTTATAAAAACAGCAAATTGATGGAGACCCCTAGACCAACGAGTCAAACGAGCTGGAACAAAAGAAGCGAGGAATAGATCACATAATTCTGAAGAACACATGCTATAATAGTATGTATAGAAGAGACTGAGACTAGTAATATCACGTCTGTGAGAGAGCGGGTGTAGAGAAGAAGAAATGGTAGGTTCTTTTGTCAGAATTATTTGTGACCACAGCTGGAATGTATTTTAAAAATTTTGTTCATGTATTTAACGGAACATGGTAGGTATTAATAAATAGATGATAGTCGTTAAGCATATTAATATCCAGATGTTGGGGAGTAAGATGGTATGGGGGATGTGTTAGCTATGTAGACAGGAAATTTCCACTTGAGGATTAGGGGTAAGCATTAAATTGACATGCTCAAGAAAGTGACATAACAAAACAGGAAGCTGATCAGGAGTGAGAGGTGACTAAAAGAGCAGAGGGTATGTTCTCTTGGCTTTTTGTTTGTAGGAGAGGACAGACGTGTTTTTTAGAGATCCTCTCCCTCCCCCACATTGTCAACAATTTTTTTATTGATATATTAAATGGAATATGATAAATATTAATATATAGATGATAGTGGTTGGCACATTAATATCCAGATGTTTATTTAGTAAGATGGTATGCAGGATGTGATAGCTATGTAGATCGGAAAATTTTCACAGAAATGAAATATGTAAAAAGGAAATTTCCACTTGGGGATTGGGGTTAGAAATTAAATTGACATGTTCAAGGAAGTGACATAATACAAGAGGAAGTCGAGAGTGAGACATGTTTAAAAGAGAAGGGTGTACGTTCTATTGGCTTTTTGTTTGTAGAAGAGGACAGACATATTTTTTGGAGATCTTGGCCTCAAATAATCCAAATCATCGATCATCATCTAAAAAATTCTGAAACATAAATCACTTAATTTATTTTCATATTATTATTACAACTGACAATGGTTATTTATTTCAGCAGAAATTGATTTGATAGTTTGGTACTGGTACAGCTTTTGAATCAGGCAAAACCGACTTTTTGTTTGGCATCTTCTGGCCGTTTACGTAAACAGCCGGAAGATGCTGAAGCGCTTAGCCAATCAGAATGCTCGAGAAGCAGACGACAAATTTACCTGCAAATTTAGTAACTCTTAAAATTCCCAGCATGCAAAAATCTGCTAAATAAAGTGAACTGTTTTTAACCCTAACTATAAACTAACCCTTACCCTTACCTAGTCGGTTTTTGTCCCTTTCAAAAGCTGTACCAGTACCCAAAAAAATAAAAGACAAAAAAATCTGTAAAAATCATTGTTGCATTGATTATGTTAAAAAAAAAAACACAATTTTACTTTTAACTTTCCAGTAAAATATTTTTTTAAATTCATTGATTTTCTTTGTCAGAAAAAAAATAAATTGTCATAAAAAAAAAAAACATACAGTGAGTCTTTTTCTTTCATTATTTTTTTTTTCATGTTGAAAATCAGCCTCGTTTTGATTCAGCTTTTTCCAGCTGTTTATATATTTCAGCATGGGCAAACATCGGTTTTGTCTGGTACAAAAGCTGTACCAGTACCGATATTTTCACATCTTTTGCTCAAAATTCAGAAATAAGTCTTGTTTTATCCTCAGAGGTAAAACGTATGACATTTTAAAAATAACTGATCTAACCTATGTAATTAAAAGTGACAATTTTCAAAAAGCCCTGAAAATATTTTGCATTCAGATTAAATGTGAAACTTTACTAGGAGGATCCGAGGGCATGCCACACCACCCAAAAAATTTGACATAAAATAGAATGCTGTCTTGGGTTCTGGTGATATCAGATTCAAATTCTACATAAATTTTAATTGAAATAACAAATGTCTTTAATAACAAAACTATATTTTGTGAAATCCGTACATATCTCACAAATTAAAAATGAAGATCATTTGTAATATGATGCTGATCTATGTTGAAAGTATAAAATAACTTCAAAAAGATTAAAAATAAAATGTTAAAAATCTGTTTGTGAAATTAAATTTTTGAAAAGATGCGACTTTAGTTCACACTACACTCGTTTAACTTTTTAATTTTTAAAAATTTCTTCAGCTAATATACTTGTGATAATTTTTTAAAAACTTCTTCAAAATTTCTTCAGCTAATATACTTGTGATAATTTTTTAAAAACTTCTTCAAAATTTCTTCAGCTAATATACTTGTGATAATTTTTAAAAATCTTTTTAAAAATTTCTTCAGCTAATATACTTGTGATAATTTTTAAAAATCTTTTTAAAAATTTCTTCAGCTAATATACTTGTGATAATTTTTAAAAAACTTTTTTTTAAATTTCTTCAGCTAATATACTTGTGATAATTTTTTAAAAACTTCTTCAAAATTTCTTCAGCTAATATACTTGTGATAATTTTTTAAAAACTTCTTCAAAATTTCTTCAGCTAATATACTTGTGATAATTTTTTAAAAACTTCTTCAAAATTTCTTCAGCTAATATACTTGTGATAATTTTTTAAAAACTTTTTAAAAATTTCTTCAGCTAATATACTTGTGATAATTTTTTAAAAACTTTTTAAAAATTTCTTCAGCTAATATACTTGTGATAATTTTTTAAAAACTTCTTCAAAATTTCTTCAGCTAATATACTTGTGATAATTTAAAAAAATTTTTTTTTAATTTCTTCAGCTAATATACTTGTGATAATTTTTTAAAAACTTCTTCAAAATTTCTTCAGCTAATATACTTGTGATAATTTTTTTTAAACTTTTTAAAAATTTCTTCAGCTAATATACTTGTGATAATTTTTTAAAAACTTTTTAAAAATTTCTTCAGCTAATATACTTGTGATAATTTTTTAAAAACTTCTTCAAAATTTCTTCAGCTAATATACTTGTGATAATTTTTTAAAAACTTTTTAAAAATTTCTTCAGCTAATATACTTGTGATAATTTTTAAAAAACTTCTTCAAAATTTCTTCAGCTAATATACTTGTGATAATTTTTTAAAAACTTCTTCAAAATTTCTTCAGCTAATATACTTGTGATAATTTTTAAAAAACTTCTTCAAAATTTCTTCAGCTAATATACTTGTGATAATTTTTTAAAAACTTCTTCAAAATTTCTTCAGCTAATATACTTGTGATAATTTTTAAAAATCTTTTTAAAAATTTCTTCAGCTAATATACTTGTGATAATTTTTAAAAATCTTTTTAAAAATTTCTTCAGCTAATATACTTGTGATAATTTTTAAAAAACTTTTTTTTAAATTTCTTCAGCTAATATACTTGTGATAATTTTTTAAAAACTTCTTCAAAATTTCTTCAGCTAATATACTTGTGATAATTTTTTAAAAACTTCTTCAAAATTTCTTCAGCTAATATACTTGTGATAATTTTTTAAAAACTTCTTCAAAATTTCTTCAGCTAATATACTTGTGATAATTTTTAAAAAACTTTTTAAAAATTTCTTCAGCTAATATACTTGTGATAATTTTTTAAAAACTTTTTAAAAATTTCTTCAGCTAATATACTTGTGATAATTTTTTAAAAACTTCTTCAAAATTTCTTCAGCTAATATACTTGTGATAATTTAAAAAAAATTTTTTTTAATTTCTTCAGCTAATATACTTGTGATAATTTTTTAAAAACTTCTTCAAAATTTCTTCAGCTAATATACTTGTGATAATTTTTTTTAAACTTTTTAAAAATTTCTTCAGCTAATATACTTGTGATAATTTTTTAAAAACTTTTTAAAAATTTCTTCAGCTAATATACTTGTGATAATTTTTTAAAAACTTCTTCAAAATTTCTTCAGCTAATATACTTGTGATAATTTTTTAAAAACTTCTTCAAAATTTCTTCAGCTAATATACTTGTGATAATTTTTTAAAAACTTTTTAAAAATTTCTTCAGCTAATATACTTGTGATAATTTTTTAAAAACTTCTTCAAAATTTCTTCAGCTAATATACTTGTGATAATTTTTTCAAAACATTTTTAAAATTTCTTCAGCTAATATACTTGTGATAATTTTCGATTTTGCTGCTTCATCATTTTCTTATTCATCTTTTTTGTGCTAGCAGGTGAATTGTTATTTTAGTTGACTGACTTTGTGGACGTCTCTTTGATCTTCAAGTCTTCTGATTTCTTCAGCTTCATTTTTCTTTCAATTTGAAGCATTTGATTATATCTCCCATATGCCAAAATCTAAAACCTGGAACACTTTCATCACTGCCTTTGTTCTGTCTGACCAAAAAAGTATAAATTATTTACTATGTTATGTTTTAGAATTGTTTTTGTTTTTTAATACGGATTCATAATTTGTATTATTTGGATTTTTTGAACATGGACCACTGATACAACGGATAAATGTGTTGAGAAACGATCCGTTCTAAGTGAAAGTCTTCTGGAGGTTGAAGGTTCAATCCTCATTAGAGGCGATAATAACTAAGAATAAAATTACTTAACAGTTCTACCATACCTTGCGGAACAAAAATAATCTACCTATAAAGGATTCAGTTCGAAATTCCGTAGAGGTTCCTGAGTTCGATGTAAAGATTTCCAAGTTCAAAATGATGCACCTGAAGAAGGTCGAAGGTTACATCAGTGGAAACATTGTGAAAATAACAACCAAGATAAGAATAGTAGTCCGAATAATACGTATTTACTGTGTTGTCAGTAAATTCGGGAGTGTAATAATTAGTGATGGGACGATTCCATTATTTTTCCCAGTTCTGATACAATTACCGATTCCATTCTAAATTCCCGATTCCAATTTTTGTTTTAAATCTCTAAATATTTATCTATCGAGTTGCTGTTGTTTTGTTTTTTTTCGGATTACCTTAAAAACCCATGTAATATATGCATATATTTTCGCAAATGTAAAAATACACAGGGCGGAGGGGGGGGGGGATCTATAGATTTTAGTTTTACTAGTAGCTTAAAATTAATAAATATTTATCATTTTATCATTAGTACCAGCAATGGAAAATTTTGTTTTAAACAAAAACAAAGAAAAAACATTTTTTAAATCGTTCTTCGCATCGCAAAATAGACACAAATTTTCTGATTTTTCCAATTCCGATTAATCGTCCCAACACTAGTAATAATTACAGGTGCCAATTTGTGGGATTGGCGAGCGGGGTTCAAGTTCTGTCCGCCCTACTGCATCACTTTCAGTAATCTCCTTGCAAAAGGTATGAATCCATATATCCTCCCTATTGATTAAATAGTTGGGTACACTAGACTTTCAAGCCTTGGTTGTGCAATAAGTCTAGAAAGAGGAAAAAAAATTCCGAAATGACACAAGTCTTTCTCTGCTTATTGTTTCAAGTCGCACTGGACTTCTCCTTGCCACGGGGTTCAAGCAATGCCGTTAGTGATTGCGCCACTCTTGTTTCACGATAGACTCTTTGCACATGCACTTTTACATTGGGTACCCTCCTTCTTTTCTCCAATTTTCCACTCGTCTTTCCCGTCTTCCTTCTTATCCCACACCTTCTCTTTCTCTTCCCCTCTTTCTTTCTCCCATTCTCTTTCTCTACCTTTTTCTTCCACTTTTCCTTCTCTCTCTTCACCCACTCATTTCCCCTACACCTCCTCCTCTTTCTCCCATTCTCCTTATCTCCCTCCTCTTCCTTCTACTCCTATGATGTGATTATTTTATTGTATAGCTTTTACTTTATACTCAAATACATTATTTGCGCATTAAAAATTTGTTGGTTTTCATAAATAATTGTAAACTTTTCGTCATATGAGGCGAGGGCCCAAGTAGACCTCTGTAGAAACAGTCATTAACGTCAGCATGAAGCGCATGTTTTAAGTTTGTTTCTGATGGAAAAGAAGATAATGTACTCAGTGAACTCTCAAAAAAAAAAAAACCAAGAAAAACAAATTCCGATTTTCAAAGATTCATTTTTAAGAGATTCGTTTTGAAAAGCCGAGATTCAATTAGAAAGAAAACAAAAGCAGCGGAATTCATGAAGAGATGTAAAATGGCCGATTTTTATTTCATGGTCATTTATTATAGATTTCTAAAGGCGTTCACAGCCTTGAAGGGAAAGAGAGAAAGAAAGACTGCGGTGACTTCGTGCAAAGGTGGGCAATTTAGATAAAATTAGTACAATACCCGTCCCGGGTTGGGTATAACTTAAACAATAAATATAGAATTAGTTTTAAATTTTAATGGATTTTTTTTCTTCGGGAAGGGGAGGGGGTATAGTACGGTTTCGGTGGCACCCCCTAAATGGTAAAGTTTACAAAAAAAAATAATGTCTACGTTACTCACACCTGATGCCTAGAATATACATTCCACAATTAATAATAGTAAGTTCAATAGTTTAGGATTTTACAAAGCACATATATACAGGGTGAGCCAAAAGTAGGTGGACAGGAAAAAACATTTTCCTTCTTGATTTACACAGCTTTGAAGTCTTCCTCTTACGCTTCGACAAAAAAAATGTTTTTTACTGTCCGTCTACTTTTGGCTCTACGAATGTAAATTAATAAACTTAACATAACTAACCTGAAAATATAACATAAAAATTAAAGCATCCCTTAAACATTTGTAAAGTAGTAGATTTAAAGTTAACTAATTAAATTGAGATGTTTAATCCCAATTTAAACTAAAAATTAAAAATACAGTTAGAATTATCTGAAAGACCGCTATTTTAATGCGGGGTAGATTTTAAGAAAACTAGTAAATAAATTATAAAATTTGGTTTAATCAAGGCTTGTAATAATAATAATAATAACTAGCGGAACCCGTGTAAATTACACGAAATGATGTCTTCAATACGGGTCCTAATGTAACAAAGCACCCTCTATTTGTTAGTAAGTTACGCTTGTTTTATTATGAGCGCCCCCCTTCTGGATAAGAGTGAAATATTGTTTAAAATAGTAACTCGTGCACGATGGACACTGCGCATATCTACTAAAAAAGGTTAATATGCCATCCGTTCCAAAAAAAAAACCAACAACAAAATAATACTGGCCGATACCCTACTTTTTAAGCAGTCAATAAATAGACAATGCCATTGAAAACGCCAACATAAAACAAAAAATAGTTTTAAGTAACACAAAAAACTAGTTTTTAACCAGGTGATAAAAAAATGTATTATTTCTTTCCCTTCCCCTCGAAATGTAGAATAACAATCTTAGAAGTTGGTTGGGATCGAACTATAAACCAGTCGGGCCGAAGTAAAAATTATTACCTCGCTAACCATTGCGCCAGAGATAAAGACACGGAAATATTCGTAAACGCAGGCTACTTGAATGTTTTTCAAAATTTAGGTTCGCACGCATGCGCAGAGCTTTTGCCGGAAGCGTGACACACGAACACACACGCTATCGTATTAATATATAGATAATAGGATTATCTGAATGACCTCCACGTATTCCAATTATACTACTCACACATATAATTATAAGACAGTTAAGTGGAAGTACTACATTCAAATTGTTAGTGATAGAAAAGATAAAGTTCTTATGATTTCAAAATTTAATATTAAGTTCAAATTAAATATAGTCAAATAATCTGATCAAAATTTTGTAAGGATGGCCTTTAAACATTATAGTATTCTTAAATTAATTTTTTTATTTAGATATTTAGAAAAAATATATCTTAAAAATCTAAATCAAAGTTAGTTTTGAGGATTTTTTCAGTTTTGTTTTCTTCTTCTTCTGTCTGGTGGGTTTCATAATTATTACACTGATAGTTATAGAGAAAGAGGGGGGATAGACCGAAGAGTGTTGTGAAGACGAGGGATACGGTTCCTTGATATAATGTAATAGATGCCAGACAGCAAATTGTGAACGTGTTTGACCGAGTTGTTTTGTGATTCATGACCTTCGATTTCCTTTCTTTTCTTCACGTCGTCCTGATTTTCTGGTGACAACTTCAAAGTTGATTTTCATTCCTGGTTTTTCCTCAGTCTTAATAAGATTTAAGAAAATTGAAACGCAGATTAATTAGCATCGACTGTACCAATATTTATTTAATTTTATAAATGCTCTACTCGTTATTGAGCACTTTTGAAAAAAATATTGGTTTTATGTTCATTTTGTCAATACATTTGAACTTGATTAATTGATTATATATATATATATATATATATATATATATATGGGAAAATGAAAAAGGAAAACCAAAAAAATGGATGTTTTTTATGTGTACATCAACGTTTCGTCTTTATTTATAAGACTTCATCAGGATGATAAAATAGAGAAAAAATGTCATGCAAGCACAGATACATGTAGGGTAGACATATTGGGAAAAATAGAATGAAATAGTGGCCAACTACTGGGTGGACGTCCGTATTTGTTGGAGAAATAGAAATGAATGTAGAAAAGAATGAGTGGGGAAAAAATGTATATATATATAATGTGTGTGTGTGTGTAAAATGAAAAAAGCGAAACCAAAAATATTATTTATGTATTCATCAACGTTGCTTCTTTATTTCAAGACTTCCTCAGGATGATTGGTCTAAAGAAAATAATACATAAAGTACAAAATATCTAAAATACTTTGTGTTATTTTCTTCAGACCACTTATCCTGAGGAAGTCTTGAAATAAAGACGAAACGTTGATGAATACATAAATAATATTTTTGGTTTTCTTTTTTTTCCCATTAAGTTGGAATATTAGTTCCATTTTTTATCATGTATATATAGTCTCGGAAGTTTCTTTACCATTAAAACTATATAAAGAAAAAAAAACAAAAAACATTTTAGTCCCAAGTCATTCGATGGAAAATCACTTTTATAAGTCAATTTACTTTTAGCAGTTACTGTATTAGTTTGCTTCCAAGAATTTACGCTAGTCTTAGCATTATTTAAGGGATCATCAGTTGTTTACCATGAAAAACTGTTTCGGGAATTTAAAAACAAAACAATATTTTATTTTATGGCTTTCCAGCAGAGTTGATCAGACCCCACTTCCCTTAAAATATATATATATATATATATATATATATATATATATATACACATACCTAACTTTGTATAGAGAGAGATGCACAGGTTGGTTGGTTGTGTTTCATGGCATATCAACTTTTTCAGGTTATTTAATGTTTCAAGTTCTTAATACAGTGTCAAATTTACCCTGAAGGTCGTGTATATACATAAGTGCTTTTGCATATGGGTGTACCTATGTATTTATGCTTAAGTGCATATAGATATTGTTGTAGCCTTGCAGGCCGGTAATAATCAAGACAAACACAGTGGCATAATTAACAAAAGTATGTTATAGAAGTACGCATCATGAGCTTGGAGTCATAACTGCCACAATTCTCTGCCAATGACGCTAAGATGTTACTGTATTTATTGTGTCTGAGTATATGCATGTGTTTGTAGGTGTATGTTAGTAGTAGCAAATGTGTGTGTGTGTATATATATATATATATATATATATATATATATATATATACATTATTTCATTTTATTTTTCCTCCCAATATGTCTACCCTACATGTATCTGTACTTGCATGACATTTTTTCTCTATATTACCATCCTGATGAAGTCTTATAAATAAAGACGAAACGTTGATGTACACATAAAAAACATCCATTTTTTTTGGGGGGGGGGTTCCTTTTTCATTTTCCCATCACGTCGGATTACCTTCATCCTTCTCTTCCCATATATATATATATATATATATATATATATATATATACTGCTTTCAGTGAAACCCTAGATCACTCTATATAATATGCTAAAGCAATGTCATGTTCATACATACATTACGCAATCGCTCGATGGCCTAAGATGCAATGCAAAAAAAGGTAACTTGTTAAGCTTCAGCCGATGTCACTGTTTTGTTAAACATGAAATGTTAACTAAAATGGCCTACATGCTAGGATCCAAGTGTAGTATCTGTTCTGTCCAAAGATTGTGGCGGTCTGTGTTTGTCCCGGATGTTCATAGAATGGAAATATGTCAAACTCTTACAAGAGTTTTCGAGATAGACCCCAATAACCAAACATATTCTGAAACTACATTAACCGGGGTACTTACATAATTATGTTTCAGTTTGAACAAAGGTGGTACAATAATATTGTGGGGTCAGTGTTCACACTGGACGTCTATAGAATGCAAACATTTTAAGCACGGCAGATGAAGATTACAAATATGGAATTTCTACGGGGCTTGCTAGTAATTTATTAATGTGCCTAAAACCTGATGAGTTATCTCCCTTGTATTGAGATATAAGAGTTCTATTCCTTGGGTGCAAGCTTCTGAGAATGATCTCCCTTGCTTAGTGTTGTTGTAGTTATTGGCTGGGAAAACAAAGATGGGGGTTTGGACAAACAAACGTGTGTCCATGACTGGATTTATGTTATGAGAATACTAACATTGGTAGCAGAGCGTAGTTAGGGTTAGACTGTAAATAGGAATTGAATTATATTATTGAAATTAAATAGTAGCAAATAATATTCACTTGAGCTAGGAAAAAAAAGCACAAAACTTTTTTTTAAATAAGGAAAACTGAACAGCACATCCATGCTATAAATAGAATTTCTTTGTAAAATAAGACCCTAGATGAATTTGACTAAAACCCCTGGAAAGGAGTGGCATACACAATGGTTAAGAGTAATTAATACAACCTAAACCATAAGAGAAGAATAAAAAAAATAGCTCTGATTGACAGGGCACATTGGTAGAAGAGGAAGACTTTTATTGAAATCAAAATTTGCAACCTTTTTGTCAGTCAAAATAGTTATGAATACTATCCTGTTCTGTCCTGAACACTCTTTAAATAAATACCGAAGAATTTAATCATAATCGATATCAATATATTATGTTATAGATTATTATAATATATATATATATATATATATATATATATATATATATATATATATATAGCATAATATAAAATGAAATAATAAAATAAGGTGCAAATCAAATTTTATTAGAATTCAAAATTCAGTCTTTATCCGGATGTTTCACTGATTAAAAGATATTAGTTGCTTCTTATATCTTTTGTTGGATTAACTTATATATATAATCAAATATATAAAATTATAATAATTGAATGTTCGATTGTAAACCTAAATAGCATTACATCTAACAGATCGATAATGTATTCTGACTAGCAATTCCTTCCTTGTTATCGTTGTATAACGTTTATTTTTTCACTAATGTATTTGGCTTCAATCTCTTTCTAAAAATACTATTTCGGCCCAGAAGATTGGTAAATTGGAAACATTTTTCACTAATACTCTAAAAAGAAAAATCAGCTTATGTTATAAATTAAAAAAACAATCATCATTGCTCTATCTATTTTAGCTATCAGAAAAATAATGATATATTTTTTAAATAAATAGGTGGTACAATAATTTGTTTGTTAAAATAAATATACTATGTTGTTTTTATGAAATGATACAAAAGGCTCTAGTTGAACCCTTGGACTTTTCATGGCTATAGATCCTTTCAAATCTGTGGTAGATAGAAAATTGATATGCGAGACGGGTTAACGTGAAAAAGATACTAGATTGTATAAGCTATTCTTTTTCTTTCTCCGTTCATTCAGCTCACTCTTTCTTCTTTTTTCCTTTTCACTTCTTTCTTTCTTCTGTACTGAAGGGGCAACTAAAATCATTTGCTTTAACTGAGATCTGCAAAGCTTTTCACATAGACATGTAAATTTGACATTTTTCAACCTATGAAAATGATTCCCGCTCATTTGAAACAATAAGCTAAGCGAGCCGGTGTGAAGTGAAGAAATCTAATAAAAACAACAAACTCGATAATCCAAGATGCACGTTTATCCACTTTTCTCATTTGACATTTTATAACATTATACTAATTCTCAGCGTGGTTCTTGGCACATTTCAAAGACACAACCCTAGCCAAGCCAGGAGCTATGCTACAAATTTTTCTTCATTTTCTTCTTCCTTCTTTTTTTTTCGAGAGTAAAATAAAACTTTTATCTTTTTTTTTTCTCCTTATAAATTCGTATTAAAAGTGTACAACATTACTTAATGAAATGTATTATCATACTACAAACAGAATAAAAAGATATTTCATTAAATCATGGATATTTAGTTTTCAGGAAGTTACGGTTATTTTTTATTTATTTAAATGGTCGCATTTTTTAAATATTGCAAGTCATAACACTTGATCAATTAGCAGCAAGACGGCAGAAAGATTTCTTCATTTTCTTTTTTCAAAAACTTTCACTTGTTTTTTTATTATTAATTCTTACTTACACCAAACAATGTTACTTATTCAGTATTATTAACCAAACTACAAAGAAAAATGATATTACATTAAATCACAAATACTTACTTTTTGTAAAGTTACAGTTATTTTGATTTACTTTAATGTCACATTTTTTTTTTAAGTATTGCACGTTATACCATTGAAACATTAGCAGCAGGATGGTATAAAGATTTCTTTGTTTCCTTTTTTCAAGAATAAGCTTAAAATGTTATCTTTTTACAGTAATCAGAAATATTCATAGTTTCATAACAATTTGGTTATATTAATAATTGAATAACACAACAATACTGTTAGAATTCAATCATGGCAAAAAAGCTGAAATCGAGATGCATTTTCCAACCTGGTCGGCGGGGCATGCTCCCCCCCTCCCATGTGTTTGGAGAGAGGGCAAGACAATAAAGAACTTTTTTCCTAAACAATTTCAATGAGTTTCAACTAATAAAGTCAAAATTAAGAGAAAGGCACTGAGTGAAAACGTGACAGGAAGTCATTCTTTGATGACACAAAAGTCATCTAACTCCCTTTTACCCTTTATGAAGTGCTTGAAGTCTCAGTGTTCACAGCAAAAATTTTAATTTTCAGTTTTCAGATAGCACTGTCATAAGAGGGAAAATCAGCTTTTCCGTATATAGTATGAACACCGGGGCGGAGATAAGTACCTACATAGTATGTACACCGGGGTGGAGATATGTACCTATATAGAAGGCACAGACAGAGGTGGTACTTTTTAAAAAAATTTGTCATACTTTTGCCTTGGGCAACGTAAGAGGGATGGTGGGGAAGAAACCCTCTGGTCGAATATTTTTGCTAGGCGCCACGTCAGAAATGAAAGCTCACCTGTAAACCGATGGAGCCCCAGTGATATTTCTTGGGTGGTTAGACATTGATTTTCTTTGTTTCCGTCCAAGAAGATTTTTAGTTAAACTAGATAAAAAAAATTTCGACCCCACCCCAATTTTTTTTTACCCTCCCCCATACATATTAATATTTTCAGTTAAAAAAGGAAAAAAAAAAAAAAATTTAACCACCACCCAAAAAATTTATCCCCCTATACATAATATATTTAGTTTAAAACAAAAAAAAAAGAAAAAAAAAAAAAAGAAATTTGACACCCTCCCATAAAAAATTTTTTTTACCCTCCCCAATACATAGTTAAGAAAAGAAAAAAAATTGAGGAGGCGCCTCGGTCATATCAAAGAACTCATGTTTAAATATGCTACTGAAGGCGCCTACGTCATATCAAAGAACCAGTTTTGTTATTCTTCCAAAATGGTTACCCATTTAGTAATGACCGGGATATGTATTGCTTAACTTTAATTTACAACAAAACACCTTGTCTTAACAACGTAATGAAAATAAAGAATGATAATGTGAAAAAATCCTCTCACAATGACGTCACTTCCGGAAGGACCGGAAGGATGAGTCAGCAGTTTATTTTTCCAAAATGGTCACCCATTTACTAATGGCCGAGATATACCTTGCTTAACTTCAATTTACAACAAAACACCTTGTCTTAACAACGTAATGAAAATAAAGAATGATAACGTGAAACAACAGAACATATACTACACTACCTCCACGCCTCTCAAAAAAGGAGGAGGGCATGCATACACATACACACAGTATATATATGGACATATATATACATACATTATATAAATATATGCGATTTTTATCCTTGGATGAAAAGAATTTTCCTTTGAAAATTCATGGATTAAGGATAATGAGATCCCAACTTGTTTTTGAACTTCTGATGTTTAATAAATATTGTAATTGTACAACTTTAATTTTCATCATTCATTTTCTGAATTTATTGCTCTATCTAATATATGGAGCTTTCTATTATCATGATAAATGATGTATCTCTAAATAATCTATCTTTAAATTTGTATTCAATGTTATATACATATATACACATATATATATACGCATACGTTCAGACATACATTATATATATATAACCATACATACAGAAGCATATACATAGATATAAAGATGAATTAGTTAAAACTATTCTTGAAACATTCTTTTATATAAAACTCTTATGTTGTCACAGCAAGAAAAATTATGAAAACCAAATAAAAAAAAAATAATGTCGGCGGCAAGGAAAGAATTGTCCAAGAGGTGCCATTCTGATTTCAGGCTGAATCTCAGAAAAGAAGTGATGCAGAATACAAAATAAATCCATTATCCAAAATGGAAATCCTACTCCACCCCCGATCCATCATGAAGCAAAGAAGAGATTTCGGAACGACAAAAATGTCAGGAAGAGATTTGCCGTATTTTTGGCCACAAAGTGGTCAGACTGTTAATTTGGCAAAATTAATCAGTAACTACATTGATGGCAACGCTTTTAACGGTATATGTCTTTGCAACACCAATAGAGGTTTTTGAGTAAAGGTGGTCTACCGTCACAAACACGGAGAAGAAGTTGTAGCAATGGATTGTGGTGGAAAGATAGACAAGAGTGAAAGGAGATTCTGCGTTGGATGTATAGAGAATGTGTGGATACTAGAAAAATACCAGAAAAAAAAAAAAGGAGCTGCATATTTTGGTAAAAAAATCGGCTCTAAATAAAAATAAATAGAAAATATACTTTTTTCAGCCAATGAGAAGAGTTAAAAATATCTTCACCAAAATGTGTTAACCTGTTAAGAGCCGATCCCACACTTTCAAAAAACAAAGGGCATGAAATTATCAGCAGTCCAGTGTAGACCAGTGTTAACAAAGTGTGACTGCAACAAAATATGACACACATCAATTTGAGCAACATACACACTGTCCATGTCAAATAAGCACCATCTAAAACAACTTGCGGGAGAAAATACACATACACTTAACTATTCATACTCATGCATCAGCAGGAGTTTCACAGGTGCTGAAAATATTTGAACCAAAATATTTCTGGACTCACTTTATTGTTGTACAAACTTTTTAATCATCTATACCTTCTGATGTTTGATAAAAAAAAAACGTTTACAATTTATTTGTATGAGCTATTTCGTTAATTTATTTCATTTGCATTAATTCTTGGACAAGGGCAAATAACTCCTTTTGGGCTGTCTTAATTATTTCCATGAAGAGTTACGTCCTCTTCAATAGATTGGAGAAAATAGTTTGCCACAATAGGTGGCGCTGTTATTAATCTTTTCATTGCAATGGAAGCACTAATTTGCATATGAATGGTGGTACTCAATTATTAGCCAATCATAATCAATTTGTGGTGAAGGGCATATAAGTTCTACTTAAATCGACCAATCTGCTATCTGCACTTTTAGATGGGCTACCTGATCCAGGGGTCAAGCCTTGTCAATCACAATAACTTTCTACATTACTGCTTACTTAATAGAGAAGGCCAACATTTCCAATGGGAAGAGGAAAATAAAATAAAGTAGACGGACAACAAAACGGCTTGTGTTTTACTTCTTGCACTTCAGAAATTAATTGGCCATTGTATACGGATAAATCTCATAGCTGCTGGACAGATATTCTTTCACCACTTTACGGTGAAAACAGATTAAATGAAAATACGAATCAGTGCCGAGTGTTTTTTTTTGTTTGCTATTTTGTAGACTGTCAAGAGACGAGAGGATACTCAAAATGTGAACAACGACATGTCACTTAAAGCAGAAATTGTGCTGGAAGTAAAAAAACATTTCAAAGATCATCCAAACAAAAATGGCGTCTCTTGAAGTACCCCTTTACCCTGAACGGTTATTGAATGATTTTTTTTCCTCTCACACTTTGTGCCATCAATTCGGTAGTTTTGAAAAGCAGACATTCTGTTTAAGATTAAATGAATTATACAGACTTCTAAATTCTATTATGAAAAAGCATATATATCTAATACATGAAATTAAGTCAGTCGGATTTTCCAAATTAAATTTATTTTTGATTCTAACTAGCCAGTTCATTACGTAAATTTTTAGTCTGTGTAAAAAAAGTCTAAGACAACGGAGACGAATGCAAACTTAGATGTGGATGAAATATATGTGGATGGCGAAGTAATTGAGGTTGTTCAGAAATGTTGTTACCTTGGTGATATCATTAGAGCACAGTATGGAGCAAGTACTAGTGTGATAGCAAGAATTAGTGGATTAACTAAGTTCAGGGAACATTTGCCATTACTAAACAGCAGAGTGTTACCACTGTTGAATTTACAGCCAATTGGTGACAGTTACTAGCTGTATTTTTGCTTACTTTTCGATTTTTGAGTTGTTAAACATACAATATCGAGGCCTCATATAAAGTAAAATATAGTGGTCATGTTGAATTCGTCGTGTTTATACGTCTCTGAAGGCAACGATATAAAATTTTAAAAAACAAACACTTAAAAAAAGTGTCAGGCCTGAAAAGCTACACAGATCGATAGAAGATTAAATTTTCTTGCATTTGGTAAAAGTTATGTGTTGTAAATTTGATTTTTTCACCCCTTTGTTTTTTTTCCTGTTAACTATACTGCACAATCGCCAAAAATTTCCAATCGATTTTATTGATTACATATTCTATTCGGACCAAGGATACACTGAGGGAACGAATCTATCATCATCATCATCTGTCCCTTGGTCTGGATGACCGTTGGGGTGCCAATGATGACCTGACATCCAGCTTTCAACAACTCTCCCGATCTTCTGCCTTCCTGAGCGTGCTATTCAGCGCCAGTCCTGTCCACTCTCGGATGTTGTTCTCCCATCTCTTTCTTTGTCTGCCCCTTCTTCTTTCTCCTTGTACAGTTCCTTGCAGGATTGTCTTTAGAAGACCTGATGAACATGTGACATAGCCGTACCACTTCATTTTCCTCCTTTTAGTAGATCTTCATATAGTCAGACTGCTTGTATGTGGTTAAAGAGAGTTTATCATGCTCATCTGTTCCGTGGTCTGGATATTGAATCCGTCAGGTTTAACAGTGTCTGAAGGCAACAATACAAAATCTTAAAGTGCAAACACTTAAAAAAAGTGTCATACTAAAACAGCTACACAAATCGAGAGAAATTAAATTTTCTTATAAAAAGTTATTTATTGTAAATTTTTTTTTCACCCCCTTTGTTTTTTTCCTGTTAACTACACTGCACAATCACAAAAAAATTCCAATCGTTTTATTGATTACATACTCTATCCAGGCTGAGGATAGACTGAGGCAACCAAGGTATACTGTAAAGAAAAAGAAAACACCCAAAAGAATGATGAAACCCAAAATTTGAGCAATCTACTGTAAACATGTATACGAAGAGACAGTCATATTCTTTTTTTATTTACAAACGAGAGTCACCACTTATCAAGACAGAAAAGCTACTTAAGGATAAAGTTTACTGAGTTTGACAGGTGGACAATGAAACATCGAGGGGTTTGTAACGATGGTTGTAGCTGGTCAGAAATTGATTATTTAAGGAGACGGCTCAACTACATGTTGTAGTCAGCCGAGAAGAAGCCCCATGGTACTGTGTTCCACAGACGGGCAGTTCTAGGAAAGAAACGTGACTCATTGAAGTTTAACTTACTTTAGGTATAGAGAGAGAAAGGGAAATTATTGACAATTGTTGTAGCTAGACAAGGTTTGTTGTAAATGTTTTACGAAGGGGGGGGGGTATATAGTCGAGCATCTGTCATGAAAATAATGATAGAGCAGAGCAAGACTAGCAACGTCTCTTCTGTGAAAAAGACTGATACAGACTGTGACACACTGCTGAGAGAGGCGGAATCAACACACATCACAATTACGACTACTTTTTATTTTACTTTTTACTTGTGAGTCACCATTGATCAAGGCTGAAAAAACACTTCAAGATTAATAAGATGGCTAGATGACAGTTGAATGATGATGAATACTATGAGAACCTTGAAAATCTTAACATACAACCCGACTCAAAACAACAGCAAACAGCAATTCTTCCCCTTTATAAGAAACATCACTCATAGAATGTGAAATCTAAAGGAAAAAATAGGATGAAAGCTATGAGGCTACCGAAAGTAAACTCAAGGTCCACTTTCTACTACTCATGCTACTACTATGTGTCATCAATACAATGAAACTCTTTACTAGAAGCATATTTGTTGAGATTTGAAGAATTCCCGACCACATAATACTGCAATGGAAAGAAGAAAGTATAAGGTATTGTACGAATTGGCGAGAATGTACGTATGCAGTAAGACAGTAGAAAATAAAGTTAGTTCAAATAACTAAATAAAACTATATGAAATAAAGACAAGAGCAATCGTAAAAAATCTAGTTCGGATTTTTGCCATTCATGAGATATAACTCAGTAAATAGTTTGCCGAAAAACAAACTTTGTATTTACAGTCGAATCTGTTTTTATATAATACCTAAAATGTTGAAAATCAGCCAATCGCAGGATGTGAGAAAAGAAAGCAATGACCCATGACACTGTCTGTTTGCCAGAGGCCAAGATCTTTACAAACTTTTTCTATGGAAAATTCATCCGTCAAATCGATACGACGGTAAGATGGCTTCACGTTCTTTTCTCATAGAAATGATAGCATACTGATTTCCCAAAGACGCAGAGTAAATTCTCTTTTAGATTCCATTACGTTAAATGGAAATTTTTCATTTGCTTCGGTTGGTCGGTTTTTTTTTACGGCATATCATGTTGTCATATTTGAGCTGGTGAATCTCTGTCTAATTTGAGGATACTTGATAAGGTGCAGAAATATATCTGTAATTTGATTGGCTCCACCCTTTCTTCTTCTCTGCACCCTCTTTCTCACACACGTGATGTTGCTAGTCTCAGTCTTTTCTATAAATACTATAATGGCATATGTTCTTCAGAATTGTGTGATCTATTCCCTGCTTCTTTTGTTCCAGCTCGTTTGACTCATTGGTCTAGTGGTCTTCATCAATTCGGTGTTTTGATACCTCATTGTAATACAGCTTCCTATTCCAGTAGCTTCTTTCCAAGGACTGCAGGCTTGTAGAACTCTCTTCCTGCTGACTGTTTTTATACCTATAGGCTTGGTCTTTTCAAAACTAAGGCTAATAGGCATCTCCGTTGCGATAATCATCTTTCGTTCTTGTTAGCTCCTTTCATCAAGTGACTTCATGCCTTGTCTGGAGCGATTTCCATGGAAAAAAATCAACTTCTGGGGGGTGGGGGATTATTTCATGCCGAATCAAGTCATTTAAGATATTTTCTGTGGGAAGAATTTGTCAATTAATGCAGTTAAGAATTCGGATTGTCTCGTCTAAACATGGGATGTACATTTGGGAGTGGGTACATTGAGGAGGGGGAGGGGGGTAGAAAAGGTAATCCATATTAACTCCATTTTTTTCTCCAAGTGTGCTCTCCCTTGAATGGTATCTTTTATCAGGTTTAAATTAACTCTGCCTTAAAACAACCTTATATTTATACATCGGTTCACAAAACACAAAACTGCATTCAGTGTTGAGACCCCAATTTTAGAGCTTTGGGGTAGATAGCAACCCCTGAGTTACCACTACTCCCAGGTCCACTCTGACCTGGAACAGTGGTAGTACCTGTCCGAGCCCATAATCCATCGTTTACAGCTTATTTGTTTACAAAATATACGCCTACAAAAAAACATGTACAAAACAATTGTATACAAAACATACGTCTTGTCTCGGCATAAACAGTCGTAAAACCTAACAACCAACCACTGTAAGAATACCAAAATTAAGCGACATACGGCCTGGTGAGTATTTAGATTTTTTACTATCTAAGAAAAACAACACTTAACTTTTTATAAATCTTTGATGCATGACATCCATCACAGTCTAGCAAAAATATGTGACAGGAGGGAGCATATATTTGCTAGTATATATATATGTGTGTGATAAAATATATGTTTGTGCATATACTTTTTTATTTTTATAGACCAACCTTTTCAAGGTAAAAGCTCAATGATTGCAAACATAACAACAGAGCATGTATAAATAAACAAAATTAAGCTAAATTCCAATGACAAATATTTTATTCATTTTACTGTTCAGTTTTACAAATCTTCCATACATTTTGATGGACTGTTTTGCCTATAGACAAACAACTATCTTTTTAAAAAAAATGGCTGCCTGAATGGGTAGTAACATCCATGTTTTTCCTCGAGGGAACATTTAAGTTGCCTGTTTTTTTTACGGGGAGGAGCTTGTTTGCTGCCTATTTATAATATATTTTTCTGGACGCAAACTTCGGATTTCTGAAGAGAATATGGTTGAAAGATCTAGAATTAACAAATTGATTTTGGTTGTTCATCTATAGGCGAAACGGTTCGTCAAAATGTACCAAAGTTTTGGATTTCGAAAAAAATGAACAGTAAAATGAAAAAAATCTTGGTCACTGGAATTTAGCTTAACATTATATATATATATATATATATATATATATATATATATATATATATATATATATATATATATACTTTACAGTTGCATTCCAATGGCCAAAGAATGTCAGATATAATAAAAACTAAGAAAACATCGAATAAGGATAGAAGATATGAAATGAGAGGTACGTTGGGTGGGGGGGGTGAATTGAGGATAAATCTCTCAACGATTAGATGCATTTAAGTCATGAAAAATCTCCAACTTATGTTTCAACTCATTTTGTTTAAATAGACTTTTTATGCTATCTAAGAGATATGCTGAGTTCGGGTGGTGGATGTGAACTCAGTATGGGCAAAATTTTGTGAGTTGTTGCCTCCGATAACATCGCGAGCTGTCCCTCTCTACATCCGAGGTAAGTTGTAAAGCAGCTGTATCAGGAGCGTAATGATATATGGCAACTGCAGTGCAATGACAGATCCATGATTTGATGCAAACCCAACACATCAAGTCAGAGGATGAATCGATTATGCTGGTATGATCATGTGGAACGTTCATCCTTCTGCATGCAGAAGCTTAGATATCTTAATGCGCAGGAAGGTTGGCTGGTCAAAGAAAACTTAGAAGCAAGTGATTAGACAAGACCACATAGAGTGGAATTTTGAGACAGTTGACCCGTTGAACTGTGAAAATTGAAGAGTGTGCTTAGGTAATATAAGAAAACGTCTGACCCCTGAAGAAGGGAAAAGTGATGTCAAATGAAAAGAAGAAAAAAATTTAGCCAATAGATGGGACTGGTTGGTTATAGCGGACACTGAAGTAATTGAAACTGATGGGGGACTTCACACAAAGCCCCAAAATTTGGATCTCACCACTGGATGCAGGTTTATGTCATACCCAAGACAATCTTATTTAGTTCGGTATATCAGAGTCGGTATGAACCACACTCTTGTATAGAAGTCCGGAATCTTGAAAATAAAGTGAATTTCGAAGTGGAAGCTTAAATTTCAGGAATCTTACGGGATTATTTTTCTGAATTTTTGAGATGAGAATTTGTATTATTATATTATTTATCAAGGGCAGGCAAAGCACTCTTTAGCCTTGGTAAGCAATCACCTAAAAATGTTGTGTCGATAAAAGCACTGGTCCGCATCACCTCACTGGGTTGGCATAAGGAAGGGCATCCGGTAAGGAAATGATTTCCAAAGAAAATCGGTTAAATTTCAGGTTATGTAGTTTGAAGAAAGACCTGGTCGGAGATAGGTTAGTTTGGAAATCAATTTCTAAAAGCTATTCAACACATGGCCGCATGTATAACAAACATTTAACCGATGATGATGATGATGATTGCCCCACAAGATTCCCGACTCGAAGGTTCCCAAGTTCAACAAGATAGGACTGAAGAAGGTCGGACGTTATATCGGCCAAAATATTGTGCAAATAACAACCAACATGAGAATAGTAGTTTAAATAATCCAATACAAATTATCAATTCTCATCTCAAAAATTCAGAAACAGAAAAGAATGTTTGAGAAAAAGGGTTAATATTAACCCCAGCAAAATTCTAAATTTCAAAACACTTTTTTAGTGTATAAAATCAGTATATTTAATTGTTATTTTTTGACAAAAAATATGTTTAATACAACTTAACTAGAGGGACCCGTGGAAATTCCACAGTTGTATGCTTGTAGGAATTTGTGACATATTTCCATTCCATGGACGTCCGGCATGAATGCAGACCCCACAATATTATTGTACCACCTTTGTTCTATCTGAAACATACTTATCTAAGTACTCTGGTAAATGCTTAAATAATCAAAATAATACAATTTTACAGAGTGTTGAAAATGCCACATCTCGGGAGGTGCTGCTCAGAGCACCCTTTCCTGTCTTGACAGAATGCAAAACCGACTACAAAATCTAGTGGTGGGGGGGGGGGTCTTTTTCTCTACAGACTCTTTCTCACAGAAGAGATGTTGCTAGTCTTTCTCTACTCTATATTTATTTTCATGGTAGGTGCTCGATAGAGTTTAAATCTATGGTCCCCCCCCCCTGTAAAACATTCGCAGCAAGAACTCGTCTAGCTACAACCACTGAAAATAATTTTCTTTTCTTCCTCTGTATACCCAAAACTAAACAAAACTTCCATAAGAAAAGTTTCTTTCCAAGAACTGTCTGTCTGCAGAACACAATATCACAGGGCTGCTTCTTAACTGACTACAACATGGTCGTTTTCCAGTCCAATGTAAACAAATTTTTGTTGAGCCGTTCTCCTAAATAATTAAACTCTGCCCAGTCCAAACCAATGTTTCCGATTCTCCAAACAAACTCATTGACCCTTATCCCTGAGTGGCATTTGGGCCTTGATAAACGGTGACTCACAAGTAGATAAAAACATTAAAAAAGATCTAATGAAACAGAGTTTCCTTTTTCTGAATGAGAACACTCACTTTCAATAGAAACTACATTTCCATTTGTCTTCATCGTGAAATTCTACCAATTATCTTGTTTAAAGTGGAATCACCATTTCTAACACACAAATGTGATTTAACGGTTTATATCACGGCTGGATTAACCATTAAGCAAAATAAGCATGTGCCTTGAGCATCGACGAAAGAGAGACCACCGCAGAGATTTTCCATTGTCGGATTTAACGCCAAGCATATAATGTAACTGCATACATAAAGTTGTCGGAAAAAAAAGGGCTCAATGTATTATCTGTACTTTTTTCAATTTTCTTTTCTTCGGGGCATCCTACTAGATGCCAGACATCCACCCGCTATTTCAGAAACTCCAACCGAGAGATCTTTTTAGGATTCTAATCATCACCTGTTTGGATCTGTATTGCACGTGGTTCACAGAGTTTATTTGCTAATTAGTTTTTTTTTGGTAAGTTTTCCATGAGTCTAGTGACTAGATTTATAGAAGCTGGTGTGTTGTTCAATTAAAAACAAGTAGAAGTAAATTTTTCAACACTTATGTATAAAGTCAAGTCAGTCTCTTTCTCGAATTTTGTCATCGATAGCTTTCTTCCTACAAAAGCAATATTTGATTCTGGTTCTGTCAATTCTTTTGGTTGCTTGTTGCAGCATATTAGGAACAATCAAATGTAAATCGATTTAATTCCTTCCAGAACATACTTTGAAGAGAGTTTGAATTATCTTCATATAGAGACCATTTTAAAAATAGGGGCATAACTCTGTATATACAGAGTTACTTACCTTTGTACAGGAAAAATGACATTTAAACCATTACAAAAAGTTTCAAATACACAGAAATCCAAATATTTCGGGGAAAAAAAATGACAATTTTACCAGTTAAGAGAGATAAATAAGTTTTGCATTGCTTAAATGGAGAAAAATTGGGCATTTTTGAAATTTTTTGACATTTTTTACCCCTAAATGACTAATTTGCAAGTTTTTAAATTTTTTAGATAAAGATTGATAATTTGTATCATTTGGATTATTCAGACTACTGTTCTCACCATAGGTATTATTATGATAACCTATCATTATCGATGTAACCTATGACCTTCTTCATGTGCGTCTTGTTGAACTAGGAATTTGAACGGAACACTTTATTTAATCCACGGAGGTAGCTTGCTCTTGTTTCATCATCCATGATTGGATAGAAGTCATAAGTAATTCGTAATATCTGTTGTGCCATGGGTCTTTGAATACGGTCGGAGGTTACATCGGCTGAAATGTCATGATTAGAACAGTAGTTTGAATAAACCAAATGCAAATTATCAATCCTCATCCCAAGAATTACTAAACATAATTACGAAATTGCACCTAAGTAGCATTTAAGCTGATAAATCAAACTTTTGAAAAGAAAAATCACCTATCTTACATTAATATTCAGATGCCTTTTTGCTTTGATATGACAGACCAAAAGAGATGCATGACAGACCAATAAAAATTATATTTCAAACTTAAACATGACAGAACAACGAAAACGTTATTCTAAACTTTAGTCTGACAGATCAATGAAAATTCTACTTGAAACTTAAGCCTGACATACCAACAAAATGGTATTTAAAACTTAAGCTTGACAAACTTACAAAAATACATTTTCAAACTTAAGCATAATAGACTTATTGGTGGATGTAGTTTATCATATAGTTGCACAGACGCATCTAAAAATGATTAATTTAAACTTTTGGCAATGGTGCCGAATAGTCAATAGAAAAGGGGGGGGGGGTCAAATAGGCAACAAATAACTTACCAAAGGCAATAAAAGTTACTTTTCCACCTACCAAACTAATTTTTTTTGTGTTGTGAAGTCGATGCAAGTGTGTGTGTGTGTGTGTGTGTGTTTTTTTTTAATAATCGAAAAGTATTGCCAAATATAGTATGTTAGAGTCAAAATCAAAAATGGCGGACAGACGCTTTGCCAAACATATTTGAAGTCTGATCACTTTTTCTTTTCTGTCATTTTCTCCTTTAAATTGGGTAGAAAAGTAAATTTGATTGCGTTTGGAACAGTTAGTTGCTGTATATTTGTTTTTTTGTTGATTTTTTTCACCCTGAAAGACGAAAAAGCCATCAAGTAAACTTTCGGCATGTCTGCCATATGGCCATCTTGAAAATGTAATTCAAATGTAAAATATTTGACAACTTTTTAACTGCAAAAGAAAAGAAGACTTGCAAATATTTTAAAACACAAAAAAAAAGAAAACGACCCAGGAAGGTAGAAAGTAACTTTTATTTATGACTGATTTGATTTTTCTCGCCCTTTTTTCTGTTGACTATTCTGCACCATTGCCAAACAACTTTTGATAATTTAAACCATTTATGGAATATTCCCACCACTTCAATAATTTAAAGACATTAAAAATTTGTAACTTTTATACGAAATTTAATAATTCAAGTTTGAAATAACATTTCCTTTAGTCTGGAACAGTATGTGCATGTTTGAAATAGTATTTCCTTTAGTTTGTCACAATGGGTGTGCTAAAAATAAACATTCCTTCGGTCTGTCACAGTGTGTGCATTTGAAATAGCATTTTCTGTCACAGTTTGTGTGTTTGAAGTACAATTTCTTTTAGTCTGTCACAGCGTATGCATTTGAAATAAAATTTTCTGTCACAGTTTAGGTGTTTTAAATAGCATTTACTTTAGTCTGCCACAGTGTGTGTGTGTGTGCGTTGAAATAGCATCACTTTTAGTCTGTCATCGTGTGTGTGTTTGAAATACATATTCCTTTAGTTTGTCACAGTGTGTGTGTGTTTGAAATAGCATTTTGTTTTAGTCTGTCACAGCGTGTGCGTTTAAAATAGCATTTCCTTTAGTCTGTCACAGTTCGTGTTTTTGAAATAGCATTTTCACTACTAAACGCATAATTTGAATAAGCAAAGAATAGATCTATTTTTGTTATTTTGTTAAATAATTGCAAGGTAGCATTCTGAAAAGTCAATAATTCAAGAGCCATTATGAAAGCAATGAATGTTTAATCGTTGGAAATTCTAATTTTAGTAAACTATGTTTACTTCGAGTCAGGATCAAATGGAATCAAAACCTACGAAGAGACTCAACATCAAAGCAGGAATATTTTCACATGTATTTTGTGTGATTAAAATATATAGGAAAAAACACCTTAAGAAAACAAACGTTGATTAACTCTTGGAAATTCTAATTTTAGTAAGTAATGTTTACTTTGAGGAAATCGAGGCCATAACACAAATAAAGCGTCCAGTTAAGAGAATAGAATTAAAAATCTGAATTTTTTAAATATAATGAAAATATTAAAGCAAGCTCGATATTTATTAATAGTGTTGCTATATTAGATGTGTTAAAAACAAAACTTTCCACATATTTAAGTAACAAGAAGGAATTTTTGATTAGAGAGTAAGCTAGAGGTTAGGCTGACGTGTACTAGAAGTTATGTAATGTGAGGAAGTACTTGGCAGAGAAGCAACATCGATTCTCTCTCTTGGGTGCTCAGAGAAAATAATGGACTTATTCGTTGTTCTTTTTTCATACCGATTAACTTCCATTATTCCAACCACAAAGTTTAAAAAGAAAAGATCAATATTTCTATGACTACTACATTAACAGAGAGAAGTCACTATCTATTGAGCAACTACTTACAACATGTCAATAAGAGACTCAACTATTTTCTGTCAACGAGAAGATTATCGGCTATATGGAGGAGATCGAAAAATTCTCCACACAATGCTACGGTAGTAAAATTGATAATTAATTTCATGAAGTAAATAGTTAGTAATTTTGTTGTTTATTCATTAAATAGGGAAAATTATAGACTGCAAATTAGTTCCAAATAATAACCAATAATAGTTAATTAATAAAATGTCCTGCTGGTTTGGCAGGCCGAGAGCAGGTTCAAGATGTTACCTCGAACAATGGCGATGGAGAGGCGCTCTTAAGCTAAGTTAATTCACGATGGTCCACGGTGTGGCACGTCATTAACAGACCAGGGTTGTTAAAGAAGTCACGCGTAGCGGGGCATATCGCTCCACTTGTCTCCATGGCGATCTGTTGGAACACAAATCTGTTGCGAAGACCAGCATATTTTGATTGCTTGCAGTTCTCTGCTGACACTGTTGCATGACCAGGGTTTGTTACCGATTCTGTTACTGACGATGATGCAAAAGAGTCAAAACAAGTCGCATCCCATGTAAGTTACTTTCCGTTTGCAAAGGAAAAAACCATCAAGCCAACAGGCTGTTTGCCATCCCCTCTGCCGAGGCCAACTGGTTTGAGGATCGACGAGAAGCCAGCGTTGTCTAGGCCGTCGAAAGAGAGAGAGAAAGAGTGACAGAAGAAAGGGTGATAGGGTGATAGATACTGTATAAAATAACTATGTGGGTGGGTGGTGGTGGGGGGGGGGTCAAACAACAGTGAGAGAGGGTGAAAGTGATAGATAGAAACTTGGTGAGTTAATTGCAAATTGCGGCTAATTAGAACAAACATAACTCAATCCCAGGAATAATTTAGCATGTATTTGTGGGATTACAATATGTAGGAAAAAAAAAACGTAGGGAAACAAATATTGATTAACTCATCTTTAGTATAATAATAGAAGACATAAAACAAAAATTCTGTTTCATTACAACTCGAAATGAGATTGATTAAAATAATGTGCGGAAGACAAAATAAATACCAAATTCAGCAATCTTACAGTATGCTTAACAGTCGAGAAATAAAAAGAAAATACCACTAATAGCTTTCACCAAACGCATTAAAATTTAATTTTCTACTGACCCATAGTGTGGAAACTCCTTGTAAGATTTATCTCGGAATTTGTTAAGTAAAAGCATGAAAATAAAAAAAATGTGGCGTTGATTGACTAATAACAGAGGGTCAAACAGCCACTATGTTTCTTGTGTGATGAAAGACAGAGCTTTGAACAAATTCTAATTTTGAAATAAAAAAAAATTTGAAAACAGTTTTAGAATGTGAAAAGTATACAGGTCGGTAAAAAATTAAATTTTAATATATTTGGTAAAAGTCATTTCTCATATTTTTTTTATGGAAGTCGCTCCAGACAAGGCATGACGCCTGCTTGATGTAAGGAGCTAAAAAAGAAACGAAAGATAATTATTACAAAGGCAAGAGATGCTTATTAACTTTAGTGTTGAAAAGATCAAGGTTATAGGTAGAAGGAAAACCGTAAGCAAGAAAAGATTTCCACAAGCGTACAGTTCTTGGAAAGAAGCTACCAGAATAGGAAGATGTATCAGGTTGGAAAGAAAGTAATGTCGTATTTTTTACTTCATCACTTTGCAGCCTCCTAAGTTGTACACAGTTCTAGATTTTTTAGTAAATTCTTGTCTTAATATCTTGCTTTGCCTTTCAGATATAGTAATTAGTTGGAAAATATTAAGTTTAATGGTCTCAGCCGTCAAAAAATGGATATTAGTTAGGAGGATCTGAGACATTGCATGCTTTATGAAGTCAAAAAAGGAAACTCAGCTGCAGAAGCTACAAGGAATATTGGAACTGTCTATGGGATAAATGTTCTGAATGATCGAAAATGTCAACGGTGGTTTGCAAAATTTTGCTTCTGGAGACTTTAACCTGTCAGATCGGCGACGTTCGTGAAGGCCAAAATCAATTGATAAAGACGTCATTAAAAATGCTGTGGAGGTCAACCAGCAGAGAATTAGCTCAACAATTCAATACAGCCCATATCACAATTATTTCATGCCTTCATGAGTTAGGAAAAGTTTAAAAACTTGGACTCTGGGTTCCCCACGATTTGACCAACACTTAACGAAATCAGAGATTGACTGTTTGCACATCTTTGCTTTCCAGGAATAATCGAGAACTATTTTTGTAAAAAATTGTGACTGAAGATGAAAAATAAGTTCTTTACAAGAATACCCAACGCAAAAGACAATGGTTAGACCAAAATCAAAGTCCACAGCCTGTTCCAAAACAAGGACTACACCCAAAGAAGGTTATGCTCTCTTTATAGTGGGACATGAGAGGACTGATTTATTATAGGTTACTAGAGCCTAATCAAACAATCACAGCAGTAAAATATTGTTCGCAGCTGGATGATCTAAGAATTGCTCTATCAAAAAAACGACCAGCATTACTCAATAGGAAGGGTGTAGTGCTTCAGCATGATGAACAGAGACCTCACAAAGCAAAACTCACTCAGGAAAAGGTCATGAGTTTCAATTGGGAAGTTTTGCCTCATCCGACTTATTCACCTGACCTTGCTCCATCCGACTACCATCTTTTCCGGTCGTTGCAGCATCACTTAAACAATAAAATTTATGAAAATGACAACTCAAAAATGACCTAAATTTGTTTTTCTCTAAAAAAAATCAGAAAAATTTTTTGAAGAAGGCATCAAGAAGCTAGTTGGTCGTTAGACAGAAGTCATAGAAAATGAGGGAAATTATTTTAAATATTAAAAATGCCCTAATGTGAATGTTGCCGATGAAATAAATGTGTTGGACAAAAACGACATTACTTTCTTTCCAACCTGATACTATAATGAGGTATCAAAACAGCGAATTGATGAAGATCACTAAACCTAGTCAAATGAGCTGGAACAAAGGAAGCAGGGAATAGATCAGACAATTCTGAAGAACATATTTAATATTTTGTTGTTGTTTTTTCTTTATAAATACTGCAAGATTATCCCACACTTTTATGAATAGCAAAAAAGATTCCAAAAGTCTTGACATGCAGACATAATATTAGCTTAACAAAAATTGTTTCCATATTTTAGCAAAGCTTAGAATTTCCGAATTTCGTCTACCTAACAATCGCAGTCTCTTAAATCAGTCTACTTAGAGAAGCTGGTGTTTTCTGCTAGAAACCATAATCGATGACATTCCATCTTTTTCATTTAATTGTCTATAACTTAACACATTTATGCACAAGAAACAGACTTTAAAATCAGCCAATCAGAGAGTCTCCTTCTGCCCATCCACCTACAGACCTCAACCTTGCCTCCCTCTCAGTTCTTCAATAATTGGTAAAGTTGATTTCAAAAGGCAGCATGCAAGTGTGATATCCCAAAACTGCCAGGCAACGATATACAATGGGATGCAGCATTCATCTATGGTAGCCCATGGTCGATATAATAACGACTTCCGTAATTTACTTAGACTACAAATGGGGATTGATAAGATGTCTATAACGCATACAAATTATGGTCTATCGGCAAAATAAATCATCAATCAACTTAACGCAATGCCTCGAGAGAAACTTTACACAATCCAAGATAAATATTTGCATTGAGATTATATTATATTGTATATATATATATATATATATACATATATATATACATATAATATATATATACACACATATAGCTTTGAGTTAAGTTTCGGATTTGCACTTACGATATATACAGTGCAAATGCCTTCTCAGGCAAGTTTGTATAATACTTAAATTATGTTTTTTTAATAAGTATTACCAATGGTTTCACGCCTGGAGCGATCGTCAGGGGTGTGTGAAACCATTGGTAATGACCTATTAAATCACATGTAATTTATTCAAGTACTATATAATATACATATATATTATTCAAGTATTACTAACCCTTCACATACATATTATTGACGCTCACGCACGTGCATCGATCCTTTTAAAAATGTATTACTTAATATAACTCAAAATTTGATGTAGAGCAATTCTTTTCTTTATTAATTTTTTTGAGAGAGGGTGCACACTATAAATGATAAAGTTTACAAAAAAAGAATGTGCCCATGTCACTCGCTCACCGGATTTCTGAGAATATATATTCCAAAATTTATAGTTATCGGTTCATATAAAAAGAAATTTGTAATTAAAAATTTTTTTTTATATATTTACCCCCTAAATGTTAACATATACCAGAAAAAATAATGTGCCCATATTACTAACCGTGTTGCCTAGAATATTTATATTCCAAAATTCATAATAATCAATTCATAATTTTAAGAGATTACTCTGTACACACATATATATATATATATATATAGGGGAGTTTGAATTACCTACTAGACACCATCAAGTGTCTTCGGTCTCTCTGTACAAGGGTTTGTCAGGATGCCCTGACATTAGGATACTCATGACCAAATATTCAAAATAACATAGTATTCAAAGCCCAAATAAGATCTCCTTGACATCACCTCATACGAGGAATAGGACACCTTCTCTAAGTAATATTACTTCAAGTCACAACACTTAGCTGGATACTCCACGAGACCGGATGAATTCTGGTCCTGGAATCCGGTAAGACGAAGAGACCAAAAGAAAGATATACTGTAACATAAAGAACTAGTCAATTGGGGAGAGGAAAATTAATGTTCTTAACGTCTTTACTAACTCAACGTTTGAGAGATAAAAGAGAACTTTAATAGAATATTCGAATATCTATGTATCTCATATAGAGATCAAGTGTTAACCCCAGGTAGAGGCCCCTTGATTTCTGAGAACTTCAACTGAAGTAAAATGAAAAAGTATATATATTTATGTGTGTAGGAGAGGGGTGTTTGAATTACTTACTAGACACCATCCTTGAGTGTCTTCGGTCTCTCTATAAAAGGGTTTGTCAAGAAAATTTGACATGAGGATACTTCACCTTACAAGTAACCCTGACCAAATATTCAAAATAACATAGTATTCGAAGCACAAATAAGATCTCCTCGGTTTGGCTACATGCCTACGCAAGGAATGGTGCACCTTCTAGTGATGTTACCTCTAGTAACAGTACTTAGCTGGATACTCCACCAGACCAGATGAATTCTTATCATGGAATCTAGTATAACCAAGAGACTCCAAGAAAGATATAATATAACATATTCAACTGATCAATTGGGGAGAGGAAATCTAATGTTCTTAACTTCTTTACAAACACTTAAGAGGTAAGGGAGAACTTTAATAGAACACTCGAATATCTATGTACCTCATACAGAGATCAAGTGTTTGCTCTAGGAAGGGCCCCTTGATTTCTGAGAACTTCAACTGAAGTAAAATGAAAAAAAAAAAAAAAGGAGAGTTTGAATTACCTACTGGACACCATTCTTGAGTGTCTTCGGTCTCTTTGTACAATGGTTTGTGAGGACAACCTGACATGAGGATACTTCACCCTACAAGTAAACCCTGACCAAATATTGAAAATAACATAGTATTTGAAACCCAAATAAGATCTTATCAACACGGCTAAACACTGGCTCATACGAGGAGTGGTGCACCTTCTCCAAGTAATGTTACCTCGAGTAACAGCACTTAGCTGGATACTCCACCAGATCAGATGAATTCTTGTCCTGGAATCCGGTAAGACCAAGAGAAAGATATACTACAATATAGTTAACTGGTCAATTGGGGAGAGGAAAATTAATGTTCTTATGTTCTTAATTTCTTTATTAACTCAACGTTTAAAGGAGAACTTTAATGAAATATTCGAATATCTATGTATCTCATACAGAGATTGAGTGTTAGCCCCAGGAAGGGGTCAATTGATTTCTGAGAACTTTGACTCAAGTAAAATGAAATAAAAATAATAAGTAAAGGACCCCTTCCGAAGCAAGCATGAGCCGTATTAGCCCTAAGGAACGTACCCTCATTTAGAAAACATTATTTTTGCTTAAAAAACTCAAAACAGTGTAAAAAACAATACTTTAGTTTTTGTAAGTTTTAAGAAGTGTTTTTCGGCTAAAATTTGTTTCGTTTATTTCAAAAAATCTCGGAAGGGTCAGTCTACACACACATAAAGTTTGGTGAGTTTAACTTTTATTTTGTGGAAGTTATTCAAATTCAAGTTATTCAAATTTAAAGATAGGACCCTTATTTTGGCCCACCCTGTATATATATATATATATATATGTATATATATATATATATATATATATATATATATATATATATAACAATACATAATTAATTTGATTTACCTTTATACTGAAATTATTTTCGCCAAAAAATTTTATACAATATATTGAGCCTTTTACATAAAAAGGTATGCCAACTTGGTTCAGTTTGGTTCTAGAATTGATATCTGAACGACAGTTTTCGAGAAGTTGATTTTTATTATTATTATATATACGAGCAGAAAGACCCAACATTGCTCGAGATTGAATGAGGATCACTACTATGTACTTTTTCACCATGCTCGTAACACCATATTTACTTTCTTTGTTTTTACTGCCCCCCCCCTCTCACCCGTTTCGCTCCCTAATATAGTCGGAAGAAGTTGAAATGTTGAAAAACTCTCAAAATTAGTGTCTTATACATATGGTTTGAATTTCATTTAAATTTGATATATATATATTAGAGAGAGATTTAAAGGTGTTTTGTCCCCATGCGTCACTTAGACTAGAGGTATGCATGTGGAAGGAGGGCGTCACCTTCCTGCAAAAAAACCAAAAAACAGCAGAAACTAACGTTGTCGTCTCCCCTGACCAGGATATACATGTGAGTGGGGACCGTTTGTGAATTCAATATTCTCTAGAAACTTCCTCAGTCGGAGGAAGTCGACTCAACCCGCATAGGCTGAATTCCGTACCAGGTACCAGGTAGGTAGGTAAACTAAAGGTGTGGACACGTAGATATTCGGCACATAGAGGGTAATGTTGAGATTTCGGACCACTTCCATGGTCTACCACAGATAATTTTATACATATGATATAAATTTCATCAAAATAGTATATTTTTAAGTTTTAAGAGGGTTATTCTCTCATATCCCCCTTAGGGGTGCACTTAGATAGTTCATTAACACTTCCATTGTCGCACTTGCTAAATTTTACTTAAGAATACACTTTTAAATTTTATGTAGATTTTCTAACCTTTCTTTCTATAGAGAACACATAAACATCACATACATACATACATACATACACACAGACATTTAGTTTCATATATGGAGAAGAGATATACGAGACCTGTCTAAAAAGTATCCTACCATTATTTTTTTCCGTGTGAAATAGAGATGATAGGGCACCCAAGAGGTCGAAGTGAGTAAAGATTCTGCAATTTTGCGTGATGATTTGAACATGCATAGAGTGGCTGCAAAATTTGTGCCCAAGTTGTTGTCGCAGGAACAAATGGACCTCTGTTTTCAAGTTGCACAGGACCTTCTGGAAACTGCCAACACTGATCCTGGGTTTCTGAACACCGTGATAACTGGAGATGAGTCATGGGTGTACGGGTACGATCCAGAAACAAAAAGACAGTCATCGCAACGGAAGCATCCAGAGTCTCCAAGGCCCCAAAAATGTGACAGGTGCAAAGCAAAATCAAGTTGATGCTGACTGTCTTCTTTGATATCCGTGGGATTGTGCATCACAAATACGCACCGGAAGGACAAACAGCGACAAAGGAGTACTATCAAGATGTTCTCCGGCATCTCTGTGACGCAGTTTGGCACAAAAGATCACACATGTGGACGGCAAAAATCTGGCAACTGCATCACGACAACACCCCCCGCAGTCATCCCAATTGATCCAACATTTCTTGGCCAAACATGGAATTCCAGTAGTTCGCCAACCTCCCTACTCTTTAGACCTGGCTCTTCGCGACTTCTGGTTGTTTCAAAAATTGAAGATGCCATTGAAAGGTTCCCATTTTGAGACTAGAGAAGAGATAATGAGGAACGCGACGGCGGGGATTAACACCATTCCAAAAGAAGACTTTCAGAGGTGTTTCCGGCAGTGGATGGATCGGTGGGCTAAGTGTGTGCAAACACAAGGGGCCTACTTTGAAAGGGATGAGGGTCCCAACCCCATCAGGTATTTGAAACATTTTTTCTGGTCTAAGGTCGGATACTTTTTAGACAGGTCTCGTATATGAGAAACAGATATTGATTTAATCAAACAGAAAAGAATGCTTCGTAAAGCTATGAATCTAAAACTTCTGTTTAAATATATATCTATACATGGCGAAAAAAAGACCCACTCGAAAAACTTACTGCAAATGCGTTTCATTCATTTTGGAAATTCTTCAAAGGCAAATTTATGTTCGGAATAAACGCGTTTGTCGTAAGTTTTATATTTTGCTATTTTCACCATTATTTGCCTGTACTTATTTCTAAATATTTTATTTACATTAATTGGAAAATACCAATGCAATAATAAAATGGTATAACAATACTAATAACAAAAAAATTGTTTGATATAAGAGGCCTTTATCCTTTCATTACTGAAAACACCCGAAATAATATATTGTATCAATAACATATGGAGAAACAAAGATCAAAGGGAAAACTTTGATGTCACAATGGCCAGTTATGATAGGGCAGAAATATGTGAATTAATTGGAATCTGTAGAACTAATAAACTCTCCTCAGTACTGGTACAGCTTTTGAACACAACAAAACTAACTTTTTGTTCGGCAACTTCCGGCCATTTACGTAAACAGCTGGAAGATGCCAGAGCACTTAGCCAATCAGAAGGTTTGAGAAGCAGACGACAACTCTGGATCTTCAGAGGATATGACCCTGCAGAGAAGGAAGGTCTCCTGGTGAGAGTACCCAACAGCAATGACAGATACCCTGCTTCCCACGTCTGCGCTAACTCCAAAAGAAAAATCTGCAAAATTTTGGAAAATTACTAAAAAAAATTCTTCGCAATAACAAAAAAAAACTTGTACAACTTTTGAACCGGACAAAAACCGAACTGTTGTTTTTTTTTTTTTACTCTAACCTAACCAGATTGGCATTGGTCCGGTTCAAAAGCTGTACCAGTACAAAAAAAAAAATCTTTAAAAGTTGTTGTTTCATTGATTATTTTCTTTACAATATTCAGTTTATTCATAAAAAAACACAAATCGAAAAAAATTTAAATAGCTTTACCGTAAAAAATATTTATTTCATTGATTTTCTTCATCAAAAAATAAATTGTCATAAAAATACACATACGGTGAGTGTTTTTCTTTCATTATTTTTTTCTGTTGAAAATTCGCCTCATTTTGATTTTGAAACCGATTCATTTTGATCTGGCTTTTGCCGGATGTTTACGTACTTCTACATTGGTAAAAGTCGGTTTTGTTTGGTTAAAAAGCTGTACCAGTACCAATTTGCCACGCTATTATACTTGTATCCAGATCTAACATATAAAGTTATCTTGTCGGATTTTCACAGCTGTGCCAGTACATTTTTTTTTAAAATCTTGGTTTTGATATAGAGATAAAAACTATTTTAAAAGTAAATCTTTTAGATATTACTTTTAATCGTAAATAATTAAACCTTACAAAAAAACATAATATCTAATCCCCTCCAACAGTTTTCCAACAAATTCTTACTTCAATAGGCGATAGAATATCTAGAATTTCCATTAATATGAATATATTTAATCAAAACAAAAAAGAATATGAAACAGCTTAAAAAAACATTAGATATAATAATAAATCAACATATAACAAAATTAATGAAAATAAAAATAACAGAAAACAAAATATAACCGATCTACAATAGTATTACTTCAATTTCTAAACATATTTGGGACGTGAAAAGCCAGAATACAGATCAAATAGTCAATTATTAGGAAAGTTGCCTTCTTAACATAGGTTATGAATATAGATGGCTAAATCATACCATACTGGTCAAATTTATATCTTCTTCTATGAAGGCATGGTGGGAAATTGCGGATCACTAAAACTTTATATATTTACATTTACTAAACATATTTCGGTCTTCAAAAAACAGAATACACCATAATAGTGAAGAAAAAACAGATTGACAAAGTATTTACCCCCCAAATAATAAGCTATCCAAAATTATCGATAAATATTAAAGTTAGTTATCGTTGAAATATACAAACAATAATCAACACATTAAAAATTATTAATGATAATAAAACTAGTAATAATAGTGATACTACTATTACTAATAATATCAATTTATAACAACAAATATATTATAAAAATGAACAGAAAATAACAATGTTAATAATGAAAACAAAACAAAAAGATATATAGGAGATTCAGAAAATCTATTCAAGAATAAACATAATTATCATATGTTTACATTCAAAATTGGATTATAAAAATAGTAGTACATTTTCTTATATATATATGGGAACAAAAATTTCAAACATCAATACTAATATTAATTGGGAAATTAAAAAATTAGAACGTTTTTTAATTAAATGAAAAATCAATAATAGAAATAGAGATAAAAAAAATTTCAAAAGAAATATTTGAGTATTCATTGTAATTTGTCACATAATCTCTACAAAGCAACCATCCACCCAGGCATGGAGTATTGTTATCACATTTGAGATGGTGCACCAACCACTAGTCTCTCCCTCTTAGACAGGGTCTAAAAAAGAGGTACTAATCCAATAGGTCCCACACTGTCTACCAAGCTCCAGTCCCTGTCCCATCGCCGCAATGTTGCATCCCTATGCTTGTTTTACAAGTACTTCAATGGAATGTGCTCCAACGAACTTGCTGCTTTGATGCCAACTCAAAGTAAATATCTCCAACCGATCTGACAATCACTGTAGATGTCCCCAGATGCCAGAAGGCTTTATACTCTAATAGCTTCTTTCCTCAAACTGTTTGGAATTTACTCCCTGCTCCGTTTCCCAACGTGTACCAACATGCAGAAATTTAAATGTAATATGAACAAACATCTCACTGCACAACTCCCCAGTTAGGATGCCCTGGGCGGATATGGTCCCTAAATCACAGTCTTGGTGGCAATGTGCCTTGTTTGGGGTGAATTAGAAGAAAAACTTCTTTTTTTTTTTAATTAAGGGTAAATGTTTATCCGTAACACTTCATAATATGATGGCGTGGATAGAGTAAGTTCAGGGAACTTCTGCTATTACTAACCAGCAGAGCGTTACCACTGTCGACCAAGGGAAGAGTTTATCAAGCATATGTAAGCAGTGTGATAATGTATGGAAGTGAAACCTGGCTAATGAGGGTTAAAGACATGTGTTGCATGGAGAGAAATGATATGAGAATGATATGATGGATGTGTAATGCAAGTCTTAAAGACAGGATTAGATCTGATGACTTCAGAGGAGATTAAATCTGGGAAAACCCCTGCCAACAGCTACGAGAGGTTGTGTATACACCTCATGTGTTGCTTTCTAACTTTTGCTTTCAGTTCCTCGCATTCTTTTCTAATTGTATTTTAGAATGTTGGCCAGTCTCCCGGTCCAAGCTGAAGCCACCTTTCTATTAATTTTTTGTATTTACTGTCCTCCTCATTATTCATCACCGGGGACACAGCCTGAGAATATGTCTTTTTTTCTACTAGTGGTTTCAACCACCCTTCTTGCTTCTTGGAAGGAAATGTTTCTTGTGCATTTTACTGTCAGTATCTCCTTTTCCCTCTCTCACAAATTTTGGCATAAACTGGATGGTCACCATCACAGTTTGCGCATGTATGATTCCCTTTACACTCATTCATAGAGTGGTCAGGGTCTTTTTCCCCACATTTTCCACATGCGTTTCTTCCGTTACATTTGCTTTCGTGATGTCTGTATTTCTGGCATTTGTAACATCGAAGAGGATTAGAGATATATCGTTCAACCTTTTCGATTGTATATCCTATCTTCATTTTTGGTGGAATTGTTGGCATATCAAATGTCATCACGTATGTGTTTGTTTGGATGATCTTGTTTTCTCTTTTTATAGAGATTCGCTTCACTTCGATTATTCCTTGGGATTTTAATTCTTCTTTTATTTCCTCTATAGTACACAAGGAGAACTCTTGGTTCCTTATTACACCCTTTGAAATATTTAAGTATTGATGCGGGTATGATGTAATTTTTTTATTGTAAAAAATTTTAATTTTCAGCAAAAAATCTGCACGTCTTTTTTTCTCAACTTCGACCAGTATGTTTCCATTGGCCAATTTTTTAACCACCTTAGGCGTCATATTAGCCGAAATTATTTTCTCAATGATGCAGGGGCACACAGCCATGTTGCGGTCATTTATCTTTCAAGTTGATTGACCCTTGCCACCTTCTAGCACTTATTTATAAACTAGAGTGGGTATTGATAAATACGAAGTTAATCAATTTCACTATTGTAATGATTGGGGAAACTGATAGAATAAGTGCTAGGGCAAGACATAACTGGCCGATTGATCGGATCGGGCCTCTCCGACTTCCTGTTTAGCTAAAGTAAGGGGCAAAGTAGAGTGCTGCAAATCACATGACCATTTATGCAACCAGGCCACAGACCGCTCAGCCACCAGGATCCCGTCGTCGCCACCCACGGCCAATAGGTAACCCCGTTTTCGGGGGGGGGGGGGCCTCTCTGCATGGGGTTGCAGTTGGTGAATTTGCGGCCCCGCCGACAATGCAAGCATATGATTTAAATTTCATCAAAATAGGATATATATAGGTTATGCCCTCATAGCACCCTAAGGGCTGCACTTAGAGATTTTGGGAACAATTCCATTAAATTTTACATAAAATACACTTTTAAATTTTATGTAGATTCTCTAACCTTTCTTTTTATAGGGAACTCACAAACATCACACATATACACAGTAATTGAGTTTATATATATATATATATATATATATAAAGAATATTACGGTAGATTCCAGTGACCAAGTTTTTTTTTTTCCATATAAAAAAAACTTTGGACCATTTTGACAGACAGTTTTGCACAACGATGAACAACCAAAATTATATGTCAATTCAGGATCTTTCATCTATGCTGATCTTCAGAAAACCGAAGTTCGCTTTCAGAAAAAATATACCAATTCCCACTAGGAAAACATGGATAAACTTCTTTTTTTTTTTTCAAATACTGATGTGAATATAAAGAGTAAATTCCCATACCAGTATTAATGGATGCAGGCCAGACAATGTGAATCTCCCATGGTTGCTGACGGAAGGGGGGGGGGGGGGCAGCGGTAAAGAAAATAATCTGTTTAATGAGGACATTGGGTAGCCGGCTGAAGTGTTCTGATCACTGACCGACATTTGGTTTTTATGGAAGAACAACTTCAGGACAGTTGAGGCATGAGAATTTAATCTCTAGGCTTTTAAGAGTTTTTTAAATAATTTTTAAAGTTTACTGAATAAAAATCATTACAGAAATTTAAAAAAAAAACAGCCCCATTCTTAAGATGCGACCATTCAATTTAGCAACGAAAATGCGTTTTTAAACTTAAGCATGACAAATCCAAGAAATACTATGACAGACCAAAGAAAATACCATTTCAAACTTGAGCCTGAGAGACCAAAAAATCCTATTTTATAATAAAACAGGACAGACGAAAGAAAATCCGATTTCAAAATTAAGTGTGAGAGACCAAAGACTTACTATTTCAATCTTAAGTGTGACACATCCTAGAAATACTATTTTAAACTTAAGCATCACAGACCAAAGAAATACTATTTCGAAATTAAATATGACAGACCAAAGAAAATGATATTTCAAACTTAAGCCTGAAAGACCAACAAAAATCTTATTTCATCATAAAACAGGACAGACCAAATAAAATCCTATTTCAAAATTAAATGTGACAGACCAAAGAAATACTATAACAAATTTAAGTGTGACAGACCGACAAAAATGCTTTCTTTTCTCAATTAAAACATGACAGATCAACAAACATATTTCTAACTTAATTAGGACAGCACGACAGAAATATTATTTAAAAATTAAGCGCGACAGACCGACGGAAATCCTATTTCGAAATTAAAAGTGACATACCAATAATAATAATCAAGCATGAAAGACTGACCGACAAACACTGCCTCTTATAGAGCTGCTTGGACGCATCTAAAATAAGTTGTGTCTATTCAACCTGTGCATTTAACGCTGAAAATGTAATTTCAGTGACAGACCGACGGATAGACAAAACCTATCAGAGACATGCGCAGACGTATCTACAAAAGAAAAAAGGTCACATATGGCATTTGCCGATCAGACTAATTATTCGCAGTACAAATCTAAATCACCTATAAAAATCAGAATCGGTTCATTTTTGAAAAATCCATTTTTACACAAATTCTGTTAGAGATATTTTCTAAACAGCTGCCGACCAATATTGGATATTCAATCACAATCTTCATAGCGAAAACAGGAAAGAGAAAATAATCACATAGAATATGGTGCAAAATTGGAGCATTGAGTCTGCGAGGAGAATGGTCACACATTCCTTCTCCACAGGCAGAGAGGCAGGTTTCGTTTGATTTTTTTGTTTTATGACATACCAACTCATCTTGGATTATTTAATGCCAAAACACACACACACATTATATATATATATATATATATATATATATATATATATATCACTAGGACATTGAAATTTGAGTTTGAAATATAACTCGTGTTCTGGGGTTCGCGTCCGGTGACCAGTGTGAATAATTCTTCTCTATACTGACGATTCCGGTATGGATAAAACGTATACGTATGTAGATAAAAACAAATATTTATAATTAATTAATTAATTAATTAAATATATATATATATATATATATGTGTGTGTGTAGATAAAATAACATGATATATCATAAAATGAATGCCGTGGGGGCAAGATGTGTGAAAAGACAGAAGGAAAAAAACAAATTAAACACAGCAAGAAATCATCAAAAATGAGAGATTTATCAGTTTCATTCAGATCAACTTTTGTTCTTTTTTCAACAAACCATAGTTTGTTGAAAAAAAGAACAAAAACATTTTTTCCACCATTCAACAATAAGAGCCATTGTCAAGATACATCTGAAGACGGTTGGAGGTTCCATCGGCCGAAACGTTGTGAGAATAATACCAAAGATGAGAACAGTAGTCCAAACAATCCAAATAATACATAGTCTTAGTAATTCTTAATTGTATTCTTTAGTATGCCCCGTATTGGGGATTGAACCTTCAACCTCCAGACAACTGTCACTTAGAACTTATTATTACTTAGCATTCATATACTTTACACCAGAGGTCTTCATCTAAAGAATTTAGAAACATAAAGTTGTTTCTGTGTCCCCCATTTCTCTGTCTCCTCCTCCATCTCCCTATCAGTCCTTATTTAACATTGGTCTGAGATTGGAAGGGTTCTATTTACTTGCCTCCCCACAAAGGCAATGTATGACACATGGTCAGTTTTTAATGAGAGCGAACAAACTCCAGCTCCTCATGTAGTCATATAACCAATAGAGTTCTGTAAGCACTGTCACTATTGAACGCACCTCAGGTGACAGATAATAACTCAACTCCTCCAAAAGGAGGAGGAGGTAATGCCTGGGTGAATGGTCTTGTAGCAGTTGCATGAGGGACCTATTTTGTTTATATGTACGCGCAGTATCTTACTTTAGATTGAGTTGTGGTTTGGCTTTGCTCACGCCTAGACTTATAACTGTGTGGGAGTTATGACGCGACTGCACAGACTCAAAATCAATACGTGCCAACAAAGTTTGACAAAATTTAGGTGGGTCATTGTTGGCCGCAATTTGCCCATGATTAAAGTTCCAATGTCAATATTAAAAAAATAATTATTAAAAAGGAATTGATGAAGAAGGAACAAAAATATTGTAGTCAAAATAGAGGAAATACACAAAAAAATGGAGAGAGTGAAAGAGAGTGGGAAATTGGTTTTGATAAAGATGGGATATTTATGTTGCTAAAAAATGGAATCGCAAAACTCTAAAGGAAGAACTGATTTTAATCTGCGGACAATATATGCATGCTAAGGGGATATTTATTTTTGGTGCACCCTCTCGTTTGTATGACACGTTTTGTCCTGTCGTCTGTCACGTTTAACTTGGAAATATTTTTATTGGTGAATGTGCAGATTGAATAGATGCATCTGAAAATAAAATGCTACCAAGCATCTCTAAAAGAGGCTCTGTCCGTCGGTCAGGTGGAAGCACTTCGGTTTCAATTAATATTTTCAGCACTAAACATATAGATTCAATGGACATATCTTATTTCCGATAGTTCCAGGCATTATTAGAGGAGCAGTTTATCCTTAAGTTTAAAATATTATTTCTTTTGGTCTGTCATACTTAAGTTTCAAAAAGCATTTTTTTTAGTCTGCCATGCTTAAATTTTAAATAGTATTTTATTTGGTCTGTCATGCTTAAGTTTGAAATAGCATTTTCTTTGGTCTGTTATGCTTAAGTTTGAAAAAGCATTTTCTTTGCTCTGTCACGCTTAAGTTTGAAATAGCATTTTCTTTTATCTGTTTGAAATAGCATTTTCCTTGATCTATCATGCTTAAGTTTTGAATAGAATTTTATTTGGTCTGTCATGCTTCAGTCTGAAAAAACATTTTCTTTGGTCTGTCATGCTGACAGCTTACATAGCAGTTTCTTTTGTCTGCCACGCTTAAGTTTCAAATAGCATTTTATTCAATTTGTCATGCTTGAGTTTGAAAAAACATTTTCCTTATTAAACATGCAGTTTGAGTGGACGCATTTTAAGAATATCTAGTTTTTTTTTTTTTGGTAAAATAATATTCCAATGTTTTCCACGTTATCTTCTGTTCCAATTACGTCTCCATGTGAGATTACAGGCTGAGACACGAATATAGACGACCTATCAATCCGAGGTCCGAGTATTTTTCATAGACTTTTTCCTTTGGCGTATGTGCAGATACTGATCTTTATAGGAGTTCGTTTTCTGTAATTCATTCAGATTACCTGCGGGTTTAATATCGAATAAATTGAAGCACATATTCTGAATTTTACAATTTAGTATTCTTCCCATATCAGATGAAGCAAAGAGATTATTCATGTGGGGAGGCAAAAATAATGCTAATAACAACAACAACAAAAAAAGACAAACAGCAAACATGTACAGGTTTTCACGACTTTACAAAGTTGATTTCATCAAATCTAAGAATTAATAGTTCTTCATCTGTTGAAAATCGTGAATCTATTTGAAGATATTTCTGAGCTGGGATAACTTTTGAATTTAGTAGCCAGTGCTCAACTGTCTGACCAATTGAACTCAACTAAAAAAGCTAAGATAGAAACCTAGAAAGTTAGTTTATAAGCAGGCTGGGATGTTCTGTTATATTTAGATGGGCAAGTCCATTCTCTAGGTTCTGGTTGGTTGCTAGTCCATGAGTGTTTAATTTTCTATATACACAGCATCCCAGAAGTCACTCACCATACACTGAGCTTTAATTTGTATGTGTAACTACTTTATTGAACCAGACCTTTACTGGAGGATGGATTGGGCGAAGAGGTTCCATGGAGTGGCCACCACAATCACCATATCTGTCCCCTTTTGATTTTTTTTTTCTTTTGTGTACCCAAATCGTCCACAGACTATTAATGATTTAAAAGATGCAATAACGACTGAGTGTCAAAGGATCAACACTGAAACCCTCCAAAGAGTTAAAGACAATTTTACAAAGAGAATTGATCCATGTTTCAATGCAGGGGGTGAACAATTTGAGCGTCTGTTGAGCTAATGAACAATAAAATAGATATTATGTGTAGTTTTATGAAAACCTGGATGATGCGCAATTTCATGGACATCCTGTATATAAAACCCAATGTTTATGTGAAAGATTAGAGAATCTAAATAAAGTCTAAAAGTTTATTCTTATGTAAAATTTACCATGGAAGACAATAGAAGTGTTCCCCAATCTCTAAATGCACCCCTAAGGGGGACTGTGAAGGCATAACCCCTTTAAACTTAAAATATATTCTTTTTTTATGAAATTTAAATCATATATATAAAACTTCCTGAGGAAGACAATGGAAGTTGCCATGAATCTCTACGTTACTCTCTATGTGTTAAACATCTAGATGCCCTCACCTCTAAGTGACTCATGAGGACAATTCTATCCTGAGATTGTGAGTTCAATCCCTTAAGAAGGAACATAAGAAAATTTAACTGATACAAGATATGTAAAAGTTATGGAACAAGATATTCCTTACTGGATTAACTAAAGGAGTCAGTCAGAAATTGACATGGGGAAAAGAACACCTGAAGAAGGCTAGAGAGTTAAACAGCCAAAATGTTGAGAACATGAAAACAAAACAAACAAGATGTGGACAACAGTCCAGAATATAATATAAATCTTCAATCGATTATAATAACTAGCAAAAATATGCGACCAGAGAGATCTTATTTTTGCTAGAATATATGATGAACGAACATATACTAGACTGCCCCCCCCAAGAGGAGGTAATGCCTGGGAGGATGGTATTGTAGCAATTGCATGAGAGATTTAAGTCTAGCGGTTTATTTTTAAACATAATACAAAGGAAATAAATGAAATAATTTTTAGCTTTTCCCCATACGATGGTAATTGAATGATTTCAGCGGCAGAATATTTACTTATTTCTTTCCCATGTAAGGAGAATCTGCTTCCTATGAAATTCGTATTTCTCGTTTATACTTTGAATTTCTTCATTTAATAAACTCCTTATCTTTTTCAAAGATCGTTTTCGTCGACTGTTTATTGGAATTACATTTATTCCAAGTGAATATAGACAGTCGGTTGATCCTAGCTCTCACTCAAAGCCAAGATGGCGACTTTTGATTTTTCACACCTAAAAGACAAAACGCGACTAACTGATTTCTTGTATGTAACATGAAGCTACAACATGGAAATAATTTTTTTTCTACCCAGCCCCCTCACAAACACACATAATATGACGAGTGAAGGCCTTCACAGCTCATTTTAACCTTTCTTTCCATCTTCTTCATGCATCGCTTATCAAAATTATTTTGAAAATTTAGACATATATTTTAATACTCATGGCGTCCAAGTCAAGATAAAACGTGTCAAAATTATTTCTCGTAACGTGAGGCTACCACGTGGAAATAATTCTTTTTTCTACCTAGACCACCCTCACAAACACACATAATATGACGAGTAAAGGCCTTCTCGGCTCATTTGAACTTTCTTTCCATTATTTAAACTTTTTTCATGCATCGCTTATCAGAAATATTTTGAAAATTTAGACACATATTTTTTCTATGATAGAATTTCTTGTCTTCGCTACTAATTTTCATTATGTGGTTTTATGAAAGTTTAGACTTTTTTTTATTGTGGAAATTTTTGTCTTTGGTAATAATTTTTATAATTCATCCTTCCCTTACGCCGCACATATCGTGAACCTCACTGGGAATCCTTTTTCACAATTTCTCATACGGGTGGCATTACCCTTCCTTTCACTGCTGACTTAACTACACACTCCTATTACGCAGTAGACGACTATTAAACAACTTACCGGAGGTGGAGATTATTAAGCCATGCGTGACAGTGCATATTCACACATGCAACAGCGCATTAATCACATGCATTCCTCTTCACACGCAACGGTGCATTAATTACATGCACTTTTATTTGCAACGATGCATATTCACACATGCACTTTTTACTCGAAACATGTCATATCTATGCGCATTTTTCTTTACGTACAACAGTAGAGACTGACCTCTACTACCCCACGCTTGCAACAGTGCATAATCACACGCACTACTGACTTCAACCTCAGTCTTTGAATCATTCTCCCATACCCGATATTCATTGTTGTTAATATACCTTCCCATTTCTTAGGCGTAGATGCAAACTGGTAAATTCATATTTTAAGCATTCAATACTTTGGTACATCCTCTTCTTATCTCTTATTGTGTGCAGTGATGCCGTGTCGGGATATGAAACCTTGTTGAATGTATTTCAGTGCTACTTCTCTATCTGCGGACGATAACCTTGGTCAAATTTGAACCAACTTTCAGCGAATCTTTTTAATGAGTCAGCTCCAGAATTTGCTACCACATTCCCGTTCCATCAGTGGATGAACAGCTTCTGCAAGACTACTTTGAATTCATGCCACCCCCGCATTCCAGAAGCTCATTGCAAAACTGTCTATTCTTCCTTACAAGAACTGGCTCACACCGGAATTTCTGCCACAGTGAAACTTATTTCAGTTAGAAACTTCTGGCTCAATAGGAGACATGATTTCATAGCCTGGACCCATCCATTTTTATCCTGCCAGTGCAGACACATACAAGTCTCACTCAGAATCTTGAATACTGACGATTTGACCACGTCCACATGGACTCTGGCCAGCCAAACCTACTCAAACATTTTTCACTTAAGTTTGTTTTTTTTTACTTTTCAGCAAGAGAACATTTTGCACTTTGCAACAAAACAAAGACATTTTTATCACACTGAACAGTTATTTACTCTATTGTTGCAATTGTCATATTAATTCAAATGTATTCTTATCTGCTGCTACACTATAAAGTATCTCTTGCTTTTATCGGGTAAAAGCCTAAGCTGGGGTAATGTAGCAGTAGCATGAGAGATCTATTTTATTTATATGTATGCGCAATATCTTGCGTTATGTTGAGTTGTAGTTCGGTCGGTGTATTGATACACAGGCAATTAGCACACCACTGACATGAGCACTGGAAGCCTGCTGATTTCCACCAGCTATTTTCCCGAGCAAATACAAAGCAGTTCAAGTCGAGATTTCAATGTAGACGAACGTAGCATTTTTCTCTCGCCCCTTGTCATCATCATGGTAACGAGGTGTGGGAATAAACATAAAACCAACTGGAATTATATTACCTTTATGTCTGCCGACCAAGCAACGCAACTCATTTGTCTATGTTCCTGTATCTATATATTCCAGTTTAAAGTCATATCCATATTAATGGAAGAGAAGAGAAGTCGCGTGGTATATTCCTTGCGATAGTCGCAACTCTGCCCTAACATACGAACGGGATTTCTCACATAAATTCCAGAGAAAACTCTTCCACACAACTCGACAAAAGTATCATGACAACAGAAAAGATACCACACTACTTCTCCCCTAAAAAAAAGAGGAGGAAATGCCTGGGAGGATGGTATCATAAGAAGAGGACACATACTACAACCCCCCCCCCCCCACACACACACACACACACAGAAATCGTCTTTTTCTTATGTAAAAATAAAGTGAAAAACTAAGAACCCTGTGTCTGGGATGCTGTTTTTTTTATTTATTATTTTTGTTTTACTTAACAAAGTTTGCTAAAATCAGGATTATTCGAAGTACTTTAAAGTTTTTCAATTTTTCATTTCTTAAGAAATCTGAAAGAGAATGTGTCAATTTGTTGTTTTGATGTGACGAAAGCTATGAAATGAGAATGCAAGATTCTGCGAGATTGTAAGGGGATCGAAGTTAACAAGGTTTGCACAGAATCTGGGAATTCAGCCGGAAATGCTGCAAGTACAGGGTGACTCAAAAAAAACGGGCCCTGTGTACACTTTATGTGATATCTCCTTTATTTATTCACCGATTGCCCTTATTTTACAGGACATGGCAGAATCAACGACCGTGAGTACACCAAGACCTCAGTGGGAGCTGGGACAAATAATACACTGTGTTAAATTTTACTACAAGACAGGCTCGTTTAAGAAAACCCAGGACAGTTTCATGCATCAGTTCGGATGTGAAAAGGCTCCACCCAAAAGCAGAATTCAGAACTGGATGGACCACTTCGAGAAGTATGGGACCGTGGAGAACCTCAACGCTGCCAGTGAGAACCGTCCAAGCCACTCGGGACGTCTCAAGAAGCGGACAGCCGAGCTGGTCGAAAGTGTGAGAGAGTCTCTCCAGGAGAGTCCGAAACGCTCTGTGAGTAAGCGAAGTCAGTCCCTCGGTGTCTCCCGTGAGACTTGCAGGAGAGTGCTGGTGAACAATATCAGGGCTTACCCATACAGAATACAGACGCTGCAGACCCTTACAGCCTCAGACAAGAAGCAGAGGAGCACTATGGCAGTCAAGATGCTCGATAAGATCGAGGAGACACCAGGTTTCCTTAACCTCCTTTGGACCTCGGATGAAGCCCACTTCCATCTTGACGGAAAGGCGAACTCCAAGACAAATGTCTTCTGGGGGTCCTCCAGACCCAATGAAGTAGCCACCAAGCCCCTGCACTCTCCTAATTGCACGGTGTGGGCTGCAATCTCGGTCAGAGGCATCATCAGACCAATCTTCATCGAAGAATCTGGCGCAGCAGTGACAGTCACCAAGGAGCGGTATGTGGAGGTCCTCAAAACCTTCAAGAGTGAGCTCCAGACCCTCTACCTGTCGATGATGAGCAAGTTCTGGTTCCAGCAAGACAGAGCAAGTTCTCACACCTCAAACCTGTCCTGTAATTGGCTGAAAGAGAACTTCGGAGGCCGAGTGATCAGTCTCAAGACTAATTTTGAGTGGCCACCCCATAGCCCGGACCTAAGCCCCCCAGATTATTTCCTTTGGGGCTATCTTATTAGCAGCAAAAATATTTCTGAAAATTGAAATTAAAATTCATGAAAGTATAAAGAAAAATATCTCTAATAGAAATTTATTAGAAAACTCAACAAATATTAAAAGAAATAAACTAGAGGTACAATATCTTGACACAAACACACATATATATATATATATATATATAATATTTTTTAAGTAAATATGAATTATTATTACCTACAGACATCAATATTTCATGCTTACGCAATTTTCAGTGTAGAGATGTTAATTTACGTTGCCACTGACTTGTAGTCAGGTATCTTTCCCCATGGCCGCCGTCAACCAGCATTGAAATTAGGAGAGATTTAACTCTATAAACTCCAAATCAGTGGCCGATACAGTGAACAGAGGGAGAGGATTCGACAACAACAACAAAGAATTGGAATCCTGCATTTAAGCCGTATATATAAAACTTAATGCCTGTGTGTACGTGTGATGTTTGCGTGTTTCCTATAAAAAGAAGGGTTAGAGAATCTATATAAAATCTATGAGTGTATTCTTATGTAAAATTTACTGGGTAAGACAATGGAAGTGTTCCCGAATTTTTAAGTGCACTCCTAAAGGTGGTTATAAGGGCATAACCTCCTTAAAACTTCAAATATATTCTATTTCGATGAAATTTAAATCACATGTATAAAATTTTCTGAGAAAGACAATGGAAGTGGTCCTGAATCTGTAAGTTACCCTCGATGTGCCGAATATCTACGTGCCTCCATCTCTAAGTGACCCATCAGGACAGAACCCCTTAAAACTTCAAATATGTATATCCGATTTTAATGAAATTCAAACCATATGTATAAGACACTAATTCAGAGATTTTTCAAAAATTTCAGCTTCTTCCGACTATATTAGGGGTCAAAACGGGAGGAAGGTGCCAGTAAAAACAGAGAAAGTAATATGGTGTTATGAGCAGAGTGAAAAAGTACATAGTAGTGATCCTCATTCAATCCCGAGCAACATCGGGTCACCCTACTAGTATAATAATAATAATTCAACATATATACAGAGTGAAGCAGAAAGGACAAATATTTTTGAAAATGGTTATTACCCAGCCTCTAACTGGAACATATGTCTAACGGGTACCATTTGGCCAATAGCATTTACTTACTTTTCAGTTGAAACCATGTCGGAAAGCTCTTTACTCTAATAGTTTCTTTCTTCGACCTACTTGCCTCTGGAATTTCCTCCCTGCTCCCTGTTTCCCCAACTGTACTAATATGCAGAAATTTAAATGTAATGTTAACAATAGAGCACCACATGTTTGCCCATGACACTTTCATGAAGAAGAATAACAAATCTGTCACAGCAGTTCAGCGTGAGTCTCGTTGCCGATTATCAAAACAAGGGGTTTCCTCAAGGAAAGAGTCATTCATTTTACAAATGCATAAACATGTAAAAATGTGTTGACTGCAACGGTTTTCATTTTGATTAATAAAGTTGAGTTTATGCTGATTTTCAAGCCTTTAAAGTTTAAGGTCAAACATCAACATTATTTTCTCAACATCTTAATATTAATGGCTGACAGAAAACAAAGGGAGAAGTTTACAGAATTTGGACAACTCACAAAATATTTATAGTTGATCAATCATTTCTTGCAGGTGGAAATTCGTTTTTCCTACTTCATATTTATTTATGGAGAAGCCAAATAGATTAATAGGTTTGTGAAACTGAAGAAATTAATGGTCCGAGAAATCGATGAGAATTTCAGATTTTAATCCGAGAGTTGCCGTGAATATTCGTGAGAGATTTTGCATTTTTGTTGAGAATAAAAGAAAGTTAATCATTCATGGTCAGAGTAGCTAGAACAGATCCATTTAATCTGTGTTTCGTGACGAAAATGCTATTGCAAACTTGTGTGTGACAGACCAACTTGTGTGTGACAGACCAACTGATAAACCAACCACTAGCATCTCCCTCTTGAATTTTGGAAATGCAACTCTGTGTTAGGATTTGAGTTATGAAATCAGTCAACAGACAAAGCCACCATTTGCCAGTGCACTGAGTATTGTTGCTACAGCTGGGCTGGTGCACCAACCACTAGCCTCTCCTTTTTGGACAGGGTGAAAAAAAGAATGTCTAATCCAACAGGTCCCATACTGTCTACCAAGCTCCAGCCCTTATTGCATCGTCACAGTGTGTCTGTTTTACAAGTACTTCTACGGAATCTGCTCTGATGAACTTACTGCACTTGTATCCACTTAGCCTAAATACCTCTGACCCACCCGACTGGTAGCAAAACCCCACCCCTTCACTGTAGAGGTCTCTAAACACTGGAAAATTTTCTACTCTAATAGCTTCTTTCCTCACACTGTCTGGCTTTGGAATTGCCTCCCTGCTCGCTGTTTTCCCAAACATACCAATATGCAGAAATTTAAATATGATGCAAGCAAACATCTTGTTGCCAAACTCTTCACCCAGGTTTCCCCCCCTATAAAACTAGACCCTATCACAGTAGTCCCTTACGCTTTAGTGGCAATACGCCTTCTTTGGGTGAACTAAAGTATAAAAAAAAAAATCAATAAATAAAAAACAATAGAGATGTTTGGACGCATCTATAATAAGTTACGTTAACTATATTTTATTGATTTGACTTATGGAACTTATCTCCTTGAAGGTAGTCTAACCAACCTGATTTCTCCAGATCTTACATGAATCTTCCTCTGTGTACCTGAACTCAAATGGAACTTCCATGCACAGAATTTCTTTTAAAGAACTTCCCACTGTGAACCTGCATGCATGCGTTCACTGCACTAGCCGCAATCACCCCAACTCGTTGTGCCGGTCCAAAGATGTTGTGATTCATTCAATGTTGCAACAAAGAATTCTCATCCCAAGTAAAACCAGGAGTCCAGTTTATAAACAAGTAACAGGTTTATTTGTTTAAATGATACTCGTGTTCCTAGCTTAAATGGCAGACTTGCAAAGTGAGATCCTTGCCCGACCAGAAAAAGATAAGTCCAGCACAATCCTTTAGCTAAGAGACCCAGATGGGTCCATCCTGCCTGGGCAGGCACCCCAGCTTAAACTGCCTCCCAGCTCTCAGGAAAACAAACTTCTTGTCATGCCCAATGGGCTAGGTCTCACCTCTCCCATCACTTGGAGTCCTTTGTCCCTGACCGGAATTCCTGGACTCCAGTCTTCCTCACTGGTCATCACTGGCTACTTAATATATCCACCGAAGATAACGGCCAGACAATGGATTATCATGGAGACAATCTGTGAACATCCAAGCATGAGTCCCTGTTTTTATGAGGCACTTACTGTATTTCAAAAAGAAATAAACTTCTGGGTGGCCCAAAATAAAACCAAAGATATTTTCACTTTCTTCTGTGCACCCCCCCCCTCCTTGTGCTTGTTTTACAAGTACTTCAATGGAATGTGCTCCGATGAACTTGCTGCTCTGGTGCCCCCTCGACGTAAATACACTCGATCAACCGACAATCAGTTGAATCTCATCCATTCACTGTGGAGGTTCCCAGATGCCGGAGAACTTTCTATTCCAATAGCTTCTTTCTTCGTGCTGCCGGCCTTTGGAACTCTCTCTCTCTGCTCATTGTTTCCCCGACTATACAGATATGCAGAAATTTAAAACTAATGTGAACAAGCATCTCTCTGCACAGCTCCCAATTTAGGATGATCCCCCAAAACTTTCACCCTAATTCTCAGTAGCCCCTTACGTCTACAGTGGCAACTTGCCTTGTTTGGGGTGAACTAAGTTAAAAAAAAAAAAATGCCGAGTCATCCTGTGAATTAATCGTAGTTCTCAATCCTTTCATCATCCAACTGAAAATCTCACTCACTCTTATCCTTGAGTGATTTTAGGCCTTAGTAAAATGGTGAATCATTAGTATATATTAAAAAAAAACTTCATTGAAATTCGTGCTAGCAATTGAAACTCAACCTCAAATCTTTCCTTAGTCATATGACTACACCAACCAACTATCTCTCATTAGTTTAAGCTGACTCAAAAGACATACCCTGTCAAATCATACTCTCTATCTCATTTCACCTAAGGAATTATCGTCCACATATCAGCCCCAAAACATACCACCACCAAGAAATATGCAATGTGTGTTCAAGATTGCAGAAAAATAATTTACAATAGGATCAACCAGTGGATTTGGCATCATGGTTAGAGTGTTTGCTAATGGACCGAGAAACCAGGGTTCAATTCTCAGTTAAGTCATACAAAAGACTAAAAAAAAAATGGTACTTGTTGTCTACTTGCTAAACACTGAACATTATAAGGTCAGGATCAAGTGTAATCCGGGCAATCCAGGGAAAGGAGTGGTGTCTTCTACTACATTTTGGATTTTTTGGATGTGGATTTTAATTTGGATTTATTGGATTATTAAAACTACTGTTCATGTGGAGATGTGGGGCAATGGATAAAGGTGTTAAGTAAAATCAGTTCTAAATGACAGTCTTCTGGAGGTTGAAGGTCCAAACCTCATTACAGGTGATACTAAGATTAAGAATAAAATAAAAATTACTTAAGACTTCTACCCAGTTATGGATTACATTCATGGACGTACGTTATTTTAACACTTCAACATCCATTCAATGCCGAGAATGTAAACAACTCTGCCTTGTTCGTGACCACAATAACCATATGGCATGTCACCCTTTTTTGACCTTGGCCTTTCCCATACCATCAATCACTGAGGCAAGGAAAACAACTTTTCTTTCGCTTATCAATTTTTGTTTTCCTTATTAGTGTCAAAACACCTTTAAATTCTCTTTCGTTTTCATAACTTAAGAAAACCAAGATTATTTTCAATCCTTTTAACCAGACAGTGTTTTTATATTAACTTTTTTCAATCAGATAATATTGTCACATCCCCACAAGGGTAGAGTTAGAGACATGGTTGGTGTTTTATGTGAGGAAAATCCAGCTTCCCTAAATGGACCACTTAGTACTTAGACAAAAGAAAAAAATGACTCAGTTTAGAAGGATTTCTCCTTCACTGACTGAGGATGGAACAGATACTACACTTCGATCCCAGCCCGAAGGTTGATAGGTTTGTAAGTCCGTCGGTTACATTCGCATTTGGAATATCATTTCTTGGCTATGTTACGCTTTTACATCATCCTTACATGCACCCACACATCTCTAAAAGGCTCGGTCCGTCAATCCGTCATTTCATCATGCTTAAGTTTTAAATTTTTAGATACGTTTACACATCTTTAAGAGGATCGATTGCTCTTTCTGTCACGTTTAAGTTTGGAATAGCGTTTTCATCGTTAAATACGCAGAACAGACATATCTTAAGAATACTGGTTCTTGTTCATATTCAGCAGAAATCATATCCTCCTCTAAAATATCAAATTATGTTGACCCATTTTCATTTGTTATTGTTGGACCATGTTATTTGCAATAAACATACTTCACTACAATTTATTAAAAAAAAATACTTAATCAGGTCCGGCAGTTTGGTAATATGGAAAGATTCTTAAATAATCACCTAAAAAGAAAAATCAGCTAAGGAGAATAACTCTTGTGTTATTAAGAGTTAGAATTTCTTATTTGCTTTTATTCCAGGTTTACTTATTGCAACGACATTCATGTTGATCGGGTTGAGCAGGCTTCTTCCCTGGCTTGCACCACATCCCAAACAATGGCGGCCCATGCACAGCAATTCTGATCAGGGTTTCACACGATGGCTAACAAATCGCAATTTCACCATCAAATGCTGACCACCTGTGGATATGAGAGCTCAGCCAAATCCTCCTTAATGGTTGCTGTCCAGGTCCACAGCTGTCCACCAATATGCTAGCGCCATCCAGGCTTAGAGGTATTAATTCTCTCTCTGAGTGATGAGCTGCATACCCAAACCATTGAAAAAGTCACAATAAGACAGAAATCAGAGGCTTTAGATTAAGGTGTTGACAGAGAACAGCAATTGTGACACGGTCGGCCTGCTGACAATGCAAAATGCAGCAACGGTAGTCATTATGAAAGACTTCCAACTTTCACTGTAGAGAAACATGAATCAACTTATGCAATTTATCTATTATATGTGTCTCATATAATTATGTGTTCCAATTTACCTTACCTAACCATACTTCAGATACACTATACACCTTTTTCTATTATTGTTTTCATCAATAAACATTGAATCGCAAAGAGTGTTTCAAACTCATTCATAATAGAAAATGATACATATCCTGAAATTCCCGATGTCTGCTGATTTACACAATTAATCAGAAATGTTCTGATTGCTGATTATCTCCGCACCATATGTGTCTCATGTTTAACCAAAGAGACTGTATTAAAAAAACATTCTGCTTCTTTGACTAACTTGTTCATTCTTTGTCCCATCAATCCAAAGAGTTCATTTTTTAAATACTAAAGCAGGTCTGACAGTTTAGTAAGACGGACTTATTCTTAAATAATCACCTAAAAAGAAAAACCAGATTTACATTTAGCTTAGATAATAGACCTAACAAAAACAGGTCTCGTTATAGAACATAGAAATATTTACAAAACAAATTTGAATATAATGGATACCGAGCAACACCGGTCGTTACAGCTAATAGATAAATAAACATATGTTTAGCATTATATTTGCTTGATTTTTAATGTTGCACCTAAATAACATTTAAACTGACAAATCAAACTCTGATCCTGACTAACCAATTCACATTTGTTATTGTTGTGCCATGTTATTCATTTTTTTTTTATTAACTAAACAAGAAGTTCATTTTTAAAAAGTATGCTTATAGAAAATAAAAATATTTACAAAACAAATTTTCACATAATGAATGTCGGGCAATGTCGGGTTGGTACAGCAAATAAGATTAATAATACATTCAGTTTTTAAAGAATTTTCTTATTGAAAATAGATAAAAACAAAAATTGCTGCATCTCAGGAAAACTGCACAAGGAAACTTGAGAATTTTTTCCTCGAGAAAGATTAAAATATTTTGGAGGAGTGAATTATAAGGATTCCTGAAAGATGGCAGGAAGATAATAAAACAAAACGGTTAATAGAATGTCTGCCAATTGTTTACGTAAAAAAAAATGTTTTTTGCACAATAAATTAACATGTTATATATTAAGCTCCATTTGGATATTTTTTTAAACACAAAAAAAGATTAATAAAATTATATTCCACTTACAAAAATGAAATTATCTTAAAGCAAAACATTATGAAATTAGGAATTCAGGAACATTTTCTTGAACAAAATTTTCTATAACAATGAACCATTTCTTTGCAAGTAAAATTAAAATCATAAATTGTATAGAAATGTCCAACGGGTCACATTTTTTTCTATTTGAATAAAAACGCAAATCTTATTCAAATGCATAAAGAATTAGGAGTTTATGGAATCAATTCAGTGAACTTCTGCCATCACTAACCAGCAGAGCATCACCACTATTGAAAGAGAGAAGAGTCTATCAAGCATGTGCATGGAGTGTGATGATGTATGGAAATGAAAACTGGCCAGTGAGGGTTGAGGACATGCGTTGCATGGAGATAAACGATATGAGAATGATACAATTGGTGTATAATGTGAGTCTTAAAGACAGGCTTAGTTCTGATGACCTCAGAGGAAGATTAAATTTGGACAGGATAGGGATATGCATACAAAAGAGTAGACTTCGATTGTATGGCCACATTGGAAGAATGGATTAGAGTTCTTGGGTTAGTAGATGTAGAACAGTTGAGGTAGCAGATTCAATTCAAAGAGGAACGCCAAGGAAAACATAGGAGGAAGTGATAAAAATAGACTTGAGGGAAAGAGGGATAAACACCTACCAGAGATAGGTTAGTTTGGAAGTCAATTTCTTGAAACTGCAGGTATCAATGGTTAATCAACATGTTACTGTATAGTATCATACGTAATTGCTATATATATATATATATATATATAGTCTTGGAAGTCTTTGAAACCTAAAACTATGCAAGATGTTACAGTAAAACTCCTACACTATAAACTCTATCGGCTATGGACTTTCGACGCTATGAACTCAGTTTAGCAATTAAAAAAAAAAGCAAATCGTAAACTTAATTGATATATTTCTATAAATTAATATGTTTAAAGATACTTTTGTCAATATACTAACGAACGTAGCCCCTTTTTTAAGTTGCATACAGAAATACAGAATCACTTCTAATATTCTTGGAAGAAAAGAGTTGCTTTAATAACTACAATATGGAAATGGTTTGTGCTCTACAAAAAAAAAATGTTCATTAAGGAAATGGAACTGAACAAAGTATCCAAATTTCGACAAAACATAAAAGACTCAATGAAATCATTGAATGGGGATGATTTTGATAATAATGAGGATAGTCAATAATTTTAGTGCAGTCATATACATATTAACATTTTTTGTTTATATTTAGGCATTTAATGTGTATTTGCGTTGATCAAGTCATTTTCCTAATAAATCCATTTTGTTTCTTTAATTATCCTCATAAAATATTACTATAGTTGGCCAAACCTACACTCATTTTCTATAATTTTTAATGAAGAAAAAATTTTTTACGGACATCTAATTTATCACAAGTTCATAGCATACAAGTTTTACTGTATATATAAAAATAAAAAAATCATTAGTCCCAAGTCTTTCATTGGAAAATGGCCTAATTTCATTAAGTCAGTCAATTTCTTGTAGTTGCCGCATTACTTTGTTCCCAAGAATTTATGTCGGTCTCCATGCAGAACTATGGAATCTGTACAGAATTTTGAACGAAACCCTTTATTTAATCCACGGCGGTAGCTTGCTCTCGTTCCGTCAATCATGACTGGGTAGAAGTTTTTAGTAATTAGTAATTGTATTAGTAATCGTCCGTACTGAGGATTGAACCTTCAACCTCCAGAAGACTGTCACTTACTAAGAATACATAAACGAATTACTTTAGATTTTTACTCGGTCATGGTTGATGGGACGAGAGCAAGCTATCCTTGTAAATTAAATAAAAGGTTCCGTTCGAAATTCCATACAGATTCCCGTGTTCAACACCTGAAGAAGGCCGGAGATTACATTGGCCGAAATGTTGTGTGAATAAAATCCAAGATGAGAAAAATAGTCCGAATAATACAAACGACCAAGATTTTCCACATCTCCTGAAACTACAGGTGTTAATGGTTAATGAACATATTGGTATCACATGTAATTGCTATATATATATATATATATATAGTTTTGGAAGTCTTTGGACCCTAAAACTATTCAAGATGTTATATAAAAAAATAATCCAAATAATCCAAATTATCAATCCTCATCTTAAACATCCCAAAACGAAGTGTAGGTTTATATCTTCCCATTTCAAACAACTGCAGCCGTTTATGTGACTAAAGAGACACAGAAATGACGACTTATGTTTTCGTCATAATATTAAAGCAGACAATCGGTGAAATGCGGAGAAACAAACATGTTTAGAATCGAAACTCAGAAATTAATTCAGCATAAAAAAAAAAGAAATCAATAGAGTAATTGATTTGTTTAGTCGTATTGAATTTAATGTTATGAAAAGCAAACACTATAATATATACGAGGTCAATAACATTTCACCAGCGGAACAAAGATATCAATCTATTTCAAAACATTGAATTTTAATACCTTCATCGACTTTCCCGGACGAAATGTCTCACAGACAAAAAGGACTTTGACATTTTTTTTGAAGGGGGGGGGGGGTACGATTTAACAGACATATGGAATTCCCTCCTTGTTCCCTGCTTTCCTGACTGTACAAACATGCAGAAATTTAAATGTAATGCGAACAGACATCTTGCTGCTCAACTCCCTACTTAGGATGTCCCTGTAGGTATGGCTCCTAATTCACAGTAGTCCATTACATCTCAGTGGCAATGTGCCTTATTTGGGGTAAATAAAAGTTTTTAAATATTTTTTTATTTTTCAAATTATCAAGGGTAAAAGAGAAATACTCTACTTGATGATGGCTTCCGGTTTTGAAATCGGAATATGGCAAGCAGTGTTTATCAAAAAAACTGTTATCCATTATATTTAAGGTAGGATGTTTTTTTTTGGGGGGGGGGAAGAAGGGAGGGGCAATTAATAATTGGTTTTCACCATTTTTTTTTATTAAGAAAATCAAACTGCTTTTTATAATTGGAATTTCTTTTGATAACAAATAATTAAATCAAACATTTTTTTATAATTGGAATGTTTTTTTTTGGGGGGGGGGGGTAGAAAAAACAAAGGTCTACTGCTGGAATTACTTCTTCACAAATTTTCTGCATGACTGATTCCCACATGTTCAAACAAGTGAAATTAAAAATTATGCCAAACTCTAAACGATCAGAAATGATAAGAGACTGTTTTCTGATAGACACGACTTGTTCATTTCTGAATTTAAAACTGGAAGCCATCATCAAGTAGACTGTTTCTCTTTTAGGTCAAGGTAAAAGTTTAAATCAACAATCCCTAACACAATCGAGAATAGACATGCATTGTTGGGTAAACATGTGAGAGCTTGAGCATGCAACACAATATACCACTTGTACAGAGGTTGCCACATTGAAATGGTTAGCTGTTTGGGGGTCGATGGAGAGTCAAGCGATGTGTGTCACATGTACAAAACGTACAGCTGGCCTGGAGAGGGGCCTCTGTGTGTGTGTTTGTGCGTGTGTTTTCCAAAACAACTTCAATCAGTTTCAACTAAGAAAGACAAAATTAAGAGAAAAACACGAAGTGCGCATGGAGGGGAGGGGAAGGAAATAGGAAGTCATTCTTTGATGAAACACGAGTCATCTAATTCCCCTACCCTCATCATGAATCGTTTAAAGTCTTAACCTTCACGGCAAAATTAACATTTTCAGTTTTCAGAGAGAACTACCATAAGAGGGAAAAGAAAATGAAGACGAGATGGAAACGAAAGAGAGAGAAATAGAAAAACAGAAAGAAAGATAAAGCGAAAGAGAAGAAAAAAGAGAACGAGAGAAAGACAAATAAAATCCAGCCAAATAGTGACGAAAAAATACGGAGGTATGGTTCTAGAGATTTGACAGAAAGCAGCTTCATCTTATCTTAACAAAAGCGAAGAACTAACTTCCATGTGAGGCCTTAGCGATTTAAGCAGAAATCCGCTTTTTCTGGATTAAATAAAAAGCAGAATTCTCCTAAAAAAAAAATGGAACACTCACATCCCTGGATCCGTTTGGCTAGCTCCTAGCCCAAGGAATGGAAAAAGGGAATTCATCAATTTCCAATCTTGCACTACACATTTGCAAATCTTTTTGTACTTCAAAACCTGTAGATTCACTTATCATGAGAAGTGAATCTAGATCGCGGCATTTTCGTACTATGTATCATCCAGCATAATTGCTTTTATCGGTTGCCATCAATACAGATTTTCACTTAAACTACAGTCAAATATCAGATAAATATACTGACTAACCGTTATTGGGTTCATCGCAGCCTTTTTCTCCTTCTTCTAGGCTTTGATCTTCCCTTTTTGAGTAGTTTTTTTCATTATTCTTATACAAAGTCATAATTACATTGTTTCATAGTAGTCACCGCGATTTGGATGTACAGGTTTAAACTATCCCATTGAAGAAAAAGATATTTTATGGAAAAAATATATAGTGAAAAAAAATATAAAAAATAAATGAATGTGGAATGCAATAGTTTTTTCCTGTCTAGAGGGTTACCCTGTTTCTTGCGAGCACTGCTGCTGTCCTCTTCAAGAAAAATAAATGCCTTATATGTTTCGAACATTACATATATTTTGGTGGTGGTAAGCCGAAACAATTGTATGCAAATAAAAACCGATTTTTTGGTGAATCTGTGAGAATTTGTTCCCTACATGCAGTTTTTATAATATTAAATATATATAACGTATATAAATGTGTGGTTGTCTTCTAAACTAATGAATGGATCATTATGCATTTTGGAATACATATTCTAGGCAACACAGTGAGTAACATGAACACATTAGTTTTGTTTGTAAATGTTAACATTGAGAGGGGAGTACGTATATATGAAAAAAAAAAAATCACTCCGTCCCAAAAAAATTTTTTAAATTAAGTGTGAGATACAAAAAATTTAATAGAGGAAAGAATTACTCTAGATCAAATTTTGAGTTATATTAATACATTTTTAAAAGGCTCAGCACATGAGCGTCAATAATATGTTTATGCTTGGTAAAATCCTAAACTATTCAACTTATTATGAATTATGGAATATGTACTCTAAGCAACAGGGTGAGTAATGTGGGCATATTATTTCCTTTTTGCTTTTGTAAACTTTACCATTTAGGGGGATGCCACTGAAATCGTACCATAACCTATTAAAGAAAGAAAAGGCATTAAAATTTAAGACTAATGCTATATTTATTGCTTGAATACTCTTTAGAATACTTCTGACCCTTCAGGGTGGATAGTCGTATCTATAATATCAGATGGCTCATAACATTTTGTGGTATACTGATATTTTGTCTACAAGTGTTCCTAGTAAGTCTCAGATTCAATCAATAATCTATATTATGCATTATCATCCTTCACCGTTTCATTAAAAGATGAGATCTCCCGGTCACTGAAAAGGTAATTTAAAAGATTTGATTTATGTCGTTGTTCTGTTGAACGTGAAACTCGAACTAAAATACACTTTCTTGGACTTCGGATGGAACAATAATATCCTGGGGTCTACGTTCACGCCGGACATCCATGGAATAGAAATATGTCACAAACTTTTACAAGAGTTTTGGAGATAGACCTCTCTTAACCAGATATATTCTGAAACTACATTAACCAGAGTACGTAAGTTATATTGTTTCAGTTTGAACAAAGGTGGTACAATAATATTGTGTGTTTGTTTTGTTTTACGGCATATCAACCCTTTTCGGGTTATTTAATGCTGAATCAGGTCATTTTGGCAAAGGTTTTATGCTTCAAGTTCTTTATATCTTCAAATGTTTATTTATGCTGTTTGGTTTGATTTTTTTGTTTTACGGCGTATCAACTCTTTTCGGGTTATTTTATGCTGCATCTGGTCATTTTGGTAAAAGTTTTGGAGAAAGGAGGGAAGGAAATTGTGTGTTTTGTTTTTTGCTTTGCAGAACATGATTGAGCTTCGCAAAGGGAAAAAACAATAAAACATCAATGTTTGGTGCATTTTGGTTCAGGAAGCCGATATCTTCAGACAGCCTGATCTGGTAGCACCAGGAATATTGTGGGACCTGTGTTTACATTGGACGTCCGTAGAATTAAAATATTTTTTAAGCATGGCAGCAATATACAACATATGAAGTATACAACTGTGGAATTTTCGCAGGTCCCACTAGTAATAATAGTAATAATATACGAATACATGACCAATGTCATTGCTATTGACTGTCAAGTCGCATTAACATATACGTCTTTACGTTATGTGTCGCGCGAGATCCGTTAACAGCGACAACGATCAATTTACTGGCGGCGTTTTTTGTGCTTGTCTCATCAATATTGGTGTCATATCTCCAAAGATGGCTCGAAGAATTTTGTGGCAAACAGATCGTTTCTGTTCCCATTCTATGACCTTTCTCTTATATCTGTCTGCATAATATTATACAGAGTTGCAGTTGGGATTATCAAATTATTAAATGAGAGAGAGGGTGATGGAAAGAAAAAGGATAGCGACTGTATAAAATAAGGGTGTATACAGTGAGAGAGGGTGTGAGTAATAGGCAGAAACTTAATATTATTCTCCTCATTTTGGTATTATGTTTACAATGTTTTGGCCAATTTACTCTCTAGCCTTCTTCAGGTCCATCTGTAGCAGTTGCATGACAGATCTATTTTGTTTGTATTTACGCACATCTTGCGTTATATTGAGCTGTGGTTAGGCTTGGCACATGCGCAATGATATCTGGACTTATATAACTGTGTAGGAGTGAGGACACTTCTGCACAGGTGCAACTTCAGTTTCTGCTCAGAGAGTTGGCGCAAAACATAATTCAGTTCCCGAGCAGATTACACTACAGGAAGACGTCTTATCCTGTTCCCGTCTTTTGTTGAAGCGGCAGGCGAGATGGAACTCCAAGACATCACATTTTGTTTTCGACAAAAGTCAGCCTACCAAACAACTCTCTTCATATTCCAGTGTTTCCTTTGAACAAAGTTTATGTATTAAAATATACATTTTAGTGGAGATGTTGATGTTTTTCATGGAAGATAGTGACCCTTTTCTTATTCCGTATTCAATTCCAGTCAGATACGTCCATACATGGCTAACTCTACCAAATGTCTTTCTTCATCCTGACATTCTTCCAGACCAATCAACTTACCCCTCTAAGCATCAATTAGGCCCAAATTTGGGAGCTTTTTGGAATGTAGCATCACCCCTTAGTTGGCATGACTTCTAGGTCTACTTAGACCCGGGGTCGTGGTAGTACCTCTAAGGGTCTACTCTATAGGTTAAATATAAATTTTCCAGGGCATGCTTAAATATTGTACGAGAGAGAGAGAGAGAGAGTTAGTGAGTCACGGAAGTGAAAGGGACTCTATGAAACGAGTGTACACCTGTAATGAACAAAGTCAATCCCCCCTGACGTAAGCAACAAAGAATCGCCCGTGCCGTGCATAAAAACCTCGAAGATAATTTGCATAACAGCCAGACAAACTGATAAGAGCCAGGAATGTTCACCTGTGGGGCAGAACGAACTAGACGGCAAGTGAAGTGGTAGTATTGACGACCGTTTATTGTTAGTTCATGAAAGAAATTGAACCAGCTATTTAAAGAAGTGGAAAAACGGTGTTAACCGAGTGTCTGCACCCAGTTAAACACACATTAGGGCTGTCCGCATTATAAATTATTTCGACCTAGATGGGTCTCATCAGACATGTAAACAGCCACATTTCAGAACTGAATATATAATCATGGTGGCCGAATGGTTAAAAATGTTGGATTGAAGTTATTAGTGTCCAGTGCTCAAATCGTTCGACCAGTAGTATTGTTATATAGGCCACACTGATGACTGTTAATGAACATGAAACATATGTGTCTATGGATAATTAATAAATATTTATTCATAAAAAATAATTATTAAAGCTCCGTCTGACTTGAGCACTTTGAGAAAAATATGAAAAAGTTTCTAACTAAGTAATATTACGAGTTTCTTTCTCTTGGCAGGTCAAACACTTTCTGAGACAAAGGTAATAAGGAAAGAATCAAAAATATTGGAATAGTCCATTATGCACAAAAAAGGGAATATCACGACTAGCAGTAATACTATTTAACCTGGAGTTATATAAGAAGAGAGAGAAAGATATGTAACAAGTAAAAGAGGCTAATTTGGAATTTTGTCATTTTTTTTTAAGTCACTTTTTCCTAATTCAAACAGAGCTCAATGAGAGACCGAACCGGTCACATTTTTTCTAGTATCCTCCACTCTATAATAAAGAGCAATATGTATTTATTTGTATATGTTGTATAATGGCCCTGTGGGAACGGACGGATCTTGGAAATAGTTTGGTTTAGCTTGCGTGATTTAGTGCGGGTGGACCCCTACAGTCGGCTGCAGTAGGGCTGTTCTCATGTTCTCACAGGTGCTGTCAGAGCGAACGTTGACGAACACCGGGTCAAGAGGTCAGAGAACATGAGTGAAGGAAATGTTTGCGCATGAGTGTCTTCACGTGGGATCCGTGACGTCACTCCTTCTCCGTGAGAAGCTGAGAGTTTTGCCAGTCTGGATTTTGGAGGAGAACCTATCAGACGTGAATTAGGATGTAGTGCGCAATTTGATTAAGGGAATGAATTCCCTAAGAAAATAGAGGCGAAAGATCTCTTTCCCCCCCTCCACGAATGGTTAAGGAAATAATTGATAAGTAATTACGAAAGCAGTAATTTGCTCTCTCTCTCAATGTTAGTGAATATCTCCCAGCTGACGGATAACTAACGCTTGAAATAAAACAGAAGTTAAATTTAAAAGATTGTTCGTCTTCTGAGTCGCCCATGAGGCTTTTTGTTGCAGCGGTGTGGTTCACGGCAGAAAGAAGGAAGAGAGAATTCAACCATTAGACAACATTGAGACGACGCCTCTCTACGTGACGAGGAAAGATTGACGGGTGCGAGAAATTTAAAGGTATAAAACGAGTACCGCCATGAGCCAAGTCGGGGGCTATGCAACATATATAACTGCACTGAAGAGCTGTAGTACAACGAAACAGTCTGTCTGTGAATGACTATATAAGGCCCACTTCTCGGGTAGAGCACTGTTGTTAAGTGATATCGCCTGCTGCTTACTTAGCGTAATGCAAAACTCTTTCTTTGTAAATAAACAAATGGAGCACTGTAAAGTGGCGGTCAATGTTTACATAATGACATTGTAGATATCATTTACGAGCTCAGTGATGAGACCTGCTGACTATCAGATGGTTGTAGGTTCGATTCTTGGCTTGGGGTAGGTGCTAGTCTAGCCTTACTGTGATACAGTGAAACAGTCTTTCTAGCGATGACTATATATATATATATATATTTAAACTAGAAACAGTTCTTTGAAAGCATCTTTAAAGAATTTAAATTTGAAAATAGGCAAAATGCCTTAGAAGCCACAAAAAAGATGCAAATATTTTTTTTTATTAAAAATCATACTTTTTTTTTACTTTTGTCTAAAATTTTTCGGATAAAATATCCTTCAATCAGAGACTTAGATTGTTTCATAAAAAGGTAAAGGTATTACCTTTTTTATATATATATAATAAGTTCAGACCATTCTTCTCATTATCGAAGCATCCTCCTGTTGTAAATAGTACGATTATGTACTTCCATCTCATCACACAAAAGTTAGCGAGTAAAGCATGCGCCTTATTTTTAGTCCCTAGACGAAACCATTCTCAAATGGTGAGGGGAATCGAGAAAGTAAATAGCAAGTCAGACAACTACCTCAGATGTACGCCGCCGTCTGAAACGAATTCTGAAAGAAATCCTCCGTTCTATAATAAACATTTAACAGTGTTTTTTTTTCTTCAGGTCATCAGAAATGATAATAATTTATATATGAAAAATTAAATTACTGAAGTAATTCTATTATTTTATACAAATATTTTAGTAATATATCTAGATAAATAGTGAGTGTAAACAATGGAGAAGCATAATTTTTAAATTGTATATTTGGACAGAATTTTTTCATCCAAACTTTTTTTTCTTTTCTTAAAAACTAGCAGGGCTACCTGGCGTTGCACGGGACTATGAAAAAAAAAATAGAAGAAATTAAATAGCATGTGTAACATCTTTATATTGAAACTTTTATCTGTCTCCCTCTCTCTAGCCGTCTCTTTATCTTTCTCTCCTTCCCTCTTCCTCATTTTTCTGTCCCTCTCCCTAACCCTCTCTTTCTCCTCCGCCCAGCCCATTCCTCTCTTCTGTTTTAATGTGTTGAAAAAAATAATAATGTAATACTGTAATCTTACATTTATTGCTCCTCGACAACGCCGAGTAGAACAAAACACAATAACATTCTTTATGTCAGGTAATACCGTTACCCCCACCCGCTTTTACAATATGAAGAGAAATGATGTTGATAATGAAAATAGTCCAAAGATATTTAAATATAATACTCCAAGTAGAACAAAAGATTTTTACAACCCCCTCACTTACCAAATATAATACAGTAATTGTTACACCGGCCGTTCTTACACAGGAGAAACTACACCGGTTGTCACTATAAATAGTGCGAGTCACCAGAGACACTGAAGACAAAGCACAGTCTTGTAACTGTCTAGCCAAGTGCTAGTCACTTTCTTACTTTGTTAATACACTTGTTAAACCAACCCTCGACTTGACTTCCTTTATTTATTATTTACTGTTGGACAACTTCACAACAGTAATGTTAATAATGACAATTTTATTGCTCCCGCTACCGGACAACACTGAGGTGAACAAAAATTTCTGTTACCTCCCCCGTCTCATAGTGTAATGTTAGTAAGGAGGCCTTCACAGCACTGCTAAAAGTATGGTTAAAATCAAAGTATGAAGAGAAATAATGTTGATAATGTTCCCAGTCAATTCCTAATTTTTTGTTCCCCACTCTATTTCACAATAATATGAAGGTAAATGATGTTGATAAAGATAATAGTCCGAAAAGAGTTAATATATACCAGTTACCAAAAGTAATACTGTAATCTTAAAATGTTTGCTCACGGACAACGCCGAGTAGAACAAATGGTCTCGGTCAATTCCTAATTTCTTGCCCTCATCCTCCATTTCACAATGATATGAAGGTAAATGATGTTGATAAAGTCAATAGTCTAAAGAGATTTAATGTATGAGACCTGTCTAAAACGTATCCGACCTTAGGCCAGAAAAAATATTTTAAATACGTCATGGGGTTGGGATCCTCATCCTCTTCAAAGTAAGCCCACTTAGCCCACCGATCCATCCACTGCCGAAAACACCTCTGGAAGTCTTCTTTTGGAATGGTGTTCATCTTTGCTGTCGCGTTCCACATTATCTTTTTTTATGCACCCACTCAACAACAGCTGCACTCTGAGCAGTTTAGGGCCTACCAGAACGCTGGACACTCTCCGCTAAAGTGCGGCCATTTTTTAATCAGTTAAACCACTTCTTGATTTGTGTTACTCATCGCATCTTCTCCAAACACCTGCTGAATCTAACACGACGGCAGTCAATTCCTAATTTCATGCCCAAGATATATTATTACATGTACTTTGTCTAGTATACAACATAATAACAAATAAGTTCTTTCTGCCAAGCAACACTGCGTTTAAACGCACCTGCTCTATCTAAGATATTGAGCACTTTTTGATTTCTGTATACCACGTATCATATGTGATACTGTAATATTACTATTATGACTTACGGGCAACGCCGAGTAGATTTTCTTGTATAAACTAGTATAACAAAACATAGGGATGATGTTTTTCCTGGGCAACGTGGCCCTTAAACATACCTTCTCTATCCAGCATATTAAGCACTTTGGATTGACTAACTTATACCATTTACCAGATATGTTAATGTATTATTACTATTATGGCTCCCGGGCAACACCATGTACTTGTCTAGAATACAACATAATAACAAAAGACAAAGAAGTTCTTTCTCCCAGGCAATGCTGTGTTTAAACACACCTGTAGTATCCAGGATATTGAGCACTTTGGATTATGGCTCCCGGGCAACAACATTATAAACAAGCCGCACGTGCGTGGTCCACCTCTGTATGTGACTCGATGTGGCGAGTGTAAAATGCATTAAATTTGGGCAATTTGGGGCATTTTTGACCCCCCTTTGACCCCCTGGGGGCGCGAACCAGAATTTTTCTGAGGTCAAGAATGCTCATTTTATATCCAGAACAATTGCCTCTACATTTTGGCCAAGTTTCAGAAAGATTGAATGGATGGATTAAACGTTATGGGAGAAAAGGGTAATTTTTTGCCATTTTAGGGGGCTTTTGACCCCCTGGGGGCGCGAACCAGATTTTTTCCAAGGTCAGCGATACTTATTTTCTTTTAGGAACAATTGCCTCCACATTTTGGCCAAGTTTCAGAGAAATTGAATAGATGGATGAAAAGTTATGGGGCAAAAAATGTAATTTTAGCCATTTCAGGGCCTTTTGACCCCCTGGGGGGCTAACCAGATTTTTTTCAAAAATCGGAGAATGTCACTTTCTAACCTGACCAAAGTTACAACTTCATGCAAAATTTCAGAGAAATTCAATGGATGGTTGCGGAGAAAAATTCGGACGGACGGACATGCCTCAAAACATAAGTCCCCCGATTTTATAAAAAGACAGAAAAGTTCTTGATCCCGGGCAACACTGTGTTTACACACACTTGCTCTCTCTAGGATATTGAGCACTTTTAAAATTAAGGTGGCCTCCAGAGCACTACTAAAACAAAGTTTCTTCCCCCACCCACCATTATATTTGAAAAGAAATTTTTTTTTTTCAAGTTAAAAAAGAAAACTTAGAAGGCCTGCAGAGCAGTACTGAAACCACCCAAATAAAATCACTATAGACTCATCAAGTAGTGCCGTTTCAGAAGAGGAGGTGCGGTTAGAGATTAAGCAACACTTGCTTCACCATAGACTCATCAAGCAATGCCAATACATGAACTCCGGAGTAAGGGTCTATTAAAATTAAAATTTGAAAAAATGCTGAATCATTTCCGGTTTTGAAGAATGAGTCAACATTTTCTTTCCCAATTAGTAGATAATAACATAAGGAAATGAGTGACCCCCTCCCCCACCAACAAAACCCGGGACCAGTTTATTTACACTCAAAGAATAAATAATTTTTGTGTTGAGATCAAAAAGTTAATGTATGTGTTATATGTATCACAAACCTTTTCGATTCTTCGTGGAATCATCTTTAGGTTACTAAACAAATGAACTAAAAAGCTGGAGAAAAGAGAATTTCAAACGCGCACATGAAGAACAGTCTCGCATTGTTCCAGGAAAGACGTTAACAATTTAAATTCCTCAACACCAGAATTAGTGTCACAGGATAAAATTGTATTACGTTAAGCATTTTAAAATGTCGTTACTGGTTTAATACATAATGTTATTAATTGTGGGTTGCTGGGTTTTAATATAGATAGCTTTGAGTATTTTTATTTTTTTTAAAATTGGTTTTGGAATGTATTGTATACATGTGGGTGTGCGTGATACTAAATTAATCTTAACTGACAAAAATGGACAGAAACAATTGTTTGTGAATAAAATGGTTTTTAATGAGCTAGAATCATATCATTTTCGAGTATTATTTACTTAAGTCACCAGAACAAAAAAGGTGTAAACAAAACAAATGTGTAACAAATAAATGTTACCAAAGGCAAGATAAGTTACTCTTTTGCCAAACTTGATAAGTTTATTTGTGTTTTAACTTATTTTAAAGCGTTTTTTTTTTTTTTTGTTAAAAACAAAGTGTTGACTCTGTTCAGTTAGAACAAACAAAAAAGATGGTGTGGATAAGCCGTCCATGAAGACCTCTGATAATCGCTAAAAATTCGAAAATTAAACAAAATACTGGTAGAAACACAGCCAATAAATGTCACCAATCGTGCGAAAATATAATGTTCTACCAGTATTTTGTATAATTTTCAATTTTTTTAGCGATTATCAAGGGTCCTCGTGAACGGCTTCTTGGCGCCATCTTTTTTCCCCCATTCTAACTGAATAGTCAACACTAGATTTGTTTTTAACAAAAAAAAATGCTTTAAAATAAGTTAAAACAAATAAACTTATCTAGGTAGGTAGTAGAGTAACTTATCTTGCCTTTGGTAACATTTATTTGTTGCCTATTTGTGTTTTTTTACCCCTTTTTTGTCGTTGACTTGAGTAAATGATAACCAGATATCCAAACTTTATTTTTCTTTTTTTAATTATCAAAATCAATCATTCTGAATTCAATTATTTCTTCAAACTGTTGTTGAACCTCGTGATATACATTAAGTTCTGATTTGATATATAAGTACAAAATGTCTGTTTACACCTCCGGCTTAAAACTTGTCAAATGACCGGATCATTGCATATATATTACCTATTTCACCCCCCCCCCTCCACCTCCCTCTAAAAAAAAAAAAGAAGAAGTATTTCTTAGTTTGGTTATTAGGGTTCTATCTATAAAAAGATTTGCTGTTAAAGGAGATGGGAAGAGAAAGAAAGGGGGATCAATTTACCCCCCACCCTCACCTCAGCACTATCCATGATCAACAAAAAATAAAAATAATCTCTTGATAAATAGTGGGCAGATATATTACATTTGATCGAAAATATTGAACATGAGAACCGATTTAGATGTAGGAGCTGTAAATTACAAAATCATGTTCACATTATTAAGTTGAATAAAAAATATAGGACCTTTTTTATAGATGATATCCAATGAGGCAGATAAAAAAAATTGGAAATCTTATCAAGGATGTGAGTGGCCAATGGCAAAAAGAAACTGAAATCGCCTAAAAAAAGTAGAATCTGATTGGGTTTTTTTAGGGGGGGGGGGGGGAAGCGAAGGGTGTTAATCTACAATACCTTTTCTTTTTTTCATACTCAAAGTATCGACTGATATGTTTTCAAGGAGACAAGACATTCATTGATGAAACATGAATCGTTTGAAGTATGGCAAAATGAACATTTCCAGAGAGAGAGGAAAGAGAGGCGAAGCAAGGAAAGACAAAGCATGACGGAAAGAGAAAGAGAGAAAAAACAGGAAAAGAGAAAGAAAGACAAAGCAAGAGGAAGAAAGAGAAATAAAATCGACCCTAATAGGGAACAAATAAGGACCGAACGGTCTAGCGATTTGTCCTTCTTATATAATTGTGTGTGTGCATCCAGCTAAAAGTCAAAAACTACAAAACAATCGGCCACAAGGCTGATATATTCTTGATCAGCGTTGCCCTGAATGAATATTATCTAAAAAAAAAATGTAATTATTAATTCTTTGGAGTTCAACTGAACCAGGTTCCGTCGGGTTTGAGCGCCGGGAGGGGCAGACCATTTCCAATGTTATCTATTATATGACTTACATTATTATTATTTTAAATAAATTCAAGCAAGAGATAGGAATCGACTGGGCGGAGATGATAGAGGGATGGGGGAGAGGGATGTGGAAAAACGGGAAAGAGAAAGATAGAGAGACGGATTGAGAGAGAAGTTTTAATATAAAGATGTTACACACTTTTTAACCTATTTTGTTTTGTTTTTTTATGGCCTCAGACAATGCCAGGTAGACCTGCTAGTATTATATATATAAAAAAAAAAGTGGAATACCGCTAAAAAGCGGAGAACTCGCATCCCTGTCGTATACATGAAGTAAGGACAATCCCCCCTGTACTTTTATAATTTATATCTTTTGTACTACAAGCTACACGATAAAAGTAGTTTCATCAGTGATTTACGGCAAATATTGATCCGTATTATTAAAAACAAAATTTGTTTTTGTTTTTATTATTCGATTTTTAATATTTAATCCTGATCAATATTTTATTTTTATTAGTCATAAATAAAAGAAGCAGGAAGAGTTTTTACCCTCTCACTCCCATCTACTCCCACTATCTTCATAGACACCAGGAAAAGAAGATACAACTTTTCTGTATTCGCTATTTCATTAGTAATTACTCTCTATTCTCCAGTTTTGATAAATGGTGGACGAGATTTAACTCTATAGAAAGAGACAGAGGAAAAGGGGAAAAACAGACAGTCTGGATTATGTATTTAATAGCATCACCATTTCATGGGTCAATCAGTTAGCTCGCCATACTTAGAAGCATAGTTTGTGAGTTCAAACCTCACCCAGGGCATAATTATTTTTTCTCTGATTTTACCCCATAATGAACTTAAACATTTCAAATTACAATATTAAGGAGATTATTTAATGTTACTTGTAATTTTTTTCTGTAACTTACATGATTTATGGAAATTAGAACCCTGGGTGACGTTGGGTATTGATTTACTCCTCTCCAGGAGTTAGGCACAAGGCCAGTTTTTATCTTACTCCCACAAGTAAGATGTGACCCAAGGTCGGGTCAGGAAAGTGGGGTTTAAAAATTGCCTGGGCAGCCCCGTCGGCATTCCCCGGTAGGGGCGCCTCAGACAGTAAGCAATAAACTTACTCCTCCCCAAAGAGGGGAGGCGAAGCCTGGGAGGGTAGACCTCCTAGAACTGCACAGGACAGACCCATAAACCGGCGTAAATCAAGCACTGAAGGTCAAGACAATACCAGTCTATGGGTGCAGTATCCATCGGAACAGATACTACACTTTGATCTTAGCCAAAAGGCCAAGAATTTTGTTGGGTAGCCATGCTTGTATATAAGTTTGAGTTATATATGAAACTGTTGATAGTGATTTTTTTAGATGCATCCAAGCATCTCTATGAGTTAGTGTATTCGTTAGTCTGTCATGTTTTAGTTTCTATAAGTGTCTGTCAATTGGTCTGTCACTCTTACGTTTGAAATAGTATTTTCGTTCCCACTGTGTACACGAAATTAAGAAAAAAAATGTGAATCAAAGATTTTCTGGAATTTGCTTACAATTTTGGATTGCACTTGTAACAAAATAAATAAAAAATTCTGATATAAAAGTTATGTTTGTACGACACATAGGGAGATGTGAGTAGCCAACGGCAAAAAAAAAGCTGAAATTGAGATGAATTTCCCAACCTGGGGAGACACGAAGACGAAATTGGACAGACGCTGCGCCACTGTATCCTCTTCTGTGTAAATTTCCGTTCCTTGTTTCCCTACATGGCAACTGAAACATACTTGATTTATTTTTTGCCAAATTTATTAAATTGAATATCTTTTAAGACATTCTTCTCGCATAACTAAAAATAGTAAACCTCCTTTCTGCTATATTATCCTTATCATTATTATATAGAAGTATTATAATTCTTTATTATTTTTATATAGAAGTACAGAGACTTATTATTTTGTCATCTAATTTACATAGCGGTTGTGATGTGTACAGACACACGTGTGTAAATTAGATGGCCACATGAGAAAAGAGTCACTTTTCTATGAATTCTCAGAGAGATTAAAAAATATTAGAATGAACATGAAGTAAAATGGGAAACAAGTGAAATACATAGATAGCTTAGAGAGAGAGATGGGTGACTTTTTCAGTTAATTATAAATTACGGCTAATTTGCATAATTTTTGTTATTCGGACTACGTTTCTCATCTTGAGTGTTATCATCACCACGTTTCGGCCGTTGTAACCTCCGGCCTTCTTCAGGTGTATCTTTTCAAACTCGGCAATATTTCTGTCGAACTCAGGAATGTGGACAGAATTTCGAACGGAACCCTTTATTTAATCCATGGCAGTAGCTTGCTCTTGTTCCGTCAGCCATGACTAGGAGAAGTTGCCCACACCGAGGATTGAACCTTCAACCTTCAAATGACTATCACTTGAAACTGAATTTAACTTAGTACTATATCCACTGTGCAACGTGGCCAAACGTTGTGATGATAAAACTCAAGATGAGAAATGTATTCCGAATAACCAATAACTTGGGTTTACTTTCGGCAGCTTCGTAACTCTCGCTTCCTTATTTTGTCCTTTAGTCTTCACATTCCATGAGCGATCGTTTTAACAAAGGGGGAAGAATTGCTGTTTTCTGAGTCGGAATCTTATCGTTGACTAGTTATTTACCTTGAAGTAATATTTTTCTTTTTTAGCTCCTTGAATCAAGTGGCTTCATGCCTTGTCTGGAGCGATTTCCATAAAAAAATCTTTTTTTTATATATATATATATATATTAAAAAATCTTTTATTTTATGGAAATGGCGACTACTTGCAGATTCTAGGCTGACTGTGAACCGGGCTTGCGCTTACCGACCGTCTGAAATTGTTACTTTCCTGCACTGATGAGAGCAATAAGCTTGAAACGCTAGCATCTGTAAGTATTAATAATTTAATATTTATTTATAAATAATATAAACCCCTTTAAGAAATTAAAGTTGAGCACTCTCGGGGATGTTAAAAATAGACTGTCAAAAAGCTCTAATGCAAAGTTCTGAATACGTTCGTCGAACACTCTCAACTAGTCTCCTATCTGTGCCCGCTTCTAGGTACATATAGATCTTAATTTCCCTAAATCACGTGACAGTTTCCGGTGGCCGAGTGGATATGGCGACTACTTGCAGATTCTAGGCTGGCTCTGTGAACCGAGTTCGCGCTTCCCGACCATCTGAAATTGTTACTTTCCTGCACTGATGAGAGCAATAAGCTTGAAATGCTAGTGTCTGTAAGTATTGATAATTCAATATTTATTTATAAATATTATATATATATATATATATATATATTTTAAAATGCAGCAACATTTTTGTAAGTAATGGATAAATTTTATTAGACAGACGAACAGCACAGGTAAAGATTTTTTTTTTTTTTTTTTTTTTTTTTTTGTGTCTTAAATAACTAATATAAGTTAGCAAAACATTTATATGGAACTAAACGTAGATTTAGTATAAGGAACGTTTATGTTTTTGTCTTTTAAGGGAAGTGGGGTCTTATCAACTCTGCTGGGAAGCCATGAAATTAAATACTGTCTTGTTTTTAAATTCCCAAAACAGTTTTTCATGGTAAACAACTGATGATCCCTTAAAATAGTGTTAGAAACTAACTAATATAATAACTGTAAAAAATAAATTGACTTACATGAGTGATTTCCACTGGAAGACTTGAGACTATAAGTTTTTTTTTTTTTATATATATTTTTTTTTTTTTTTATATAGTTTTAATGGTTGAGAAACTTCCGAGACTATATATATACTCAAATAAATTGTCAAGCACGGACACAGACCTCACAATATTCTTGTTCACTCACTGATCAAAGTGATATATAATCATCTAAGTAATTTTGAATATACACATTTATGGGAGTCTATCTCCAAATCTCTAAGAAGAGTTTGTGAACAGACAGACAGAAACTACACCTTTTTATATGGATAAGATTTTAGATTGTTTTATAAAACTTGTTACTTTGTTGTTTTTTTTAATAAATAAAATATAACATTTATTTTTTCTGAATTGTTTAAAACAAACATACACAGAAAAAGAAATACAGCCATAGCAGGGATGCTATCAACCCCCAACCCCACCCCATCGTACCAATATTTATTTTTGTTTTTTTGCCATTCGATGTGTGCAGAGTCACTTTAAGGTTTTAGTGCTTCTCCATGGTTACACCTAGATTGAATATGGATGTCATAAAAAAATAGCAAGAAACCTATACGACGTACTTACTTGTGAGGGAAAATAAATACCGTTCACCAAAAGTTACGGAAATTCATTTAACATAAATTCAACTTTTAGCCGTACGTGGAATATCGACGCCATTATCATGTTATTTATAGTAGATGATTTATTTTTTTCTTGTTTAAACAAAAAAAAAGGTTGATTTCTCTCCCAAAAGTTTGAATTATCTCCCTTGACTTTCATAGATGCCAATAATGGTGGTGATATTCTGCGTACGGCTAAAAGTTAAATCTATTTTATAAAAGCAAAGCTACTGGATGAATTTCCGTAATTTCTGGTGAACGGTATTTATTTTCCCTCACAATTAAGTACATCAAAAGAGTTTCTTACTTTTTTTACATCCATATTCAATCTAGGCATAACCATGGAGAAGCACCAAGGTTTTTTTATCTTGCGACCATTCAAAGCAAGCAAAACATTTTTTTTAAGTATCATTGAATTTTGTTTTTTTTAATTGTTTAGTGTTTAGTGAACAGGGATGTGAGAATTTTTCTTTTTTTAATTAAAAAAAAAAAAAAACCAAAAAACGGAATTTCACTTCTTTTTTCTTTTTTAATTTAGACAAAAACGGAATTCCGCTTCTTTTTTTTTTTAATTCAGAAAAAAAAGGGGTCAGAAAAAGTGGAATTTATTTTTTTCTTCAATTCAGAAAAAGCTGATTTCCGCCCACATCGCTAAATGTGGGTTGTCTATTTTTTGTAGAAGTAAAGAGACTTATTATTTTACCATCTAATTTACATACGTGTTTGTGGTGTGTATACAGACACAATTTGTAAATTAGATTTTTATTCCTGTTTATTTATTTTGAATAGTTTAAAACACACACACGTGCAGAAAAGGAAAGACCGTCTTCAAAATAGTAGCAATGCTATTCTCCTGTTACCAATGTTGTTTGTTTTATTTTTTGCCAAATTTATTTAATTGATTGAATTTACAAAAACTTTTAGCTGTATTATATTTGTAGAAGAATCTTTGTAGACAGTTTCTCCAGACACGCGAGTAATAATACAACAATTCGGTAAAGCTAATGGAAAACTCTCTTTCGCAATGTGCGAATAATGTGAGAAGAGAAATTAATTCAAATTTCGTTTTTTTTTTTCTTTTGTTCTTATTATCCAGAATTCATCTGCCAAAAAAGACTTGCACGGTTCCCTTTCTTGACCCTCGGCCAGAATGGGAAATAAACATTCTAACCTCCCCACCCAGCCAGACATGTCACTCGACTATCTCAACAATGGCAAAACAACAAGTGAACACATTGCTCAATGAAGCATTTCAACTAAAAAATTACACTCACATCCTGCCAATATATATATACTAGCAAGTATACGCCCTCTCCGGTCGCATATATATTTGCTAGTTTGGGAGGATGATATCATACTCAACGAACAGTGCTTTTGTATTATTGCGGACAGATGTTTATTAAATTGTTAAGTGAAAATACAGAATAGTTAATCAACAACCCACCCACCCATGTTAAGAATGGTTTTCTAAATTATAACGTTATCGTTTCAGTCCGGTCCGTAAACAGCATAAGTACCCTTTTTCAAATTTATTTTCTTACTAATTATTTAGATTTTCTTTATGATTATGGTTACAACAACAAAAACAGTTTGAATTATCTCCCCTTTCAACTGACTCTTCTAATTAATGAAAATTTCATCTGTCCCCTATAATACAGAAGCACCGAACGTACATATTCTACTACACTGTACCCCAAAAAAGAAGGTAATCACTGAGAGCATAGTATCATGACAAACGCCTCCCCAAAAGAGGAGTTAATGCCTGGGATGATAATATAATGACAACAGAACAGATGGCACACTACCCCCACCCATGGAAGGATGGTATCATGAAGAACGAACATATACTATACTGCCCCCGATAAAAGGAGGTAATACCTGGGAGGATTGCCCCCATAAAAGGAAAAGGTAATGCCTGTGAGTATGGTATCATGGAAACAGAACAGATACTACACTTATCCACCACCCCCCCCCCAAAATAGGAGAAAATTGTGCCTGGGAAGATGGTCTCATGACACCAGAACCGATATTACACTAACCCCTCCCGCAAAGGAGGAAGTAATACTTGGAAGGATTACCCCTCCCCCTAAAAAGGAGGAGGTAAATTCAGAACCGATACTACACTACCCAGCCCATTAAAAGATAATACAATAATAGATTAAATCATTTTTTTTTTCATTCATTTAAAAATGCTGAACCATAAAAACATTATTTTTATGATGACTTTGCCTTTTTGGTTAAGATCAGAGTGTAGTATCTGTTCCGATGGATGCTACACTCTGTAGGCCGGTAATGTCTTAGCCTTCCGGCCTTGATTCCACCGGTCTCAGATATTGTACTGTGCAGTTCCAGAATGGTCACCCTCCTAGGCTTTGCCTTCTCACCCTTTGAGAAGGGGTTAGTTTATTGCTAATCGCCTGAGGCGCCTTCACCGGGAATGCTGATGGGGCTGCCCCAGCATTTTTGGTAAGCCAGAACGCGCTAATCCTAGGTAAATAACTTGGCCTTTTGGTTAAGATCAAAGTGTATTATCTGTTCTCAGCCTCCAAGTGACCCCAGACATTTTACTATCGACGAAAATGTGTATATATAAGAAAATATGACAATGCAAAATTATAACTGTATATTACAGAATATTAATTCATGAGAAGTTGTTTATATAATAAATATGCAAATTAAGAAGACCTAAATGTGTTTGGGGGTATTTGCAGTTTCCTATATATACGGTATTTCAAAAGTTGTTATTCTTTATGCATTTCTAGATACATTTGCTTTTGAATTAGGATGTGTGATATTTTATGTGAGAAAGGAAGAGAGGGATGGAGAGGCAGGGAGAAAAAAATGGTGGTAATTGTGAAACCACAGACAAAGACACAGACATTTGCAAATAGATTGAATTAAATCTAATTTAAATAAAGATTTGAAAAAGCAGTTTCAATAAATAATCGCCCGGTGTTATGGACTTGTAATTCTATTTCTTTAATTCCATATAAACAACAGCTTTGTGCATAGATTTTATGAAAAAAAGCATACATTAAAAAAGTTATCTTTTTATGTGCCTTCAAAAATATTAGATAAAAAAGTCTACTTGGTGATGGCTTCCGGTTTTGAAATCGAAAATTGACAAGCAGTGTTTATCAAAACTACAGTTACTCATATTTAAGGTAGGATGTTTGTTATTTTATTGGGGGGGGGGGGACGGTGAATTAATAATATGTTTTTACCACTTTTTTAAAATTATTATTTATTACAAATAATCAAATCAAACTTGTTAGGGGGGGGGGACTTTTTGGGCGATTATGTCTAGTTTTACGACCTTGCCACTCGGACTTAAGGTTAGTGGTAAAAACAATTTGGTTAACTCTGTTAATGAAATGTTTACAAACTAGTGAAATAAAAATTTTGCTAAATCTAAGTGGTATAAAATTATGACTGTTTCTTGATAAACACTGCTTGTCAATTTATTATTTCAAAAACAAAAACCGTCACCAAGTACACTTTTTCTCTTCAACCAATATTAGATACTTAGATATTTCCATGAATTACGTAGATTACAGAAAACAATAAAAGTAAAAACTAAACCATCGGCTTAATATTGTAATTTGAAATGTTTACGTATATTTTGGAAGAAAATAATTGTCTGTTATTAAATTTGTCCCAATGTTATAGGTGGCAGTGTTAGAACTTCTGAGTGTGAGGGTAAAAGCTCATCTCCCTTCCTCTATGTATGACTAATCAAAAATAAAATATCGCTCAGGATTAAATATTAAAATCGTTAGAAAATATAATTTTTAGGTAAAAAAGAAACAGTCTACTTGATGATGCTTTCTGGTTTTGAAATTGGAAATAGATGAGCACGAGCGGTGTTTATCAGAAAACAGTCATAATTTTCGTCTGCTTAAAGTTTGGCGTAATTTTTGATTCCACTAGTTTGAACACGTGGGAATCTGTCATGGAGAAAACTTGCGAAGAATAAATTCCAGCATTAGACCTTTGTTTTTTATAAACATTTAGTTAAGAGAGTTAGCTTTCAACATCGCAGAAAATATTCAAAGAATAAAATGGTTGGCACAGCATGGATTAATTGCCAATCAACAAAAATGTCATAAATGACAACAGATAATGTATTTCAAATCTATTCTCTATTGGATACGTTATTACTATGATGTTTAATATATTGACATTTGCTACATTTCTATTTATAAAATAAACTATTAGACTATTTAATAAATAAAATAAAGTATTTAAAAAATATTTTCAATATAAACTATTTAAAAAGTATTTTAAAATAAAAAAAAACATTCCAATTATAAAAAATAGTAAAAAAAACTATTTAAAAATATTCCAAACCAAAAAAAAATAATTATAAAAAAAGTTTTATTTCATTATTTGTTAAAAGAAAAACATTACAATTATAAAAAGAAAGTTTCATTTGATTATTTCTAAAAAAAAATAAAATTTTCCAATTATATAAAACAGTTTTCTTATGTGTTAATAATCAAAAAAACAAACGGTAAAAACAAATTATTAATTGCCCCCCCCCCAAAAAAAAAACATCCTACCTAAAACATGGGTAACAGTTTTATGATAAACACCGCTTGTCTATTTCCGATTTCAAAACTGGAAGCCGCAATCAAGTAGACGGTTTCTCTTAACAATTTTTATTTTTTTAACAACACAGACCGACATTTACCTTAGATGACTGACAAAATAGATTTGTGTATGTACCTTCTATTAAAAGAGGTACCGGGGGGCGGGGGCTGGATTTATTTTATATACAAGAAGACTTGCGTTCAAAGGGCGCAAGGTTGACTATTTTCCCAAATGACAGGAAACCTTTGCTAATGATCCATTGAATATATTAAAAGAAAGAAGACTTTATGTCATAACATAAGAAAATCCGGAGCTGGGATTAAATCTTCTATGTTTATTAATCCGGATCACGATAAGCAGATTCGAAAGCATTTGCAGACAATGGATCCTTCCTGAAATGACATCCAAGAATAAGATGTTCTCTTAAAGAATTTTGCAACGATTTGCTCAGCCTGATTAAATGAAACAAAGAACCTTTCCTCTAACAGATTATTGCCAGAGATGAAAAGAGAATTATTTTATCGGTGTGTCTGTCTTACGGCATATCAACCCTTTTAACGTTATTTAAAACAAAAGCAATGTAATGGAAACTTTTGGGCGATTGTGCAGTATAGTTAACAAGAAAAAAAGAGGTGATAAAAAAAACAAATCGACAACAAATAACTGTTATCAAACGCAAGAAAATTTACTTTTCTACTTACCTGTATAATTTTCACTTGTGTTTCCTGAGTGTAAGATTTATTAACCCTTAATTTATTGTCATCACTTTTAATCTATTGTCCGAGTCATCTTCCAACATGACGCCCGATGATTTTTTTTGGAAGCAGCTTGCTAATTTCAGATTTAAAAGACAGTAATAATAATAAAAAAGCTTACCCTAATCCGACTGGAAACCACCCCTGACTTAGGTTTATGGTTCGACCAAACCTTTAAAAAATTGTTTCTACTATCTTTTAAGCCTGAAATTAGCAAGCAACTTCCAAAAGAATCGAGCGCAATATTAGAAGATGACTCGAACAATAGATTAAAAGTGACGATTACAAATTCATAGATAATAAATCTTACAATCAGTAAATACACGTGAAAATTATACAGGTAAGTAGAAAAGTACATTTCTTGCTGTCTGAAGAGTTATTTGTTGCTTGTTTGTTTGTTTGTTTTTTCTTCACCTCTTTTTTTCTTGGTAACTATGTAAGACAATATGCTGCTCTCTCGACAATCGCCAACCCAATGCTGTGTGTGCCGTGGTTTTTCTCTCCTTCATCTTCTTGTTCTCATTATGGCAGTGTTGTCCTGGCGGTCGCCAAGATAACATGCACTAGTTTACAAGTTGAGAAAAACAAAACAACGCAAACTCACAAGAAAGAACACAAACTCAGACACATTGCGTATGAGTCAGTTGTACTCTGGTTGTGTGTGACATCGTCACAGATTGTCGAGGCCCCCATTGTTGGTACTCAAAGTTGTCACCTCATCTCATCATCTGCTAAGGCTCTGCCTGATCTGATCATCTCCTCTCTGCCAATTGTCCCACTCACTAAAACTTGTAAACTAACGTAAACTCGTCAGAAAACTCAAACTGGTGCAAACAACTCTCACTCCTAAATATATCTAGTCACACCAGAAATCCAATGTCCGGTCTTTTGTCTCCTCGGTCACTCCCCAGCTGACTACTCATCCTATTTTCCGATCGCCTTTGTTCAGCTTGATGAATCATTTCCATTGGTTCTGGATGGGGTAGGGGGCAGTCCATAGTATCACAATTATACTGCACAATCGTCAACTTTTGTAATGTAATCCAAAGGTTTTTAATAATAATTCGAATAGACAAGATACAAATATAAAATTGATCGAATGTTTTGATTTTGTTTTACGGCTCATCAACCATTGTTAGGTCATTTAGAGCAAAGAAGGTTACATTTCTGATACTTCTTTTTGTGAAGGTGTTTTTGAAGTGTGGAATTCTTTGACATTATTCACCATGTGTGATTGATTTTGTTTGATTTTTATAAACAATTTTCGTTTCTTTCAGAATGTAAAAGATATCAGTCCGGCCCATTTGACATAATGGTAAGAGTGTTCGCTAATGGGCTGGGAGACCAGAGTTCAATCCTTGGTCAAGTCATACCAAAGATTTCTAAAAACTAGTATTTCATGCCCCCTTGCTAAACACTCAGCATTATAAGGTGAGGATCAAGGGTAAGTGGAGTAATCCTAGTAAAGGAATGGCGTCCTCCCCCACACCTTGATGTAGTAAAATATGAAAAGAGAGCCTTCGAGTCGTCCTTAACTATGGTCAACAACTTTACTTTTTTAAAAGATATTATCTGGGTCATTCATGTTGTTTGCTTGGTAATAAAATAATTGACATTTTTTACAAGTCGAGAGTTCATTTTAAAGCAAATAAATTCATTAGTTGTTTCATTTTATGTCACATCAACCTCTTTTGGGTCGTTCAATGCCAAACTCAGTCATCCCTGTAAATGCTTTAATAACAAATATAAAAGGATGTACTACTGTAAGTGAACAATGCAATATGTAGTTACAAGTTGGGTAACTGGCTTGTAATGTATACGGGGAACGGCTCGGCCATACTCGTACTACCATCGCAGTCTTAGAGACTTGCACCGTCATCGATAATATGCTACTCAGGACAGTTCATTGTATAAAGAAGAGGGTTTCAGTACTGTCTCTACAATAGAAACCATTCACTGTATACAATCAATTGAATACAAGTTACTATTAAAACAAAGAATCTTTTCTGAAGCGGATTATTTTATTTGTTTCTCTATTCTCTGTAAATTGTGTTCGAGATGGGTATATTTGCTGATGACACCACCCTTTATTCTCGACACATGGGCAAAATGAAGGCACACACATCAAAGGTAATGGCTGAATCCTTAGAAAATGACACCCAATCTGTAGTGGAATGGGGTAAAAAAAAATGGATGGTTACATTTAATGCTACTAAGACAAAGCTGCCACATCTGGGCTGGTGCACCAACCACTAGTCTCTCCCTCTTAGATAGAATCCAAAAAAGAGCCTTTAATCTAATAGGTCCCACACTGTTTACCAAGTTTCAGCCCATCTCATTGCCGCAATGCTGCATCCCTGTGCTTGTTTTACAAGTACTTCAATGGAATGTGCTCCAATGAACTTGTTGCACTCAACGTAAAATATCCCACCTCTTCACTGTAAATGTCCTCAGATGCTGAAAAGCTTTCTACATCTAATTGCTTCATTATTTGAACTGCTTCCCTTTGGAATTCCCTCCCTACTCCCTTTTTCTCTGATCATACCAATATGCAGAAATTTAAACGTAACATCTCGCTACACAACTACCCACTTAGAATGCCCTTATGAATCTGGCCCCTAATTCACAGTAGCCTCTTACGTCTCAGACAGTGGCAATGGAACTTGTTTAGAGTGAATACATACATAAAACAAAAATTAAATAAAACAAAAAAAATCAACAATTTTCAGGTTATTTCATGCCAGAGCAAACGATTCACTGTAGACAATTAGTTGAACACAAGTTGCTATTAACTGAACTCAATGATGAATGGCTGTTGTGATAATGCAATTTGATTTGCAACAGTCATCGAAAGAGGTAGAGAGAGCTGGTAATCAAGAGAGACCTGTTGTCACTCAGACTTCAGGGCATCGTCGTCATTGATATGCCACTCGGTGCTATGGACTTGTAATTCTATTGCCAGTGAGCAATCGCTGATAATTGCTTATGGGTCACCGCTTATCAAGGCGTGAGGGTCACTCGAGGATAAGGTTTAAAACGGATTGTTGGTTGGACGATGATCACTGTCACGAGAGGATCGGAAACAGTCGGTGGAATTGGCAAAAGATTACTTCAGAGAACGACTCGACAAGTATTTGTTTGTATTACACTTGTCGCTTAATCAACAAATTTAATTGTGGCGCCATGTTAGCAATCACCCAACTTTCCGACTTCCTGCGCTTTGGGCGTTTTGCTTTATGGCATATCAACCCTTTTTTATAGATCATTTAATCACAAATCCAGTTATTTTAGGTAAAGTTGCTACGCTTTAATATTTTCAAATATTTAGATTCTATTTTCTGTATGAATGGCTTGCGCTATAGAAGAAGAGGTTATGGATACCATATACAACACGTTTGACGTACAAATACCCCATGCAGCCCCAGAACAGCGATAATCTAAAAGGAAATGGAAGTCTTCGGATCTTATCATTATCGACCCAAAAAGAAAGCGATACTGAGACTCTTGCAGAGGTAATGCTTGGAAGGGGGTGTTATGGTATCTTACCTTACATAATACATGACTCTTTTGCTTCACTATAAATACCGGGAGCACATGCCTCTCGGTGTTAGAACTACACCATTCTAATACTGGCAGTCAGACAGACGTTCAACCACTCTCTTTATATCTTGTATTTATACTTTCTTCAATATACTTGGTTTCACTAAATCCCGAGTTTGAGCCTTCGTTCCGGACCCCTTACAGGTCCACAATACTGGTGACAAGGAACATTAAGGGACTTTTATTTAAAAACCTTAGAATAAATGAACGTAAATTAATTTGTTTTGTAATCTGGAATTGCTAAATTGTATTTCGGAATTTTTTAAATGAGAATAATTTGTATTATTTTTATTCTTTGAACTACCGTTCTAATCTTAGATGTTATTCTTACAACGTTTCTGACAATATAACCTCCAAACTTCTATCGGTGCATCTTGTCAAACTAAGAAATCTGGACTCATGGCGCAACGGATAAAAGTACCAAGTAATAATCAGTTCTAAGCGATAATTTTCTAGAGCTAGGAGGTTTAATCCTCAATACAAGCGATACTAAGAATATAATTAAGAATTATTTAAGACTTCTATCTAGTCATGGCTGACAGAACAAGAACAATCTACCTCCATGGATTAAATAAAGGGTTTGGCTCGTGTTTATGTACGAATTCCAGAATTCGACACAAGACATCTGATGAAGGTCGGAGGTTACATTAGTCAAAATGTTGTGCGAATAACATCCAAGACAAGAACAGTAGTCTGAATAATTCAAATGATAAATTCTATTTAATTAATAAATGGGGACCTGATAGGTACTCCTACTTTGGGTCAAAGTGAACCTGGGAGTACTGTGAACTAACGAGTAACTCCATACTCAGTAAATCTACCAAATTGAGACCTCACCACCAAATGTATTTTATGGTCATACCCAGGACCAAACTTCCTGTAAGAAGTGCATCTGTAATTTGATTGGCCCCACTTTTTCTTCTTCTCTGCACCCTCTCTCTCACAAACGTGATGATGCTAGTCTCAGTCTTTTCTATAAATACTATTATGGCATGTGTTCTTCAGAATTGTCTGATCTATTCCATGCTTCCTTTGTTCCAGCTTGTTTGACTCATTGGTCTAGTGATCTCCATCAATTCGCTGTTTTGATACCTCATTGTAATACAGCTTCTTATTCCAGTAGCTACATTCCAAGAACTGTAGGCTTGTGGAACTCTTTTCCTGCTGACTGTTTTCCTCCTACCTATAACTTTGGTCTTTTCAAGACTACGGCCAATAGACATCTCCTTGCTTTGCGATAATCATCTTTCGTTCTTGTTAGCTCCTTACATCAAGTGGCTTCATGCCTTGTCTGGAGCGATTTCCATAACAAAAAAAATGTGCTACACACAGTATTCATGGGCGTTTGTGGAGGGGAAAGGGAGGGGGGTATTGCTTTTTTTCCTATTCTTGCTCCCAGTTCTAAACAAAGACAATAAATTCTTGGCCATTCTCATGCCAATCCTAGACGGGAACTAAAAATAATCTGCACTTCGGAAAAATCTCCATTCAATAACGGCATTGTCCATTTTAAAATTCTATGCTGAGACAAAGATGACAAATCAAACCGGAGGCCACTTCAAATATAACTAAAGTAGAAAAAGAAAACTTTAGGATATATATATATATATATATATATATATATATATATATATATATACCGTATTAACCGTACATAGGTATATATATATATATATATATATATATATATATATATATATACCTATGTACGGTTAATATATAGTTAGTGGGAGAGAACACCAGCAAAGTGCTTGATTATTAAGAAAATTAAAAAATAAGAGCGTAATATTTATTTATATATGTATTACAGAAGATCAGAACAACATCGGTACCGTCGGTTTCAAATTCAAACAAAGGAAACTTATAATTGGTCTCCTTTATTAAACTCTACTGAAGAGAAAGTCGAATAAGGGAGATAATTTATAGGTCCCTTTTGTTTGGATTTGAAACCGACGGTACCGATGTTGTTCTGATCTTCTGTAATACATATATAAATAAACGTGTGTGTGTGTGTGATCCACGGAAAGCAGTTTTGCTGTTTACGGCTCTTCAATGTGACCAGACATGACATGTTTTTTCACACTGAGATTTGAAACATGATCACCCAATCACTTGCAAGTATGATCAGCAGACGAGAATCTTACCACTATGCCATCACGTTCACTGAGAGTAAGAAAGATTATAGCGATAATATTTTTTTGATCAAATTCATGCTATTGTCTACCTAAAGAAATCTATTCTATACAAAGAGTAATTCTTTATGCTAAGTGGAAACAATTATTTTCACTAGAAAGCTCAAATTAATTTTTTTTCGGACACTTGTCTTTTTCTGAATACATACACCATGCTGTTCTGATGAGAGTCAATGTTTAAAAAAATGTTATGCTGTATTGTATAAATAAAAATAAACATTGTTTTGAAACTGCTGGAAACATAGTATTATCTAATATAAAATATTGTATGAAATTAATTGAACACAAGTTGTACATTCACCTATAGTTAGGAGAAACTGTGAGTTCAACCTAAATTGGGAACTGTGCTGCGAGATGTCTGTTTACATTAGTTTTAAATTTCGGCACGTCAATACCGTCAGGAAAACAGGGAGCAGGGAGGGAGTTCCAGAGTCCAGCAGCACGAGGAAAGAAGCTTTTGGAGTAGAAAGCTCTTCGACATCTGGGGACCTCCACAGTGAATGGCTGGGATTTGGCAGATTGTCAGGTTGGTCTAGTGAATTTACGTCATGGAGGCACCAGAGCAGCAAGTTCATCAGAGCACAATCTTGTAAAACAGGCACAAGGAAGCAACATTGCGGCGATGGGACAGGGGCTGGAGCTTGGTGGATAGTGAGGGACCTACTAAGTTGGCGACTCTTTTTTGAACCTTGTCTAAGAGGGAGAGACTAGTGGATGATACCCCAACCCAGATGTGGCAACAATACTCCATGCATGAGCGGATGGTGGCTTTGTCGAGATATAGGATAATGTCAGGTGTGAGAAGTTTACTAGCACGGTAGAGGGAGCCCACCTTCTTGGCAGCAGCCCTGGCAATGTCTTCAATGTATATATTCCAATTCATGTTATCTGTGAAAGTTAGGCCAAGGAGTTTGAATGATGAACTCTCAGGTAGGGTGTTATTTGCCATGACAATCGGTGGTTGAACAGGTTTCTTGTACTTATTGAAGGAAAGTAGCTTTGTCTTTGCGGCATTAAAAGTTACCATTCATTTTTTACCCCAATCCACTACGGACTGGATGTCATTTTCTAAGAATTCAGCCATTGCCTCAGATATGTGCACGTTGGTTTTGTCCAAATGACGAGAGTAGAGCATGGTGTCGTCAGCAAATATTCCTATCTCAGTCTTAATGACATCAGAGATGTCATTTATGAAAATCAGGGACAGTAGAGGTCCAAGAATGGATCCCTGGGGTACACCAGCATTTATGTCAAGTTGCTTAGATGGACAGCCATCGAGGACAACCTGGATCTTTCTTTTTGTTAGGAAAGATTTAATTATATTAAATATGTGTTCAGTAATATCATATGAGTGCAGTTTTAGGAGAAGCCCTTTATGCCAGACCTTGTCAAAGGCCTTGGATATATCAAGCGCTACCGCCCTAGCTTCACCTGCCTTGTCCAGTGTATGATATATGCGTTCAGATATGACCGTTAGAATATCTGCAGTAAATCGTGCTTGTCTAAATCTGAATTGATGATCACAAAGAAGTTTAGCATTAACTAGGTGCCGGACTATCGCTAGATTGATTAATGATTCAAAGATTTTAGTAAAGATCGTGAGTAGACTGATTGGGCGGTAGTTTAGAGGATCAGTTCTATCTACAGAATTCTTGAAAACTGGTACCACAGAGGCAATTTTCCCACTATCAGGGAAACAAGATTCAGCAAGGCATTTGTTGTATAGTTTGGAGAAGACAGGGGCCAGCTCAGCAGAGCATTTCTTTATTACTATTATCTAGTCATATCTTAAAAACTAAAGCACTTTAAATGCTCAAAATACCATCATTTTGTTAGGAAATCAATATCCTTTCAGGTGCATTCATGAATAATAATATACATTATATATTTTTAAGAGTTTTGAGCAAATAAAGGCAAAAAAATGTTAACGCAATTTTCAGCAATTTACGTCACTTTTTTTTTACCCCCCCCCCCCCTTCGTTTAAAAGTCTCGTACCATTGCTGTGTGTGGAATTTCGTCCTGAAATTTGGAGACTAATCAGAGAAAGTATCACTTTTAATGTTTGTCGGTGTACGAAGTAATTCGGCTTATTCATTTTTTTGAAATTTTTAAAATAAGACTTCAACTCGCCGTCAGTGGAACATTTTTGCAAAATACATTTCCGTCCCCCAATTAGTAAGTAAATCAATCATTTTACTTTTTTATGCATTAAAATTATAATTGTATATATGTGTTCTCTTTTGGTAGTCCTGATATTTCATGACCCTATCCGGAAAAAAAAAGCGTTTTCTATTTATAGTTTGAAAAACATTGTAGTATTGATTTACTCCTCTCCAGGAGTTAGGCACAAGGCCAGTTTTTATCTTACTCCTACAACTAAGATGTGACCCAAGGTCGGGTCGGGAAAGTGGGGTTTAAAAATTGCCTGGGCAGCCCCGTCGGCATTCCCCGGTAGGGGCGCCTCAGGCAGTAAGCAATAAACTTACTCCTCCCCAAAGAGGGGAGGCGAAGCCTGGGAGGGTGGACCGCTTAGAACTGCACATGACAGACCCATAGACCGGCATAAATCAAGTCCCGAAGGCCAAGACAATACCAGTCTATGGGGTACAGTATCCATCGGAACAGATACTACACTTTGATCTTAGCCAAAAGGCCAAGAAAGGCAGTAGAATGTGTCTTGAAAAACATTGTAGTAGCTGCAGTAATAGCAGTTATAAACACGAGGCGATTTTTGTTTATTTTCATTCTAGAACGAATTTGAAAAATTTTTTAAATATGAATATAAAAAATGTTGTTACATTTTTCGTACCCAACTAGTAAATAAATTAATCTTTTATCTTTTTTCATGCATTAAAATTATAATTGTATGTTGTTTTGTCATACCGTAGTAGTAATTTTAAATTACCTTATCCGAAAAAATAGTCCTTTTTTTGAGCGAAAGTCAACAATGGCTGCTAGTATTGCTGATATAACATCAGCAGCAGCTAACTAGTCTTGTAAAGCTTTGTAAAAATAAGACAAAAATATTTTTGTGCTTAAAAAAGTTAATCCTATTTGGTTCTTTTATAAAAAATACTTTAACAAATACTGGTTTTCACTCAACTTTCGAACTTCTAGTAGTAATGACTTTCTAGTCGCCAATTTAAAAAAAAAATTAAGATTCTACTTTTTTAGGCGATTACGTGTAAACACCCTTAAAGTCTTAGCGAAAAAAAGAAAAAAAAAAACAAAAAATAATTTAGAATTTAGAGTGGGGGATCAGTTTCGCATATAAATTTAATGTAAAATGATCTCCGATTTCCCGGCCATTCTTGCTTTTTAGTGAAATTTATAAAATAAATAATTACTCTACCATTAACTCTAGGTACGACTAACAAGCCCACCTCCTAAAAATGCCTTCTTGAACGTATCGTACCATTAACCTTAAATATGAGTGGCAAGCCACCCCCTAAAAAACTCCCTTAACCCTAACACTAAGTCCAAATGGCAACCTCCATCCAAAACAAAACCCCTTCCTTAACCTTATCACTAACCCTAAGTCCGAGTAGGAAGCCCTAATCCTACAAAAAAGCCCATTAAAACCAAACATAATCGTCTAAAAAAAAAAAAAAAAAAAAAAAAAGCAGACCCCCATAAAAAAAAACGCACAGGATTTATTTGCCATAGAAAAAAATTGATTAATGCCCTAAAACGCTAGAATGGCCCGGAAATGGTGAATTATTCTACATTAAATATATGTGAAACTAATCCCCCACTCGAAATTCTAAATGAATTGTTTTTTTTTCTTTCTGCTAAGTTTTCAGGGTGTTCACACTTAATTGCCCCTAGCCCTACCACTAACCTGAAGTTCAAGTGGTAAGCCCCCTCCTCCCACAAAGACCCTCATAATCGTCTAAAAAAAAAGAAAAAAAACAAGAAAAACGCACAGGATTTATCTCCCATAGAAAAAATAATTAACTGTCCTAAAACGCTAGAATGGCCTTGAAATGGGAGATTATTTTATGTGAAACTGATCCCCACTCTAAATTCTAAAATAATTGTTTTTGTTTCTTTCTTTCTGCCAAGTTTTTCAATTTTTTTTTATTGCCTAAATAAAAAAAGTAGAATCTCATATTTTGGGGAGGTAAGGGGTGAGTTAGCGGAAGGTGTTAATCTACAATAATGCCAAAGAAATCTTGCAATATATTCATTTTTAAACAGTCCTAGTATTAGATTTTAGTTTCTTGTACATAAAATGTATTACAATTCAATTTTGAGTTTTCTAACTTCTTTCTTTTAATGGATACATGGTATTTTTAAGGTATTGCAGCATATTTATGTGCACTTAGTGCAGATTACTTGGAAACCATTAATTTCTGGAGATTTTCATACATTGATATGGTAAATTTCATTGCTTAATCTTGTATTTTAACAAAGATATAACATTTTTACTGAAAAATTAGTCTAAAAAATGTGACGAAACGCATATGTCTTAAAGAGGGGAAAATATCCAATCGTGTGAGGCACAAAAATAGTCATAACTTCCTTATTTTTAGTCAGATTTAAAAAATTTAAAAAGATTCTTTCTTAGATCATCAAGCTCTTTCTATATATGCCATTATTGAGATATTTTAAGCAATTTAAATTTTTTCATGTGTATTGCTACTATTACTTGTATAAGATCAGGCCCACAGGCTTTGGAGGTGTCAAGGTTTTTTTATGATGTCTCTGACCTGAGATGGGGTGATGCCCAGGTTCTCAAGTGTGGCTTCAGTCCACAATGGGAATTTAGGGAGGGGGTGGTTTGCTGAGTCCAAAGTGGAGTTTAAGGCAAAACGCTGCGCAAGTAGTTCAGCCTTATCAGTTGCCGTGCAAACAACATCGTTGTGATTTGATAGCGGGGGAATTGTCGATTGTCCATCACACTATTGTAAATTTTCCAGAAATCACGAGTAGCTAGTTTCTGTGACTGAATACGTTTTTTGGTTATCTCTGTATACCTTCTCTTTGCTTCATCTATCACTACTTTGCAATCATTTCTTGCCTCTATAAATTTCTGTCTTTTCGCAGTTGACTTATGGCGGCCGAATTTTCAGAATGCCTTCTGCCTCTCAGTAATAGCAGCTGCACATTCTGAGGTGAAACATTGAGGTGAGTTGGGTTTACTGAAGAATTTTCGCATGGGGACATAAGCATCAATGCCTGTTTTGACCCATTCGGTTAGCTCATTTGCACACTGATCAGCAGGAAGTGAGAAGGTTTCACCCCATGGGGCATCACTGAATGTGATCCCGGACGGATTCAAAATCAGCCTGCTCATAGTTTCTCGTTGTTTTGAGCAACGGCTCTTCAGCTTTTGGACGAGTTTTTAAGGTGATAAGTATCATTACCACAACATGATCAGAGTTTCCAAGTAGGCTATGGACATTCGCCACACAAGCCTCGGGGAGTGAATTCAAGAACATGTCGAGAAGTGAGGCTTGCTGGTCTGCACGATCAGGAAGGAGGGTCAGAAAAGTGATAATCTGTGAGAGGTCGTGAGCTGAGGAGAAATTAAACGTAGAGTTCCCAGCTGCATCAGTAACGCTGGAGAATCCCAACCAGTCACGGTGGTGTGCATTAAAATACCCAAATACATGTATTTGGGCATTCGAGTCGAGTGAGAGTGCTCCATCTAAGCTTTCAGAGACAGAGTCAAGCCGGGTACAGTCCTATGTTCTCTAGTCAAGGGGAGGGTGTTCCGAACATAAACTTCTAGCCCGTGCATATGTTTGTCAGAGTCCTTACGGTAGAGTGGGAGATAATCAGTCATGTCAAAGTGATGAGAGGAGATTGAGGATTGAAGGTTCGTTTCGCTTAGTGCTAGGATATCTGGGGGATTTGTCAGGAGAAAAGTTTCTACGTCATTAATGTTGGTTCTAAGTCCCAGATATTTGTGAATGCGAACCTCAAGGGTGGAGGCGAAGATGTTTTTTGTTGGTGGTCTGGTTTAGGTTTGTTTTTTTTATTTTGTAAATTCATGTTTGTTTTGAGATAGAGTGGGGAGGGCAAAGTGGGTGCTTGTGTGGTGCCAATAAGCTCACACAACCAGTCCATTGGTCGTGACTTGGTCCATGGGGGTTGTGGCCTCGGGAAAGCCCACTGGGGATAACTGTAGGGTTACTTTCCATGCGCGACATGGCATGTACAGTTACCCACGATATTATGCAACTGTTGATGGAGCAGCCGTTCTTAGCGCTACCTAAGAGTTAGAACTCCTAACTACTAGTCGGAAACAGCAGCCAGACAAGCTGTCTAACCTGTTCCTCAACCTGTCGGAACAAGAGCGACCCAGACTAGTCATGTAGGATTTAGTGACAAAAAAACTTTCTCCAAGTTGCCCAGATAGAGAGACGTCGTTAAGTGAGCAAAGATCGTTCTCTTTCAATTTTATTTTTAACCACTAATGTCTTGGTACTTGTTCAGATTATGACCCAAGCTAAAATCGACCTGGCGTCGGTAGTTTCCGGATGTTTACGTAGACGGCCGGAAAATGCCAAAGCACTTGTCCAATCAGAATACGAGAAAATATGTAGACAACAAGTTAACATTTTAATTCATTAAATCGCGAAATTCACTAATTGGAAATAAAAATTGAACAAAGTGATAATTAATTTTTTTTAACACTTGTTTAGGGAAAACACAAACTTTTTCATACAGAAAAAACATTTTATAACCCTACCCCTAACTGCGTTTTAGCACGTGGTCAATGATATTTTTCTTCAAAACAAACATTTTATGTGTAAAAACGAATTACATTTTTTTTTCAGTTTTGGATTTTTTGGACACAGACAACCGACTTTTCGTTTAGCTTTTTTCCGGCTGTCTACGTAAACATCCGGAAACTACCAACACCAAGTCGATTTTAGCTTGGGTCCTAATCTGGACAAGTATCAATGTTTTTAAAATCCAGCGTAATTTTTTTTATGTCTATCCCCCCCAAACCTCCCAATAATCAAATGAAGAAAATCAAAGTAAGAAAATTTTTAAAAAGCAAAGTTAAGGATGGTGTTTTCTTTGTTCTTTAGGTCATCAGAAATGACTCCCTTCTTTTTTTTCAATTCGCAATAGTTAAGTCTTATCCTATTGAAAAAAAAAGCATTAGAAAGACTAACATTGGAAAGCAAATAGCAAGTCAGAAAATAAATCTTTCACTCGAAATAAAAAGTGAATGGTAGGTGTTTTTATCTTCAGGTCATCAGTAATGATAATAATTTATATATGAAAAATTCAATTATTTAAGTAATTCTATTTCATATGGATATTAGTGTGAACACTGGCGAAGCATACTTTTTTATTTTTGTCATTTTTAACAAAAGGTGTACACTAGTTCCTATTTTACTCGGATCTGGCGGGATGTTTGCAAGTGAATATCTATTGCAACCAGAGTTTTTTATCCCACCTAATAAACTTTGGATCTGGATTTACGCCGGTCTATTGGGGGTTGTCGGTCCTGTGCAGTTCTAGGAGGTGCACCCTCCCAGGCTTTGGGGAGGAGTAAGTTTATTGCTTACTGTCTGAGGCGCCCCTACCAGGGAATGCCGACGTGGCTGCCCAGGCAATTATTAAACAGCCAGAGTGCTCAAATTCTCGAGCGCTGGTTCTTTCCCAACCTTGTGTCACATCTTACCTATTAGTGCATAAATTATCACAATAGATTTGATAGGATTTGAACCCTGCATAGAATTAGAATATTTGGTAATCTAACTTTTAAGTTTTTGTAACAACACATGTTGAATATGCTTTGTTATTATGGATAACATGAGGTTGGAATCTAAAGGGAGAAAAGGTAATGCTAAAGTAACAGCAATAATAAAAGGAACGGTTGTATTCATATATATATGTCACACTACTGAGGCAACGCCGACTGAGATGGCTTGGCCACGTTCACAGAATGGCTGATGGCAGAATTCCCAAAGATCTCCTTTATGGAGAGTTAAAAGAAGGAGAGAGAGACCATGGTCGCCCTCTTCTAAGATACAGGGATGTCTGCAAGAGAGACATGAAGGCCATTGACATCGATCCATCATCTTGGGAAAGCCTTGCTTCTGACAGGGATAAATGGAAAAAAACCCTCAAACGACAGCTTGACATCGGGGAGGCAAAGTGGAAAATAAAAGCTGCTGAAAAGCGTGTAAGGAGGAAAGAAAGGGCAAAAGCAAGTGAGCTTCCTCATCAACCCTCCCACTTCATATGTGACAACTGTGGCAGAGACTGCAAGGCCCACATAGGCCTTCTCAGCCACAGCAAGAAATGCCCTGATCGAGCCAGTATGCCCCTTGGGATATTGACACCACTGACGGGATTCTAAAGACTGGAACTAGCCAACAAGATCTGCAAGTGCCATTCTTGGTCGGACACGACCGACGAAGGCCTACTACTATATATATATATATATATATATATATATATATATATATAATATGTAAGTCAAAATAGATATATTATTAAAAAATAAACATACTAATTTGTTATTTTCTCAATATGTTGAACTAAAAGTCAATTTTCCCTTAAACCATGATTTTTTTCAAAAAGAATACTTTTCTCGTCAGAGTGATAAACATCCTATGATATAATAAGAGGATGCTCTAAATATTATTTTTAAAAAGGTTTGAAAAAAGTTTTTAAAAGAATATTTTACAAAAACTTATTCTTTTAAAAAAAAAGAAAAAACCTTCAGAGGACTGCATTTTTCTTAAATGTAGCGCTCAATTTCCACCTTTAAAAATATTCCAAGTGAGAAGTAAGAGTATATCTACAATGAGGAAAAAAGCCAGGTCAAAATCAGATATCCAAAAATTCAACATGCTCACGACAGCTTCCCATGTTGGTCGATAAAGAGTGGTTTAAAATGTTCCCTTGTATGGCAAAGAGGCGGCTGTTAGGCCAAAGTTCACAAAAAGGTTGGGATATAAAGAGAAAAAGACAATAATAAAGAAACGGTTGAATTCACATATAAATACATTTATTTCTAACAGAGAAGGTTTTGTAAGAGAGACATAAGACATGATAGATAAAGAGGTAAAAATGACAAAACAATGATGCTCCACACTGATCATTTCCAGAAAAGGATGAAACACATGTGTATGTGAATAAAAATTATAAAATATTTATCATAATATTATATATAATAACATGTGTTTTTAATGTAATATGTTTTTCACAATTTCACCATATATACTACTACTCTCTAATGATTGACAAGGTTGGAACACAAACAATACATTTATCCAGATTTGCCATGAAACATGTATAAGAAAAATGAATATTAAATTTGAAAAACTTATTTTTTAGTGTAAGATGAAAGAAGAGAAATAAACCTTCATCAAAATACGGAAATAAAGTGATTGTAAGAACTAATGAAAATGATGGTTTTGCATTGATTTTCAATGGTCATTGGAATGCAAAAATAATATATATATATTTGTGAGTTTCATCTACACTGCGACCAGAAGCGAGATGTGACAAAACGGTATGAGAGGTGTGAAAAACAAGTAAAACTGTAGAGCTAAGCAGAACATGTCAGCCTATTTTTCAGAATTTTTTAGATGAGGATTGATATTTTGGATTATTTGGTGGACTACTGTTCTCATCTTAGATATTATTCTCACAAGGTTTTTCATTCGATATAACCTTCGACCTTCTTCAGATGTATCTTGTTGAACTCAAGCATCTTTCTGTCGAACTGACGGAAAGTTTAAAATTCCATACAGATTCCCCAGTTCAACAAAATGCACCTGAAGAAGGTCGGAAGTTACATCGGCCGAAACGTTGTAAGAATAACATCCAAGATAAGAATAGTAGTCTGAATAATCCAAATAATACATGTCTGTCTAGTTTGAAGCCCAGACAAAAAGAGAAAATCGCCTCATTTAGAATCTCACAAATGCATGATGCAAGTCTTTTTGTGTACTTCCAAATAGAGATTTTATTCTCTGTTGTCCAGTATAATTTAGGGGAGATAACTTGAATATGGTTCAAGGGAAATAACTCCGGAATATAATCGATTCTGTGTATATTATTAATTAAACACAAGCTGCTATTTTTTCTGTGGGTATAAACCCCTAAGTTCTTTGTTTAAAAAAGAACTTAGGGGTTCATACCTTTTCTTTTGTAACAATATTTCCTAATGACCACAATAGACCAAGTGAGATTTGAATTCAGCATTAAATAGAAGAAAGAGAAGAAAAGAAAAGAAAAAGAAAGAAAAGAAAGGGGAAAAGAGAAGAAGAAGGGAAAAAGAAGAAGAAGAAAGGGGAAAAGAGAAGAAGAAGAAAGGGGAAAAGAGAAGAAGAAGAAAGGGGAAAAGAGAAGAAGAAGAAAGGGGAAAAGAGAGGAAGAAGAAAGGGGAAAAGAGAGGAAGAAATAATTATGATAAGAGAGAGCGAGATATAATAAAAATAAGGAAGATAGAAAAAGAAGATAGAAGAAAAGAAAGAAAAAGAGAGGAAGAAGCAGAAGAAAGAGAAAGATAGAAAAAGAAAAAAGAGAGGAAGATAGTAGAAAAAGAGAGGAAGAAGAGGAAGATAGAAAAGGAAGAAAAATGAAGATGGAAGAAGGAGAAGAGAAAGGATGACAGAAAAAGAAGAAATAAAAAGATGGAAGAAGAAGAAGAAAAAGATGATATTGATCCCAGAGGCCACAACCGCATCCACTAGGCCATTAACACACAGACCTATTTTTAAAACATTCATTATTATTATATATATATATTTTTTAGAATCTATAAAGAAGAGACCATTTAATTTCAACCTTAAAGAATTAGAGCAGATTTTATATAAGAGGAAAAAATGCTTTCATTAATTTCAGATGAAAAAAAAAATGGCTATTGGTATTTTGGAGCAGCTTTCTTTGAAGCTGCTTTATCTCTGCCTATAATCAAGATTCTGCTTGCTTTTTTAGCAGTTTATTTCTAAAATATAAGCCTGCAGTATCTACGAATATCGAGAAGGAATAATTATATATATAAATATGTTTATATATATATATATATATATATTACATATATTAAAAGGAAATCGGAAAAGGTGCACAAAACATAATCGAATGTCATTTAACTTTGGAATGGATATTTATAAAGTCTTGAATGTTTAAAATATCAAAGCGTTTTACACAAATTGTAAAGCAAATTTTTCAAATTTAAATCTTTAAAGAACAGCCATAAATGAATCTGTATGAACAAATAATCCGTCATTTTGTTCTGGAATTACACCTAGCAGAATACTTAGATCCCTACAGAAAACTGCTTTCAAATATTTGAAAATACAATATCAGTGAGAATATATATATATATATATATATATATATACATGATAATTTTATTTACACAGACATGTACAAAATCTGCGACACTGGCATGTCGATGTTATCGATCAACAGTTACTATAAACTGAGATCTCATCAGGCAGAGTTAGAATCCGATCTTAACCTCAAGCTTAACCTTAAGCTCTCCAAATATGATCTGAGGTTAAGATCAGATTCTAACTCTGCCTGATGAGATCTCAGTTTATAGTAACTGTTGATCGATAACATCGACATGCCAGTGTCGCAGATTTTGTACATGTCTGTGTAAATAAAATTATCATATATAAAGCTCTATTTTGATATTGAGCACTTTTTATAAACCCGGTTAAAATTCTCTGGATTACCACCCTGTGGATATTTTTCACCTGGATTATTACCATTATTATATATATATACATATATTTTTTATATGTATTTATATATTAACATTTTGGAAAGGTTTTGATTTAATAGTTAACTGTGTCAGGATGTATATGTGTGTGAGAATTTGAATATAATATAATTGTGCTTGTGTGTTTTTAGCATATATATATATATATATATATATTGTTGTGAAGTAGTCTAACAGTAAAAAGAAGAAGTCAAGTCGAGGTTGGATTAAGATAACAAGTGTATTAACATAAAAGGTACAAAGGTAAGGAAACTGACTGGCACTCGGCTAGACAGTTACAATACTGTCCTTTTCTCCCTGGTGATTGTCTACTCGCACTATTTATAGTGAGAACCGGTGTAGTTTCTCTTCTGTTAGAACGGCCGGTGTAACATATATATATTAAATTATTTTTCATATTTGAAAAAAGAATTGTTAAATTCCTTTGTGTATGTTTGTGGCTTGCGTCTTTGTGTTCGCTCTGTTATTTGTATGTGTATATATCTACACACACGTATGATAGTTATATCTAATGTGTAAGATCTGAGGGTGATAAAAGGGGACAAGTTGAAGGTAGAGAAAAAAGTGACATGTTTTGATGCCTCACCTCCTCCTCCTACCGCCATGGATTTAAGCCGAGTGTCTGAACGGCGGCTGGCACTGACTGTAAAATTTGATTATCTGAGATCTCTAATTCTGACCCTTTTGTATGAATTATTTTCATTATTAACTTCGGCCCTGAGGATGTACAATGAGTACTGAAACGTAATTGAATGTATGTAGACCATTTTACATAATGTATATTTATAAAGCTCTATCTTGTAAAAAATATTGGTCTTAAGTTTATTTAATTAATATATTTGAAGTTGTTTAATATATATATGTGTGTGTGTGTGTGTGTTGTGTGTGTGTGTGTGGGGTGTGTAAAAAGAGGCAAACGGAAAACAGGTTAAAATGCAGGAGAAAAACAAGAGATTTGACCGGTTTCGTTCGTCTTCAGGAATACGAACGAACCCGGTCAAATCTCTTGTTTTTGTTTTTCTCCTGCATTTTAACCTGTTTTCCGTTTGTCTTTTTATCACACATTTCGTCTACCACAGCATTTCATTTTCATGACATATCATGTACCTTACCCAATATATATATATATAATGTTGACTGTTTTTACCTATTCTCTGGAATCCAATATATTCTTTGTATTATAATATTCCAGTGGATGATACTCTTTGACACCTCATAATATATTTGGGGATTCATTATTGCAAAGAATTTTTACCCCTTCTCACATACACTTTTTATTATTTTCTGATTTCATAAACGATTGATAATCTTTACCAAACTTTTACAAATTAATAATAAAAACCAAAGCTTGTTAATTGTTTTCCCCTTCTGAAAAACCATGGTTTAAAGACTTTTTTTATAAACTATTCTTTGTTGTACTGTTTGAATATAATAAACTTGTAAAGTATGTAACTTTACTTGAGTTTTATTTTCATTTTCTCTCATATATATATATTTATATACACACACTCGCACGGTTCCTGGTGTTGCGCGAGGGTTGGAGTGGAAAATAGTTTCTTAAGCACGACAGCAGTAACAGTCAATTTCTTGTGAGTTAAGTATAACTGGAAAAGAGTCGATATTTTACTTGCTAGTTGTTTGAATTTAATTTCAGCAATAACAGACGATTTGTTATTGTCATCAGCGCAAGCATTACATAAAAAAAAAATAAAACAAATGAGCGTGTTCGAAGTCTTGTTTTGAAAAAAAAAAATCCCTGCAGGAGTTAAGTGCTACTTAAAAAATGGACAACAATAATATAGAGTTAAATATCCTGGATTTTCTATAAGTGCGACTTTTCAGAAGGAAAGTACAAAAAGAAAACCGTGTCCAAAAACTTCAGAAAAATAAAACCAAAAATAACAACACTCACATTGTTAAAGCATTTATATATGCAGGTTCAAACCAGGAACATGTAATTCTGTTTACTCTATGGACGCCATATTTAATACTAATAAAGCTAGCAAAAATATTCATATTTTACTTAAATATCAGACTGTAAAAAAGCCCTAAGAAAATTAAAAAAGGAATCGTAAAATTGGAAGTAAAATAAAATATGAATAAATAAAAAATAGAAAGGGTGAAGGAAAAAAGAGGATATATATATATATACATATATATATATATATATATATATATATTAGAGCACAAGAGAACTATTCCCCATCAACACCAAGCAGACAGATTTAACTGAAGAACACCATTTCCCTTTTTCTTATTTCTTTTCCTTCCTGGTACATGTGTACTGGAAATAAAACAGACAGCAAACACCCCACATATAACCGTGACAAGCGACCCTAGGGGGCCGGTTTGGGATATATTAATATTAATTTTAGTTTGCCGTTTTCAAGAACTCTGTTCACACTTCATAGAGAGGCTTAAAGAAAGGAATGGTTCCCGAAAATTTCCTATGGACTTCCCAACACACAAGAAAACTAAAAACTGAAATTGGAATTCTAAAATCGTCTAATAAACTTAGCAGAAAATTATAAGTTTCACGTTTATTCTTTATTCATTCTCAGTTTTTTTTTCTACTTGTGTGCTTATGATTTTCCATTGACTGATTACACCTATACACACACACACACATATATATATATATATATATATATATATATATATATATATATATATATATATATATAACACAAGTATGAATTGGAATGACAATAATTTTATTCATTTGATATGAAAAAAAGACAATAAATCTTTTTAGAAAAGTTAGTTTTTTCATTTAAAATTTCTGAATATCTGAAATATGACTACATATATATATATATATATATATATATATATATATATATATATATATATATATCAGAATATATTACAGAGAAGCTTAGCCTATTTGTGTAGTAAGCAAAAAAATTGAATGTTCTTTCTCCCCAGAGAAATTGTGAATCCGTGCGAAATGACAGTGAAAGGTAGATGTTAGTCATTTTTTTTTATCATGGTCAAATTCATTTTCACTTCATATGAACATGTATGTATCTGTTCGTGTATATAGGCATACATTATATATATATACATATATATATATTATAAATTCAAAATGGCCGATGGACTATGAAAAAATTCTTGTTTCCTTTGAGAAACTGGGTTCTATGTAAAATGAATGTAAAAGTTTTTTGTTAGTCTTCCGGGAGCGATCTTTGGCCTTCTGATGAGCTGTATAAATGAAAAATCTTCATTGTTTGTCTGTATGCGAAACAATTGCCAAGTTACATTGAATTGCTTTGAATTTTCGTAAGAAAAAATGAATAAAGACTGGATCATTAGAATTTTACATACCATTGTTTACTTATATAAAATATGTAAGTATTTATAATAAATATTACAATCCTTCCTCTTTAATTCATGGCTAAAATCATCATATTTGTTTTGCATGTTGGTATGTGTTTGACTACTTTTCAAAATTGATTTTTTTTTCTTTTCATCAAAATCGCTCAAGAGAAGGCATGAATCCACGATGTAAGGAGCTAAAACCTACAAAACATGATTAGCGCAAAGACAGGAGATGCCTATTGACCTTCGTCTTAAAAAAAAACAAAGCTATAGGTAGGAAGAAAACAGTCAGCAGGAAGAGAGTTCCACAAGCCTACAGTTCTTGGGAAGAAGCTATTGGAATAGGAATATATAAAAACAGCAAATTTGTGAAGACCACTAGACCAACACGTCTAACGAGCTGGAACAAAGGAAGTAGGTAATAGATCACAATTCTGAAGAAAACATGCAATAATAGTAATTATAAAAAAGACTTAGACTATCAACATCATGTCTGTGAGAGAGAGAGAGAGAGAGAGAGAGAGAGAGAGAGACAGTGCAGAGAAGAAGAAAGGATGAGGGTCAATCAAATTACAGATACGTTTCTGCACCTTATCAAGAACCCTCAAATTTTGTTGCTTTTCAGAGGAAAAATGGTTTTGTTTTTGGCTTTGCAGAACGTGATTCAGTTTTGCAAGGTGAAGGAGAAAAAACAATAACATCAATGTTTGGTGCATTTTTAGTCAGGAAGCCATTATCTTCAGACAGTGTGGTCTGGTAGCACCAGGAGAGAGAGAGGGGGGGGGAGGAGAGGGAGTGAGAGCGATGCCAAATTTTTGTTATTATTATTTTTAAATGAGCTCCCTTCCCACACACTTAGACAGAGAGAGAGAGAGAGAGAGCAGTTACCTCCCTCCTCTTTCTATGAACTCTTATTCCTCATTGGTATCTCTTTCAAGCTAGCTAAGACATATTAGTTTGATTTAAATTATCTCCCTTGGCAATTAGTGAGCATATTTCATGAAAAGTTTTCGTAATTTATCTTTTTTTTATTAAATCACTTTAATTAATTACTGTTAATATCGACGAAAATATTGCACATATATAGGACAATAAAATTACAAATTCTTAACACCAAACATTAATATTAATGTTTTTTATTTTTAATTTTCGGATTACCTTAAACACCATTCTAATATGTGCATATATTTTCGCAAATGTAGAAATATGCTGGGAGGGGGGGGGGGGGTATATCGATTTTAGTTTTACTGGTTGTTTAAAACCAATAAATATTCATCATTTTATCATTAGTACCAGTTTTGGAGAATTTTGTTTTAAACAAAAACGAACAAAAACAATTAAAAGAATCGCTTTTGGCATCGTAAAATAGGCACAAATTTTTCCGATTCAGATACAAAAAGTTCTGATTTTTCTGATTCTCGATTCCGATTAATCGTCCAAACACTACTATATATATTGGTATTTGCAGTTTACAACATATACAGTATTTCAAAATCATATAGTGTATCTTAGAATTAAATAAACACAACCTATTTTAATGTTAATATAGTTTGGATGGATGGAAAAATATTTCGCATTTATTCATTTAGATATATATAGGAAAAAGATGGAAAAACATGTTGCATTTAGATTTTTTTTTTTTGCTTTATGATAATGGAGGTGGGAGGGGTCGATAAACTTCGGAACAGCAGACTTTCACTTGACGCGATGAAGAATGTCAGATTGCCCAGAGTAGTGGATAAAATACAGCTGAAATGTACAGAGGATCCCCAAAAGAGAAAAAACAATCGGAAAATGGAGAAACCCACAGAAATCCATCATCCAAAATGTCACGAGAGTTCAAAGATTAAGACGACTCTTTGTTCGAGAACAAAATGTGTACCTAAATACATAACTCATTCGTCAATTCTTGACTAGCTGGATATGATATACCTATCCAATGATTGATTGATGGATGGGTTTTATGGCATGTCAACGAAACTGTTCATGTTTTATATACGATTGATTGGCGATATTGAATTATCTTCCCTAGATGCTGCTATTCTGAATTCACAACAGCCGACATCAATAGACTACCTCTCCTGCACCAAACGATCATGATCAAAAAAAAAAAAAGGTCACATAAAATCTTTTTTCAGGTAAAATTTAATAATTAAAATTTATTAAAATTTGCTGGAATAATTTCTTTTAATGAAAATTAAACATCAAGTAAAAATGGAATTTTTATGTGATTACTGAAAACCCATCAAATAATTTGAATTAAAAACTATCGTTTTTTTTTTTTTAATGAATTATTTTTAGTGTGCAATCATTTATATCGATTTGAACCATCTAAATTAAATCAAAACGTTGTTTATAACTGCTTGATACAAGAGAAACGGTCCACTGATGGCGGCCCACAGCCACGAATTCGGAATAGCGGCGTCTCGGTAAGATAATTCAATATTGCCGATTGATTTGTAGATTAATTCGAAGAGCTTTTTTTACTAATGGATTAGTGCTTATCAAGGCCAAAATCCACTTGAGGATAACGGTCAATGAGGTGGAATAATTGTCAGTTGAGAGATGAAGAACTTTGTAAGAAGATTATGAATGGTTGACGGAATCGACCAAGTTCAAATACACAGATACGAGTGGCCAATGACAAAAAAATCTGAAATTGAGATAAATTTACCAATCTGCCCCCACCTCCGCACGTATGAAATCCAACGTAAAATGATCTTGTTTCCAGGCCATTCTAGCTCCTAATTGTTTTGCTATGGGAGATAAATTCTGTGCGGTTTTTTTTTGGGGGGGGGATTCTTATGTTAAAATGTTAGTAAAAAAAATTACTTATCTCAGATTGGTAAGCCTCGCCCTAAAAAAAACTTTCCTTAATCCTACCATCAAGCCTAAGTTAGAGTGCCCCCTCCCCAAATAAAAAACCCTCCCTTAACTCTATAATTGTGTTGACACACTGGTTCTCGTTAGATCACCGAAGTGACGTGAAGCCTGGCCAGTACCAGATGGGTGACCATTTGGGAATGCTAGGCGCTGTATATCATCTTCTCATGACCAGGATATACATGCAGCTGGGGACCGCTTGTGAATTTGATATTCCCTGTAAACTTCCTCCTTCGGATGAAGCCGGCATAGCCAGGGATAAATACTATAACAAGTATTACCGAGTCATTAACTCTATTACTAACCTTAAGTCCGAGTGACAACACCCAACAAAAAAAACTTGTAAAACCGCATGTAATCTCCTACTAAAGTAGACCCCCACAGAAAAAAAAGAAATGAGAGAGGAAGAAAGAGAAATAAATAAAATCGATCCAAAAGGTGAAAAAATAAGGATGTGAAGCTCAAGCAATTTGGCCTTTTCTTATAGATATAAAAAAAAAAGCGGAATTACAAAATGTGGAATACCGCTAAAAAGCGGAGAACTTACATGTTTGATAACAGGAATCTGTTGATAGCTCTGTTTGTGGAAATTCTGCTCGATGCTCGGCATAGACGAAATAAGGGAAGTTTTTTGCTCGTTGTGGTAGAAAACGAGTTCTTGCTGTAAATGTCTTACAAAGAGGAACCAGAGATTGGAGCTCAGTCGAGCACCTTACATGTAAATAACGATAGAGTAGAGAAAGACTAATAATGGCTATGCTGCGATAAAGGGGGTTTAAGGAACAGAAGGGATCATACCCCACTAGATTTTGAGCTGTCTAAGCAATGAAGAGTGCTTTGAGTGGCACCTTCTCAGATGTAGCAACAGTACTGTCTTTTTTTCATTACATATAGCACCTAGTCTTGCTAAATGGTCACCCATTTAGTAATGGCCTGACTCAACACTACATTTTTGAGACCCAAAAACTTGGAATATTACTGGACCCCGTTATTTTTTTATTTTTTTTTATGGAAATTGTTCCAGACAAAGCATGAAGCCACTTAGTGTAAGGAGCTAACAAGAACGAAAGATGATTATTGCAAAGACAAGGGATGCTTGTTGACCTTAGTCTTGAAAAGACCAAGGTTATAGGTAGGAGGAAAACAGTCAGCAGGAAGAGTGTTCCACAAGCCTGCAGTTCTTGGAAAGAAGCTACTGGAATAAGAAGTTGTATTACAATGAGGTATCAAAACAGCAAATTGATGGAGACCACTAGACGAATGAGTCAAACGAGCTGGGATAAAGGAAGCACAGAATAGATCAGACAATTCTGAAGAGCACATGCCATAATAGTATTTATAGAAATAACTGAGACTAGCAACATCACGTTTGTGAGAGTGAGGATGCAGAGAAGAAGAAAGGGTGGAGCCAATCAAATTACAGAACCCTCAAATGGGACAGAGATTGTTTGGAAACAGCAACAATACAGTAACATCCAATAATGTCTAAAAAGTCTTGTTATAGCAAAAAATATGGGATTAGGTGGAGTCCTTGAAAATGAACCATACAGTGAGCCCCATTTAATACAACTAAGGGTTCATGCCCTGCAATCCTCAATTTGCTTCCTGAAGTTATTAATTATAAAATAGATTTAAGTGAAAATGTATACTTGCTGACGGCTTCCGTTTTTTAAATCACAAATTGACAAGTAGTGTTTATCAAAAAACAGTTACCCATTATATTTTAGGTCAGATGTTTTTTTTTGTTTTTTTTAAGAGGGAGGGGGCAATTAATAATTTGTTTTCATCATTTTTTTAATTACTAATACATAAGAAAATCAACCTGATTTTTATAATTTGAAATTTTGATTTATTTTTATTATAAATAATCAAATTGAACTTTTCTTCCCTTTTTTTTTAGGGGGGGGGGGGGGGGGGGCGTTGACCAAGAAGCTTGAAATTTTCTTGGAGTCCCTTTGGAAACAGCTATAAATAATGTCCAAAGGGTCTTGTTACCCTAACGAGGGCCCTCGAGGCCCAAATGAATAAAAAAAAAAAATGTGGTGTTCAGTGGTGCCCTTGAAAATAAAATAAACAACAAACCTCTTCCAATACAACTGGGGATTAAGGCTCAAACTCTCCAGAAATATTGAATGGTTTGACTCCGACTTAAGTAATCTCTTTCTACTCATTAAAATAACAATCACTGTGTCGTGATGCTGGAAGATGCTGGAAGATTTTCGACTCTAATAACTTCTTTCATCAAACGTCTTGCTTTTGGAATTCCCTCACTTCTCTCTGTTTCCCTGAACGTTCCATCATACAGAAATGTAAGTGTAATGCGAATCTTAAAGACAGGCTTAGATCTGATGACCTCAGAGGAAGATTAAATCAAGATAGTATAGAGAGATGTGTGCAGAATAGACTTTGATGGTATGGCCACGTTGAAAGAATGGTGACAGTTCTTGTGTCAGTAGATGTAGAACAGTTGAGGTAGCAGGTCCAGTTCATAATCTAATAAATGATAAATAAAACATTTTCCGACATGCTTTTATTTATGAAATTTAGACTTTAATAGTTAGAGATGAGCCAAATAACCTATACTTTTCTCCATCTCTCCTGAGCAATGAGCCCAGTCAAATAATACAAAATCAATAATAACAATGGATCGAATATAAAAGAGATTTAAATGCGAAAATGAACAAGTGAAAAAGACTAAGATACAACATTGAAGTGATATGTGTATGCCATTCTCACTGCTGGTTTAGTATTATTAGACTGGGCTAATGTCCAGGAGAGTTGAATAAATATACAAAAATATAAAAGGAAAATGATTTTCGTAAATGCATGCATGTCAGGATAGTCACCACTCTTTCCTAATGGTCACCACTTAAGGATAAGAATTAATGAGATGGAATGATTGGCAGGACCAAGTTCGAATACTTGTGAAGACGGTTTAAGATAGGAATCTGTTGATGTTGGCTTTGAAGATGATCAAGTTCTAATCTGCAGGGAAGCAGTTCTGTGGCAATGTGTTCCATAGATGGGAAGCTCTTGCAAAGAAGTTATGTTTGTAAAAATTTCACCTGACGCTAGGCACATTGAAGGAGAAAGGAAAGGTTTTGCTTGTTTTAATAGAGAGACAAGTTCTTGCTGTGAATGTCTTACAAGGAAGAACCAGAGATTTGAGCTCAGTCTAGCATCTTTCATGGAAAATAAATGTTCCCCTTTTTTGCAGTCAGTGAACCATTGTAACAGAGCGGACGACTCTTCGCCAAGTAAACAGATGCTGTGCGCACATATGGTTTCTTGTCTCTGTATCTGCCATGTCGCTTTAACATAGTAGCAACAGTAGTATTAGTGGCTATAGACTTCTATGTTTATCTTGGAGTTACTGAGGTCGCTTATCACTCTTACTCGTTTTTTGTGGTCGCAGTGTTAATAGTTATCATAGGGGAGAAAAGAAGACCTCCGAAACACATCTGCTTCCTTTACAGACCAAAAGCCCAAGAGCCTTGACTACTTCTGTTTTTTTGCTACATACTTGCTTTTTTCCGTCACTCCCAGAGAGCGACTTTTACTGTTTTTCAAAGCTCATCACTTCCATTACTTTACATCACTTAACCCGAACATGTGTTAGCAACTGTAAAATAGTAAATGGACTTGTGTTTTAGGCAAAGTCAAACATCTGACCACCAATCCACAGAGGATAAAACAGCTGATTTTAAGATGAGTAACACATCAGGAGATAATATCCCAAATAATGCTAGGTGTTGGTGTGCCATGTCATGGCCTTCATAAAGAGAAGACCTTTCTATTGAGTCTCATTTTTCTGCTGACGTTGGTTGATGCTAGCGGTCGTCCAATGAAACTTCGAAATATCTAAAATGAACTGCTATTTTCAGGGGATTAATAGAGGTGCCCTAATGTTTTTTTATTTTATGTTTACTCTAGTGATTAGGATCACAGTATTGAAAGAATGTTTTTTTATGTTTACTCTAGTGATTAGGATCACAGTATTGAAAGAATGTTTTTTTTATGTTTACTCTAGTGATTAGGATCACAGTATTGAAAGAATGTTTTTTTTAATGTTTACTCTAGTGATTAGGATCACAGTATTGAAAGAATGTTTTTTTTATGTTTACTCTAGTGATTAGGATCACAGTATTGAAAGAATGTTTTTTTTATGTTTACTCTAGTGATTAGGATCACAGTATTGAAAGAATGTTTTTTTCATGTTTACTCTAGTGATTAGGATCACAGTATTGAAAGAATGTTTTTTTTATGTTTACTCTAGTGATTAGGATCACAGTATTGAAAGAATGTTTTTTTTATGTTTACTCTAGTGATTAGGATCACAGTATTGAAAGAATGCTCGTCTGGAACACTTAAAATTCTGTTAAATAATTTTTGTGGTAAGAAAAATGATAATATTACTAAGAACAAATTTAGCAGTAAAAGAAAATTTCAAACATTCAACTAAATTATCCAACGGATTTTTTAAAATAAGTTTGAGAGTTTTCTTTAAAGTTTATTTCTGCACTAGTAACTTTATTGTTTGTCTATATTAAAATTATTTGTTTGAATTTCATTTGTTTTGTTTTTAATTTTTCGCCTGTTTTCATTTTAAAGTAACATATGTTTTTTTTTCATTTTAAACTTATTCATCATTTGTTTTCATTTTAAACAGTTATATTAAAAAGGGTAGCTCTCCAAATAGCTGCCAAATTTTATCGACTAGTTTTGTCTGATCTGCCAAGCAGTGACAGGGAAAATCAATCTACCATTTTAATTTGTTTTATTTTTGCGGATTTATTTTATATTTTGCTTGAATTTTTATCTAGCAAATATTAACAAATAATAAAATCCAACTCTTAATTAAAAATGTTGCTACTCAGACTTAGGATTATTGGAAAGGTTAAGGGAGGGTATTTTTTTGTAAGAAACAAATAATAAAATCAAACTATGTTTATTAAAAATGAAATTGAAATATATTTCAAATTAAACATAATGATGTATCCAATATAGAATATTGCAGAAAAAATTGTCTTTAAAATACAATTTAATCCGTAAAAAAAAAAAAAAATCAGACAGCAAATAAATAGAATGGATTAATCTACTCTATCGCCGCTTGCTAAATCAGAAAAAACTAGTCGATAAAATTTGGTAGCCATTTTGGGAGCAAATCGCTTAAATATAAACTTTTAAACCAACTTACCGTTTATTTTCATTTTTTTGTAATTATTCTTTGTTTTCATCTTTAAATTATTTATCGTTTGTTTTGAATTTGTTTGTTTATTTTATTATTGTTTGTTCCTTAAATTCCAGTATTTGATTGTATACTGCTTAAAAAGTAAAAAAACAACAAAAAAAACACATCGTAACCAACAACAAATAGGTTAATATTGTAACTATAAAAAATAATCTTCATTGCTGAACTTTGCATGTCTTTATTTTAATAACTTCTATAAAGAAATTATTTTCAGATTGTTCACAATCAAAATAAATTTATTTTACTCATTAAAATTCATGAAACGTTATATTTATTTACTTTACGCAGCAATAACTCAACTATTCATGTTGAATTAATGCTTGTTTTTTTTTAATTAATATTGAATAAAGTTCAATTTAAGTATAAATCGGATAGTGTTCTTTTCTTTTTTTTAAACAATTTTTAAAGTTTTACCTGTTTTTTTTTAAAGCTATCATTTATTATCAACAGCCTGACTTTTTGGCATGTCTCACCTGCACCAAAGTCTATGATATCATTTTCGATCGAACAGGCCTTCTAAACGAAGGTAGTGGCCATGTCCATAAAAACGTTGTCAGATTTTCAAAGTCAGACCCAAAAAGCCTTTAAGCTAACAAATCAAACTTTGCTTCTGACGAGCCCATTTTCATTCATTATTGTTGTACCATGTTATTAGCAATATAATAACATATTTTGTTGCAATTTATCTTTTAAATTACTTAGTCCGGCCAATAATAATATGAAATATTTTTAAATAATCACCTGAAAATAAAAACCAGTAAGAAAACAATTCATATTTTTAATTAAATAATATAATAAGAATTGTATCCCTTACAACTAAAATTTCATTTTCTATATAAATTTTTTAAATGTACAAACAAATAAAAATTAAAAAGATTTCACCACATCCAAGGCAATGACATTTAAATACAACCAGTAAGAAATAAAGGCTCGCAAGCAAGAAATGTCACAAGTCAAATCAAAATTATGAATTCAGTGTGATCTATGACATTAACTTTATCTTTCAACTACTTACCCAGCCTTAACTTCATGAGGAGAAGTTGCCAGCCGAATAGAGATCACAAAGGCTATCAGTGACGAGTGTCACCTCCTTCATGGAAGTGAACCAACGGTCCAATGACTGAAGTCAAGGAGAAGCTTGCTCAGCCATATCGAACCCTTAACAACATCTCAGGAAGAAACCAGACTACAGCTGTGGACTATACGGCTAGAGAATGCTTCCCCCCCCCCTTCTACTGACATAGGAATCCTCCCTTCTAAGGCCCTGTCTCTCAGTTCAGAGGCACCATGGCTCCAGTGGAAAACACTCAAACCGAATGGGAATGGGGTAATCAAAAGTTGCTATGAGTAGATGGGGCTACAAAACCGACCCAACCATCTGTGGATGTGGAGAGGAGGACCATATGATGCAACACTGATTTGTCTGCCCCCTGCTGTCCAACCGGTGCAGTTTGAAAGATCTTGCAAAATACAACATAATTGCAAAGGACTGCATGAAAAAGTGGGAAACTGTCGTATAACCACATGTTTCAACGACATGTGAAGAAAAAGAAGAAGAATGGTAACGAAAGAAAGTTACTTCTTATGAATACAGCAAGTAAAGAAAAACGTTTATTTCTAGCTGTGTTATGATTATTTCTTCAGTTGTATTTACCTCCCTCCCACCGAGGGAAGATGTGACACAAGGTCTGGAAGGTGGGGATTGAAAAGCCAGTGCACAAGAGGCAGTACAGTCTGGCCCACAAAAAATACCTTAGCAGCCCTGATTAGCAATAAAATAAACTTTCTCAGGGAGAGAAGATAAAGCCTGGGTAAGTGGACCCTTAGTACTGCACAGAACCATACCTCACACTAACAGAGCAAAGACACTGGCGCCACAGTGGCCCACTCTGTCTGGACTGATTGTCAAGCACGTATCCTCAACTGGTATGCTTGGCGTCTAAAGCTAATTAACACGATGACGATCATTTCTTCAGTACTGACAAAACACATGCTTTATATTTCGTTTATTTTGATTTCATTTATCGGCTGAAAAAAAAAAAATCTTACTTTTGACTCCTAAATTAGTTTGAAAAATCCAGATTTTCGTTAACATTCTTGATTCCCGATTCTGAATCTCAGAGGTGGGGAGTAAGCTGAAAAGATCTGACTCCAGTGTCAGTTAAGACAATGAAAACGGATGAGAATTTAGATGTGGAGAAATGATATCTTGACGGCGAAGCTATTGAGGTTGTTCAGAAGTTTTGTTACCTTGGTGATACCACTGGAGCACAGGGAGGAGCAGGTGTTAGTGTGATTGCAAGAGTTAGGCGCGAATGGAGTGTAAATTCAGAGAACTTCTGCCATTACTAACCAAAAGAGCTTAATTGCTGTCGACCAAGAGAGGCATCTATCAGGCATGTGTACACAGTGTGATGATGTATGCAAGTGAAACCTGGCCAGAGAGGATTGAGGACATACATTGCATGAAGAGACATGATATAAGAATGATACAATGGATGTGTAATGTGAGTCTTAAAGACAGGCTTAGTTCTGATGACATAAGTGGAAGATAAAATCTGGATGGTGTGCAGAAGAGCAGTCTTTGATGGTATGGCCACATTGAAAGAATGGTTGAGAGGTCTTGGGTTAGTAGATGTAGAACAGTTGAGGTAGTGGGGTCAGTTCAAAGGGAAAGGACAAGGAAAACATGGAAAGAAGTGATAAGAATAGACCTGACAGAAAGCGGGATAAATATAGACCTTACCAGAGATAGGATAGTTTGGAAGTCAATTTTTAAAAGTTGTCCAACATATACCAGCGGATGTTAAACTGATGATGATAGGGAGAAGAGAGAGGAGGGGGAGATTCCAGACTCAGAGGTGAGGAATTGGTTAAAAAAAAAAGAAAAAAAAAAAAAAACTTAATTCTAACTCCAGTGTCAGTTTTAAATACCCTTACTCCAATTTAGGACAGAAGAAAGTGGACGTTGGGTTTACTTTTGGCAGCCTCATAATTCTTGCTTCCTTTATTTTGTACTTTAGTCCTCACATTCCATGAGCGATGTTTCTGACAAAGGGGCAAGAATTGCTGTTTTCTGGGTCGGAATCCATCCATCTAACACTTACAGTTGACTAGCTTTTGACCTTGAAATAGTATTTCTTTCTTTTAGCTCCTTACATCAAGTGAGTACATGCCTTGTCTGGAGCGAATTCCATAAAAAAAAAAATTTTAAATAGACATTTCCCAAGTCCTGCAAAAACTGACCTTAACCTCCCGACTCGCCACCAAAGTTTCATACCTTTTCCCAGGGGTATTAGTGAGTAATTGAAAAAATGCTCTTTAAACACAACAAACACAGCTTCCGTGCTTCATCTTGTTTGAAAAGATGCAAAGGGAAAAATCCATCAAATCCTTGGATTATTTTGAAGACTTAGTCAACACGTTTCTCTCCATCGCCCAACTCCATTCTCGTGTAAATGAAAGCTTAAATCCATCAGAATGCAGGAAGGAAGCCGCAAATAACAACACAAAACACTCAGCAAAAACGTATTTTGAATAAATAATAATAATAAGAAGAAGAAACAGTATGCTTACAAAATTCTGTAATGGTAACAAAACAAAGGTTTCGGATGATTTTAATCTCGCCCATTCAAGTCTACCATTCTTTCGACAGAATCACACAATGGAACTAAACAAAAACGAATAATCAATTAAGGAATGGAAAAGCAAACATTTCTCATACAAACATCTTCGTCGTTTCTCAATGATACATATTCGAAATTATAATCTATTATATAAAGGGCAGTTGTTCTCCTTTTTTTTAAATGTTATTATCTTTTTGTTTTTGCTGGGGATGGAGCACTCTACCAGATTCCAGACATTCACACGCTATTTCAGACACTCCAGCTGACATCTTTTTAAAGATTCTAACCGTCCCTTTAAGTGCAATTGTTTGTATCTCTCTTACACTCGGTTCACCGGGTATAGGGGTAGTCGTCTGTATGTTAAGCTAAAAGTAAAAAAACTACAAAACAAACACCCACAAAGTTGGTATATTCTTGATCAGCATTGCCCTTGAAGAATAATTTCTAAAATTTAAAAAAATTATTTATTCTTTGGGGGGGTCAACTGGGCCAGGTTTCGTTGAGGCAGGTGGGGGGGAGGGGGGGGGGGCGTTTTTGCTTTCTAGTGTTATTATGTACTAATTTGGAAAAAGAAATGCCGACTCATTCCTCTAGGAGAGTTGTCTGTATGTGTGCATATGTCCAGCTAGAGAGGAATGGGGCTGGGAAGAGAAAAAAGAGGGGGCTGGGAAGAGAAGAAAGAGGGGGTTGGGGGAGAATGGAAACAGGGGAGGGGGAAAATGAGAAAGATAGAGAGACGGATAGAGAGAGGTAGAAATAAGTTTTAATAGAAATATGTTGCACTTTTGCTCCGGACGTCTGGTAGCCCTACTAGTTATATATATATATATATATATATATATATATATATATATATTTATTTATCATTAATAGTCAGACTTTCAGAATCAAAGCTCAATAGATGTTAATTTGTTTTTTTAACTCCAGAGCATGTATAAATAAAAAATCTTTTAAAATTAAATGTCGTTTTATTTCGAATGTCCCTGTGGGAACGGACGCATCTTGAAGTGGATGTATGTGCGAGAGGTTGTTTGGTTTGGCTTGTGCGATTTACTGCGGGTGGACCCGTACAGTCGAGTGCAGAATAAGCTGGTTCTCACAGTCGGAGCTCACAAGTGTCGACAGGATCACCACGTTAATGAGACCTCAGATCAAGGGTCAATGTGCACCTGTGACGTCACAGGCTTTTGTGTGCGAAGCTGTTTTTTGCCAGTCTGAGTTTTGGAAGTGAGTCGAACAGTCAACTTATCTATGTAGTCTTCAAATGAAATAGGGGATTTAAATTCCCTAAGAGAATACAGGCAAAGATTTCTTCCTACCCC